>CALNVZ010003432.1:22236046-22258490 GCA_940671915.1 Paracentrotus lividus | reverse complement strand
TAATAAACAAATAGAGACATGCACTTCTTTGCACAATTATTTGAAATTTGGACTGGGCAGATTATCCTGTTATAACAAAATCTTGTAACTGATTGTAATTGGAATGGACTGTATTAGGCAAGTTGGCCTCGATTTTAAATAGGCATGGAAATATGGGATAAGGATGCAGTGTTGTTGTTGATGTTTTTTCCACCAAAAATATTAATTCAACCAATTACATGAATATATTACATAATAAATTACAAAAACATTGTGTAGTAGACCAATCGCTTTATCTTCAAGATGACTCTATGACTCTGTCTCTAGAAGGTATTTTTATTAAGGTCAGCTTAACTACTATGAAGACACTGCATGTAATAGTAGTACACAAGATATGGCTCTAGGGGCTCTAAGGGTTTCAGTCTGTGTATTCTTGCTTTGTGTGATAAGAAACAATAATTAACACAAATTTACTCTATCTCTATACAATCTTCAGAAATTATATCATTGACAAGTGAGTATAGGACATTCATTACAAATGTAAATGTTGCTCTTGTCCAAGAAGGGGAAAAGAGCTTGGTCTAATAATTTTTGCTCAAGCTGTAATTGAAGATGCTAGTACTAGATGTTCCTATGTTTTAGTGCAGTCAGACCGGCCAGACCGACCTCAAACCAACTACAATTAAATGAAAATTTCAACAGAAGAATGTTGCACCTGGATTAACTATGTGAGTGCAGTGAAGCCTAACTCAAAATGCATTCATTCCTTCCCTCTCCTACATATAACAAAGGGATGATTTAATTGAGGGATAGTTTGACTTTCTAACAGTTTGTTTGTTAGTTGGTTTGAGGTCGGTCTGGCCGGTGTGACTGCACTATAACATAGGAACATCTAGTACTAGCATCTTCAATTGCTTTCTTTAGAGTCATGTGAGATTGAAATATACTTAAATTTCTTTCATACATGTAGATCCTCACAAGCTTGGTATCCGATGCAGAGTAAATGGAGAAACAATGCAAGATAGCAACACAGAACAAATCATCTTTAAGCGGGCTCCCTCATAGAGTTTATATCAAGGTAAGTTTTCCAGAGATTTTATTCGAAAAAATCTTTCAACAACAACAAAAAAGAGGTATACTACCATAAGATCTCTTTCCCAAATTTCAGAGGGCACTGAATTGTTTTGAATGATGGAACCACATAACCATGGCTCCCATCCCAAGAGCAGCATCGGGGGAAATGACTTTGATTTGTTGGTAACTCAGATTTCATTAAGACCTGGGCTAGGTGCCACAAAATTGCATCCTGTGACAGTATCTCCAACCTTCATTTGTGTCAGATGTAGCGTTAGGGTTGCGATAGGGATTTATGTTCGGTTTAGAGTCAGTTATAGTGTTGAGTGCGGGGGCTGAAGTTTGTGATTCAATTAGTATTGCAATTTTCGTTTGAGCAAATGTTATGGAATCTCAGGGGAAAATATTTTGGTCACTAGTCCTGCTCCAGTCAGCTTCTCTGGAGCATCAGCTGTGGAGCACTTTTAATCATTACAGTGGAAACTTGTTACACAAGATCTCATACATGTATAACGAGGTAATTTTGCTGGTCCAAGCTCTTTGTATTCTTTTCTTTTTTTTTACCCTGATATAACGAAATTCCCGATATAACAAGGTAACTTCTATGGTCCCAAACCCCTCGTTATAACTAGTTCCTCTGTATAATGAACAAACCTGTAAAATCCATATAAACATAAAGATTATGTTGGAATATTTTCTTCTTCCAACATGCTTAAGTCAAATAATACCATCTCTCTTGGTTACTTTCTGGTTTTCAGATTTGTAACATTGACCCCAGGTGATATCATCTAACAGGAAACACTCCTTGGTGGTGAGTCTTCAAGAAGCCGAACCCAGTTTATCTGAAGGTAAATAAAGCTTTTAAGGTCCACTTATTTTTCTTTGAATACTACTAGCAATAGAAACAATTTTATGAAGTTGTGTTAAGTTTTTTTTGTTGTTCATAATGGGGTCAACAAATGCTCAGGGCCCAAGGGTGATGATACTCTCCATATGAAAGAGAACCTCTGATAATAATAAAAATACAACAAGATAAAATACAACAAATTAATCCAACAGGTAATAAAAATTAAAAAAAAGAAGAAAAATCAACAGATTTTAAATGTTGTTAAACATTGTTTACCCTTTAGGTTGTTTATGTTAATGTGTGTTTTGTGGAGAGAGTTTCTATTGGGTAAACTGACTCTCTGCAACTCGAGGACAGTATAATTTAATTTTTGTAGAACCACGTTTATTAGGAAAAAAAAGTTTTTAAAGCTAACATGATAATTTAAACATACACTCCCCCATTATTGATTGCATTATAAACAAAATTATGAAGAGAAAAGAAGCAAAACCTAGTTGCCACAAAAAGAAAATATTAAATCTTGTCTTTATACCTCTTCTCTTTGTTCACAGCGTGGTGACGTCGTTGAATGTGAAATTGACGAGATTGGAACAATTAGGAATCGCATTGTTTGAGAGGCTCGGTCAGACTTTCAATCATGCTGACAATTTCATATCAATTTAAAAGAAGGAGTCACTTGAAGTACTTGATGCACAATTGTATGCATTCATTATTGTGAAGAGGAAAATATTTTGATGAGATTTTTCAGCTGTGTGGGATGTACAGTTGATATCACAGTCAGAAATATAGATTATTTAATGGCGACTATTTGAGATATGTTTAATGGATGGAGGAAGTATTCCTCATAAACTAAATCATGTGAAATCGTCGTTATCCATCTATTTGCAAGATGGCAAGGGGAAAACTCTTTGATTAGTTTGTATCAGTATGAATCATTAATACTGTATAAGCTATAACTTTCACAGTGGTTTTATTTTCGCCGAATTTCGCAAGTGACAAAGCAAGCGCGAATTTAACACCACGCGAATATATCCTCACCCATGACTCGCTCGGTAAAGTTATTCATGTTGTATTACACTTTGATAATTGTGAACGTGAATTGACGACTAACAAATAGTGCCAGAGGCCTCAATCGCGAAAGTATATGTACACAAATTATATAGCTTATACAAGTATGGCACTCCAGAATATACATCTTATAAACATATGTTACATGTATACTGGTACAGTCTACTCCCATTATAACAATAATAGTAATATCTGTGTAGGGCTTAGTATAATATATCAACCTTGGTGTTTCTTAGTTAACTAATTTTTCCTGGCTTAGTTAGGCTACCTGGTAAGGTACATACATCATTCAAGGAATTTCTTCCTACCAGTACCCATTCACCTCACTTGGTCAAGTGTGGCAAAATTATAACAAGCACAGATGCAACGAAAAAATTTAATAACAAGGCAATCTTGCCATTCCCAATTTTAAACAAGTGCACATATCATATGTTTATGTGCCAATGTGATCAGTATAACAAGATTTTGTTCAAAAAAGGTATTTTCAGAGTACATGATTATATGATTGGAATAGACTGCATGATCCCCTAAGAAGTAGGTATCTATTCTTTCTTGCTACATATTTATCTTTTTCTTCTTTTTATCTTTCTCTATACATTACTTTCTAATATCTATATCTTTACATCGACCCAAAGGCCCGAATTCACAAACGTGGTTTAGTTAGTCCATGGTCTAAATCAGGTGGTTTGTGAATACCAAAATTTAACCATGGTCTAAATCCGTGGTTTAAAGAATTGATTTAGACCATGGACTAACTAAACCACGTTTGTGAATTCGAGCCTTTATGTTTTGACTTCATTTGCTCTGCTGTTGATTTTGAGACCTGTAGGGATTTTTGAGCTATTAGGTCACATAATTATTGAATAATAATTTAATTATTTGTGTTATTCTCCAAATGATGTTCAACAAGAAATACATTTCTAAAAGCTTTTCTATAACCTAAAAGGTACGATAATGTGTGTGAGAAATAAATGATGTTCTAATCTTGTACTTCTTATGAAATAAGAAATAAAAATTATATAATTTTATAATATTCTGTACCATTTAGTGTTCTTAAATGTTATTTGTGGGTTAAACATATATATGAATAGTATTGAGAAGGAGGTACATGTACCTTAGTGATGAATCGTGGTAGAGAAGTGAAGAAGTGTTTTCCCCTTTTCATAAGGGGCATTATACAGCGCGTCTCAAAAAAAAAAAAAAAAAAATGATTACCAAATTAGTTACCTGAAGTTGTTAAAATGAAATTCAATCTGTGTCACATAATAACTTCAACTTGTTAGCTGAACTGCAGGCCCACACACAATGCCAAACTATAGTAACTAACCCAAAACCAATTCCATCATTGGGTCATGGGTAACTTATAACCTCCCAAAGCCAAGGACTACATGTAATGCCTCTTGTAATAAAATAATACCCAAAAAAGTATATTGAATCAGGCGCGTATCCAGGATTTCGCCCCCCGGGGGCCCGACGTGAATTTGACGCCCCTGTGTACGTTTCAAAATACAAAAATCTTGTACTTCTTATGAAATAAGAAATAAAAATTATATAATTTTATAATATTCTGTACCATTTAGTGTTCTTAAATGTTATTTTTGTGGTTAAACATATATATGAATAGTTATGAGAAGGAGGTACATGTACCTTAGTGATGAATCGTGGTAGAGAAGTGAAGAAGTGTTTCCCCTTTTTCATAAGGGGCATTATACAGCGCGTCTCAAAAAAAAAAAAAAAAAATGATTACCAAATTAGTTACCTGAAGTTGTTAAAATGAAATTCAATCTGTGTCACATAATAACTTCAACTTGTTAGCTGAACTGCAGGCCCACACACAATGCCAAACTATAGTAACTAACCCAAAACCAATTCCATCATGGGTCATGGGTAACTTATAACCTCCCAAAGCCAAGGACTACATGTAATGCCTCTTGTAATAAAATAATACCCAAAAAAGTATATTGTAATCAGGCGCGTATCCAGGATTTCGCCCCCGGGGGCCCGACGTGAATTTGACGCCCCTGTGTACTTTTCAAATATGGCGCCCCCCCCCCCGCCAGGCAAACATAGGCCTACGGCTTAAATGTATGTTGAAGGATATTGAATAATAATTTATTTGAAGTTTTTTTGTTTTTTTCTTCTTTTTTTTTTTAATACTTGCCAATGGTGAGTTCATGGAAAGGAATTTCTAGGTATATGAGGTATTACCGCTATAGATGAAAATACGAATATTTATAAATACGAGCGCGAAGCGCGATCAGATTTTCCCCCCTCTACTTTACGATCAGAAAGCAAAGAATTCTAAGCAATTAGGGGTATCAATTTTGTTTAGCTCTTCATCAGAATATCATATGAACGAGAGCTGTAATTTGTCCATCAAAACGATTTGAAGCAAGCCATATAAAATCATGTGAAATTTGTCCATCAAGTAATGTGAAATCAACAAATAAATGTACATTGATGTTTTGTGTTCAGAATCCTCATAATCTGCTTACAAGAAAGAAAAAAAAGGCGAGCGTGAATCGCTAGCAGAAATTTGATGTATCGGAATGATCTCTGAAAACGGGACATTTTATGCATTCCTCAGGAACACAATGTAATAACTCTTTGGGAAATGAAGCGAGCGCGAAGCGCGATCGAAAATTTTACTCTATGTAATAGAGACCTGAAGTTTAGGATCAATTTGGCCTCCATAATTTAAAGACCGTATGTTTGCCAGTAATTTTACATGATTATGAAAGAGAGATGATTATCTATCTATCTAGCTGCTTATCTATCCTTCTGGGGGCGTTTCACGAAACTATGGACAAGTTAGTCATATCTTTATCCACCAACACGTAGTTAGCTCCAATCTTACTAAGTCGGTTACACAAAGCTCTTCAAGCTCGACAATTTGTAATATCGATATTATCGGAGATGATGTCATCGAGCAATAGCCTTAATCACGGTTTCGTTGATATTTAGACATTGTGGTTTAGAAAAATTTTCAATATTATCGAAATTGAAGTGATAAATCGGTCAATAACAGTATGAAAGCTCATAAAATTATGTATAATTTATATAATATGAATTAAAACGCACAATTGTTCTTACTGCATATATTTACAAGGTGTCAATCATGAAATTAATAAGACCACGTCAGAACATGAGATGGGTACCCCGGATGCGCTAATTTCATAGTTTCATAAATCAGACTATAAAAAATACGCTAGCTGAAAATGGAGCTAGATTGAGGTTTTTCCTAAATTTTCTGTTTGCTCACAAAAGAAATTAATAGTGCATTGTAATTTAAAAAGAAATCTATTTCAAAATTATTAATTTGGACTAATAGATCGATTTAACTACCAACGTAGTCTCTGGCGGTCTCTTTATTAGCTTTATTGGTAAGCTGAATAATGCTTTTGCAATTTATTCAATATTATTTCTTGATTGGGTATATTACGAGATATATTTCTTTATTGGATATAAAAATCACTTAATTGTTAACAACCATTTATTTTCTAGATATTAGACCAAAATCCTGAGGTTGCCACATTTTGTATGAACAAAAATGAGAAAATCGAGATTGTCGCGGCAAATGCAATTCGCCCAAACCGATCGCTTGCCATAAATTGCGTTTGATTGACGTATCAGCGCCTCCAAAAGATATGACAGGTCCGGAGCTGTCATAAGTATTTAGTCAGCTGTTGTCCACGATCTTGTCAGAGAGGGCGCTTCGTGGAACCCGCTTGTGGACAAGTGTTCACTATCTCCGATTTAGTCAAGAAGTTAGACTTATGACGGTTTCGTGAAACGGCCCCCCTGCTTCCCTCCCTAAGTTTAAGATAAATTTGGCGCCCCTAAGTTTAAGCTCAATTTGGCGCCAACTAATCGTTTGGCGCCCCCTAAATGTTAGTTTGAATTGGCGCCATACATGTACGATTTAGGTGATTTGATGCCCCTGGGAAAATGCCAAAAAATGTAACGTGTGTTCAAATAAATTTAAATGTCTTGATGATTAGTATCCTATAATGCAAATTATGGTCAGAGGAAAAACACAGGCGAGAGCGAAATTATCATGTCTTTGAATGATGAAAACATGGCACTGCATGCGTTCCTAAGGAACACAATGTAATAGCTCATTGGGAAAAGAAATGATGCGAGCGCGTAGCGCGAGCCAAAATTTTGCTATGTTTATACAGACCAGGAGGAATTAAAAATTTTAGAGACCATATTTCAAATACCAAGTTGTTGCCCCTTAGTTTCGGGTAAATCGGCACACCTCCCTAAGTTCAAAATAAAGTTTGAGCCCCTAAGTTTAAGATAAATTTGCATCCCTAAGTCTCAGGTCAATTTGACGCCCCTACGTTTAAGCTTAATTTGGCCCCCTAAGATTATGGTCAATTTGAAATGCAAAAGTGAATGTAACGTGAAATCAAATAAATTGAAATGTTTTGATGGTTAGAATCCCATAATGTAAAAATTGGTAAGAGGAAAAACATAGGCAGCGCGAAGCATGAACGGAAGTTTTGATGTATTCAAATGATTAGAAAACAGAACATTTCATGCGTTCCTCAGGAAGACAATGTAATAATTCATTGGGGAAAAAAATGATGTGAGCGCGAAACGCGAGCGAAAATTTGCTATGTATATACAGACCGCGGATGCATGAATTTTGAAATTTGCTCTATCTATATAGCGACCATATTTTAAAAACCTAGTTTCAGGTAAATTAAGCGCCCCTTAGTTTCAGATCATTGGGCGCCCTATAAGACAGTGTAAGCTCAATTTGGCGCCCCGAATTTTAAAATCGATTTGACATCCCCTTAACTTCAATTCAGTGCCCCCATAAGTTTCAGTCATCTTGGCGCCCGTACGTGTAAGCTCAATTTGAGCGCCCTAATATGTTGAACATAAATTTGAAATGCAAAAAAATAAATAAATAAATAAAAAATGTAACGTGAAAACAAGTAAATTTAAATGTTTTGACGGTTAGAATCCTATAATGTAAATTCTGGTAAAAGAGGAAAAATATAGGCGTGTTCGAATAGGGAACGGAAATTTTGATGTATTCGAATGATTAGAAAACAGGTCATTTTACGCGTTCCTCGACACAATGTAATAAATCAATGGGAAAAGATGATGCGAGCGTGAAGCGCGAGCAAAAATTTTGCTATGTATATACAAACCAGGAGGCATGGAATTTTAAAATTTTGCTATTTCTAGATAGGGACCATTTTAAAGACCCTTTCTGTTTTTTTTTTTTTTTTTTTTGTGTGTGTTTTGGGGCCCTTAGTTTCAGGTAAATAGGATATAGTTGGAGCCGCTAAGTTTAAGATACATTTGGCACCCTAAGTCTCGGGTCAATTCGGCCCCCCTACATTTGAGCTCAATCTGGCGTCCTTTAATTTAAGATCGATTTGGCACCCCTTTTAACTTCAGGTTAAATCAGCGCCCTTAAGTCTCAGGTCAATTCAGCCCCTTAAGTTTCAGATCATTTTTGCGCCCCTACTTTTTGAACTAAATTTGGCCCCTTACGTTTAAGATCATTTTGGCGCCCCTATAGGTTTAAGGTCGATTTTGTGCCCTCCTAAAACTAAGGTCGATTTAGCGCCCTTAAGTTTAAGGTCGTTTTTTGCGCCCCCTACTAAGTTTCGGTCAATTTGGCGCCCCATGTTAAGCTCATTTTGGCGCCTCTCTAATTTCAAGTTTGATTTTGGCGCCCCCCTAAATTTAAGGTCGATTTAGAGCCGCTAAGTTTAAGGTCGATTTGGCGTCCCACTATGTTGAAGCTCAATCCGGCGCCCATTAGTTTAAGTCCATTCGGCACCCCTATTGGCGTTGCTTAGTTTACTGTCGATTTGGAGCCCTCTAAAAAAATTAAGGGCGCCCCTTCCCCCTCCCCTTTTTCAATTTGGCGCCCTTACTTAGTTTAAGGTCGATTCGGCGCCCCTAAGTTTAATATCAATTAGGCGCCCCCTCAGCTTCAGGTCAATTTGGCGCCCCATCTAACTTTCGGGTCGAGTTGGCGCCCCTACGTTTAAGCTCAATTTGGCTCCCCATAGTTTAATGTCGATTGGCGCCCCTAAATTTAAGGTCGATTTGGCGCCCCCCTAAATTTAGGTCGATTTGGCGCCCCTATAAGTTTAAGGTCAATTTGGTGCCCTTAGTTTACTGTCGATTTGGCGCCCCTAAATTTAAGGTCGATTTGGCGCCCCTAAGTTTAAGGTCAATTTGGCGCCCCTTAGTTTACTGTCGATTTGGCGCCCCTAAATTTAAGGTCGATTTGGCGCAGCCCCTAATTTTAAGGTCGATTTGGCGCCCTAAGTTTAAGGTCAATTTGGCGCCCCTTAGTTTACTGTCGATTTGGCGCCCCCTAAATTTAAGGTCGATTTGGCGCCCCCTAATTTTAAGGTCGATTTGGCGCCCCAAGTTAAAGGTCGATTTGGCGCCCCTAAGTTTAAGGTCAATTTGGCGCCCCTTAGTTTACTGTCGATTTGGCGCCCCTAGATTTTAGGTCGATTTGGTGCCCCCCTAATTTTAAGGTCGATTTGGCGCCCTAAGTTAAAAGTCAATTTGGCGCCCCTTAGTTTACTGTCGATTTGGCGCCCCCATTTTTTTTAAAGGGCGCCCCCTTCCCCTCTCATTTTTTTCCCTTCTCTCTCTCTCT
Source organism: Paracentrotus lividus (assembly GCA_940671915.1). Lineage (NCBI taxonomy): Eukaryota > Metazoa > Echinodermata > Echinoidea > Camarodonta > Echinidae > Paracentrotus > Paracentrotus lividus. The sequence continues at coordinate 22,248,873 of CALNVZ010003432.1, read as the reverse complement.
CTCTCTCTCTCTTTTTTTTTTTTTTTTCTTCCTTCCTCTTTTCCCCCTTTTTTCCCTTCCTCTTCCCCCTTTTTCCCTTTCTCTTTTTTCCTCCTTTTTCTTCTTTCTTTTTTTTTCTTTCCTTTACTCCCTTTTTCTTCCTCTTTTCGGCGCCCCCCTGCGCGCCCCCGGGGGGCCCGGGCCCGTAAAGCCCCCCCCCCCCCCCCAGAATACGCGCATGGTAATGAGCTACGAGGCATGTGAACTATATCACATAAGAAAGACAATACAGTTTCATGATAATGTGCAACCATTAAAAAGTAAAAGCGACATTCTTCAAAAATTGTAACATGCAAGTATATTATCAATATAGAAGTGAGTGCCAGACGGTAGAAACAGATGACAAGAAAGTAGATATTTTTGCTATTTTAAAGAACATACAAAACAAAACCTAGATTACTGCTTGTGTCAAAACTTCAAATTTGTATTAAATGAAAATATTTAAAGCAAAATTATTCATTTGACAGCCCTAGCTAGGCCGACATATCTGATACGATCAAGACCGTATTGGAGAGACAGTGTTATCATGCGTGAATGTGATATTGCTGTAAAGCAAAGTATTTATAGAGGCTTACATTATTTATGTCTCTCAATTAGCATCAATTATTTTGTGTAGGGACATGATGTGACTGATGTTCTTTCCTTCCAATTTACTCTGAAATTAATAAGGACAATATAAAAATTTATATAAACTATTGTTGCAATTTGGGTTGGTCACGGACTCACGTACTTAGGCAAAATTCAAATATTATTTTGAAAAAAGATGTCCTGTGATTATAGGAAGGCATGTACGTCATTCGCCAAGCAAAGAGAGAGAGAGAAAAAATAAACTGAACATCTCAACGTAGAAATTTTTCATCATTATTTATTTATTTATTATTTCTCTTTTTATAAAACTTTCTTTTTTTATAAGTGATTTTTCTTTCGATTTTGTAATGCCAAAAAGGGGACTATCCCGAGTGAGTAAAAAAGAAAACCCCAAAGGAAGAAACAAAAAACCGAAACAAAACCAAACGAACTAACCGCTTAGAAAATTATCAAAGAAACTTTAAAAATTAGGAACCTCAAATTATTATACAGATATATCGACTAGATTCGGTGTAAAAAAAAAAAAATAAAAAAATAATAAAAAAAAATAAAAAGATGAGAAAGAGAGATATCTGTCAAGTAATCTATGAGAGAGCACACATCAAAGAGCAAATGACATACCTACAAAAAAAAGGACTCAATACTTTTAAAATGTTTTCGTCTTCATTTTTCATGAGCATTATTCTCGCCTCGGGGGGGGGGGACAGGGGTTTATGTCAGTTTTTATGATTATTCCATTGTGTTTCATTTTAATCGACTGCATATATTTCAAACTTTCTGCCGACGCCAGTCTACTTAAAAAAAAAACGTTGTTGGTGCCGTGTGCAGATATTTTTCAGTCAAATAAACAAATTAATAAATGAATAAAAAAAGGGCGGGGGCGGCCTATATACTCGCACCAGTTAGCTGTTATGTTAAAATCTATTAATTTCCTTTCATCTCAAATGAATGCAAAGATCATCTTTTGTTGCAATAATTGGTTTAAAGAGTATTGTGAAGCAAAGCCATTAGCAATCAATAAACGCTTATTTTGTATGGTAATATGCTCTTCAAAGGCAGCGGCAGATATTTTAAATCGAGGTTTCCTTCTTAAATTCATTTAAATTGTGGCTTAGACCGTAATTATACTTTGTGTTTCCCTCTATTTGGTTTCTTTACATGAAGTTTTAAAAAAATGAATAAATGAATAAAGGAAAGGAAAAAGGAAAAAAAAAAAAAAAAAAAAAAAGGAGAAAAATTGTATGATATGTGTTTTCCAAGAATACAATTGTGGATGCCTCAGCTTAATTGAAACACGATGAATGTTTGCAGCTGGAGATCGGTGTGCATGTGTATTGTCTGCCTAATAATTTAAATTGAAATAGTGCGCCACTGTTGGTGGTCGCTGAATCTTACCTTGCTAATTGATATGATATTCAGAGAGTCGACTCCCCTCCCACATACAATGACTAACATTAATAATAGTTATCGAAATTGAAAATAGAAATTATTGGTTCCTGGCTATATTTTACCTCATATCCAAAGTGACGACTTTTTTTCTCTTTCAAAGGTAATGCTAATAATGATAATGAAAACGAACGTTACTTTATATATAGCGCACATTAAAAACATACAATGCTTAAAATGTGCATAAGAAATAGGGCAGCATAGTAAAGAATTACCCTGAGAAATAACCTGAGATATGAAAATCAAGGAAACTGATTATCAATTACAAAATATACGACTCATTCAGAAACAGGTATATAAGTTTTTAACAGAGATTTAAATGGCACCCAACATTTGCAGGGTCAGGTAAACCACTCCGGGGGGGGGGGGGGGACCTTTTACAAATTCAGTTGGAAAGTTCAAGGTTAGAATTCGGGTTAGTCTCTTCATCTAATGCTACAGTCACAAAGACACTTACGTTGACTGTTGCGTCCAAAAATTATTGTCTTTTTTTTTATTTGATGGATCCCCATGGATGCCTCCCGTCATAGTCAGCAGGGAATTAGTGATAAATTCGTTAATCCAATAAAACAAACAAATACATGAGAAATTATAGAACATAAGATGAACAAGGACAAAACAACAAGAACGAACTAAACGTAAGTGTCTGTGTGACTGTAACATTAAATTTCTTGAAAGGGCATATTTTATTATTGGCGTCTTGCAGATATGTAGGGGTTGCACCATACTTTTTTTTTTTAATTCTGATTAATGGCGATGAATCTGTATATTGAACTGTTCACACACACACACACACACACACACACACACACACACACACACACACACACACACACACATATAAAGCTGAAGAACATAATATTCTTTATTCCAGTTGAAAGTAAAGGGGAAAGTTAAGAACCGCCACAGCATGACAAGGTTCGAATCCCGATGTAATGTTTTTTTTTTGTTCATGAGGCATATATTTCTGTCAATGTGTTATCTTCCATTTTAATCTTGGTTGGAAAATGAAAATAGTACCTACTTTAAATCCATTTCGAGTCAATATCCATTAAGGAACCAATTACTACTGCAATAAGCACCGTTTTCAATAGACTCTTCAAATGACAGACAGCATAAAAGATATTTAATACGCTTATTAATATTTAATTTGATCAAATTTTGACTAAGCTGAATCTACAGAGTATTTGCTCAAGTAATTCTTCCTTGCAGCTATATCAATAAAATGATGTAAAACAAGCACTTATAAGATTCTAAAGCACTTTCAGTCAAGATGATTGCAATTAATAAATAAATGGACTTTTAGATTATACCAACCACTTTGACAAGATAGCTGACACAATATCAAATGATTTTGACCAAATTTGATCCACAGAGTATTTTATATGACAATTAAGCGATGTACAATTAACACTAATGACGTACTAAAACACCTTCAGTCAAAACGATTGCAATTTAATGAATAAAATTACTTTTAATCACACTATCTACTATTTTTGACAAGATATCTGACATAATATCAAATGATTTTGATCAAATTTGATCCATAGAGTATTTCATATGACAATTGAGCGATGTACAACCAACACTAATGACATACTAAAACACTTTCAGTCAAAACGATTGCAATTTTATAAATAAATTGACTTTTAAATCACATCATCTTCTATTTGACAAGATATCTGACACAATATCAAATGAGTTTGAACAAATTTGATCCACAGAGTATTTTTTAATGATAGTAAAGTGATGTACAACTAAGACTAATAAAATACTAAAGGACCTTCAGTCAAGATGACTGCAATTAATAAATAATTTGACTCTTAAATCACACCAACTACTATTTGATCAGATATCTGACACAATTTCAAATGATTTTGAACAAATTTGATCCATAGATTATTTTATAGGACAAGCGATGTACAACCAACACTAATGAGATACTAAAGCACCTTCAGTCAAAACAGTTACAATGTATAAATAAATTGACTTTTAAATCACACCAACCACCATTTGACAAGACATCTGACACAATATCGAATGATTTTGACCAAATTCGATCCACTAAGCATTTTTTCATGACAATTTTCCTTGCAGCCACCAAATGCTTCACAGACATGCAGGCGGAATCAATCAAAAATGATTGCAATAAATTGTTAAATAAAAAAAAAACCATCGTAATTATAAAGGGAGGACTTTTTTTTTGGTTTTGTTGTGTATATATTAGAAGGTTCTTCGGGTAGTTTGACTTATTCCTTTCCTTGTTTATATTTTTCCTCCTTGTTACTTCTTTTAATAACATCTTCCCATTTCCAGTTTAGTTATGCTAAATAATCCATTAAAGATGTACCAATATATGATATGGTCAAATGTATAGTCAAATATATATATTTGTATATATTTTAAAAAGCGTTTTTGTCAACTTCATGCCACATCAAAAGTGTGAAATTAAGTTTTAGACATATAGAGCGGAAAATTAGATACAGCTGAGTTATAAAATCATAAAATAGGGTATATTAAAAAAAATAACAATGGAGATAATTCAGGAATAAATCGTATATACGTAATATTTACATATGACGATTTTGAATTGTCTAGCTTCTTTTCATTTTCTTTCATATTTTATACACGTCAATTTTATATAGATATCGCATGCTCTATTATGAAATATACTGGATTATGTGCACGTCAGGAATACAAGAGTGACAATTTAGTATTTTGAGTTCAAATAGTCCAGTACCGTTGCATCAATAGAAAATACAATATTAATTATATTAAATAGCCCCTAAAAGTTGCCCCCCTTTCATGAATTTTAGATTTTCCAAAATGCTGTTTAAATTTAGTAACAATTCTGAAATTAAAAAAAAAAGAGATAACTAAACAAATAAACAAAAATAATAAAATCTGGCAATAATTCGCCTCACTTCCCCCCGCCCCCCCCCTAAAAAAAAATAAATAAAAAAAAAATCGTTTTATAGACTACAGAAATATTTTTAAAAAAATAAAATAAAATAAAAAATGGTAGATCAATTTCTTTTTTAATAAGGTAGGCCACCGATTAAGTTTCTTCATGAATTTTTGAGAATTTCGAAATTAGCACCTTTATCAAAATAAGCTGTAAAGACGGCCCTCAAAATACAGCCCCAAAAGCATCGCTCCCTTGAGAAAAAAAAATCTAAAGCAGATCAGACAAGTGATTCATTTAAAAACGAGATTTTAAATCGTGCAATATAACTAAATCGTTCAATATGACAAAATACACGTGCTAAAAATCCAACTAATCACAGCTCAAAATATACTACCACTATTTACTATCAAAATATAAATGTGGCTTTAGAGTATAGCAAATCTCGAATCACAAATTAATCTTAATCAATACATAATATATAGTTTTCTAATACACAGAAATGTTAAATGTTAAAAAGAATAACCATTTTACTTATCATTCATTTAATTTATTAGCGCTTTCTAAAATGGAGAAGAAAAACAAGTGTTTAAAAAATAATTGTAAAGACGAAAAATAATATATGTGAAATTACAACTAAAATACTCATTTTGATGATAATGAAATTAATTAACACCAATTATGTTAAAGCTAGGTTAAGTTGAATAATCTAGTTTCTGTCTCAAAGGGGAGGTGTGTGGATGCGTTGGTTTTTATGTTTGTAACATCCAAACTGTATGTGAGGGTAATAGTGTGTGGGGGATGTGTGTGTGTATGTGTGTGTGTGGGTGAGAGAGAGTGTGTGATATAAAACAAAGTTGAAAAAGACAGATAAAACATAACACTTACCCTCAAACACCCACCCTCACCAACATGAACCCTCTCATTCCGATTTGTAGTTCTTTTTTATTAGTTGATAAAATATACAGTTTGTGTCTCGTGTTCAGAAATACAACATCGAACAAAGGGGAAGTGTGTGGGTGTGGGGATCTGTAGGGGATATATAGGGTACATGCAGGTAATATGGACCCCCTAAGCTCATTTCCCTAAGTGCATAAAATTGCAAAATGACACACAGTCTAAACTTTGTTTATATGAATCAATGACTACTGCTCTAACTTTTATTGTGAAGAAAAACAAATATCACCAACCCCCCTGTCTGCAATATTCAAATGTTGACGTCATTACCAAAGTGCCCATATTACCTGCATGTGCAGGTAATATGGGCACATGTATTTAATGTATGTTTTAAAAACTACAATGACTCTACCATGTCTGGAGTTTGCTTAAAATGTTGAAAATCGTTAACTTTAAGATATCATATGAAATTATAAGACCCTTCAGTAAATACTTTGACTATGTATTTCATTGTTTTGTATTTTGTATAAAATTGCTTTTTTTAATATTATCTAAATATTATTTTCATTATACAAGTCAATATAGGCCTACAATAAGTTATTTATTTTAATTATATACTGTGAATATACCCCAAAGTCGTAGCAAAGAGATTGATGCCTCATCCCAATACTAAGTACCATAATCATTTCCGCCATTTTGGATGGCCCATATTACCTGCACTAATGTTGCTGTGTCAGGCAAGCATTCTATGCCACATTGCACCCCTTCACTATAACAAATTGACCTGTACACGCTAGTATTATTAAAATGAAACTATAAGCTTACTGAATATACAAAACAATTGAGGTTACCCCCTCAAACACTCTTTCACCATCACATTCTGTGAAAATATCAAATTTTACATCAGGGTAAAAAAAATGCCGTATGTTTTACGTACCTTGTTGGTTTTCAGCAATTTTCTCAGAGAAATTTCGGCATCAGATGCTCTCACGACGATATATTTGTATACAGTTTTATAGAACAACATTATGGTGCTCACCCGGTCACCGGTCACCGGTCGACGGTCGCGACATGATTTGCTTCAGGTGGCCTATTACTGCTCTGGCACATATTACCTGCATGTACCCTAAGTGGGTTTGGGTGTGCGTGTTGTGTTCGAAAGAGGAGTGTGTGTGTGTTGTGTGTGTGTGTGTGTGTGTGTGAGGCAGTGTGTGTGTGTGTGTGAGGGCAAGTGTGTGTGTGTGTGTTGTGTACGTATAATATTTTCAAAATCTGATAGGAGAGAGGCGGAAGGAGAGAGAGAGATAAACACACACAAAAAAATAATACCCACCCAACCTTCCTCACCGAAATAAACTGTTTCATTCAGATTTGCATTTATATATCATATATATATATATATATATTTATACATGTATTTGCATTTGTAAAATATGTTCTAGGATAGCTCCCTCGGAGGTCAAATCCCTCGTGGACTGCTCCCACCTGACACGTCACCGTGGGGACTGCTCCTCCAGACGGCAAATCCCCCAAAATCCTTCTTTTCACTATGACTTTCTTTAACTTTCCTCCGCTTCTCTTTTTCTCCAATTTTTTCCGATTATTAGTTCTTCTATCTAACTTCCTTCGTCATCATGGCAGATTTCATTGATTTTATAACTCTTGAATTACTTTCATCTGCAGGAATTTAAATTTGCCTGAAGATTGATGCTAATATGGTTTATGTTGCATTAGAACGAACGTGTAAGGTCCGACTCACGTATTCAATCAAGGTCCTGTGTCCTGACTTAATCTTAGTCCTTAGACGACTTTTTAAAAATTTTGACGCACGCTGACACGATACAAATCTTTAGGTGCCACTTAATACTTTGTCCCGTTCCGTCCTGACATCTGTACCAAAATCTATACTATGCGACGACAGCAGAGGATTTTCTTGAAGGCCTCCCTGAAGTTAGGATGCTTGAGTCCATAGATGATCGGGTTCATAACGCTGTTCATGAGCAAAATTACAGTGCTGTAGAGGGTTGTTACGCTACTGCCAGGTATGGTTAAATTAATGAATGCGCCTAGGAGACACAGTATGAAAACACACACAACTGTGAAAAGATTTTTAGTGATTTCGATTTCCTTTTGCTTGATGGTCTTTATCATGGGTGGACGAGAATCAGTTGTTGAGGAGGAAGTCTCGTTCTGGTTTGCTTGTGTGGAGCAAGTAGTGTCCTTCGTTTTAATATTAACCCTGTACTTGTCATGGAAACGCTTATTGTGAAGCAACACATGACGCAAAATGAGGAGGTAAAACGTCAGGGTTAGCAGCACAAAAATGACGATCAAAGTTCCTTGAAGTAGGGAGTAATATAACTTATTAGAACTCGTATCTTTCACTGTGCATGAGCTGTAGAATTCTGAGTAACCCAGTGTTACGACCCCCAAAGCAAGAGGTACAATCATGAATGTGATTGATTCTATCCAGATGATTATGACTAAGATGGCGATTTTCTTAGGAGTGTGAAAACCCCGATGGCCACGAACTGATTTGGTAATGACGTACCACCGAATGAAAGCGATGGCGGCTATGGTTGATACGCTACAAGATAAGCCAATGATTCCGACTGCGGCTAAGGTTGCGCAGATTAGATCATGGAAAGGATTTCCTGGTTGATGAAGCAGATTAGCACTTTGGAACGGGATGCTGGCACATACTATAAAATCAGCAATAGCAAGATTGACGACTAGGACATTGGTGATCGTCTGAAGCTTCTTAAAGACGACAAAGGAGACGACTACGAGGGCATTACCAAATAAACCAATAACTGCTACTACAATCAACATGGAAGCCACAATAACACTATGGTTGTAAGGTATAACAGGCGCTTCTGACGGGGTTCCGGAAGTCGTTACTATCTCTATCCAATCAACTTCTGTAACTTCCATTGATATGTAACTATAATACTGGATATCCGATGCATTTTCCATTGTTTCAAATTACCATTTACGTATAATAAACACTGCGATGGTAAAAAAAAAATAAAAAAATTCTTAACCAGCACAGGTTTATTGACTTGTTTTTATACACAAACCTGCCATCTCTTGGGAATAAGATAACAAAGAAGACAATCGACCTTATCTTAAGCGTGCACAGTGTTTTCTGAACGGCGACTCATGTGAGCTATGAAATTCAAATTCCAAAAGCTCTTCCTTCATTAAAAAAGATCAATATGCTTGCTTCTTAAGAATGATATTGGCACGTGGGGCTGCTTCAGCGGAAATGAAATATAAATTTGATCTTACACAAGTGGATTTCATCCTGATTTCACGATGAACAAAACGTAGTCAAGTAGCACTTCTTCCAGATCACCTATTATAACTTAAAGCCATCAACCTATTGTTGCATCCATCTTAAGTATAAGTGATTGATTTATTAGGTAATGCAGATGAATTAAATCAAGAGTTTGCATAACTTTAAACTTCTAGGATAAGCCATATATGAATAAAAGTGAATACTTCAGCTTAAATGAAATATGCATTTCTTATTTCATAAGTGGATTTTACGATAAACAAAACGTAGTCAAGTACCACTTCTTCTGGATCATCTATTATAACCTTAAGCAATCGTGCAATTAACTGCTATTGTTGCATCCATTTTGATTGCAGTGATTGATTTATTAGGAAATGCAGATGAAAGTAAATCAAAAGTTTGCCTATTAATGACGTGAATGATATATTTTCATAATGATGCACATGAAGCAGGAAGTTAGACAGATGAAGTAATAATCACGAAAGAATAGGAGAAAGATAGAGAGTCGAGAAGGAAAGAAAAATGAATGTACTGTACCTTCAACAAAAAGAATTATAGGCCTACTTTCCTTTGAAAAAAAAACAATGTAATTATTTAAGTATTAAAATAATGAACGAATTTAATTGAAATAACGCGTATAAAGACAGCATCACCAGGAGGTCAGCTCCCCCGAGGACGAATCCCCCGGAAGACAATTCCTATGGAAAGTTGTCTTATGGGGAGTTGCCCAAGGGAAGTATTTCTCCAGGGACGCAGTTCCCGGGGGAGGGGATGTTGACCGCCGGGGGAGCTGTCCTTGAACTGTTGTCACGTATACAAACTGAATGAAAAAGGACTATCAATCTTTATGAGGCACAATTTTATTTTTTTCTATGTGTGCTTATCAACTAAATATCAACTTAATATATATAGTAATATAACACGGATTTCCAAACCTGTAAGCTGGAAATCGAAGACCTGTTGTTTTGTCCATGAGAGAGAAAGAAGGGTGCAAATACCAGCTGATCTGTGCTTAACAATGCTGAAAAAGTTTTTCATAGTTACAGTAAAGTTAATAATTGGAGAAATTTACAAACCACCACAATCGAACCCACATGACTTTCTTACTATTCTTGAAAATATATTATCTGCTCCTTCTCTTGGAAGCCCTTACCATATACTTAATGTTTCCTTAACAGTGGTATAGTACCAGATAAGTTGAAAGTAGCTAAAGTAATTCCAATTCATAAAAAAGGTAGTAAGCAAGATATAGGAAATTATCGTCCCATTTCTCTTTAACCTCATTCTCCAAAATCCTTGAAAAAATAGTCTACTCCCGCACAATCGATTTCTTTAACACCTACAATATCTTGTCCAAATCACAATTTGTTTCCGGAAAAAACATTCAACAATCCATGCCCTTCTGATGTTTATCAACAAAGTGGCAAACTCTTTGATGACTGCTCCACACCATCGGTATTTTCCTGGACTTCTCCAAGGCCTTCGACACCATAGACCATGAGGTTCTTCTTTTTAAATTATCGCACTACGGAATTCGTGGGAAGGCCTTGGAGTGGTTCAGGAGCTACCTTTCTAATCGCAATCAATTTGTTATAATTAATGGCCATGAATCCGAAACAAAAAGAGTCACTTGCGGAGTACCTCAGGGATCCTTACTTGGCCCGCTATTGTTTATTATTTATTTAAATGATTTCCAAAATGTTCAGATAAATTTCTTTTTTTTATTCGCTGATGACTCTAATATCTTTCTTTCTAATAGAAATCCCCACCTCTTACTTAATAATGTAAATACTGAATTGCACTCTCGTTTAAATTGGATTCAAGCAAATAAGTTATCACTTAACATAAACAAAACGAACTTTATTTTATTCAGTAACACTCTAGAAGTTTTACCAGGACCTGTCTTGCTAAATCATAAGAATATTGTCCAAGTTGAAACAACAAATTTTTAGGAATACACATTGATAACAAATTAACTTGGAAAACACATGTAAATTATATCAGCAAACTCATTTCCAGAAACACAGGAGTCATTGGTAAACTAAAAAAATATTTTCCTTCTCATGTCCTTATTACTCTTTACAATACATTAATTCTCCCTTATTTAAACTACGGAATTCTAGCTTGGGGAAATAGCTCTAAATGCCTCATGATCAAATTTTACTAGTACAAAAAAGAGTTGTAAGAATAATAAAAAATACGAGTTTCTAACCCATACGACCCCATTGTTTTATACATGTGACCTTCTTAAGATCCAAGATCTCTTTTCATAACAACTTAGGAATATTCATGTTCCAACTAACAAAACATGAACTACCCGCCCCTGTATCCTCTTTGTTCGTCATGAATTATACAGTACATTCTTATCCAACACGACATAGTCGTTCTTATCACCTTCCACGTACTCGAACAGCTTTCGCTCACAATACAATTATAGTCACTGGACCCAAACTGTGGAACGATCTCCCAATTGAATTAATATCTTCCTGCTCTCTACAAATATTCAAACGCAAATTTAAAAGGTTTTTGTTTAATAATTATACAGCTCCTTTCCAGACCCTAGAATAGAACTTTGTACTCGCCCTCTTTTATTTGTCTCTTTTGATCTTCATGTTATTGTGTTTGTTTTATCTTATTTTTCCAATTTCATTCAATGAATTATCACCACTACAAAGGGATCTATACCTTACAAGCCTAGCTTTTTTATTAGATTTCCCCATATTTCACTGTTATATTATCGTGTATTGATTAATTTATGTTATGATGTATTTTTTTTGATGAATGTATTTTTTTTTTTTTTGAATATTTTGTATTATATTGATGTGAAATATGAAATAAACTAAACTGAAACTGAAACTGAATTTGAATTTATTTTATGTGGCCATAACAAGGAAGGAAGCTGCAGGCAATCAGAGGACACACAGATTGAAGTCATCTTCGAGGGACTAAAATGTATTATATCGAAATATATAACGTATTATAAAATGAATGAAATGAATTATACTGTTTTTGGTTCCTCCAATTTTATTAGGGGGTAACGTAAATAACCCCAACCCCCAAAAAGAGTAAATTAAAATAAGATTTGGTCAGATAAAGACAGTTTGATTTATTTAGGCGTCTTTGGCCCTTCTGTATATTTATTTACTTTTTGAAGGGATTATTTAGGCCTATTCTTTATTTTTTTTCATAAAGAGGAGCTCCCTTTCAAAAAAGAAATATATAAATATATATATATTTATATATATATATATTTTATAAGAATATATATTTTATTGTGACAAAACCGGTGACTAAGAAGATTTCTTCCCAGCAGATATCTTGTCAGGATGCCCCCTACTAGTAGAATTCTTGGTTTGGTTAAAAGATTTCGCCGTGGATCCGTGGTAGCCGTATACTATACCCAAATTGAAGTAGACACTACTGATTTCGTTTTATCTGGTCTTTTCCTTGGTCTTACGACCACCCGTCCAGAAACCCCTTCTAGACGTCCTGTCATCTAGCTGCGGAAACACCTCCAGGCGCCTTGTCTCTAGCTTGCTCCTGCATGCACCTTCAGATGACCACCGTTGTCTGCACCTCAGATACGCTTATCTGCCTGTGCCCCGACCAACGACGACTCCAATCTGCCTTGCACTGCAACACAAACTCTTGCAA
>CALNVZ010003432.1:22229695-22236021 GCA_940671915.1 Paracentrotus lividus | reverse complement strand
AAAATAAAACTTGTTTTATAATGGGAGATTTCAACCTTGACCTCTTAAAATGTAATTCATGTATACATTGTCAAAGTTTTTGTGATATTATGCTCGCTAAATCATTGTACCCCTAATTAATAGACCCACCGAATAGCCAATAATTCCTCAACTCTTATAGATAACATTTTCTCTAATTCACTAGAATTCACAAACTCAGGTTTTATAATAAGTGACATTTCGGATCATTTCCCAGTCTATGTATTTTCACCCCTTACAATGCCGACTGTATCTTCCTCTCCCGCATTGACCCGAATCTTTTCTGAAAACAACATATCAAGGTTAAAAGTATCTCTCATCCAGACTGATTGGTCCCAGGTGTATAACAATGACAATGCAACGAAGCTTTTAATGTTTTTATCAAGTTGTTCATGAACCTGTTTAATACGCACTTGCCCTTACAATCTTCTCGGACAAAATACAAAAAAGTTCCCAGGTCTCCGTGGATTACAAATTCTCTCCTTCGGTCCATCAATAGAAAAAATCGTTTGTACTATAAATTCAAGAAAACTAAAACCGAGCATGATAAACAAAATATTCGACTTATCGTAACATTCTCACTTCTTTGTTACGGATCGCAAAAAGGAATTTCTTTTTCAAACCAATTTGAAATACACAAATCTGATGCTAAGAGTACGTGGAAGGTCATAACTAATGTGTTGAATAACAAATCTAAATCAGCTTCTATCAATAATAAACATTTAACAATTCTGAAGTACAGGACCCTAAAATCATAGCTGAAATATTCAATAATTACTTTGTCAATATTGGCCCCAATCTTGCCCATGCTATCCCAAATACTAATGTTGATGTACGCACATTTTTTGAAAACGCACAACTTCAGACTATGTTTTTCTCTCCAGTAACTGCAGATGAGGTTCTTGCAATAGTGAATAGGATGAAACCGAAAAAAAGCTCCGGATTTGACGGCATTTCAAATTTTCTTATAAAAAAAATCATTAATGAAATTATTGAACCCCTTACCCATATACTTAATGTTTCCTTAACAAGTGGTATAGTACCAGATAAGTTGAAAGTAGCTAAAGTAATTCCAATTCATAAAAAAGGTAGTAAGCAAGATATAGGAAATTATCGTCCCATTTCTCTTTTAACCTCATTCTCCAAAATCCTTGAAAAAATAGTCTACTCCCGCACAATCGATTTCTTTAACACCTACAATATCTTGTCCAAATCACAATTTGGTTTCCGGAAAAAACATTCAACAATCCATGCCCTTCTGATGTTTATCAACAAAGTGGCAAACTCTTTTGATGACGCTCCCACACCATCGGTATTTTCCTGGACTTCTCCAAGGCCTTCGACACCATAGACCATGAGGTTCTTCTTTTTAAATTATCGCACTACGGAATTCGTGGGAAGGCCTTGGAGTGGTTCAGGAGCTACCTTTCTAATCGCAATCAATTTGTTATAATTAATGGCCATGAATCCGAAACAAAAAGAGTCACTTGCGGAGTACCTCAGGGATCCTTACTTGGGCCGCTATTGTTTATTATTTATTTAAATGATTTCCAAAATTGTTCAGATAAACTTTTTTTCTTTTATTCGCTGATGACTCTAATATCTTTCTTTCTAATAGAAATCCCACCTCTTACTTAATAATGTAAATACTGAATTGCATCTCGTTTAAATTGGATTCAAGCAAATAAGTTATCACTTAACATAAACAAAACGAACTTTATTTTATTCAGTAACACTCTAGAAGTTTTACCAGGACCTGTTCTGCTAAATCACTAAGAATATTGTCCAAGTTGAAACAACAAAATTTTTAGGAATACACATTGATAACAAATTAACTTGGAAAACACATGTAAATTATATCAGCAAACTCATTTCCAGAAACACAGGAGTCATGGTAAACTAAAAAAATATTTTCTTTTCATGTCCTTATTACTCTTACAATACATTAATTCTCCCTTATTTAAACTACGGAATTCTAGCTTGGGGAAATAGCTCTAAATGCCTCATTGATCAAATTTTACTAGTACAAAAAAGAGTTGTAAGAATAATAAAAAATACGAGTTTCTAACCCATACGACCCCATTGTTTATACATGTGACCTTCTTAAGATCCAAGATCTCTTTTTATACAACTTAGGAATATTCATGTTCCAACTAACAAAACATGAACTACCCGCCCCTGTATCCTCTTTGTTCGTCATGAATTATACAGTACATTCTTATCCAACACGACATAGTCGTTCTTATCACCTTCCACGTACTCGAACAGCTTTCGCTCACAATACAATTATAGTCACTGGACCAAACTGTGGAACGATCTCCCAATTGAATTAATATCTTCCTGCTCTCTACAAATATTCAAACGCAAATTTAAAAGGTTTTTGTTTAATAATTATACAGCTCCTTTCCAGACCCTAGAATAGAACTTTGTATCGCCCTCTTTTATTTGTCTCTTTTGATCTTCATGTTATTGTGTTTGTTTTATCTTATTTTTCAATTTCATTCAATGAATTATCACCACTACAAAGGGAATCTATACCTTACAAGCCTAGCTTTTTATTAGATTTTCCCATATTTCACTGTTATATTATCGTGTATTGATTAATTTATGTTATTGATGTATTTATTTTTGATGAATGTATTTTTTTTTTGAATATTTTGTATTATATTGATGTGAAATATGAAATAAACTAAACTGAAACTGAAACTGAATTTGAATTTATTTTATGTGGCCATAACAAGGAAGGAAGCTGCAGGCAATCAGAGGACACACAGATTGAAGTCATCTTCGAGGGACTATAAATGTATTATATCGAAAATAAAAACGTATTATAAAATGAATGAATGAATTATACTGTTTTTGGTTCCTCCCAATTTTATTAGGGGGTAACGTAAATAACCCCAACCCCCCAAAAAGGTAAATTAAAATAAGATTTGGTCAGATAAAGACAGTTTGATTTATTTAGGCGTCTTTGGCCCTTCTGTATATTTATTTACTTTTTGAAGGGATTATTTAGGCCTATTCTTTATTTTTTTTCATAAAGAGGAGCTCCCTTTCAAAAAAGAAAATATATAAATATATATATATTTATATTATATATATATTTATAAGAATATAATATATTTAATTGTTCATTATCTAATTGTATCAAAAGTTACTTGCACACAACAGTGAGAATCTAAGGTTTTAGATAGGTTATTTCTATTGTCCTTTACCCAGCAAATAACTAGGCGTGGAAAATGCCCAATAATCCACTTCTTTCATCTATATATTCATCTCACATCTCTCCTCCCTGCAGTGTTTCCTCCAGATTACCAGCCACCTAGCCGCTTGAACACCTTTCAGGTGATTTCTTCCCCTCTGCTCAGCTTGCCCTTCATTATGTCTACCACCGTTGTCACGCACCCCCAGATACGCTGATCTGCCTTTGCCCCGACCAACGACGACTCCAATCTGCTCTGCTGGCTCCTCAGAATGAAGAAATCTCTGCCACTTTTTCCGTCAGCTCAGGCGACCACACCTATCTGGTGTTTTTTTTTTTGCACTGTAGGACACCATAAGAATTGGCTGCTGTGCCCTGTGCAGAAAGAACCAGTACCTCCGTTGACCTTAGTTTCTTCTCCCTGGGTGTCAGTGCTGTGGGGTGGATTTAGCTCACCGTTGGTAGACTCCGATCACTACCAGACCAGACCGAAAACGGAGGTCAAATCGAACCTATTGGCTCGGAACCTAATTAAAGGTTCGTCCAGAGGCACGACCTCAAGAGAAGTTATTCTTGGTCTACGGCCTGAGACGAGAAATCCGTCACTCGGGGTACCAAGTAATAACGATGCTTAACCATCATCTATATCATTTGGCCAGCACACGGCTTTATTAGTCCGAGAACTTTTCAGCGCAATAAGCCGTAGGCTCTGTATTTCTTATGCATTGTCTTCTATGCATTACCATTATCGATCACACTACGAATTAACTCAGAAACACTGTAATTAAACTGCAATAACGCCAACTACGTTTAAAACATTATAACTACAACGAAATAAAATTTCGTTACAATTTATATATATATATATATATATATATAAAGATATACCTATTTATATATATATATATATATATAGAGAGAGAGAGAGAGAGAGAGAGAGTGGTGGCCAAAATTATTAGAACACCAAGCATATTTAAATGATTTTCGTTATTTTTTATTCAGTTGACCTTTTAAATGCCTATAAAAGGGTTGAAATGTCATCATTATGCTTTAAACCTGGTGTACAGTTTTGGGAACAAAAAAGGAATTGGCACAAAACCGATCAAATGTAGTTACATGTTGTCCACATTGCACTAAAAGATATGTGTGAGAGATCTTGTGATATTCCTTTCATTATTTCCGATGAATTTCATTGAAATTGTTTGAATAAGGCGTAATTAACTGCCGTTTAGACCTCTGCTGACAGATTCGCACGCCGGAGGTTACGGCGTGAATTAGTGCGAACGATCTGTGTGTAACACCCACACAAGAGAATCCTCATTGGTTTTCCACGTGAGCGCTAACCTGAGACGGGTCCCCGACTTATCTTTTTTTATCCTTATACTATGAAATAAAGACACTAAAACGAGATTTCAAGTACTATAATTTGCTTTATTATAGTTCTTGGATTCAATCTTTCATAATTTATCTTAATGTGAATCAAAATTAATATTTCTTTCTCCTGAAACTATGTACCACCTTTAAAAACCAAATAACATAGCCATACATTGGGAACTCGCCCCCCAAGTCGCCCTTTTTTATGTTACGCCACCAATTGAAAAAATCTAAAAATCTTGCCCCTTTTAGGATCATAGTGTCATAACGTTAAACATTTTAAGCCTCTCCTTTCAAAAGTAAATATATATGGCATGTGTTTTGGGCATTTAAGAATGAATAAGACTACAAAGTTTACTGCGTCTAGCTTAAACACCTTTTGAGCTATCGGTATATGTTCCTGGCATTTCACGTTTTTTCATTTGTACTACATGTGTAATACACAGGTCTATGGGGAAACTGAAAGCGCATAGCGCAACAATTTTTAAAGCTGCGCATTACTTGATGGTCGAAACTATATAAATTTGGTATCAAAAGATGCATAAGACTCTACGCTGTAAAGTCATGAAAGCTGTCGGCACCAAAAAAGTTATCCTTAAACTTACTTTGGCAAATGTACTAGGGCGCTGAGAATCCCATAGACTTTGTGTAGCTTCAGGTGTTCTAATAATTTTGGCCACCACTGTATATATATATATATATATATACAACACCTTTGCAAAAAACAAAAAAACAAAAACCGTGTCAGAGCAGATTACACTTTGTTTCATGTATTGCACGCGTGTTCAATAGATCTATCAACTATTGAACTGGCTACATCACCACAGTTCAATAGCTGAATGTATGTGACCCACATTCATCCAATCAGATATTAAGGATCTATGAATGAATAAACCAGAATAGTATACGACACATGACACCGATCCAATCAACCACAGCTCGTATACGGATATCAACTATCAAAGTATGATTTTAGTACATCAAAAATTTATCTTATTCAATACAAACATAGTTTCCTTAAACAGAGAAATATCAAATTATAAGTTTGTGCATCACGTAATTAATAAACATTTCATATCATGTAATCATGAATATGGCAAAGTGGTATAGATTGAGGATATTTAAAAAGGTTCTGCAAGCCAAAAGTAATTGAAATGTAAAGTCTATTTTCGTCATGACGTCTGGAAGCTACATGTGACCTATGCTACACGCCGACAACAGAGGACTCTCTTAAAGGCCTCCCTGAAATTAGGATGCTTGAGTCCATAAATGATCGGATTGACAACGCTGTTCATGACCAAAACCATGGTGCTGTACAGGGTTGGTACGCTGCTCCCAGGTATGATGAAATTAATGACGGTTCCTATGTAACAGATCATGAAAACACAAACGACTATGAAAAGATTTTTAGTTATTTCGATTTCCTTTTTCTTGATGGCCTTGATCATTCGTGGACGTGAATTAGTTGTTCCGGAGGAAGTCTCGTTCTGGTTTGCTTGTGTGGTCCCCTTCGCTTCACTGTCAACCCCGAATTTGTCCTGGAACCGCTTGTTGTGTCGCAAGACATGGCGCAAAATGAGGAGGTAAAACGTCAGGGTAAGCAGCAGACACATGGCAACCAAAGATCCTTGAAGTAAGGAGAAATAAAACTTAAGAGAACTCGAATCTTTCAATGAGCATGTGCTGTAGAATTTTGAATAACCCAGTGTTCCAATTCCTAAAGCAGGAGGTA
>CALNVZ010003432.1:22212195-22224695 GCA_940671915.1 Paracentrotus lividus | reverse complement strand
AATTTGAGGTTACCCCTCCAAACACTCTTTCACCATACTTCTGTGAAATATCAAATTTAATCAGGTAAAAAAAATGCCGTATGTTTACGTACCTTGTTGTTTTCAGCAATTTTCTCAGAGAAATTTGGCCATCAGATGCTCTCTACGAGACATATGTTTCGTATTACATGTTATATGAACAAATTATGGTGCTCACAATACCGGTTCACGGTTCACCGTCGACGTCGCGACATGATTTGCTTCGGGGCCCAATTACCTGCTGGCAACAATGTACCTGCATGCTACCCTAAGTGGGTTTGGTGTGCGTGTTGTGTTCGAAAAGAAGGATGTGGTGTGTGTGTGGTGTGTGGTGTGTGTGTGTGTGAGGGGCAAGGTGTGTTGTGTGTGTGAGGCAAGTGTGGTGTGGTGTTGTGTGTACGTATTATTTTCAAAATCTGATAGAGATAGGAAGAGAGAGAGATAAACACACACAAAAAAATTAATACCCACCAACCTTCCTACACCGAAATAAAACTGTTTCATTCAGATTTGCATTTATATATCATATATATATTAATATATATTTATACAATGTTTGCATTTGTAAAATATCGTTTAGGATAGCTTCCTCGGAGTCAATCCCTCGTAGGACTGCTCCACCTGGACACGTCACCGTGGGGACTGCTCCTCCAGACGGCAAATCCCCCAAAATCCTTCTTTTCACTATGACTGTCTTTAACTTTTCCTTCCTGCTTCTCTTTTTCTCCAATTTTTCGCGATTATTAGTTCTTCTATCTAACTTCCTTCGTCATTCATGCAGATTTCATTGATTTTATAACTCTTTGAATTACTTCATCTGCAGGAATTTAAATTTGCCTGGAAGATTGATGCTAATCATGGTTTATGTTGCATTAGAACGACGTGTAGTCGACTCACGTATTCAATAAGGCCTGTGTCCTGAACTTATATCTAGTCCTTAGACGACTTTTTAAAGAATTTGACGCACGCTGACACGATATCAAATTTTGGTGCCAATCTTAATATCTTTGTCTCTCGTTGTATATTGTCCATAAAATCTATATCTATGCGACGATCGCAGAGGATTTCTGAAGGCTCCCTGAATTAGATTGCTTGAGTCATAGATGATTCGGTTCATAATGCTGATGGATGCAAAATTACAGTGCTGCTTAGAGGTTGTTGTTATCTATCTGCCAGTTGGTAATATATTGAATGCGCCTAGGAGACATCTATGAAGAACTATCATCACATACTGTGAAAATGATTTAGTGATGTATCGATTTTCCTTATGCTTATTCTTTAAGGGTGGTACGAGAATCAGTTGTGAGTTGAGAAGTCTTCGTTCTGGTTTGCTTGTGTGGAGCAAGTAGGTCCTTTCTTTTAAATATTAACCCTGTACTTGTTCATGGGAAAGCTTATTGTGAGCAACACATGACGCAAAATGAGGAGGTTTAAAACGTCAGGGTTAGCAGCACAAAAATGACGATCAAAGTTTCTTGAAGTAGGATAATATAACTTATTAGAACTCGTATCTTTCACTGTGCATGAGCTGTAGAATTCTGAGAACCCAGTGTACGACCCCCAAAGCAAGAGTCAATCGATGAAAGTGATTATTCTATCCAGATGTTAGACTAAGATGGCGATTTTCTTAGGAGTTGAAAACCCCGATGGCCACGAACTGATTTGGTAATGAGTAGCCACCGAATGAAAGCGATGCGGCTATGGTTGATACGCTACAGATAAGCCAATGATCCGACTGCGCTAAGGTTGCCAGATTAGATCATGGAAAGGATTTCCTGGTTGATCGAAGCAATTAGGCAACTTTGGAACGGGTGCTGGCACATACTATAAAATCAAGCAATAGAGATTGACGACTAGGACATTGGTATCGTCTGGAAGCTTCTAAAGACGACAAGGAGACGACTACGAGGGCATACCAAATAAACCAATAACTGCTACTACAATCAACATGGAAGCACAATAACCACTATGGTTGTAAGGTATAACAAGGCGCTTTGACGGGGTTCCGGAAGTCGTTACTATCTCTATCATCAACTTCTGTAACTTCCATTTGATGATGTACTTAATACTGGATATCCGATGCATTTTCATTTGTTTCAATTACCATTTACGTATAATAAACACTGGCGATGGTAAAAAAAAAAAAAGACTTAGTTCCGGTATTAGCTATCACTTTACCCTTCTTATCCTCACAACGCACGGGTTTATGACTTGTTTTATACACAAACCTGCCATCTCTTGGGAATAGATAACAAAGAAGCAATTCACCCTTATCTTAAGCGTGCACAGTGTTTCTGAATCGGCGACTCATGTGAGCTATGAAATTCAAATCCAAAAGCTCTTCCTTCATTAAAAAAGATCAATGATGCTTGCTTCTTTAAGAATGAATATTGGCACGTGGGCTGCTCAGCGGAAATGAAAATAAATTTGACTTACACCAGTGGATTTATCCTGATTTCACGATGAAATAAACGTGTCAAGTAGCACTTCTTCGCAATTCACCTATTATAACTAAAGCCATCAACCTATGTTGCATCCATCTTAAGTTAAGTGATTGATTTTATTGGTAATGCAGATGAATAAATCAAGAGTTTGCATAACTTTAAACTTCTAGGATAAGCCATATATGATAAAAGTGAATACTTCAGCTTTAAATGAAATATGCATTCTTATTTCATAAAGTGGATTACGATTAAAAAACGTAGTCAAGTACCACTCTCTGGATCATCTATTATACCTTAAGCATTCGTGCAATAACTGCTATTGTTGCATTCCATTTTGATTGCAGTGATTGTTTTATTAGGAAATGCAGATGAAAGGTAAATCAATAAGTTTGCCTATTATGACGTGAATGATATATTTTCATAATGATCACATGAAGAGGAGTTAGACAGATGAAGTATAATCACGAAAGAATAGAGAGATAGAGATGTCGAGAAGGAAGAAAATGAATGTACTGTACCTTCACAAAAAGAATTATGCCTACTTTCCTTTCTTTGTGAAAAAAACAATGTAATTATTTAAGTATAAAATAATGGAACGAATTTAATTGAAAATAACGCTTATAAGACAGCATCACCAGGAGGTAGCTCCCCGATGACGAATCCCCGAAACAATTCCTATGGAAAGTTGTCCTTATGGGAGTGGCCCAGGGAAGTATTTCTCAGGGACGCAGTTCCCGGGGGAGGATGTTGACCGCCGGGGAGCTGTCCTGAACTGTTTTGTCACGTATACAACTGAATGAAAAAATCGGACTAATCTATCTTTATGGAGGCACAATTTATTTTTTTCTATGTAGTGGCTTATCAACTAAATATCAACTTAAATATATAGTAATATAACTACGGATTTCCAAACCTGTAAGCTGGAAATCGAAGACCTGTTGTTTTGTCCATGAGAGAGAAGACAGGGGCAAATACCAGCTGATCTGTGCTTAACAATGCTGAAAAAGTTTTCACCCCCCTAGTTACAGTTAAATAATTAATTGGAGAAATTTTAAACCACCACATCGAACCCACGACTTTTCTTATTGCTAATTCTTGAAAATATATTATCTCTCCTTCTCCTTTGAAAATAAAACTTGTTTTATAATGGGAGATTTAACCTCGACCTTGAAATAAATGTAATTATGTATACATTGTCAAGTTTTTGTGATATTATGCTCGCTAAATCTTGTACCGCCTAATTAATAGACCCACCGAATAGCCCAATAATTCCTCAAACCTTTAATAGAATTAACATTTTCTCTAATTCACTAGAATCACAAACTAGGTATTATAAAGTGATTTCGGATCATTTCCAGTTAATGTATTTTCACCCTTACAATGCGACTGTATCTTTCCTCTCCGCATTGACCCGACATTCTTTTCTGAAAAAACATATCAAGGTTAAAAGTATCTCTCATCCAGACTGATTGGTCAGGTGTAACATGACAATGCAACGAAGCTTTTAATGTTTTTTATCAGTTTGTCATGACCGTTTAATACGCACTTGCTTACAATTTCTCGGACAAAATATCAAAAAATTCCAGGTCTCCGTGGATTACAAATTTCTGCCTTCGGTCCACAATAGAAAAAACGTTTGTTACTTTAATTCAAGAAACTAAAAACCGAGCATGATAAACAAAGATATTCGACTTACGAACATTCTCACTTCTTTGTTACGGATCGCAAAAAAAGATTCTTTTTCAAAACCAATGTTGAAAATGACACTCTGATGCAAGAGACGTGTAAGTCATAACTAATGTGTTGAATAAACAATCTAAATCAGCTTCTATCAATAGTAAACATTACAATTCTGAAGTACAGGCCCTAAAAATCAAGCCTGAAATATTCAATAATTACTTTGTCAATTTGGCCCCAATCTTGCCCATGCTATCCCAAATACTAATGTTGATGTAACGCACAGGTTTTTAAAAACGCAAACTTCAGACTATGTTTTCTCTCCAGTAACTGCAGATGAGTTCTGCAATAGTGAATAGGATGAAAACCGAAAAATGCTCCGGATTGACGGCATTTCAATTTTCTTATAAAAATTCATATGGAAATTAGTTGAACCCTTACCATACTTAATGTTCTTAACAAGTGTATAGTACCAGATAAGTTGAAAATAGCTAAAGTAAATTCCAATTCATAAAAATAGTAGTAACAAGATATGGAAATTATCGTCCCATTTCTCTTTAACCTCTATTTTCTCAAAATCTGAAAAATAGTCTACTCCCGCACAATCGATTTCTTAACACCTCTCAATATCTTGTCCAATAAATTTGGTTCTCGGAAAAAACTTCACAATCATGCCTTCTGATGTTTCCACAATGGCAACTCTTTTGATGACTGTCTCCACCTCGGTATTTTTCCTGACTTCTCCAGGGCCTTCGACACCATAGACCATGAGGTTTTCTTCTTTAATTATCGCACTACGGATTCGTGGAAGGCCTTTGAGTGGTTCAAGGAGCTACCTTTCTAATCGCAATCACATTTGTTTTATAATTAATCGGCCATGATCCGAAACAAAAAGAGTCACTTGGGAGTACCTCAGGGATCTTACTTGGCCGCTATTGTTTATTATTTA
This sequence comes from Paracentrotus lividus, assembly GCA_940671915.1. Lineage (NCBI taxonomy): Eukaryota > Metazoa > Echinodermata > Echinoidea > Camarodonta > Echinidae > Paracentrotus > Paracentrotus lividus. The sequence continues at coordinate 22,219,607 of CALNVZ010003432.1, read as the reverse complement.
ATTAATATGATTTCCAAAATTGTTCAGATAAAACTTTCTTTTTTTATTCGCTGATGACTCTAATATCTTTCTTTCTATAGAAATCCCACCTCTTACTTAATAATGTAAATACTGAATTGCAGGTCTCATCGTTTTAAATTGGGATTCAAGCAAATAAGTTCACTTAAATAAACAAAACGAACTTTATTTATTCAGTAACACTCTAGAAGTTTTACCCAGACCTGTCTTGCCTAAATCATAAGAAATTGTCCAAGTGAAACAACAAAATTTTAGGAATTAGCCATTGATACAAATTAACTTGGAAACACAGTTAAATTAATCAGCAAACTCATTTCCGAAAACACAGGAGTCATTGGGTAAACTAAAAAATATTTTCCTTCTCATGTCCTTATTACTCTTTACATACATAATTTCCCTTATTTTAAACTACGGAATTCTAGCTTGGGCGAATAGCTTAATGCTCATGATCAAATTTTATAGTACAAAAAAGAGTTGTAAGAATAATAAAAAATTCGAGTTTCTTAACCCATACGACCCCATTGTTTTATACATGTGGACTTCTTAAGATCCAAGATCTCTTTCATACAACTTAGGAATATTCATGTTCAACTAACAAAACAGAACTACCCGCCCCTGTATCCTCTTTGTTCGTCATGAATTATAAACAGTACATTTCTTATCCAACACGACAGATCGATCTTATTCACTTCCACGTACTCCGAACAGCTTTGCTTCACAATACACATTTAAGTCACTAGACCCAAACTGTGGACACGATCTCCCAATTGAATTAATATCTTCCTGCTCTCTACAAATATTCAAACGCAAATTTAAAAGGTTTTTGTTAATAATTATACAGCTCCTTTGTCCAGGACCCTAGAATAGAACTTTGTACTCGCCTCTTTTATTTGTTCTTTTGATCTTCATGTTATTGTGTGTTGTTTATCTTATTTTCCAATTCATCAATGAATTATCACCACTACAAAGGAAATTATACCTACAGCTAGCTTTTTATTAGATTTCCCATATTTACACTGTTATATTATCGTGTATTGATTTAATTTATGTTATGATGTATTTTTTTTGATGAATGTATTTTTTTTTTTTTTTTGAATATTTTGTATTATATGATGTGAAATATGAAATCAACTAACTGAAACTGAAACTGAATTTGAATTATTTTATGTGGCCATAAAGGAGGAAGCGCAGGCAAATCAGAGGACACACAGATTGAAGTTCATCTTCGAGGAGCTAAAATGTATTATATCGAAATATATAACGTATTATAAAATGAATGAAATGAACTTATGCTGTTTTTGTCCTCCCAATTTTATTAGGGGTAACGTAATACAAAACCCAACCCCCCAAAAGAGTAAATTAAAATAAGATTTGGGTCAGATAAAGAACATTTATTATTTAGGCCGTCTTTGGCCTTCTGTATATTTAATTTCTTTTTGAAGGGATTATTTAGGCCTATTCTTTATTTTTTTTCATAAAGAGGAGCTCCCTTTCAAAAGAAATATATAAAATATATATTTATATATATTATATTATATAGAATATAATATTTTAATGTGACAAACGGTGACTAAGAAGATTTCTTCACCAGCAATATTCTTGTCAGATGCCCCTACTAGTAGAATTCTTGGTTTGGTTAAAAGATTCGCCGTGGATCCGTGGTAGCCGTATACTCATACCAAATTCGAAGTAGACATACTGATTTCGTTTTATCTGTGTCCTTTTCCTGGTCTTACCGACCACCCGTCCAGAAACCCCTTCTAGACGTCCTGTCACTAGCTGCGAAAACACCTCGCCTAGGCGCCTTGTTCTAGCTTCTCTGCAGCACCTTCAGATGACCACCGTTGTCTTGCACCTTCAGATACGCTTATCTGCCTGTGCCCCGACCACGACGACTCTCAATCTGCCTTGCACTGCAACACAACTCTCTGAACCCTGCAGTGTTTCCTCAGCATACCAGCACCTAGCGTCTTGAACACCTTTCAGGTGATTTTCCCTTGCTCAGCTTCCCTTCATTATGTTACCACCTTGTCCGCACACCCCAGATACGCTGATCTGCCTTTGCCTCCGACCAACGGACGACTCCAATCTGCTCTGCTGGCTCCTCAGAATGAAGAATCTCTTGCCACTTTTTCCGTTCAGCTAGCGACACACCTATCTGGTGTTTTTTTTTTTTGCACTGTAGGACACCAAAGATTGGCTGCTGTGCCCGTGCAGAAAGACCAGTACTCCGTTGACTTAGTTTCTTCTCCCTGGGTGTCATGCTGTGGGTGCTGGATTTAGCTCAACGTTTGGTAGACTCCGATCACTACCAGAACCAGACCGAAACGGAGTCAAATCGAACCTATTGCTTCGAACCTAATTAAAGGTTCGTCCAGAGCACGACCTCAAGAGAGTTATTCTTGGTCTACGCCTGAGACGAGAAATCCTCACTCGGGGTACCAAGTAATAACGATGCCTTAACCATCATCTATATCATTTGCCAGCACACGGCTTTATTAGTCCGAGAACTTTCAGCGCAATAAGCCGTAGGCTCTGTATTTCGTTATGCATGTCTTCTATGATTACCATTATCGTCACACTACGAATTACTCAGAACACTGAATTAAACTGCAATAACGCCAACTACGTTTAAACATTATAACTACCAACAATAAATTTCTTAAATTTATATACTATATATATATATATATATAAGATATACCTATTTATGTATATATATATATCATATATAGAGAGAGAGAGAGAGAGAGAGCGGTGTGGCCAAACTTATTAGAACACGCAAGCATATTTAAATATTTTCGTTATTTTTTATTCAGTGACCTTTTAAATGCCTATAAAAGGTTGAAAATGTCATCAATTATGCTTTAACCTGGTGTACAGTTTTGGGAACAAAAAGGAAAATGGCACAAAACGAATCAAGATGTAGTTACATGTTGTCCACATTGCCACTAAAAGAATGTGTAGAGATCTTTGATATTTCTTCCATTATTTCGAGAATTTGAATGTTGTTTGAATAAGGCGTAATTAACGGCGTTTAACCTCTTGCTGACAGATTCGCCGCCGGAGGTTACGGCGTGAATTAGGCGAACGATTGTGTGTAACACACAAGAGAATCCATCATTGGTTTTTTCCAGTTGAGCGTAACCCTGAGACGGGTCCCCGCTTATCTTTTTTATCCTTATACTTATGAAATAAGACACAAAACGAGGATTTCAAGTATTTACTATAATTGGCTTGTATTCATAAGTCTTGGATTCAAATCTTTCATAATTTATTCTAATGTGATCAAAATTAATATTCTTCTCCTGAAAACTATTACCACCTTTAAAACCAAATAACATAGCCATACATTGGGAACTCGCCCCCCACGTACCCGCCATTTTTTTTATGTTGACGGCCACCAATTTGAAAAAAATCTAAAAAATCTTGCCTTTTAGGATCATAGTTGTCATAACGTTAACTTTTAAGCCTCTCCTTCAAAGTAAAATTATATATGGCATGTGTTTTGGGCATTTAAGAATGTAATAAAGACTCAAAAGTTTTACTGCGTTCTAGCTTAAACACCTTTGAGCTATCGGTATATGTTCCGGCAATTTCACGTTTTTATTTGTATACAATGTAATACTCAGGTCTATGGGAAACTGAAAGCGCATAGCGCAATCAATTTTTAAAAGCTGCGCATTACTGATGGTCGATAACGATATAATTTGGTTATCAAAAGATGCATAAGACTCTACGCTGTAAGTCATGAAATGCTGTCGCGCACAAATAGTTATCCTTAAACTTACATTGGGCATGTACTAGGGCGCTGAGATCCCATAGACTTTGTGTTAGCATTCAGTGTTCTATAATTTTGTGCCACACTGTATATTATATATATATTATATACAACACCTTTGCAAAAAACAAAAAAACAAAAACCGGTGTCAGAGCCAGGATTACACCTTTGTTTCATGTATTCACGAGTGTTCATAATCTATTCAACTATTGAACTGGCTAACATCACCACAGTTCAATAGCTGAATGTATGTGACCACATCATTCCAATCAGATATTAAAGGATCTATATGAATAAACCAGAATAGTCTAACGACACATGACACGAATCCAATTCACCACAGCTCGTATACGGATATCAACTATCAAAAGTTATGATTTAGTACATCAAAATTTAATCTTATTCAATACAAACATAGTTTCCTTAAACAGGAAATTCAAATTATATATTTGTGCATCACGTAATAATAACTTTCTATCATGTAATCATGAATATTGGAAACAGTGGTAATAGATGAGGATATTTAAAAAGGTTCTGCAAGCCAAAAGTAATTGAAATGTAAAGTCTATTTTCGTCATGACGTCTGGAAGCTACATGTGACCTATGCTACACGCCGACACCAGAGGACTCTCTTAAAGGCCTCCCTGAAATTAGGATGCTGAGTCCATAAATGATCGATTGACAACGCTGTTCATGACCAAACCATGGTCGCTACAGGGTGGTAGCTGCTCCCAGGTATGATGAAATTAATGACGGTTCCTATGTAACAGATCATGAAAAACACAAACGACTATGAAAAGATTTTAGTTATTTCGATTTCCTTTTTCTTGATGGCCTTGATCATTCGTGACGTGAATTAGTTGTTCCGGGGAAGTCTCGTTTCTGGTTTGGCTTTGTGGTCCCTTCGCTTCACTGTCAACCCCGAATTTGTCCTGGACCGCTTGTTGTGTCGCAAGACATGGCGCAAAATGAGGAGTAAAACGTCAGGGTAAGCAGCAGACACATGGCAACCAAAGATCTTGAGTAAGAGAATAAAACTTAAGAGAACTCGAATCTTTCAATGGAGCATGTGCTGTAGAATTTTGAATAACCCAGTGTTCCAATTCCTAAGCAGGAGGTACAATCATGAATGCAAATTGACTCTATCCAGATTATTAAACTAAGATTGCGATTTTCTTAGAAGTGTGAAAACCCTGATGGCCACGAACTGATTTGGTAATGACATACAACGAATGAAGCGATAGCGGCTAGGGTTGATACGCTACTACAAATGCCTATGTAAACGACTCCGGCAACAGTTGGGCAGACCAGTTCTTGGAATCGTTTACTCCCCGTTTGATACAGGAGAGCAGCACTTTGGAAGGTATGATAGCACATGATATTAAATCAGCAATAGCCAGATTGACAACCAGGACATTGGTGACCGTCCGAAGCTTTTTAACGGCGATGACGGAGATGATTTACGAGGGTGGTTCCAAATAACCAATCATGCTACAACAGCCCAAGACGGATGAAACAATAGCACGATGGGTGAAAGCTATAGAAGGTGTTTCTTGCGTGGTTTCGGAAATCGTCGAATAATATTTGTAACTTCCATTGATTTATACTATACAAGTGAATAGCAGAGCCGTCTTCTATCGTTCAAATGCCAAAGCGCACAGTTCTAAAACTCCTAACGAACAAAGGTTTATTTACTTGTTTTATCTAAAACTTTTTATTTGGGAACTCGACAACAAAGACGTGATCCGTACGTTGCCTGCAAAGTATTTTCTGGGCGGCGACTCATGTAAACTATGGAAATCACAAATTCTAGAAACTCTTTCTCGATTCAAAAGGAAACATTATTATGCTTCCTACTGACAAATAATTTGTCACCTATAGGTCAAACCATTCATTGAATAATGTAGACGCTAAATTTTAATTAAAATGGTAATGTTTGCAACTAAATATTTGAGTTGCTTCGTACTCCACTTTTAATTGAAAAATTAAAAAGGGTGCTACTGTTATTTTGTGGTTATGTAATCTGATATCCAGTGAGACTTCTCCTCTTTACATTTGCATGATTACATTAATAATTGTGAACGGAAATGAAAAAGTGTGGGTCATTTAAGTTCCTAAGCTATCCATCCATTGCCGTGACGAGTATATTTAACTTAAAAAAAAAACAACATTTAAAAATGAAAGTTACTCATGTATAGTGATCATCACCAGAACACAAACATGACAAATGATTGTTTCATTTCATTATGTACAAAGAAATAGGGCGGCCAATTATAAAGAAATATGGAGTATAACATTGCATGATACATGAAAAAATGGGTGAAAATCAAAGAAACTGAATAGACCTATTAAATTAAAAATATATAACTCATTGAGAAACAGGTAGATTTTTAAAATATTTATAATTTTTTTTTTAATTTGTTAATTAGCTTTTGACCTTCACCTTCAGGTAAAAACAAAGATGTATAGTTCCTTGGTAACCATTGTGGAAGCAGCCTTGTGAAAGAGCCGTTCAGGCCTACATCAAATTAAGTTGGAATATTTAAGGTACACTATTCGGGTTTGTTTCTTGATCTTATTTTAAATAAGATGTTTTGCAGAAAAGTAGATACTCTAGCCTACCTGAAGACATAGTTTTGGATTCTTAATTTGAAATTGATTTGAATGGTGAGAAGGAAGTGAATTAAATTATTACAATATTATTATATATATAATATTATATATATATATATAAGTGCGATGAAACTCAACTTTTTGGACATGACGACGTTTTGTCAGATTATATATTGTTTATATAAAAAGTCTAGGACAAGCTTGGACGTTGCTGGACTTTGAATCTTTAATCAACTTTCGGCTTATTTGCCTTCATCAGGATTTTGAAGAGAAAATCCATAACAAACAAGAAAAACCATAATAAAAAAGTAAATCATACAACAAAATCAGCACGCAACATCTTATCTTATATAATTAAGATTCAAAGTCAAGCAACGTCCAAGCTTGTCCTAGACTTTTTATTCATAACAACACACACATATATATATATAATATATATATATATATATATATATATATATATTATATATATATATATATATATATTATATATATGTATAAATGAATAGTCTAGGACAAGCTTAGACGTAGCTGAAACTTTGAATCTTTAATCGAGCTTCCGGCTAATTTGCCTTCATCAAGATTTCTGAAGAGAAAATCATAACAAACAGAACGAAAACCATAGTAAATAAAAGGAAATCATACATAAAAATTAGGCACCAACATCATATCATATTTCTGTATAAACAAAGTAAAGAAAATAAATAATATGTACAAGTATTTGATTGCCTTAGGGCGTGGAGATGTTGTGTTTCGTGTTTATGTTTATTTGTTGTATTGAAGTATTGAAATTAAGAAGGCGGTGTAATTCAATTGTGACTTCGGAGTTGTTCTACCGTCAAGAGAAAGAGAGTGAAAGAGGGAGAGAGAGAGAGAGAGAAGAGAGAGAGGGGGGGGGGGGGGTGAGGCTCAACTTTTTTTTGACATGACGACGTTTGTCCAGATAATATTAATGTGTAAAATAAGAGAAGGTCTAGGACAGGTATAGACGTATCCGAAT
>CALNVZ010003432.1:22182453-22212170 GCA_940671915.1 Paracentrotus lividus | reverse complement strand
TTTGAATCTTTAATGCATCGAGCTTTCGGCTAATTTGCCTTCATCAGGATTTCTGAAGAAAATATCATAACAAGAACAAAAACCATAATAAATAAAAATTAAATCTTACAAACGAAATCAGGCACCAATATAATATCTGATATATACAGTGTGTTCCTAAATAAAGGTAATCGAAGTTCAAAGGTCAGTCATTTCAAAAGTATATGATTTATTTTTGTGATTTGTTTACTAAACTACTAAGTAACTCATCAGCTTTAATTTGAGACATTGCTTACGTCTAAATTGTAATGGGTCACGGGCTTAGGTTCATTTGAAGGTGATAGGTACAAAACTCGTTTTTTCCAAGTTTTTCGTTTTTAGGGTATGAAACCAACTTTTAATAAAAATTTTGGTTTCATAGTTTTGGGGGTTTTTGTCACACAAAGTTTCAAAGAACTACTATCTCATTTGTCAAAGGACCTATCTCTCTGGCATGGGTTCTTGATTATGCATGAGTCTCTGGAGTTTCGGAGACGGATCGCCGCGACGTCTCCTGATTCTGCAGGAAGTCGCGAGAAAAATCAAACAAATGTCAAACATTTCCAATCTTTTAGTAGACTTCTTTAATACGTGAGCAAGTCTCTGTGATGTCTTTGCGGGGTTGCCGCGACTTCCCTTTAGTATCCATGACGTCGCAGAGACGTTGTCGGAACTTGCTAACGATTAAAAGAAATCGAAAGGTTTAATAATTTTGACTTGCTGGCATTAAAGAGGTCTACTAAAAGATTGAACATGTTTGACTTTTGTTCCATTTTCCCTCGACGCCCTGAAGTTTCAGGAGACGTCACCACGACGTCTCCACGACTCAAGAGACTCCTAATTGCGAACACATCTAATTACCATTGAGATATGTCTTTTGACAAATGAGATTGAATTTCATTGAAACTTTGTGTGACAAAACCCCCCTAAACTATGAAACCAACAATTTATAAAAAGTTGGTTTCATACCCTAAAAACGAAAAACCTGTAACAAAAATGGGTTTTGTACCTATCACCTTCAAAGGACCCTAACTCTGTGACCCATTAGAGTTTAGACGTAAGCAATGTCTCAAATTAAAGCTGATGAGTTACTTAGTAGTCTTGTAAACAAATCACAAAAATAAACCATATACTTTTGAAATGACTGACCTTTGAACTCCGATTATCTTTTTTTAGGAAGACACTGTATAATGTGTAAACAAAGTAAAGAAAATGAATAATATGTAAAAAAATATTTGTTTACCTTTAGTTGAGGAGATGTGTGTTATTTGTTTGTATGTGTTTATTCAGTTGTATTGAAATATAAAGGGCTTGTAATCAAGTGTGAACTTCGGAGTTGTATATATGTACAACAGCCAATGGGCAACTTCTTTTAAATTCAAATTGTGAAAGAAATGTAGAAAGAGTATAATAGTAATAATATATATATATAATTATATAGTCTAAATATTAGGAATATTGGCCTTGTTCATAAAAAAGTAGTTACTCCTTTTTAGTAAACAGTTCCTTTGTGAACAAGCAGTCCCTTATAAATCAAGTTTCTTCTAAAAAGTTCTGATATTACTATCTCGACCAGACTATAACTTCCGGGTGGACTGAGGATTGTGGTCGAATAATCAGGTTACCCTCTGGAAAATTATTTTTTACCGAATATTAAAGATTTTCCTTGCATTTTAAAGTATTCTGACACTTATTTGTTGCCAGATCGTAGTAGAATCTTTGTCACGTAAAAATTAGTTTCTTCTTTAACGAAATGATACCTAGAAAATACACCCATGCCTATATTTTCGCTTGCTAGCGATTAAAGTAGCACTAATAAATACTCTGTTTTTATAAGCATAACACACTCTTCAAACAAGAAACAAAATAAAAGATAAAGCAAGGAAACCACAAACTAATAAGTCATCAAATATCTGAATTCACATAAAAACTACATAGAGAACTAAATTTATTTACTGACTGTGTTTGATCAAATGATTTTGACCCAATTTTATTCACTAAGTATCTATGGCACTTTTCCTTGCAGGTACCAAGCACTTCACAGCTTATCATAGACTGGTTACATACAAATGTTTGCAATGAAAATGGCAAACGTTTGAATCCTACAAATCACTATTTGACAAGATATCTGACACAATATTGTTTAAGCGATCGTATGGCTTGGATTTTCATGCTCCAATAAAAACATTTTATTTACATAATTTAGAATCACTTAAAAGAAAGATTACACGTTTTATATTCATGTCATTGCTTTTAAATATTTCATGAGTCCTCATTAAAGTAAATGACAGTTTTACCATAAAAATACACACTTCATATTAAATATTAGAAGGTTCTTTGGGTAGTTTGACTTATTAATTTCTACGTTTATATTTGTTTCTCCTTGTTTTACCTCTTTAAATAACCTCTTGCCATTTTCCAGTTTAGTTGTGCTAAATAATCAATTTTAGACGTACCAGTATATGATATAGTCAAAAATACGAATACATCTTGAAAATAGCTTTTCGTCGACTGTATGATTAAAAAAAATGTGCGATTAAAATTTAGGCATAGAGCAAAAATTCGATACATAATAATAATAATATAATAAAAATGAACAAAAAGTTGACGTACTTAACTAAACGAAAACTGACCGGAGATAGAATCTTCACTGTTGCATCCTCAAAGGAATGGAACAATCTCCCTCTCACATTAAGACAATCCCCAACAGTTGAATCGTTCAAGAAGTCCCTGAAGACTTTTTTGTTTTAAGGAACTACGTTCATTTATATATGTGGTTCTTATTGTGTATTTCTTTTGTGTGAATATGTAAATTGAAATTGTGAGCGCTTTGGGTCATTTGGAAAAGGCGCGATATAAATATTGGGTATTATTATTATTGGGTATTATACAGCTGACAAATGAAAGCATAAAAATGGGTTTATTAAAAAAATTACAATGGAGATAATCATTAAAAAAAATTACAATGGAGATAATCGACATAATCAGGAACAAATTATATATACGTAATATTTACACAAAGATTTTAAAGTCATTTAGCATTTTTTCTTTCACATTTTAGACACGTCAATATTATATAAATATCGCATGCTCTATCATGAAATACACTGGATTATGTACATGTGCGTTATGAGTTCTTTGTCCAGTAATGTTGCATCAATAGAACACACAATATTAATTATAGTAAATAGCCCCTACATGTTGCCTCCCCCCCCCCCACTTTCATAAATTTCAGATTTTTGAACAATGATTTTTTTAATTTTTTTTTAGTAACAACTCTGAAAAAAAAAAAAAAATAGACAAATAAAAATGAATAAAAATAAATAAATTAAATTTTACACCCCCCCAAAAAAAACAAACAAACAACAACAACAACAAAACCGAATTCATTTTTTAGACTACTATATTTCACTTTAATAAGTTCGGCCCCCGTTTAATTTTCTTCAAGAATTTTTGAGAATTCTGAAATCCCCCCTTTTTTTAGTAACCCTTTATCAAACTTATCTGGAAAAAAAAAAATCGCCCCTAAAATATAGCTCCCAAAAGCATCCCTCCCTTGAGAAAAAAAAAATCTAAAGCAGGTCAGACAATTGATTCATTTTAAAACTAGATTCTAAATCGTTCACGTGATAACAATTCAACTAATTACAGCTCAAAATATACTACCATTATTTACTATCATTATATAGCTATAAATCAAATCGAAAATCACAAATTTATCTTATTCAATACAAACATAGTTTTCTCATACACAGAAACGTTAGGCGATAAGTTTGTGCATAAGGCAAAAAATTAACTCCTTTTATTCAATTTATTAGCGCTTTCAAAAGTGAAGAAAAAATATGTTTAAAAAATAAATTGTAATAACAAAAAAATATATATACAAAATTACAACTGAAAAAAAAAAATCCTTATGATGATGATATCAATTAGAATCGATATGTTAAAGCCTAAATATTGAGTTAAATATATAGTTCCTCTTTCGTGTACAGAAATACATTGTAAATCAAAGGGGAGGTATGTGGATGTGCTCGTCTTTGAGTCTGTAACATTCAAACTGTAGGTGAGGGTAATAGTGTGTGGGGATTTGCGTGTATGTGGGTGGGTGAGGGTGTCTGTGAGAGGTTGTGTTTGTGTGCGTGTGTGTTTGTGTGCGAGAGAGTGTGTAATATGTTTTTAGTTGAAAGAAGGAGAGATATAGATAACGCGCACCCTCAAACACTCACCCTCCCTCACCAGCATGAACCGTCTCATTCAGATTTGTGGTCCTTTTTCATTAAGTTGATGAAATATATACTTTCTGTCTCCTGATCATAGAAATGCATTGTAGATCAAAGGGGAAGGGTGTGGGTGTGGGGATCTGGGGTCTGTAACGTCCATATTGTGTAGGTGAGGGTAAGGGTGTATGGGGGATATGTATATGGGTTTGTATATGCAATAGAGTATGTGTGTGTATGTATGTGTGTGTGTGGGGGGGGGTGTGTGTGTGTTTGTGTGTGTACGCATAACATTTTAAAAATCTGACAGAGAGAGAGGTGGATTCACACCTGCCCGATCTGGAAAAGTTCCCGTAATCTCTGATCGGGTATTTTTACCCCGATCACAAACTATGCGTAATTTTGCAAGTGTGAAACCAAACTACGCGTAATGTTCCCGAAGATAAATTCCCGTAAATTAGCAGGTACTTCGTCGAAACTACGCGTAGTTTCACCAAGGTCGTGGGAACTTTTGTAGTGTGAACATAAATTACGGGAACTTTCTATTCCCCCTTTCTTTTTATTTTGTATTTCTTTGTTTTTCCTTCTTTCTTCTCGTTCCTTATGCATTTCTTTGTTTGTCCTTCTTTCCCTGCTTCTCTACATGTATTTCCTTGTTTTTCCTTCTTTTTGCTCTTTCCTTATGTATTTCTTTGTTTTCCTTTTTTCTTCTCTTTCCTTATGTATTTCTTTGTTTTTCCTTCTTTCTTCTCTTTCCTTATGTATTTCTTTGTTTTCCTTCTTTCATCTCTTTCCTTATGTATTTCTTTGTTTTTTCCTTCTTTCCCCGCTTTTCTTTTGTATTTCTTTGTTTTTTCCTTCTTTCTTCTCTTTCCTTATGTATTTCTTTGTTGTTTCTATTTCTTCCCTTGTTTATAACTTCGGGTATCTTTCCCGGAAAAGACGGTTCGGGCAGGTGTGAACATGCAAAACAAATTACGCGTAATTTGGTGATTGGAAAAGTTCCCGTAATTTACGGGTATTTTTCTCTATCGGGCAGGTGTGAATCCACCTATACACACACAAATACCCACCCAGCCTTCCTCAACGACATGAACCGCTTCAATAACAGATTTGCATTTATATAATTTATTATACATATTATATATTTGCATTTGTAAAATCTGTTCTAAAACAGCTCCAACGAAGGTAAAATCCCTCGTGGACACCCAAATGACTGCTCCTCTAGACGGCAAATCCACATAGAGCACAGAGAGGAATGTTTCCGTAAAGAATCCTTCTTTTCACTATAACGTTCTTTAAAGTCCCAGATCGGACCGACAAATGAAATAGCCAAAAACGAAAGCTAATATGCTATATAATACAACAATTCCAAATTAAAGCGTTTTTATTGTCCATCTAGAAAGTATTTAATTAAAAAGATGACCGAACCTCAACCAGGCCACCCCTCCCGAATACTTGTAAAATTACCCCTAATTTAAAAGTGCGAGTGATGACGTCAAAAAATGTTAATGGAATGCTACAGTAGTCCTGTGGCCAGGCATGATTGACTTTGCCCTTTCATTTCATAACAATAGAATTCTAGCTCACAGGGCGTCTATTGTCCTGACATAGCAATACAAACGTGTTTTCTAAAGGCAAAACGCAATCATGCCAAGCCGCAGGATTGCTGTAGCATTCCATTAACATTTTTTGACGTCATCACTCGCACTTTTAAATTAGGGGTAATTTTACAAGTATTCGGGAGGGGTGGCCTGGTTGAGGTTCGGTCATCTTTTTAATTAATACTTTCTAGATGGACAATAAAAACGCCTTAATTTGGAATTGTTGTATTATATAGCATATTAGCTTTCGTTTTTGGCTATTTCATTTGTCGGTCCGGTCTAGGACTTTAACTTTCCTCCCCTCTCTCTCTTTCTCCTATTTTCTGTGATTATTAGTTCATTTATCTTCTGCGTCATTATGTCATATTTCATTTTTTTACAACTCTTTATTCACTTTCATCTGCAGGAGTTTAAATGTACCTGAATATGCTGGGTGTTATGTTGCATTCAAACAAATGTGTAAGGTCCGACCCACGTATTCAATGAAAGTCCTAGGTCTTCACTTCTTAGTCCTTAGTAAAAACTTTCTTTATTTCTATTTTGACGCAAGCTGACCCAATACAAAGGTGCCACTTACTTTTGCCCATTCCGTCCTACCGTAATATCTATACTACACGACGACAACAAAGGATTTTCTTAAAGGCCTCTCTGAAGATAGGATGCTTGAGTCCATAGATGATCGGGTTCACAACGCTATTCATGAGCAAAACCATAGTGCTGTAAAGGGTTGGTACGCTGCTACCAGGAATGATGAAATTAATGACGGTTCCTAGAAAACAGAGCATGAAAACACAAACAACTGTGAACAGATTTTTCGTGATTTCAATTTCCTTATGCTTGATTGCCTTGATCATTGGTGGACGAGAATCAGTTGTTCCGGAGGAGTTCTGGTTCTGGTTTGCCTGTGTGGTGCAAGTAGTGTCCTTCATTACATTATCAATCCCGAATTTGTCTTGGAATCGCTTATTGTGACGCAACACATGTCGCAAAATGAGGAGGTAGAATATCAAGGTTAGCAGCAGACAAATGGCAACCAAAGTTCCTTGAAGCATGGAGTAATAAAACTCAAGAGGGCTTGTATCTTTCAATGAGCATATGCTGTAGAATTTTGAATATCCCAGTGTTCCAACCCCTAAAGCAGGAGGTACAATCATGAAGGCTATTGATTCTATCCAGATGAATACAACTAAGATTGTGATTTTCTTAGGTGTGTGAAAACCCTGGTGGCCACGAACTGATTTGGTGATGACATACCAACGAATGAAAGCGATTGCGGCTAGGGTCGAAACGCTACAACACACGCCGATGTATGCGACTCCGGCTACGGTTGCACAGACCAGTTCATGGAAAGGCTGATTCCCCGTTTGATGTAGGAGTGCAGCGCTTTGAAACGGTATGATGGCACTCGATATAAAATCAGCGAAAGCGAGATTGACAACCAGGACATTGGTGATTGTCCGAAGCTTTTTAACAACGACGACAGAGATGATTACGAGGGTATTACCTAATAAACCAATCACTGCTACTGGAACCAAGATGGATGCTACAATAGCACGATGGATGAAGGAAATAACCGGGGGTTCGGAAGTTGTACTTGAGTACGATTTAATTATTGTGAAATCCATATCAGAAACGTTTTCCATCTTATGAAAATGATTTGCGTGTATGTGTAGACAATATCTAAGATACAGGTGCAATGCTTCGATATGATGGATTTTTAAAAATTTCTTCGAAAGAAAGGCAAAGAGGGTGCTGCTTGAAATTGTCACACCACGTTGTTGGTTACCAACTGAAATTGTCACTCAACTATAGGGAGTTAAATAGCTAAAAACCACGATCACGATCTTTACTAATTTAAGTTAATTTATATTCTAAGCGCATATTCAAGCAGTTTTCCGATCACTCGGTCATTAATTATTTCAGACCTAGTTTTTTTGTTGTCGTCAATTAACCTAGTAATGATTGATACTTGAAGGTTACGGTGATGTAACTGAAATTATTTGTGAAAAATTAACGTGGATACTTTATCACGGAGTTAAAAGAGAACAATACCAGATATAGAATTCATTATGATTACCGTTTTTAGATTCGTGTGGCTTTGATAATTATCCTGTTAATCGTGAGTGTTGTCATTCTTTTATTATAATATATTATATTATACTCGTATATTATATCATATTATACTCGGCATCAGGATATTCATTATAACTACGTGTTAACCGGTGAATCGCACAGCGTTGTTTAGAACCTGTAGTTGTTTAAAACTTTAACCCTCTTGTTGTTTAAAAGTTTAAACAACCTGTTGTTTAATGGTTGTTTAAAATATTAACAGTATTGTTTAACGCTTCTCTCTCTCAAAAAAAAAAAAAAAAAAAAAAACGCTCCATTTTTCGGTTAACACGGCCGGGTATCGAACTCAAGACCTTTCGATTATAAGGCAGACGCTCTATGCACTGAGCCAACACATCTGTACATGTACGAGGTTAATGTGTGAGGCGTAAGTCCTTCGCCATGATTGAAATGTCGGGCCGATTTACCTTCCAGATGTAACGAGTGATGCCATTAGCTCACAACTATCACGTGACATTTGCCTCGGCATCTTTAAACAAAACTGTTTAATATCTAAACTCTAATCTCTAAACAGGCCTTTTTTGAGGCTATAAAACCTCGCTTTTCCGATTTTAAACAACAATGTTTAAATGTCAAACAAGAGTGTTTAACTTTTAAACCAACACTTTTTTAAACAGTGAAATCTTTAAACCGCGTTCCAACAGTGTAGATACTAGGGAGACAGGGGGACGGCGAGATGCCGAGCGCTGAAAAAGAATCACGTCTAGGGGAGTAGTAAGACAGCGACAAGAGCAGGGTCGCAAGAGCAATCACGATCACGATCTTCACTAATATAAGTTAATTTATATTCTAAGCGCATATTCAAGCAGTTTTCCGATCACTCGGTAATTAATTATTTTAGACCTAGTTTTTTTGTTGTCGTCAATTAACCTAGTAATGATTGATACCTGAAGGTTACGGTGATGTAACTGAAATTATTTGTGAAAAATTAACGTGGATACTTTATCACGGAGTTAAAAGAGAACAATACCAGATATAGAATTCATTGTGATTACCGTTTTTAGATTCGCGTAGCTTTAATAATTATCCTGTTAATCGTGAGTAATGTCTTTCTTTTAGTATAATACATTATATTATACTCGTATATTATATCATATTATACTCGGCATCAGGATATTCATTATAATAAGGAATAACCTTATATATAAATAGAATAAAAAATGATTTTCTGGTCACTCGGTCAGAAATGACTTTTAGTTTTAGACCTTTACACAAGCTTTTCAAGAATGACTTTCCGGTCATTCGGTCAGAAATGACTTTTAGACCTTGACTATTTGCCCATTTGTGATTATTGATACTTCCAAGTAATATTATATATATATATATATATATTTTCTATTAGTAAACCGAAAAGATGCAGATTTGAATATGTACGTGGTGAAGGCTTATCAGTAGATTTTGATCATGATTGCGGTCTCCTTCATGCGAGTACTCTGTTTTAATTCCTAATTAAGTTATGTTTAAGTTCATGAACATCGTTATCATTTTCACATAGTTTAATGCTGTATAATCCACTCGACACACATTTTGTCTTGCCAAATTAATGGATAAATGAGTATGCTTTACAATAAACATATTCCCATTAAATTATGAAAATTGAATTCTACATCTAATTATAAATATATTGTCACTTTTCTTTTAGATCACTTTTATCTGGAAGAACGGAATATTGGGATTTCTGAAGTGGATCTGAAGAAGGATAAGCATAGGTAGACAAAGCAACCCATAATATTCTTTACGCCATTAACTGACCCGATGATGGATTCAGATTCAGAATTACCTTTTTTAAAGACCACATTCGGAGGACGTCATTGCGATAAGGACAAATCAAATACTCCTCGTCAAAGAGGTAAAGAGGACGCCCAGCTGAGCTATGACAAGGTGAGATTTAGCATGGAATATACTTTACCTGACCACACCTCACCTAAGCCGCATGGGACCAATGACAAGATTCCATAAGGACAATGTCAGCTTTCCATATAATTTTTTTTTTAAATTATTATTATTCTGGGTGTTTGGATGTTCAATGTACTATCCCTGATGTTAAAAATTTTATTTCCCTCTTCTTGGATGAAATATAATGAAATGTAATTATAAAATATCAAGTCCATCTCCTGAAAAGCTCCCCAAATTTTTGGCCGGGGGGGGGGGGGGTTGTCAAAAGTGGTTTCGATTTATTTTGTTAATGATTGTTATTCAAATATGTTCAAAAACTATTCTTTATGAAGCATACATAGTAAATAACACACCATTAGTTAAATTTAGAGACATTAACTTTTGTATTTTACTATAGTTATGAAATAATGATCATTCAAGTGTTCTTCTCCAAGATTAAATATTGAAAGAATAACTTTTTATGGGATATTTGAGATCATCATTGATGCAACCAATGTCAATATAAGGGATATATACACATCAATGGAAAAACAATCAAATAAATAAGATTTCGTATAATAAAATACATTTGAAGCATTGGATCAATGACATCAACAGCTCGCTCATTGAATATGAATAGGAATATGCACAGAACTGTTTAATCGAATTAAAAGAATAGTAAATTTGTTAGTTTTCATCCGATTTTCACGAAACTTTAAGTCTTGTACTTGTTATATTTTACTGTATAGTCCAACGATTTGAATTTCAGCCGTGACCCACTTTTTAAGAAGTAGCTTCCGAGCAAACTTTTTTTTTTATTTAAGAGTTTATAGGCCTAGAAAAATGCATTGGCCAAACTTCTAACATTTTGACCTTCGACTTTAAAGAACACTGTCATCAGTATAACGTAAACTAATGTATTAGTTTTGTATTAGTACGCATAACATTAACACCTTTCGTAATTTACCATCCCCCTACTTTTTGTCTGTGGGTGGTTGGCGTAATAAACGAAAGTGAAGTGTTTCATGGACACTCTGTCATGAATATGCATGAAACAAAATGTTTGGCCTGTTGCCATGGAAAGTGGGGTTGAACGGAAAACTAGAATGTTTTGAGAGGGGAAGCACTTAATTGTTTTGGTACTGAGTAACATAATAATTGCGTTATGAATGTATTGAGTGGCGAATTAGTATGTTATCCTTCGAATGGGCTATAATTGCCAGACTACACTGCCCAGAATGTTGCATTATGGGTTAGGAACCGGGGCAGGTTTGAGTAGTTGAGGACGTGAGGTGATGGTTTTCAAGGCTACTGGTTCGTATTAGCTTTAAACCCGCGTCTCCTATAATTTTGTGTTTTCCATATTTGGAAGTAACAAAATGTTGCCAAGGATACAAACATGACAAACGGATGAAAAACTGTCTCACTAAAATATGAAGGACAACGATAATAATAACGCAAAATAATAATTCCGACCTAAACGGTTCCTTAATTATTTAAGTATATCGCTTACTTTTCGATTTGCGTATTTTAATAATACACTGTTCGTCATAAAGGTGGAATATTTTTTTCTGGCTCAAGCGACATTATGTTGTTCCGTTATTAATTTCTTGAATGTGTTTGTCACCGCTTTCACTTTTTTGGGATCCTTGGTATATCTTTGACGTTCCTTCAACCCTTCCCAGGGATTTTTCTTCAAAAAAGTTTGTCACCCCCAGAAGATGGCCATTTTCGTCATTTTTTCTTATATTAGGGGTCCTTTTTTATTTACGCGACCCACCAAGGCCCCCTCAGTCCTACCCCAAGGCAACACGTCTGAGGTGGAGATTTTTTTATTGTTCTTTAAATTAAATCTAGATGTATGGTTACAGGCTCGACTCTTTTGTCTAGGGGAGGGGTCAAAATTTATTTTGATTGGGGTTCAACATTCATTTTATTCATTTTTACACCCTGTAAATTTCTATCTTCCCTAAATTGTATTGTAAAATCTCAACCAAACATAAATCCAAATAAAATATTATCAATAATGACTATTTACAGCCTTGTCATCAAGACTAAACAAAATTTAAGGCGAAAATGATGATATTTAAGGGTTGAAGTTGGTTTTTCATTTCTTTTGTTTTCAGCATAAAGATGGAATAAAATATTACGAATTTTCACCAATCTCGTTTTTTACTTCAACTCCTCCCCTAGACAAGAGACCTAAGCCTGTCCCCAGAAATATAGATTTAACTTAAAGAACGATATAAAACAGTACACCTCAGTCGCGTTTCCTGGGGGTAGGACTGAAGGGGGCCTGATCGACCGGGAAAACAAAAAGGGGCCCCAAAATGAGAAAAATTGACAAAAATGGGCATCATGGGGGTTGACAAAACTTTTTTTGGAAAAAGGTCCACGTGAAGGGTTGGGAGAATGTCCAAGATATAGCCAGGGTCCCGAAAAGTAAAAGCAGGGACAAACATATTCAAGAAATTAAAGTCAGAGCAAAATTATGTCGCTATAGCGGCAAAAATATATTCCACCTTTATGACGGACAGTGTATATTCCTGGTTATCCAAAAGTGTCATTGGAGATAATGACATGAATATTGCAAAGATATTAAATGTGCTAATGAATGTAACGATGATCGCATCGATTACTTTTCATGCTTCAATGGTATATGGTGTTATCCTGTGGGCTATATTTATATCTGGAAAATTATGGCTTGTAATGACCTTAATGTAGTGTATTGTCTGACATATTTTGCCTCTTATACTTACAGACCCGTAATTTGGATTTTTATAAAGGGTTTTTGAAATTTGAAAAGCGGACCTTTCGCAAGGATTAAACTTGCGAGCGCGAAGCGCGGACCGGAAATTTTTCTGTTTAATGACCTGAATGCGGGATATTATACACACAAATTGTCTCATATCTTTTTGTTTTCTTTTAATTCCTTCACAGGTTGACGATCCTTTTCTGAGAATGTGAACCTTGTCACTGCAAAGTGACACTGCAAATTTTGCCTTGTATTTCAGGCATATTTATATTTCCATCTACGTTTAAAGTTCCTTCATAAGCGGATGACCAAATTCCAAAAGATGCGACTGCGAAGTGCGAGCGATGAATTTACAGAAAATGACATGAATGCTGTGAATTTGAAGCACATTTATATCTGACCTATAGCCCTAATTTGGCCTTTCGAACGGGAGTGAACAGGGCGAGCCGAAAATTGTGTGTTTAATAACATGGAGGCTGTGCATTTTAAAGCATATTTAAGCATATTTGCTTTTTTTTTATTTTTTTTTTTTTTAGATTTCTCAATAACAAGATGATGATGATCATCTTCCTTTAAAACAAAATTGAAATGCGCGCATGAAGCCGAGAGGAAAAACGGTTATTGAAATGACTCATAATTTCATTTTTATGGTAATCTCTCCTGAAAACCAGGGAAGGAGGATGGGGGGGGGGGGGCTGCATGCACCTCCTCCAATTTTTTTCCCAGTAGATCATATTAACAAAATTGCGAAAAAGATTATATACTTTTTCTCGTGTTCAGCCCATCAACTTTCTACTCGATCAGCACCCCGGCCCTTTAAAAATCGCTATGGTGATAATCCCGTCTAAATACATATGCGAGCGTAAGCGACAATTTTGCACAGACTTACCTGAAAAGGGAGATATTGTGCACTATTTTTTCATAATTTAGATAGGTAGGTCTATTTAAGGATCTACTTTCTCTTTTTTTTTTTTTTTGGTCAAGCGGACCCTACTCACCAGCGAACCCCCCCCCCCCCTAGAAACGGGGAAGGGGCTTTATCTGGTTTATTAAAGGGGTCATCATGATGTAATTTGTATAGATATACAAGCATGCGCATCCTTATGCATATGGGTACTAGTAAATCGTATTCATAGGGCTGTAATGCATTTGAATTAGTGGGGGACATTTCACCTCCTGAAAATTCGTAATTTCCAGATAGACTGTAAGCAAACATTTTATCAGAGTTTTCAATATTTTTATTATGCTATATCATGATATAATGAATAGCTCGTGGTGACGACTTAATGATAGGGAAAACGAGGTACGAAAGTTTGTCGATGCTATCTCGGAGCCGGGATGTCAAACTGTGTAATGTCCAATCTGACTCTCTATTTTAATAATTAATATAATCGTGTACCGTTCAGTGAAAGTGTATCATCCAAAATATCCTGGGTGAGGCCTCTCTTTTAGGATGCTATACATGACAATGATATTGGTAACTGCGATCAACATGATCAAGAGTGTTTGGGATTGGGATGACACTTGTCATTAACTTTAAAAGGTCATTTATCTGCAATAGGCCTACCTCTTATATATATTTAAAGGCTTATTATCTACTCTAAAGTTACAGTCAAAATCGGTAAATCGGTGAAGATATGACGAAAATCTGACCAAGAACAACTACGTTTCCATTGTTATAGTTATATGTGTTAGAATCAAGCGTAATGTGTGAAATCGAATGTACATTTCGAAAATGATATCGCATTGAAGAGAACCTAACAAGTGACGTCACGGAGTTGCCAAAATGTCTTGATCGAGTAGAAATTAAAAAACTCATGACTTTATATTTCCTTGTCTGGTCTTCGTCATACCACTTTAAGAAATCAAAATTATGAAGGCATGTCAATATGTTTTGTCAATCAATCAATCAATCAATCAATATTTATTTCCATTTCCGAAAGTATAAAATAAAGATACATAAAGTTAAAAATAATAATAGCATGGCATTATGTTAAACATTTCACACCAAAACAATTTCAACATCAATATTCACTGACACTGCTTGTAGATTGCAATCCCTATAATCGAATATTACAACACAGGCATGGTACAACATAATAGTGTTAATAAAAAGCAAACACAATAATTTACATTTACATTACACCATAATGATGTAATTGGCCTAACGATAGATCTTGTTCTGTTTGTAATTCGTTGTAACTGATTGCAATGATGTTTTCTAATCGTGTTTACAAGATGATATGCACCTTAAACGATGTTGATGATTAATGGTGGCGTCACACTGTCCCGATGTTGAGCAACGATGGATGCATGATGGTGAAATATTAGGGTTCGCGCGAAGTCAGTCGATGCCTACAGAAGGTAAAACACGATTGCGACTTTCTATTATTAGCGGGATGACGCTTTGTATTAATATCCCACAGATGAATAACATTTTTTTTAACGGATTCATGCGGATGCGAAGGACACACGAAGGGTACACGAATGGCTCGCTGCTTTCGTGAAATTGAATTTAAAAATATCCATGACCGTGGGTCCATCCTTGCTCAACTTCGGGAAAGTGCGATGCGGGCTTGACAATACTATACAGTGTGTTTCAAATAAAAGGTAATCCATTTTTGGAGGGGCCATATTCCTAGCTAATCCATTTTTTATATTCATTTCTATTATATAGGTAAAGACAAACTCTTTACCTTTACAATGATACCTTTCTTAAATCATAAATCTATCGCATAATTGAATAAATATGAGATTGGTAGGTACAGATTCCATTTTTCCAAGTTTTAAGAAAATGAAAGAAGACTGAGTGAATACTGTCCCTGCTGTCCAAGATCATTGAATAGGATTGTGTACAATGATGTGTGACTACTTTGAAAGCATCCACTCAGTCTTTCATCCTTTGAAAAGAACTTGGACAATTTTGATTTTGTACCTGACACCTTCATTTGCAATTTATTCAATAATGCGCTAGATTTATGATTCAAGAAAGGTATCATTGTAAAGGTGAAGAGTTTGTCTTTAATTATATGATAAAAATAAATATCAAAAATGGATTAGCTGGGAATATGGCCCCTCCAAAAATGGATTACCTTTCATTTGAAACACACTGTATATACGATGGCTACACGATGGCAATGAGAGGGCGTCAAGAAGTCGTGTTGCTTTTGCATTGCCTTCGTAAGGCAAAAATGTTTGCCCGATGATACGATGCTCAAACGAAGTGAACCTTCGCATAGTCCATCGGGATTTTTTTTTGGCTGCCAAAAATTTTGCCGATGCATCGGAAGTTGCTGCCGAAGCCTGAAAAAAACTCCACCGATGGTCATGGTGGCTAATTGGCTAATTATACAGGCTGTATCAAATGAAATTGTTCAGTTGGAAAACATTTTGTTTAATAATGAAAATTAATCACAATCTGATAATATTCAATATTTCTATAAAAAAAAAAAATCAGCATTTTATTTTTGTTTTCATCTCGTTTGGTGATGTAGATCCTGGTGTAGATCACTTTTCCATAATCAAGAAAATTTATTTAGATTTTGCGCATAGTGGTCACGAATTCATCGCTCCGGAACAATAAATGAGTGTAATATCGATCAGCTCCTCGTCGCAAACTTTGTTTTTATGTGGTACCACATACAGACATTATTACAGAAGATGTCATACCTTAATTATATTCCCCTGACTGCTCCATTTTTTTTGAAACAGTCTGTAGTAGTCCAAAATGGCCCGATCCTTTTTGTAATGCTTTCGTGATGCCTTCGTGATCAGAGCAAAATTTGGGGTTTTCCGCCATCGTGTGTCCATCGCTGCTATCCTTTGCGGACAGTGTGACGCGGGTTTAAAGCGGGTTGCTTAAGGATTCAAGTCCCATATCAGACAGATCTGCAAACATTGATGACAGCGTTGGACGTTATCATGCGCGTATTCGGGGGGGGGGGGGGGGGGGCTTTACGGGCCTAAAAGGGCACCAAAATGACCTCAAAGGGGCGCCATATTGACCTTAGAGGGGCGCCAAATTGAGCAAAATGTTAAAAAAAAATATATATATATATATATACATATACATGTATATATATATATATATATATACATGATTTGAGCCGGACCTCTTAAACCTACCCCTACAGCTGATATAGGGTACATGCAGGTAATGTGGGCCAGCAGGTAATATGGGCCACCTGAAGCAAATCATGTCGTGACAGTCGACCGGTGACCGATGACGGGTGTGAGCACCATAATGTTGTTCATATGAACTGTATACGAAAATATATCGTCGTGAGAGCATCTGATGGCGAAATTTCTCTGAGAAAATTGCTGAAAACCAACAAGGTACGTAAAACATACGGCATTTTTTTACCCTGATGTAAAATTTGATATTTCACATAATGTGATGGTGAAAGAGTGTTTGAGGGGGTAACCTCAATTGTTTTGTATATCTAGTAAGCTTATAGTTTCATTTTTGATCATACTAGCGTGTACAGGTCAATTTGTTGATGTGAAGGGGTGCAATGTTGCATTGAATGCTTGCCTGACACAGCAACATTAATAAAGGTAATATGGGCCATCCAAATGGCGGAAATGATTCTGGTACTCAGTATTGGGATGAGGCATCAATCTCTTTGCTACGATTTTTGGGGGTTAGGCTATATTCACAGTATATATTAATATAGATAACTTATTGTAAGCCCATATTGACTTGTATAATGAAAATAATATTTCAAATGATATCAAAAAAAAAAAATAATATAAAAAATACAAAACAATTAATATATAGTCAAAGTATTTACTGAAGGGTCTTATAATTTCAAATGATATCTTAAAGTTAATGATTTTCAACATTTTAAGCAAATTCCAGACATGGTAGAGTCATTTAGTTTTTAAAACATACATTAAATACATATGCCATATTACCTGCACATGCAGGTATATTGGGCACTTTGGTAATGACGTCAACATTTGAATATTGCAGACAGGGGGGTTGGTGATAATTGTTTTTCTTCACAATAAAAGTTAGAGCAGTAGTTATTGATTCATATAAACAAAGATTAGACTGTGTGTCATTTTGCAATTTCATGCAATTAGGCAAATGAGCTTAGGGGGCCCAAATTACCTGCATGTACCCTAATTACCTTTTTGTTGGCCAAAGGCCAAATTTTTTTCCAAGACCTACCCCCCCCACAAAAAAAAACAATAAAAAACCGCGAAAATATATCATAAACTTGTGATTTTTAGCCTCTGCAGGCCACCCCCTCACTTTCGGCTCAGACCTCCCACTTACAAGAACGCTCCGTGGCCTGCATTATTACCCGCGGTCATGTACAGAAGAGTCAAAGCATATGAACGTTTAAAGCAATTTCAATTGCAATTTAGCAATCTACCCGATGCATTACACCTGTAGGTCCCTTATACATTATCTCAAACAATAACCTGGTAAAGTCTAGGGGGCATCCCTATAATTATAGTCCGCGGGTGTCGGGTCATTGAGACCCGGTGTCCTAGGGTTGGGGTTAAGGTTCAGGCATACAACAAATGCAATCCTAGGATATTGTGACCCGGTATCTTTCATCTTGGCACGGTATTTGCCTTGCGGTCTATCGCCCCCTTGTCTATCAGTCTATAACCAACTTTTACTCCCAAACGAATTATGAATAGAGGCCATTTAAAAAAATAATTCTTGAAATGTACGATTATTTGGACAAGTCCTAATACCATTTTGAGATTAAAGAAAAAGACTTTCGAAATTATTGGAACGAAATTCTCGTCATTAACTTGTTCCCTTTTTAGATGCAAAGTAACCTACATCTAGTGTGTTCGACGACAGCAAAGGATTTTCTTGAAGACGTCCTGAAAGTTGGGGTGTTTAAGACTATAAATGATCGGATTAACTACACTGTTCAATAGTAGAATCATTGTGCTGTAGAGGGTAAATATGCTCCTGCCGGGTATGATGAAATTAATGACTGACGCTAGGAAACAGAGTATGAAAACACAAACGACCATGAACAGATTTTTGGTGATCTCGACTTCCTTTTGCTTGATGGCCTTGATCATGTGTGGACGAGAGTCTGTTGTTATGGACGAGATCTGGCTCTGATCTGAACTACCGTCATTATCAACTCCAAACTTGTCTCGGAATCGCTTGTTGTGTTGCAAGACATGCCGCAAAATGAGAAGGTAGAATATAAGGGTTAGCAGCAGGGCAATGGCAACCAAAGTTCCTTGAAGCATGACATAATACTTGTTCAATGGGTCTGTATCTGTCAATGAACATATGCTGTAGTATTCGGAATAACCCAATGTACCGACCTCTAAAACAGGAGGTACAATCATGACTGCGATTGACCATATCCAGATGGCCCCAACTACTGTGGCTATCTTCTTTGGAGTGTGAATGCCCTGGTGACCACGAATTGATTTCGTAATGACATACCAGCGAACGAAAGCGATGGCGACTAGGGTCCATACACTGCAACAAACGGCGATGTATGCGACTCCGGCTACGGTTGCGCACACCATCTCATGGAGAGGATACCTCCCTGTTTGACTTATGAGACCAACGCTTTGGAATGGTATGATAGAACTCGATATAAAATCCGCAAACGCGAGATTGACAACCAGGACATTGGTGATTGTCCGAAGCTTTTTAGCGATGACGACGGAGATGATTACGAGGGCATTACCAAATAAACCAATCACTGCTACTACAATCAGAACAGATGCAACGATAGCCCGATGGGTGAAATCTATAACAGATGCTTCTGAAGGGGTGCTTGATGAGGTACTTAATGAAGTAATTTCAAAAACTGTCCAGTCGATTTGCGTAACTTCGCTTGATACATAAACGAAATTGAGATCCGAAGAATTTTCCATAATGGTCTTTAAATTGATGTTTGCTACCGATCTATCCAGTTAAAATGGATAAGAATGCTTCTTCAGGATGGAGAAGTATTAATACGACATGAAAATATAGTTTTAAAACTCTCTCAACTAATTGGGAAATGAGAGGAGAATTCTAATTTAGAGCGGTCTTCTCCACAAACTTGCATGAGCTGTATCCCCAGTAAACATTACCGCAATTTATATAGTCATGTTGCAATAAAAAAATGTGTTTAATTACTCGCTGACGCAATTATGTTGACAACGAAAGTCACGGTTATCCATTCATGATCAGAAAGGGTGGATGATAAGCTCTGAATTACGAATGATATGCAACTAAACAATCCGTGTGCCTTAAGTAGCCTAGCAAGGCAAAATCATCCATGGTCTTATGAGCACAGTGAGATTGATGGTTATCCATTAGGTTATTATATCCACTATTGCTATTAGTTGCAGCATATTAAACAATTTTGTTGAAGTTTCCGTTCAAAGTTGATCGCTATGAATAGAGATTAGGCAAACAATCAGCACGCGTCAACCAGCGCGCACGGCATATATCAGATATGTGCCCTGTACCACAAAGAGATACGACTGATATTTTTTTTCCTCGGAAGCCTCATTTGGAATGCACAGTCAAGGATTAGGATTAGGATATGATTAAGATTAGGGTTAGGGCTAGTGTTAGGATTAAGATCATCAACTTTGGAGCACCCTGTCCATGATGAGGCTACTGAGAAGAAATAAATCGTAATTTTGTATCAATCGTATCTCTTTGTGGTACAGGGCACTGCTGTGCCCTGTAACACAAAGACTTACTCCATCTTTGGAGCATCTTTTGGTGCTTCAAAAAAAAAAAAAAACTCTAATCCTAATCTTAATCATATCATAATCCTAATCCATGACTATACTTCCGTTCAAATGAGGCTAACGAGATAAAATCGATCGTAACTTATTATTGATCGTAAGTCTTTGTGTTACAGGGCACAAGCCTCTAAAGCGTCTTTTACGGAGCGAAAATGGAATAGCCAAATTACACATTAATCAAAAGCTAAAAATTCATACAATACAACCATACCATACAAATTTTAAGCGTTTTCTTTTACTCCAAAACACTCGGGATTGGGAGATTCGAAAATGGTATTTTCCCCTTCCAGACGGGCCTCACTTGCTGCGTGGCTGGAGGATGTAAGATTGTGTCAGGAATACCAGAGTCGTCGTGCCTTATTGAGTTTGCCGTTAAAAAGGGTCGATTCCATAACAATAGACCCTCATTTTCCAAGTTATTTAAATTCATGATGGATTTTTTTTTTTTTTTTAAGGATAATACAACCGCGCAAATTGCGCCCTTATTGTGACGTCACTCCTCCGCGTTATTACCGAGCGATTGGTCGAAAAATGTATACGGCCCTGCATTAACCACTGTGTTTCTCTTTCAAAGTGATTACAAACCTTAATTACACACTACAGATTTCATGGATCACATCTGTAGTTCTACTGATTAATCCATAATATTCTTTGCGCTTGGGTTTCATCGTCCAGTTAAATATTTCTTTATTTTTCATTTCTCAATAAGGCATTTTATGATAGTGGCGAGAATGGATTAACAAAAGTGTTACAAGTAAGCTTAAAATCCAAGCTGTGGTGAGGGACCATGTATGTTGGAAGAAGCAATCGAAATATTGCAACCCTTTTTTTTTTTTTAATGAAGAAGAAAAAAAAAAAAAAAAACTCTGAAACTTTCTGTATTTAAATTGAATTGAATATGCAATTAGATTTATCTACTGCACCAATCAAATTTACAATATGAACAAGACATTATGTGAAAATTTTAAGCGTAAATTAAGATTGTCAATGAGACAGGATCAGAAAGGGACGTATCAGAACTTGGTTTTTCGGCCTTCCTTAGGATCTAAAATAAAGTTACGTTGAGGGTGACTTATCAATATGTATACATGTATATGTTGGTGTAATGTATATTTGCGTGTGTGGTTGTGAGTTTGCGTGGGTTTGTGAGTGAGCGCGCGTGTGTGTAATTATTCAATTTGTTACGGATTTCCATATTTCCATTTTGTTCGTTATACGTATATAAAAGAGAAAATAAAAAAAGGAAAAAGAATGAGTCCATACCTTTCGGCCACATGGCCTACGTCGGGCTGGTGAAAATTGAACACTCCATTTCCGGCGGGATATGGTGGTCTCTGTTATAATTATAACATAATAAACATTACTTATATAGCGCACATGCGATTAACAGTAGGAAAAGATGGCAGCAAATGACACTCATTCTACTGGAATTGGGAAAGATACGTCTTCAGAGAATAGTTAAAGATGTCGAGAGAAGATATTTCCCTAACTATTACACAAGTATTAGGGGCGACTTTTCTAGACTGTAAAAATGATACCATAAATGTTTATTTTCGTTATATTCTTACAAGCACACGACCTTATTTGATTGGTCTATTCGTAATAAACGTTGATAGATGATTACCAATAGGCCTACAGTGCATTCCGAGAAGTGAAAAAAAACCAAAACAATGACATAGATAGTGAACTTGTCAAAGTCTTGTGAAGGACGCCGTTCACAAGTCAGTTTCTATGCGATATGCATGCGATAAGCGTAAATATTGACTAGTCGAGGGAAAGAACCTCTTATGATTATGTTCAAAGTGACAGGACTTTTTTTTAATAATTAAAATGCAATGTACATCTCCGGAAGCTGAGATTCAAGCTTTTAATTGCCCCTGTGACAATAAGCTATAATAGTATAATGCGGCATCGAGGATCAACACTATGCAGCGCATGAGCTATTTTGAGAGCAAAATATACCATTTGCTACAGGAATTTGATCTGACTATGCTTCGAATTGACACAAGTGACAGGACTTTTTTTTTTCTTTGCCAATAAGTTATTAAGTTAAATTTCAGACTCTAGCGTTTATTCAAGTTGAACATTTCTTTGAAAAGGTAGTTGCTTCGCACAATAAAGAAAATAAAGTGAAAAAACTGTCCAAAACAAAAAAAAGTCAATGGGCGCGTTCCGCTTTGAGCAGAATGGTAGCGCCTCTATCTCTAAGTTTACAAACTAGAAAATTGATATGAAACCCTGTATTTTATTGCTATAAACTACACTTAATTGTCAATGCATGTGAGTTTTCCCAAAAAATGTAAAATTTCATCTTGCAAAAATGCTTCCCAAACTACGGAGATAAATAAAAATTATAATGACTTTTTTCCCATTGTAAATAAAAACGTAAAATTGTTCCAAATTGTTATTATCATTATAATTTGCATGCGGTCATTTGGCGTCCGTAAAAAAGCTAGCTCATCAAGCCTATTAATCATACTTTTTACAAATTACAAACTCAAGAGTTGCTTTGTCCAAGTGTTACGTGACGGCAACAAAGGAGCCTTCTTTGAAAACCTCTTTAAAGTCTGGATGCTCGAGCCATAGAAGCGATCAAAAGTTACACACTAATCACATTTACTCTTCACAAAGTCAAGTTTTGACTTCTCCCAGTAGACGCGATGACAACAAAAAAAATCTTGAAGATCTCTTAAAAGTAAGGAGCTTGAGGCCATAGAAGCGATCAAAAGCTCACACTAATCACATCTGCTATTCACAAAGTCAAGTTTTGACTTCCCCAGCGGGACGCGATGGCAACAAAGAAGCCTCTTGAAGACTTCTTGAAAGTTAGGATGCTTTAGCCATAGATCATCGGATAACTACACTGTTAACAGCAAGATCATAAAGAGTAGAGGGTGAAACACTTGCACCGGGGATGAAGAATTTACGCTAATTAGCTAGAAGCAGATGAGAAGACACATACGACCATGAACAAATTTTGGTTATCTTGATTCTCTTTTCGGTTAATGGTTTTGATCATAAGATGGACGAGGTTGATTTGTTGAACTTGCACCATATATCAACTGCGTATTTGTCGCGAATTTCTTATTATGTCGCAAAACATGACGCCAAATCAAAGCGTAAAACTTAGGGTTAGCACCAAAGCGATGGCAGACATTAGTCCTTGGACTCATGACGACAAAAAGTTCCAGTGGGTTCGTGCCTGTAAAGAACATGTGTCTGTAGTATACGGAATAGCCTAATGTCCCCACGCCCAGAGCAGGAGGTACAATCATGGCAACTGGCAACTATTCCAGATCATTATCACCACAATTGCAATTTTCTTTGGCGCGTGCATGCCCTGGTGGCCACGTATGTATTTTCGTGATGACATACCAGCGGAGCCAAGAGATGGCGACCAGGGAACGATGCTACAGAATAAAGAGATGGTGATGACTCCGGCGTACAATGGTACAGACGATACTGTTTAAAGGATAGCTTTTGTTTTGCTCAGAAGACCCACGGCCTGGAAGGGCATACAGCAACATGTCAAAAATCAGCCAAGGCAAGGTTGGCTAGCCAATCGTTGGTGATCGTGCGGAGCTTCTTGGTGATCACGACAGAGATGAGGACCAGGGCATTACCGAATTGTCCAATCACTGACACTGCAATCAAGAATTGATGCAACAATAGCTCGATGATAGAAAGGATATTGTAGTTGATTCCGATTCAGGAATCTCTGTACTCGTTTCCATCTCTAGTATAGCAATTGTGAAGTAATAATGAAATAATATCTTAAATTAAAGTTGTAATGTCAAACGTAAATGAAAATCAATACGATATTATATATTTCATATCAAAACCATCTTTGTGATTTTCACTGAAGTAAAGGAAAATATTTCAAAGTGTTGTTATCAGACGCGTTGATACGTTGAAGCGTATATTCTATAAAAAGATGCATTTGTATCACTTAATAGCAGGACCTGCTCGATATGCTCAATTTGGCAACTCACGACGTTCATATAGTGAATATATGGGTCACTGTGAATAAGGCCAATGATCAAAGCGACTGTTTGATTGGTGTTCGAGGTCGTGTAGGATTCACCAAACCTGCGGAGGCGCGAAAGCGCATTTGAGCAATTAATTAACACAATTAATGTGGATATGGAGACGGACGGAGTCATGTCAACATTTCCTCTGTTATGTGTTCTTTATGCTTAGTACAGAGTGAGTCAGGAAAAAAAGTCGCATTATTTTGCAGTCGTTTTGTTTAAGAAGTCGGAACATTTAATCGTAGGTTAAAGAATATGCCTTGGTATAGAATTATCCTCTCTCTTTATATTTTTATTCTATTCTACACATTGTATTCAATTTGGATCTTTGCATGTATGACTGAATAACAAATACTCATTTTAACACTGCAATTCTTAATTTTGAAAGTTCGCTGGTTAAAGAATAACAGATTAGAGGACGAATAGCGTACTTATAAGTGTATGTACAGTACTAAAAGACACACACCAGTCCACATAACAAACACACCCTCACATACACACACACACACACACACACACACACCACTCACATACACACACATACATACACACACACACACACACACACACACACACACACACACAAACTTGTAATGGAATTACCACTTAAAGGGAAACTGTTCTGGTCATGACATTGAAATGTGGAAGACACATAATATATAAAGTGATTTGGAGAGGTTGATAACATTTCACCTAAGCACTATTTTGTCTGTAAGGTTTTGGAATCGCGAAAATACAAGAAAGTAACCAAATTGAGATTTGAGTCACATGCACTTTTACAGAAATGGTATGTATGGGGCAACTCAAAATGTTCGGGACCCAACATGTAACTTAGCTGTGTGGTATATTTTGGATTATATTGTGATAATTAGGGCATTCGAGGAGCAATCTTTTCTTGTGGAGCTTTTTATTATGATATTCTTCCCAAATATCATGAAAATAACAGGAAAGCTCACAATAACTCTTCTTCATCTTTCCCACACCTTCCACTACACTAGATCCCTTTAATCATTTACCATGATCTTTGGTAAATGAAAAAAAGGTGAAATTTCAACACTGCTTTATACGGTGGTTATCGTTGTATGGGATTGGAGAGGGTGTTGTAAGGGTGTGTGGGTAGACGACAGATAGGTGCTTGTTGTGTGTGTGTGTGTGTGTTGTGTGTTGTGTGTGTGTGTGTGTGTATGTTTGTGTTGTGTGAGTTTGTGTATTGTGTGTGTGTTGTGATTGTGTGGGTGAGTGTGTGTATGTGCCCTCCTTTATGCATAATTATTTTTATCTCCAAATTTTTTTAATCTTCACCCCGTCATTTGACACTCGTGGGATCGTGCTGTCTTTAAACTAAACATTATCTGTTGTTCAGTCATGCATGCAAAGATCTAAGTAAAAAAGAGTATCCAAAATGCTCGGAGAATTACTTAACCAAAACATAATCGCGCAAACCATGATTAAATGTTCATACTATAAACAAGACAACTTCAAAATGTTGGGACATTTATTTCTGATCACCTCTGTATAAATGTTCATCCATTATTCGTACTATTTGTTGGTGGAAGTAATGTTTAATGGCCATGATGGGTTGTGGCATGGGATCGTTCGAAAGACAATTAGTGCAAATATATATAATCTTGCCTCTCAGAGATACTTCCATTGGTTAATAATACGTGAACAAGAGTGCATATTAATGAACATTCGACCATAAATAATGCAGACTTTGTATAACCAAATCACGCGATCAAATCAATTTGAATTCGACCGACATTACTTACAATATTTGTCTGTTCGATATAATATATTTTTGTCGGCCATGTCTTTAATGTGTGGTTTAATCGTTTGGAATGACTGAAAACTGTCAAATAATACATGTACGTATATATATATATATATATATATATATTATATATAAATATATATATATACTGTTTGTCATAAAGGTGGGATATTTGTTTGTTTGTTTTTTGGATCCAGCGACATCATTTTGCTCCGGCTTACTTTTGATGTTGTGACGCTTTCACTTCCGCGGATCCTGGCTATATCTTAGACGTTCCTTAACCCTTTCCGGGGATGTTTCTTCCGAAAAGTTTCAACCACAAACATGCCCATTTGCATCATTTTGGGGGTATTAATTTCATTATCACTTTTTTTACACCCGACCCATCAAGGCCTCCTCAGTCCTACTCCAAGAAAACACGTCTGAGATGTAGTGTTGTTATTGTTCTTTAAGTTTAATATAGTTTACGGTACACGTATGTTTATGATATGTACAACCAATGGGGGAACTGAAGGCGGGGCCATGTTGACAGATTTATAGGCATGGGCGCAAGAGGCCGCTGATATTTTCTCTTTTTGTCTTTCTCCAAGTTTGAAAAATTTCTTAAAAACTTTCAGTAAAATATCTATTGAGATTTTAAATGTGCTACTTACGCATTTGGTCATGTTATCTCCTAAAATTTCCATCTGAATAAACAATTTTGGTAATCAGGCTCCAAAGGCAATTAAAAACTCATTTAATGATTAACGTAATTGAAGCAAGGCTACTATCATAATTTGATTTTAACTTTCATCAATTTTCGTCTTCTCTGAATTATTGTGACTATCTTGTATCTTGGATCTAATGTTGATAGTATAAATGCGATGTTGCTGTGATATTGGTAGAGATGTATTTAGTGTGCTTTTTGGTATTCGTCGTTTAAGTACATACACAAATACATCATGTGGGACAATGTATCATTATGCTAACACGGTCATGCGAGGTTGTCTCACTCCAAGGCTGATTTAAAAAAAAAATCAGTAAAATATCTAATGAGATTTAAAATGTTCTTCTTACGAATCTGGTGACGTTTTCCCTTTAATCTTCCTCGATATAAACAATTTAGGTAATCAGGCTCAAAGGCATTACAAACTAATTTGATGATTTATGAAATTGAAGCAAGCCTACTATCATAATTTGATTTTTTGAAACATCTAACTTTCAACCCAGTTCGTCGTCTTCTCTGAATTCTGTGGCTATCTTGTATCTTGTATCTTATTTAAAGTATATCTACGATGTTTCGTGTGATATTGCAAACATGTATTTTGTGTGCTTTCTTGTAAATCGTCGTTTAAGTACATACACAAATACATAGCGTGGGACTATGCTTCATGAATATTCATTAGGGTTAGGCATGCACTTGCGGCATTGTTCATGTAATGGCATTGTTCAGTTGTTCATGGCATTGTTCAGGTGCATTGATTCTTTACAAGATGGCGACCGCTCAGTCTTGCCGCTATGATCGATCATGAACATACTGTGGTAACAGGCTCAAGTCTGTTGTCTAGAGGAGGTGGCAAAATTCATTTTTATTTTGGTTCGACATTGATTTTATTTATTTTTACATCACAGAAATTTCTATCTTCCTCAAAATAACTTGTAGAATTTCAGCCAAACAGAAAAAAAATAATAATAATCTATAGTTACCTCTTACAACCTTGGCATTAAGCCCCCCCCCGAAAAAAAAATTAAAAAAATAAATAAAATAAAAATAAATAAATAAAATAGGCTAAATAATGATATTTAAGGGTTTAAGGTTGTTGCTTTTTTTTCGTTTTGAGCATGAATGTGGAATAAAATATTCTGAATTTTCACCAATCACACTTTTTACTTCAACCCCTCATCTAGACAATAGATCTACTGTCACCATATACACCTAGATTTGAGTTAAAGAAAAATAACAACATTAACCTCAGACGCGTTTCCCGGGGTAGAACTGAGGGGGCTTGATCGGGGGCCCGAAATGAGGGGGAATGACGAAAATGGACTTCATGGGTTGACAAAACCTTTTTTGAAAAATATTTCTGTGAAGGGTTGAAAAAACAACCAAGGTGTAGCCTGGGTCCCGAAAAGTAAAAGCAGGGACAAACATATTCAAGAAATTAAAGCCGGAGCGAAATCATGTTACTAGAGCGCCAAAAAAAATATTCCACCTTTGGACAGACAGTGTATAATTTTAATCCCTCTCGTTCTTACATTTATTAATTTGTTTATTTCTGGTCACCGGTTCGCAAACCTTCACTTCAATTCTGAGAAAATTGTAGTGACTAGGGCGCGTGCGCCACCTCGTTGTATGGTTGCACATCGTGTCCCCCCCCCCCGCGCCCCTGGATACTTGCTAGCTCTAAGCTCGCCTTATATTATCCTCTTGTAAAACAGACTATAGATGAATGACAACATTTACTCCCTCGTTTTTTTAATATATTAATGCGTTGTCATTGACAACTGTTGACGCATATGCAACTCTTAAGTGACAGACTTGAATTAAAGCAAATCATTTGAAGCCGTGAAATGAGTATCGAATGAAATGGAAAGAAAAACATCAAAAGAAGTTGACATCTATCACCACCTGTTAAGGCAATGGCAATGAATACAATAAATAACCTAAATGACACTTATTATGCACAGTCTTGGTTCAAGACCCTATTTAAAATAACCTTTTTCCATAGTGAATGCAAGCGCGAAGATTACTTGGAGAAGAAACTTCAAGTATTTTTTGTTTACAAATTTCCTATTAAATTATTTAATGAGGGTTCTAGGCAAAAAAACATGCGCATGTTGACCTCAAAGCAGAACAGAGCAATTTTATTAATGGCTCTAAATAGAGTGTCTCTCCGTATCATTTTAAGTACCTATATCATGTAATATTGATTTTCTATACAAAAAAATGAAACAATACCATACTATGATACCCCTCCCCTTTCTGGACTTCGTCTACCTTTTAAACATCATTGAATTTGAGAAAAGATATAGTAAAAAGACTAATTAAATAAATCACATAAGAAACTTACTCTAGGTTTTTAATACCATTTGCATAGTTTATCCTATCCTGACGCAAGTGACAGGTATTGGGTTATTAACTCAAGCAGTTTTGTTTTTTATTCACCTACTAAATTAATAAAAGGTCGATGAGAATGCAGGCCTTCACGCTTACAGTCATCGCTGCTGACACGTTTTTGCGAAATGTTAACTCATTGAGCAATGCCTCAATTGATGAAAGGTACATCAATCACTGCACATCAGTCAACCGAGTTAATTAAGTTTGGATAGTCTTTTTCCTTGTTGAATTCTGTTGAAAAAAAAAGATTCTACACCTTTTTTTCCTTAGAGAACATATCCACATCGGCAAATAAGAGTTAAATGTTGTATGAAAATTATTTGTGACACCAAATGTCATGGTACTCAAAGATACATTGATAAATAATTGCATATGATATAGCAAAGTTCAAATCACTTTTTACATTTTTAAAAAATGCGACCATTAGTCACTTTGTTTTGGCGCCATGGGCCTTTGTTTTAGGTTCATTCATA
>CALNVZ010003432.1:22169797-22182353 GCA_940671915.1 Paracentrotus lividus | reverse complement strand
TATTCATTATTTTTGTTTCCTTGTTTTGTTTTGTTTTTGCCATTCTTCTAAAGCTGTTTATTGAATAAGGTAATCATAAGCAAAAAACTTTCAATTATGAATAGTAACCATATCTACAATGTTCTACAATGTACCTCTTGCATATTTTGTTTTATTTCTATGAATTATTTTGTGTTTCATGTCTAATTTTGTTTCACATTTGTTTCTTTTATTAGGCTCCTACTTTTATCCCTTAAAATGTTCACTAAGGGAGTTGTATTAACTGAAGAATATCACCAGCTTCTTTCATTAGGGTTATCACATAGTGAAACTGAAAGCTTTAAATTGTTAATATTTTGACTTTAATAACTTCCTTTGACACAAATTTTTTCATTTTCCCCTTATATTTCTAGGTCAAGAGAGTTCAATGATTTCTTAGAGAAATGTCTAGAGAAGAACCCTGACAAGAGACCTTCTGCTGTTGAACTGCTCAAGGTATGAAAAGTTATGACCTTCTTGCCCATCAAAGATAACTTAATTTGCATACTTTATATAATCT
This sequence comes from Paracentrotus lividus, assembly GCA_940671915.1. Classification (NCBI taxonomy): domain Eukaryota; kingdom Metazoa; phylum Echinodermata; class Echinoidea; order Camarodonta; family Echinidae; genus Paracentrotus; species Paracentrotus lividus. The sequence continues at coordinate 22,181,815 of CALNVZ010003432.1, read as the reverse complement.
AAGACTAGTAAGGATATTCTAGATTGAATACATTTTGGATTTTAGACTACGTCTCTAACCACTTTATGTATGCAGTTTAAGGGATGTCAGTTATGAGCCTAAATTAAGGCCCTGGCAATTATTTTGTTTTTGTTGTTTTTTCAGCCCATATTTCAGACTTTTTGTGTGTATAAAATACTTAAATTTTGGGGACTTTCAGGCTCATTGATAAATTCTAGCTGGCATCTTTGATTATGTTACCATCCAGGTCATGGGATTCAGGCTGGCCAATAATGTTTTTTTTTCTTTTCTTTTCTATTTGAAAATTTATAGAGGTACATATATTGAATTAACTGGTTATAAATGTATGTATTTGAGAGTTGTAAAATGAAAAGTAAAAGCAAAATGCACTTGATATCTCTTGTCTGTCCATCTTGCAGCACCCATGGGTCCAGGATGCTACAGACACCAAGCCCATCAAGGATCTCCTGGCTGAAGCCAAAGCAGATGTCTTTGAAGAACTGCAAGATTTACCTGATGATCACGTAAGGCTTCATCTCCTCAAGGGTTGTATGGACGAAAATAATGATATTGAAGGGTTTCATTCTCTTCAGTACATGTAGTATTTTGTTTTTAGACTGTTCGTAAGAGATACTAAAAATAAAGAATAATTTGGAAAAAATGTGACCTCTCCATCACCCAAAGTGATGAAAGGTTTCCTCTGCTTTAAAAACATATTTCCCAAGATACTTTCCTGTTGACAGAATATGAAGAATTCAACAGATTTATCTGTAAATACATGTAAATCAGGGTTTTCTATAAATATCCAAATGTTCAAATAAACATGGAAAGCACTGCTTATTCGTGGGACTATACAGGCAAGGGTTTGATGTGGGTGGAAAAAAAAATGGTTTCCATAATGCAATTTTCTTTTGAAAAAAAAAGGCGTAAAAATTGTAGATAGAGTGAAGCGTTGTTGTTTTTTTTTTGAGAAACAAAGATTTCAATATTTCACAAATGTTTGAATTTATATTTCAACTTTGAGAAGTTGATTGTACTGCACCAGAATACATGTAATATGTATGAGTTAATTCATGCTCATAATTTGTCACAATGAATAAACCATATTTTAGACTTAAATACTTCTTCCACAACAACACCAAATTGTGTGTATATAATCAGTCTCTTATTTGGGTACATGTACATGTACTTAATTATTATGATTGACACTTTATCAGCTGGTTTCTTACATTTGAAGAACATTTGTCATTAAAAAAAAAAAAAAAAAAAATATATATTAATGACTATATTACTTCTTCCTCTATAGTCTTCAATTTGACTCTTCTAATAAAACATATCATGTCTTATCTGCTCTGAAAAACTGTGGGAAGTTATGAATTATTAAGATGATATCAGTATAAATGTAACAACTCTGTAATAGAGAATGTATGCCCTGTATGATTGTTTGTAGATTGAAAGAAGAGATTCTCTGGATACGACCAGTCTGGGGAGTTTGGACACATCTTTCACCGCACCATCCACGCCCTCCACACCCCCTCAAAACATCAAGAAGGAGGCCCAAAAGGTAATCATCATTCTATTTCATAGATTTCCTGGAGAAATTACAGGAGATTTCCGCCCCCCCCCATTATTGTCTGAAAGGTAACAATCATTGCATTTCATAATAATTCTTGAGAAGTTAGGCAAGTCCAAGCTATTTTGCAACTTTTCCATGTGTTACCGACAAATAATTTACCATAACTTAATTATGAAATGATTCATCTCAATATTTTTGTTCATGTTTTGGGTATAAAATGTTCAGAACTTTATCCAAAAACATTAAAAATAATTAAGATGAATCATTTCATAATTAAGTTATGGTAAATTATTTGTCAGTAATGCGTAGGACGAAGTTGCAAAATAGCTTGGACATGCCCATACGCAAATGCAGTCGTTTCATTAACAACATCTTTTATAGTCCCTTGACCGCCATTTCTGTGAGAAAAGTTGGTTAGAATTTTCCCTTTTCTTCTGGTCAATTTGCTTTGATCCTTTATAACAAAGTGGGTAATCCTCAGTTTTCCTTCGCAAATTGGAATGTCATTTGGTTTTCTTTTCACATTTTAATAAAGTCTGGTGGAAAATGCCATCATATAAAATGTTATAAATGCAAGTTGTGAAGTTTTTGGTATCATTTAAATTGCCTGATGCAGCTAAAATGGATACCTAAATTCAATTTATAACTTTAAAAAATTCTTTCAAAGATGATATCAATTACGCATATCATAGCTCTTGGTAAGATAGTTTGGTAATGTAATAGCCCTTACAGGTTCTAAAATGGATATTAACCACCTAAGCCAAAATAAAGATATCACATCTGATAGGCCTATTTAATTACCATGACAACTTGGAACGATATAAGCTCAATCACATGACTCGATTTCCATGTTGGATAAAAACTGGCCTGTGTATGAAATGCCGTTACATCTTGTTTACAATTTTTAACTAGCTGTTTGTTCTTTTCCTAATAAAAATACTTTTAACCGATGCTAAGATATTTGTACATTGTCAGTGGGGGAATGGGCCCCTTGGGGCATATTTCCTTTCCAACATATTGAAAGTGGAAAAGTCAATGTATAAATAATTTAGAAAATAACACAATCTTTGTTGGATTTTCCTTAATATATTTGTTTTTAACTAGGTACTTAACAAATTTGATGTATTAAATAATAGAAAAAGTAATTGTTGATTTACAGTTCATATTTCATTATCACCTTGAAAGTTACTCCCCAGAAATGTAGATTTTTGGCCAGGCGTTACAAATCATATGTATTATTAATTATTATGAGTAGTAAGTATTTATCATTCAGAATCGAAACGCTAACAGCTTTTTCATGGCCTGTTTGAATTTGTATTTTAATTGGAAAGTTGCAAATAATATTTGAATTTGGAAGCAAACATTTTAGATTTCTTATGTAATTAACCTTGTGAATTTTTAGATTTCTGTGGCAAAATTAAAACCTTTTTGAAAGCATTTTTGCACTGCAAGTAATGATTTGGAGTAGCAAATAAGAGTAGGCATATTAAATACGTATATTCATTCTCTCTCTCTCTCTCTCTTCTCTCTCTATCTATCTCTTGTAGTGGCTAAGGAGTTTGGGAAACGATGTGGAACCAGACGGAGAAACGAGCATCAACAACGAACCGGGAGGCAGCCACAAAGACAAATACTTCCAACGGTGGTGACAAGCGGTGACAAAGCCCCTGAAACGGTACGTGATGATTACCCCTGTCAGCCCGCCTATCATCGACAATGAAGACGACCAAAGAGTGGTTTAATGATGATAATAATGGGTAGAGATAAGGAACACATGGTTGAGGGGGAAAGAGAAGGTAACGGACGTGTAAAAGGAAGGAAGAGAAGGAGATAAACGGCGAGGTTTGAAGAGGGGAAGGAGGATTAGTTCCGAGAAGAGGGATAATGATTCAAAATCATATCGGGGAGGGGGCGACAATCGGAAGGAGGAATGAATTAAAGAGGATTGAAAGGGAAGGGGTTAATTAGTTGGAAGATTGATGGAAGGGGGGGCAAGTAGACGAAGGGGTATTTCGGGGAGGTGGAAGGAACCAGTTGGTAGGCCTTCCCGGTTGGTCTCCGAAAGAACCGATGGTACGGTGGACGTCAATTCGGCAAGCGGAAAAGAAAGCCAACGACCGGCCCTTCGCTTGAAATTCCACAATGGAACATCCCATTCATTGGTTACCCTCGTCGGGCCAGTTTCCCTTCGGTTGGTCAGCCGGAAGAAAGCATGGACCGGTCCGTCGGAATGCGGGAAAAGCGTCCATGACCATCGATAGTTTAATGGAAAGAAGCGTGGAACCGCCCAGGACCCCCTCGGAGAACCAGAAAGACAATTGAGGTAAACCCATCTTACCACCACCACCACCATCACTTCCCACACCCTGCTTCCTTCCTTGCTCACATTTGTTCATCAACCTACCCAAAATGATTGCATGATTTGCCTGCTTTTTGGCCCACCTGCTGCTTGCACATCATTGCCTTTGGTCTAGCTTTAGTCCTCAGACAATTTGTTCACATGGTGATTTTTTACATGCACTAGGGAGTTCTCAGAGCTTTTGTAGTGGTATTTTGTAGGTCCTGTCATCTAGTCTTGGCCCATTTTTTTTTTTGTAATTCTCGGTCTCTGTAGTTTTGCACATTTGAATTATCATTTCAATTGACGAATAGAGCTTGGGGTGTATTTATTTGAGATTGTTGATGTCCTGGGCTGTTTTTCAATCTTTTTTGAAATTAATTAGCCTCAATAATATTTCTTTTCTTTGTTTCAAGCCTTCTAATTTTATTTTTTTGTTGCACTAGAATTTTGAATAATTCCTTTAATTTTACTTACAATTTAAGCTTGCTGTTAATGTTCAGACTGTTAATCTTAAGGGAAGTTTACCTGGAAATTTCTTGGTCCTTAAAATGAAGAAAAATAAAAGAAAAATATTAGTGAAGGTTTTTTGGAGGAAATCGACAAAAAATTATGAAGTTTAATGAATAATTCAGTTTTTTGATTCTGTGACGTCCAATGCGAAGCGAACTCTATGGTGTTTATGCAGTTGGTAATTCCTATGGTCATTTTTTTTCAAAAAGAAATTAATTATGTCCACCTATGCGGGTTGATATATCATCAAAACATGATGTTTATATACATGAAAAACTATTATCATTGGACCCATTTCCTTTATCAGAACCATGACAAAAGAACAAATTTATGGAAATTTACATACACCATGGGGAAGAGCTTGCTCGCACGTTGACGTCACACCAATCAAAACTTAAATATTCATAACTTCGCTATTTTGTTCGAATTTCTTCAAACTTTCACTAATATTTTTTCTTAATTATTTTCTTTCATTTTTAAGCCCAATAAATTCCAGGAATTGAACCTTCCCTTTAGAAGAGAATGAAGATTTTGCATTAATAAAAAGTTTAATTTTTTTCTGAATTTTCAAAGTGAGTAAATGATATTCCAGAACTTTAGTTCTCTTAAATGACAGAAATACTTCAGCAAAGTTAGCATTTCGTCTTGAATCATCAAACAAATAAAATCATTGAAATGCGAATGCTGCTTGCAACGTATTATTTTATGCTAAAAAGTATCACATTTCCCCATACTTTTAATTACTAGAATATTTCAGTCCAACTATAAGCCTTTCATTGCTGATTGGAAAAAAATCTTGGCCCAAAGAATTCCCATGGAAGGTCTTTTCATTTTTCAATTTTTAAATAAATTAACCATTTATTTTCCATTTTTAAACAAGCCATGGAGTAGTTCGTAATCTCCAGTTCAACCAATTAACTGTGGCAGGCTATCCTTGTTTGAACTTGAAAAAGAAAAAAGAAATATGGTCCTTATCATATTCCTTTAACACTGGGTTAATGACAATGTATATTTGATAATTCCTAGTGCTTCCATGGACAATCACTTCTTAGTTGCTCTCATCTGGCATAAACCCATTAAAAAAAAAAAAGGTCATATTTTGGCAAGTCATTATTCATATTTTCCCGAAATCACAATCCTTTTGAAATTTATGTCCAAGCAGTTCAGATTTCAAACACATCCTGAAATACCAAAGCCCACAATTTGGATTTGTTCTGAAATAAAAAGTGGAAAGTGAGTAATCAGCCCATCATCAATTCAAATAAGGGCCGTATTGTCCTGGTTGTTCTCTAAAGAAGATTGTAAGACTTTTAAATAACCATGATGTGGATTATGTAAGGTTTTGCGTATGTTGCCCCTGTGCAATGATAAATAATGGCATAAAAATTAATGCCGATTGTAAGAAGCTTAACCTTGCTCTTTTAGAAAGAGTAAACGTGTATCTACAATTTTTGTCTTTCATTGTTTTAGGCCTACAATACAATAGGTTTATTGAGTTAAAATTCAATTGTTTTATGACGAAGGATGATTTACAAAAGTTTTAGATACAAATTTTTGTAAAACCTCCCATGGCCTCAATAAAACAAACCCAATTTGTTTCAATCCTCAATGGATCATGATAATAATAATAATTAAATAATAATTAATTATAAGCGAATAATCCCATCAATATCAAACAATAAATCCGACAACCATGAACAGCTGTTTTTAGCATAAGCTTTCACTGGGAATGTTTGTGTTTTGTTTTTGTGAATCAACAAGAGATAGGTAGTCCTACAATCCTGGGGGAAATTGAGCGTCCTGCTGCAAAATATCAAAACTAAAACCGTGTTTACACTGGTAAATCGGCTTCCTCGTGTCGAATCCCAGAAAGGATACAACACTGGCAAAGAGTTGAAAACTGGTGATCGTGTTTAACAGAACAAACGGGCAAATTAATACGGCTCGTAGATCCATGGAACTGGGAAGTTTAGGAAAGTCATTGGATTGTGGTGTGAATATGTACAGCCGAATTTCCACCAATCGAGTTTGACATTTACACATACAAGAAAAATTGCCGCGTTCGAACCACCTACTTGATCGAACCTACGATTCTGGCAGAGCAAAAAGGCAATGTCAACTTTGGGGTCGCCGATCACCTGATCCTGTTTTACACAACATAAATTTACGTGTTTAAACCCGCGAGCTGGTCATAGTGTAAACGTTGGTATAAACCTCCCTTCTCGTTTTCATCTGATTCAACGATCCCAATGGCGTATTCCCTGAGTTTCATCGTCAAGGATGAAAATAAAACCAGGAAATATAACACTATTTTAGAATTAAATGATTACCAATTGTTGAAATCACTTCCTATGAGTTTTAGCCCACAGATTTACAAGAGCTTGCAATTGATGTTATTTGAATTTAGAGGGATTCGTGAGCTGTTGTCATAGAATTGTATTAGTTGTATTTTGGGATAGAGAATAACCCTGTTGTGGTTTAACTAAAAAGAAAATCATTAAAAAAATAAAAGTGGGGATGGAATGGAGGTTTGGGGAATGTATTAAAGAATCATCTGAAATCAAATTAGCGGATAAATGGGCCATGAAACATCGTTTCTTCAGGGGTGGTTATAAAGAGTTTTTTTTTTTTTTTGGGGGGGGGTTGAATCTTTGAAAGGTTATTTCAAGCTTTATTTTCCTCTGTACCAAAGTATGAGAGCTTCTTTAATACAATTTTCAGCTTTTGGTACCCTCTTCAGCTTTTTCCCAGCCTCTTTAATATTTGTGATCAACTGCCACACCCACCCTGTTTCCCCTTCTTTATCCTGCCATTAAGAAAACTTTATCATGTTTTTAATAGAAATTTTATTTTAATTTTGGAGTTAACAAATAGAAACAAACTATAACTATTTTTTATTTTTTTTAAATAAAAAAAGGAAGAGACGGATTTGGGGACTAATAAGCCAGAAGATTTGGGGGAGATACATGTAACAGCACCTGGACACTGATGTTTGGTGCACATAAAGCGAGCTTGATTGTGTCATAGAAATCAACATTTTAAAAAGAACTCACTGGTCATTAATTCTAAATTTTGTCATTATGCATTGGATGAATTTCACCACTGACATAGACCCAGAGACCTATAATGAAAAGCTTTAGTAGGAATATTTGAACCTACAATTTAACCTACCACTTATGTTGTTCTTTTCCAACAAAAAAAAAAATCTTTATTTTTCTGTCAATGTACCCTTCACAGCTTATTACTGCTATCATGCACTTTCCTTCTGTAAATGCTTTGGTAGATCAATCATTAAATTCAAAGAAAGATCATAATTACATAACAAATTTATTTACTTTATTATGAATCATGCATTCCATGAAAAAGATACACAAAGCAAAAAACAATTTGATATATATTTCATATAAAACAAGAGAACAAAGATGCTTTTGTAAATTGTAGCCTAAAATACAAATGTAAGCTTTTGAAACCGAGCTCCCACCCTTTATTTATTATTGGGGTTTTTCCCCAAGATTGTGGGCTTTTTCTAATCAAGATTGTTGGGAGATATCAAATCAAAGTAGTTATATTTAATCATGATATACCGTTATTGACCTGGCCAATGAGGACCACAATACTTTGAATTTAATTGGAAGTATTACTACATACATGTAACCCCCAATACAAGAGATGTACATGTATTTAAGTTTTAAAGTTGTGGCTCTGCCTTACCTGTTCATTGGGGTCCGTTACTTCCTGTTAAGACTACAAAAACTGTGCTTACTTTCTGACCAATACTTCACTGTATGTCACATTCTAATTGGTAAATTTTGCTGTAGGTACATTACATTGATGCAAAGTCAGTTATCTGTCATTATTTAAATACTTATCACATTCATATTCATTTATTAAAATTCTTACAATTACTTCTTCAGGCCTAAACGTCAATAGTTCCAGGAGAATGAGAGGTATGATGTAATGGAATCTCAACTCTCTTATCACTTAATTAGTATTCAGATCTGGCATCAGAAAGGACATTCAGGGATTAGGGAAGAGGGGGGAAATTATTAGACCTGCAACAGGGTCGGAATTTGTTTCCGGAAAATTGTAATTCGGTAATTAATATAAAAGATCAGACACTGGCAGATGCTTAGATGTCTCAGCTTCTTGCTCTGCCAGCTGCAAGTCCTACTCTTGCTCGGCTTAGGCTCGTCTCTAGATCAAACTCTCACTGACACCCTAAAAATGAAGGGATTTTGAGCAAAATTCTGCTCTAACCTGGAAGGGAGAATATTAGTCCCCCCTACATACGTAGTCGTCTATTCGTCCTGAACATAAAGTTCAGAATTAAAAGCCAGAGATAGTCCTAATGCTGTGTCTCCCACAGACTAAAATGGTAAAGTTGATTATATCAAAGAATCTAAAACAATTGGGGTACAGTTAAAACTCCTAGAAAGAAAGAAAATTCCTTCCCTGAAGCTTTAACCCATAACCTCAAACATGTCTTCTCTTGGCCGAGAGATCATCCATCTGAATCGAAGTTCGGAACCATCTTTCTGTTCTGCTCTATCCAGGCTCTCGCACCTTCAGGTGCGATAAGCCGACACCATTATTCTGCTTACCACGCGTTACTAGTTGGTGTGAGACTTTCACAAAGCTTAAGCATTGAAGCAGTTAACATATCATAGAATTGAGTGATGTCATATTACATTTTAGTTCGTTTTCTGGTCGCAAATCCAGCTTGAAGGGAAGACACGAGATTTTCAGTGTTTACATTAATATCAGTGTAAATAACAGGCGCATTGTGCTCTCTGGGCACCCAGCGGTGGCGTACGATTTCAAAAACAATTATTCTTAATAGAACTGTCTCAAATGAACAGTAGAATCTTACCGCCTTTTCAAGCCTCTTGTCTCTTATCTAGTTGCTCAGGCCTGTTTGTAAGATCTTAGTGAGCTAGGTAGTTAGATTCCCATAGTCTCTCCTTTCCTCAATCCTGCGAATTCTGCGAAGCTCATTCTTTTCTGGCAAGGTAACAACAAGAATGGGAAACATCGAAACTTTACTGTCAAACTTAGTAAAAGGATCCTTGGGATAGAAATAAGATGCTATCAGAAAGTGTCAGGCATTCACGTACAGAGAACACATCCCCCCCGCTCAAAAAAAAAAAATAAAAAATCAAAAATAAATATATATTTTTTTTTTTTTTTTAAAGGGTCTTTCGGGCAACAAGATGCAAAAACAAATATTGGACATCATGACAACCTCATCACAGTACTAAGGAAACAGAATTTGAAGCGGTATGAACATGTTTCCCACTGAACAGGACATGCAAAAACTATCATATAAGTGACGGTTACAGGCTCTGTAAAACCAGAAACTTTTGCGTGCATCATACCTTTGCGAATTGCGTAAGGAGGTTACACAATATATTGAATGCTAGTACAATACTATATACTGTACAAGTAAGTATGGCAAATATGACCATTTACTCCAATTCGCGAAAGTTTCATGTCGCAAGTGTTTCTGGTTTTACGGAAACCATATACTAGAAAGACAGACAATCAGGAATGAACTGGGATGAGACTGGTCGAGTCCCCAAGAGCAGTGGAGGACCGCAGCGGTTGGAGGAAGATGTTGGCCCCATCATCGCTGGTGCCTCTACAACGGCCATCACAGTTATCAGACATTCAACATTGATTTAAAATATCCCGACAGCATTGTTATGGGGTTTATGGCAAGCCAGCAGAGCCTGGAGCAGTGAATGGAGTCTCTTATCTGGACAAACAACAATCAAAGATCCTTGCATTTTTTTTTTCTTTAGTAGTTTTCTCCTGTGACGTATTCTGTTGGGAAATTCATTCCACTTAAAAGTGTTCATCCTTCCGATTCTTAGGTAATACATGTATCTATGTGTAGATCTATACTTTCTATCTAAGTGCAACTCTGCTTCATATTTCCTTTCAATTTTCTTATTACATAGCTGATGATATTGTAATAATCAATTGCATTGTCTTATGGTACATCGTAAGAATTTCAAGTATAGTTAATTTTCGTTGAGTTATCACAATTTCGGAAACTGAGTATTTTCAATAACAACACTAAAAACGCCCAACTGATTCCAATAAGTTTACAATAGAAATTGAAGAATTAGTCTTACCTCAAGGCATGGAGTTCTTTAGCCTTGTCTTCTTGACCTTCCTTCACGACCTTGGAGGTCGTCAGGGTCACGACCTTTCCATCCAAGACAAACTTTCTGGTCTTCTTCAGGGTCTTGTAGTGGAGCTTTTCCTGTAGTAACAAAGGTCAAAGGTTATTTTGACAATGGATTATAAAGTCCGAGACAAAATAGATATCAAATGTAAAATACATGACACTTTTAGATTTCAAATTACTAATAGCTCTCTTATTTGCACAAAATTATATGAACATTTGTAGGAAATTAATTCATATACAATGACAAGATGTACAAAATTCCTCTCTATTTAAATAAATGATCTAGATAAATAATTGAAAAAGTTCAATTGCATAATGTATTTCAAGAAGGAGTGTTTTTGAAATTCATATTTTTGCACTGAAGGATGATTTTTATTTTTTTTATGGACTAATAATTATGAAATCAAATGATCATTTTACACAATGTAGCCTACTTTCCAATGAATGAAACTAAAAGCATGGGTTGCCTTGTTCGCAATTGCATGATGAATTTTCAGTCTTTGTTTCAAAAGTGCTCATGCAATCCTTCTAAACTAAAGAGAGCAGACATTTCAGACAATAGTTATTAAACTTACCTCGCTCTAACTTCCTTAAAAATAAAACTGTTATATTAGTAAAGACTTTCCTCAGCATGCAATTTGTTATCGACCAACATGCTCTTAAATATCTAAATATCACAACTGCAGTTGTGAACACATGATTACTTTTAATTCTTAATGTACGAAATAAACTTCTCTTAAAAACAGAAACAAACAGAAACAAGTGCACATTTACTATTGGGTCTCTTGATTAGAAATAAAATTCTGATACTTAAACCCAACGTGAACTTTTTCATTTCAAACCAATGTAAGACATTTGTATTTGGAGCTGTCTTTTCCCCATTGGGGTCACATGATATAGTTGTGATCCAAGAGGGCCATGGTGCAGAACAAGAAAGTAATTCAATAAAACATTAAATCATAACTTAGAACCATACATAACATTATATAATACCATCAGTAAACAATTTTGAAATTAATCTAAACTGTAATTGTCAAGGCAACAGCATGAATCAACATTTAAATTGGACACACATGATTCTGACAAATGCTCACCAACATTAACATGAAATACCAGGGTACCTACACATGGAATGATGCAATGACATAGATTCCATGATCCATTTTTTAGGATTACTTTACAAGTTTGTGAAAATACTAAATGCCTCATGAATGTATGACAAATTGATTGAAATTTCCCAATGATCTCTATTATCAATTGTTGGATACTGTCTTTTTATACTAACATCTCTTTAATTTGGGATTTAAATTAGAAAGTTTATGGTATATGTCAATACTAAAGTTCTTAAAGCTGGTGTATAGTTTCGGGAGAAAGAAAAAATTATTTTGATTCACATTA
>CALNVZ010003432.1:22121844-22166292 GCA_940671915.1 Paracentrotus lividus | reverse complement strand
AATAAATACCTAAGAGTCTGAATTAACTAATAACTTATTGCAAGAAAAAAAAATCCTGTCATTGTGTCAATTCGAACTAGTTCAGATCAAATCCCTGTACAATATGTATATTTTGCCTCTCAAAATGCTCATGCGCTGCATAGTGTTGATCTCGATGCCATTATACTATGTTCAGATAGCTTATTGTTCACAGACGGGCGCAATTAAGAAAGCTTGAATTCTCAGCGGCTTTCGCGGAGAGTGGTGAGGATGTCATTTTAATATGAATCTTCCTTTTGTGCTATGATGGTGTGCGATGTAAAAAATCCTGTCCGTCTGTTGACATAATGCATAAAGGCTTCGTTCCTCGACTAGTCAATATTTTCGGGCTATCCATGCATATCCATAGAAACATGACTTGTGAACGGGCGTCTGTCAACAAGACTTGTGACAAGTTCAGCTATCTATGTATTGTTTTGGAGCATCAATTTATATGAATTGCAGATGCATAATTTTGATTACAAACGTTCAGCACAATAATGTTAACTGATAGCTTGCCAAAATTGTGTATTCATGCCTCCATCTTGTCGGAGAATCTATAACAACAAAGCATGATAGAAAAGTGCATCGCGATTTCTTTGCATTCTCCACGAGTAGTTTGCTTTGCAATCCGAAAGCGGAACAAGTTCCATGTATAACTTGCAGGGAAGTCTTCTTACGCGAGTTTTTGTGAGGCTAAGTTAGTATTGGCAGTCGGCCCAGCTGGTAGTACGATTGATTTCTGGGCTCTGCAGGGCCGTATATTTCAACGTCGAGCTTGTTGGTCTAGGCTTCTTAGATCAATGGACGTCTGCTCTGTTTATGTTTACGATTTAGATGCCGGCAATTTGGTATACGATCCATAGTAGCTTAGCATTTTACATAGAGTAGATACTGATATGAATCATTCGTAAGAAAACTTTTTTGTTTATAGGCGCTACTCGATATAAGTTTTGAAGGCTTAAATGGTAGTCGTCAACTCTCTATTTTGTACTTAAGATTGTTCTTCTCAAAAGCTGGAACATACTAACGGAGTGAATATAATCACAACACTACAAAAAGAGGCAAGTTTCTAGGATTTTCAGACGTTTTCGTGTAAAACTCATGAGGTGTTCGCCAAAATTTTTATGAGAAATAGACTTGTTGGCGTCGGCGTAGTTGTTTTGCAATAGTCGGCCTGTTAGTGTGTCATGCCCAAAATGTTTCATACGATAAATCTTCCAATACAGGCTTTGAATAAACATTCAAAAATTGAAGCCGAATTGAATTCCTGAGGATGCTTGATCACAGTTATTATCTACATAAATATTGTTTTTGTCATAGCATACCAAGAGTAGGCACGTCTAAAAACTCGAAGTGCTAATTTGCTGGTGTCGTATAAGTTGACTGCACTTGGAAGTGTTGATTCAGCGACCTGTTAGTGGCTATTTTCGCACTTGGCCCAAGGTGTTAATTTATGCAACGAAAAATGTTCAATGTCGGTATGGGATTCGAACGCGGGGTTTCCACCTAAACACGGACTGATAGCGCTGACGTTACCGAATAGACCTAGCGGAGAGATCTCGCTAAGTGGCTTTAATTCATGACCAGCATAGTAGTACTGATTAGTGGCAATAATTTAAAGAAAAGGTTCATCATGCAACAATATGATCTGGGCTAGAATCATGAGATGTTGAATTTGGAAGAATGCTATACTAAGATGATTAGTTGGTTAGCATTCATGCGCGTATTTCTGGGGGAGGGGGTGGGGGCTTTACGGACCCGGTGGGCCCCGCGGGTAGAGCGCCCGACATGGGCTACCAAAATGACACCCCCATGAGAGTGTGGCGCTATAATTTGACCGTAGTAGGGGGCCAAATCGAGCAAAAAAAAAAAAAAAAAAAAAAAAAAAAAAAAAACACGAAAAATATGCAGTGAATTTGAAGCCGATTGACTTCTGAAAGTACCCTACAGGCCTATATGGACGCTTTGGGTCGGCCGAAGGCCGAAAAAAATTTCATAACAGCCTACCCCGCGCAGGCCCGCCCCCTGGCCCGCCCCTACGACCCGCAGCCCACCTGCCCGCGCCCGCGCCGCGTATCGCTAGGCCAGCGTGACGTGAAAAATTTTGTTGTGTACGCTTTTGGCTCGTCGTTGAAGCGGGCAAAAATAGGGTGTACCGTTTCTGGGCAGGAGGCTCACCGAATTGGGGGCACAAAATCAAAATCACATCGGCAGCCCTCCCGGGATGCAAATCCTGGATAGCGCGCCTAGACATTTTGGCCCTCTGTTACATTTATGTAACAGCAATGTTGCTCGTGTTCATTCAGCGAAATAGAATAGGCCACACATAAAAGGGTACCAAAAGATGCGGGGGAGTTACTTCTTTCGGAATATGTTAAAATAAGTTGAAGATGGTAGGTAGTAAAGAGATGTTCGTATGTTACATTTTACCGCATCTGTTTCTCAAAGTGATTTGATGTAACATAGGAACATCTAGTATGACGCATGCTTCAATTATTTGGTGCTAAGTGCTGCGTCCAGCGTTCTCGAGTGCAAGGGGCGCCACGTTCGAATCCTCTTGACAGTTTCACGCCGTTTTTGCCATTTTTGGGCTGAAAAGTTTCAGCTTCAACGGTGTGAAAGTGCTAAAATCAGCAGGCTTTGATGCAGTTAAATTAGCAGGCTCTGTGTGCAGTCACTTGGCAAGCTGGCTTAAAAGTGCTGATTAGCGCTATTGAAGAGCTAAAAACAAGCGAGCTTGCACGTTTTTAAGTGTATGTATAATTCGAGATATCTGAAGGTTCAGACAAGCCCTAGAATAACCCTTTGATAATCTGTTGGGGATAACTATTGAGATTTGCATTTTCCATTTGACGGTCGTTGGCAGGCTATTCGCCCTCTTCACATTGTGCTGTAAGGTGTGTGACATGCTTTTAGTCAGGTGCTGTTGGCTGCTCAATAGGTGGTTGTGTTGTGCAGATTCTTTCTAAAAAGCGCCAAAATTAGTAGGCATAGGTGGCCTAATACGCATACTCTTTCCATTTTTGATGGGCGCCAAGGAAGGGCGCCCCCGTGTGGGCCATCAGTGGTCAGATCCAAAATGCGCCCTGCGCTGATTGAAGTTTCTGCAAGGAAAAGGTCTAAAATGACATAAAATAATGAAAGTAATTTTCTGGTTTTAGATGGCTTAACTGAATATGACTACGATACGTATTTATCTTCATGCGATCTAAAGTTAATTATGTTGCTATGGGGTTCCTAAAAGTACTTAGTAGTCATTGTTTTTGAGCAAAAACCTGAAATTTAGGTGAAAAAGGGAAAGGGCCCCTCGTATTGTTAGGTAGCTCCCCCTAATTATGTAATTATATAAGAGGAAAGGATCGCATATTCTGGTATTAGTATGGTGCCCCTATATCATACTCTGTTCGCACTTTTTGATGGGCGCCAAGGAAGGGCTGACCCGGCCTCGTGTCGCCATAAGCGGTAAGATCGCAAAAATGGCCGCTCTCGAGAGTGGAAGGTCTCAAGGAAGAGGGCTCAAGTGACTAGTAGATTGACTATATCTTGTCTGGTTTTATGGCTTTACTATATATGATGTTCTATATCTGTTCCATCATGCAATGTTAATTATTCTTGCTATGTGTGGGCTTTCAATAGATGAAGGTATGCATGCATTGTTTTTGATATATAAATTATAGTAATGGGTTTTGTTGAATTATAAAGTCCGCTCCTGACCATGAAGGAACCTCCCTCATGTAGTAACGTGTTAAGCGGCTAATAGAGGTATTTTATACGTTGAATGATGGATATGATTTTTTGGCCAGCATAGGTTGGCTCCATGAGGTGCGCACATGAAGTACGCGCCACAAGGATAGTTCAACGATGGCACCCTAAATGATGCTAACTGAATGAAATTCTACAGAAAAGTACACTTTTGATTGTTTTTGATTGAATATAAGCAGTAATTAAAAAAAGTTTCAAGATAAAGGCTATATGAAATTGATGGAGGTTCTTATTATTATGGTTATGGCTTTACTGAATGTGAAGATGATTGCTATTTCATCAATGTGGTGTCATAAACTTTCATATGGGGTTCAAATTGGTAGTGTATAAGCAGGTCTTTGGGAAAATGTCCATTCTATATGAGAAGTCCCTTAATAATGTCATCATCAAAGATTAAAGGCTTATGAGTGTTCAATTATCACCTTAGTTTGAACAATACCATACCTGTTTCAACATTTCCAAAGAAGTGGCAGCCCATGAGGGCAGCTCATGATGGTGCAATTATGGCCAAAATGGATACTCCGGAAAATTGGAATGAAATCTTGTAGCAAAAAGGCTTTATAAACCCAAAATACATGTTTAAGGGAGTTGTGGGGATCAGAGAATTTTAATCTGATGTTTTTCTCTTGATTTGAAGTAATTTGTATTTCTAAACTGCATTTTATGCCTGAACGGTTGGCCCATTGGAGTGCTGGAATGGTTAGAATGACTACCGATTTCAGAGAGGCTAAAATGAGACAAAATGTATGGTCCTTCTTTATGAGGGACCTCTATAATGTTCTGTTCCATTCATAGGATTTTAATTTTTTAAGATTAGAGTCTTCTTCTCACAATACTGTTTGTTTTTGTTCAATAGACTGGGGCACACCCTAAAAACTACGGTCATTGTCGCTCTTTTCGAAAGTGCGATCCAGTGCATAATAATAATTTTATATTATATTCTACAACAGTGTTGTTGATCTTGAACACTCTCCTTAAACTGGAAGAGAAGGCCATTCAAGTTAATGATGGTCTCCTATAGTATTGCTTTGAGGTAAAATGGTAGTGATGGAGTACACAACTTGGCTATTCATATTTGACTCTTTTCTAGGTGGTATTTTATTTTATGGGTGGATCTTTGTTCGGCTATTGTTTGCAATTTGTTTCCATTTATATGGAAAAAAATACATCCCATTCTCAGCCTCTGCCTCAAAACAAGAAAGGACATAAAACAACTACATGTATTGTGGTTTAAGTGTTCTCATGATAAGTAATGCCCCTACCAAAGATAGTAAGAAGGGTCATATGTGCCATAAATATTTTCAGTGACCCTGTGCAAACATGATGACATAAAATCAATAAAATAACACATATTCAAATTCTGCATTGCATCAAAACCCAGATATTCTAGGCTTTCAGTTTGAAATTACATATTGACATGGGCCTTCTTGCAATATGGAAATATATATATAAGTATATCTGCATGTACAGGCTGCATACTAATGTGATGCTATAAGAATATCTTAGCCACATATTCTAAAATGATATTATTGGTACCCCTGAGAGAGTGTGGCCGTCCCCCATAAATGCCTTTTTAAATATGAGAAATGACATATATATAATGTGATCTTGAGGCAAATTAATCAATGGAATAACTTCAGATTTGAATGATTAAATCCCCTAGACCCCTTAAATATGTATTTTAGGAGTTTATTGGAGCCTTATACATAGCATATCTACCTTCATTCTGTTTTCAGAATGCATTAATTTTTGCTTTGGCCATTTAAGACCAGCCTGAAGGCACCCCTCTGAGCTCATGAAACAAGTATGGTGGACATGTATATTCCAAACATGTGTAAAATGACAATACTACTAACATAGAAGGGCCATTTTGCCCCTCAGATGCCCCTTTTAAGAATACCATTTTAATGCAAAATTATCTAGTGAGCTATAGAACCCTCAATTGAGTGTAAAAAGTCTATTTCAACCCTTTTCCTTTAGAAACTTCACTCAAATGTTAAAGGTTTTTGATTTTCCTAATATGGACGCCTCTGGGGGCGCAATACTTATTGCCCATCAGAAATTAAAAGAGCATAGTATTGGCAACCTGTATGCCAAAATAAGGACTTACGATGATATTAATAGGGGCTCCTAACATAAAGGGGCTATTTTTTCCATAAATTCAACTTTTTATTTAAGAAATGACTATTTTGAAGCCCCCATAGCACAACTATTACATTTTTTCTTTGGAATACTACCATAGCCATATTCGGTAAGCCATAAAACCAGAAAATAATATTGATCTACATTATTTGAGCCCTTTTCTTTGAGAATCTTCACTCAGATGGCAGCCATTTTGAATTTGGCAACCATGGCCGCCCCAGGGGGCGCCGTTCTTGGCGCCCATCAGAAATTGAAAGAGTATGGTATAAGCAACCTATGTGCCAAATTTGGCGCTTTTAGAAACAATATGCACCAAAAATCCCTAACAGCTCCGACTATTTATTATTATTCATTAAATTGTCAACGGTTGCAGTGATCCGATGCTTTTAATGTCAATTATGAAAATGAAGTGTAGAGAACTTGCGACCCATTTAGGTATGCATTGCAACAGTGTTACAATGAGCCATTCTTAATCTAATCACGTTTGATCCCAAAACAGGCAAATTAACTAATGTAAGCATTTTCCAAGTATTTCAATGACCCTCGAGTTTAATAATTTTTTCATGTTTATTTTGCATAAAAATGTAAAAATCTTGTAGATTTCAAAAGTTTAATCTGATTGGAAGACAATGTTAGGGAAATAAATGTTACTTGTTCTAGCAATTTATATTGAATGTGTAAACTTACAATATTTATAGTTCAATATCCTATCTACTATTTGTTGTTTTTAACTCAATAACTAATGTTAATTTATATAATTGTATTTAAATAGCATACATGGATCTTCAAAACGTGGTTCATGAAATTTGAGCTACATGTATTTTGGTCAATAGTCTATTATAATTTCTATTGCATAAATGAACTTCTCATATATAGCCTATATATATAAATTTATATATATATATATATATATATATATATATATATATATATATATATATATATATATATATATATATACATATATATATATATATATATATTAAATAAATAGTGTACAATCTGTCGCGCAATATACTGGATTATAAGTACGACACATTCTAAATTATCCCGAGTGCAGATTTGTTTCTCCGAGGCCGCAGGCCGAGGTGAAATAGATCTGCACGAGGGGTAATTTAGAATGTGGAGTTCTTATAGTCCAGTAATGTTGCAAGATATTTATTATAGACCCCCTAAATTAAGTTGCATTAGTTTAGCCACGATCTCCCAGTGACGCTGCCTGCGTGATACACGAACTGCCGTGGCATGCGCCGCAGTAAATTCTTTTCCCTCGAACTCAACGGGTTCCTTACGTTGAACGAAGCCAGGGCGGACGGGTAACTGCTCGCTAAGCGCTCCCATGCCTATCCCTGCAGCTATTCGTACTAGATTTAATAACCGGCAATAAAAAGCAAATTACGACATGCTTCATCGATCAGGTAAGGGTATCCAACGCTATTCAGTTCTGATGTGATGTTATAACAATTTTGGGACGAATTCATGGTACTTAATTTACTCTTTACTCCCATGAGGGCGCTGCACCGCGGCGACCGGTTTCACATTAAGGCTCTCATCATTTTGAATAAATAATTTGGATATATTTTTCGTTTTATGGATTCTTTTTCACGCCATACGTTATCGTCATGTTGTTAAAAAGGATAGACATAATTTTGATATGGCTGGTGGCATGCCTGGTCTTCCTAATACCAGGAATCAAATGCTATGGAAACCACGCCCAACCCATCACATACGAACGGAACTTCTTATATGAACTTGGAATCAACACACCCTCCAATCTTCAGGCCAGAGATCTCCCGGAGTGGGTGCCCTCAAGAACCGGTGATGAAGATCGCGGGTGCAACAACTCAACGGAAAGTCTACGGCGACGCGGAAAAAGGGGCGGGGTGAGACAAAGGGTCCGCCGCTTCCCGTTATAACTCTCGGTAATGTACGATCAATCGGAAATAAAATTGATGAAATTCGGGCACTTGCCAAATACAACAGTGATTTTCGTTGCTCTAGTGTGTTTTGCTTTACGGAGACGTGGCTAAAGCCGTCTATGCCCAGCGAGCTTATAGATATTTCCGGTTTCAGTCTCATCAGACACGACCGATCTTCGTCTGACACAAACAAATCGAAAGGAGGGGGTTTATGCATCTATGTCAACGAAAAATGGTGTCAAAATTTCACAGTAAGATCTACGATATGTAACCCCGATATTGAACTGATTTGTGTTTCTTTTCGGCCATATTATCTACCCCGCGAATTTGGTCAAGTTCACATTTTCCTAGTTTACATTCCACCCGATGCAAATGAAGATAGATCGTCAACCGCTATTGTGGACATTGTTCAAACCATGGAAACAGCGTCACCCGATTCACCTAAGATTATCCTTGGTGATTTTAATCATTGTCGCTTAGAAAATGCTCTACCGAACTTCCCACAGTTTGTAAATTCCGCCACGCGAGGGGACAATACATTGGATCGCTGCTACTGTTCCATTCCGAAATCCTACAAATCAGTCATTCGTCCTAATGTTGGTAAATCGGATCACTCAACCGTGCATCTTCTCCCTGCCTATCGACAGAAATTAAAAACGGAGAAAGTGATAGAAAAGAAAGTCCAAAGATGGGATCAAGGAGCTATAGATAATCTCCAAGCATGTTTTGAAACGACAGACTGGGATATGTTGATCACAAGTGCAGGAAGCACAGAAGAAGCGCTTGATATTGTAAACAGCTATATTCTCTTCTGTCAAGATATGCATGTATCCAGCAAAGTCATTAAATTGTACCCTAATTCAAAACCATGGGTGAGGAAAGAACTAAAAATTCTGTTAAAAGAGAAAAAAGACGCGTTCGAGAATAAAGATGAGAGAAAGCTTGCAGAGGTAAATAAAAACATAAAGAAAGAAATCATCCAAGCAAAGCGAAAATATAAAGAGAAACTTGAAAATAATTTTCGATCACACAATAGCAGAGATGCGTGGAGATGTATGCAAACGCTAACAGGAACGGAGAAGAAACGTAAACAAACCCCGTCATTTATTGAGGCTAGCCCGATCGCTACAGCTCGCGAATTGAACAAGTTTTACTCTCGCTTCGATGTTGATGCATGCAACCATAGTGACCGAGTCGCCGAACTTTGCGCAGAATTGAGCTCTATAGATGATCAACCAATCACAGTGACCCTACCGGACGTTGCGAAATACTTCAAGCTTATCAATCCCAGGAAAGCTCCGGGCCCCGATATGATATGCGGCAAATTACTAAAGACATGTGCTTGGCAGCTAGCGGTGCCATTCAGTGTTTTGTTTCAACATTCCATTGATGAGAAGGTAGTCCCAAAGTGCTGGAAATCAGCTGTCGTCATTCCAGTACCCAAAACACAACGAGCCTCTCAATTAAATGATTATAGACCGGTGGCTCTGACGTCAGTTGTCATGAAATGTTTCGAAAGACTATTTATGCAACATCTTCTTCCCTCTGTTTCAGGTCTAATTGACAAATTACAGTTTGCATACCAACCAAAGAAATCTGTGAATGATGGTGTTATTACATTGGTACATATGATTGCACAGCATACAGATAAATTAGGCCAATATGCACGAGTTTCCTTTATTGATTTTTCCTCCGCTTTTAATACGATACAGATACATGTTATGATTGATAAACTAAAAAATTTGTTAGTAAAACCGTCAATGATCTTATGGATAAAAGACTTTTTGTCTAATCGAGTCCAAAAAGTAAAAGTACAAAATGAACTTTCTGAAGAAATTACGATGAACACAGGTTCACCTCAAGGTTGTGTCCTGTCAGCCCTCCTATTTATATTATATACTAACGATTGTCGATCAGTAAATGATGATGTTACGATCTTAAAATATGCAGATGACACGGTAGTAATAGGTCTTATAAAGAAAGGAGACGAAGGAAATTACAGAAATGAGCTGCAATATTTTGCTAATTGGTGTGCTAATAACTTCTTGCATCTAAACTCTGAAAAGACAAAAGAGATTATATTCGAAAGTCAAATACAGCAATTAATCCAATTCAACTGAATGGTGCCGATATTGAAATCGTACCAAAATACACATATCTAGGGACAGTGATTGATAATAAATTGAAATGGATAGACCAATGTAAAACAACAACTGGTAAAGTACAACAGAGAATGTATTTTTTAAGGAAGCTTAATTCTTTTCACGTAAACAAGACCATCCTTAGTTTATTTTATGTTTCGGTCGTAGAGAGTGTAATATTGTTTAACTCTATTGTGTGGTTTGCTGGTTGCAGGAAAGGAGATTTCACAAAACTGGAAAAGCTTGTTAAAAAGGCTGCAAAAATAACTGGTGTAGAAAGAGACCTGAGCAAAGAATGCATTTCCAAAATTACACAAAAAGTCAAGGATATCATTACAACGGGCAATCACCCTTTATTTATTTATTATGAGTTTCTGAGGTCAGGGAGGAGATTGCGTTCTCTTAAGTGTAGGACTGATCGTTTCAAAAATACATTTGTTCCATACTCAATTAGGGTATATAACGAATTGTAAGCAAATATCGGCACTTACCTTAATCCCTTTATGATCTCAAGTAAGCTATGTATCATAAATGTTTATATATTTTTTTATACATTATGGTCCATCTCATAATCATAGGTCTGTAAGGTATTATAAGTAATCATTGTTAATTACAAAGTAACTTTCTTTGTCTGTAGCGTATTAAGATCTTTAAAACGTCTGGATTTGCACGATACCAATTTGCCTTAGAAAGACGACTATATTGTCTTTGTTGTTATTAAAGTAATAATAATAATAATATATAAAAGAATATAAACCCAAATTTAATATCTGTATACTTTTGCAGTTCTGTCTGCCTAAAAAGTGTTAAAATATTCAAGTAACAAGGATACTTGGAAGAATGCTTCCTGATAACATAGTCTGATGTTGGAAAATAATATAAAAACCCAAAATACTTTTATAATAAGTGGTAAACAATTTTATTTATCTCTTCGTTTCATATTTTCCGGTATAATCAAATACTGATATCGGTTTGGAGACGAAGATCGTGTTGGAAGTGCTGTTGGGGGGGGGGGTTGAGGTTCTATCGAAATCAGCAAAGTAGAAATCTAGGGAAAATCCAATTCTACAAGTTGAGAGAATTCGATTTATTTAAATTCGAATTCGATTTGTTTGTACTTTTTCTATCTAATTTATTTCTATGTAATGTTATCTAAATCTATCTATGTATTTCTATTTCTATGCATTCAAATGACGATGAGTTTATTGTGAAACAAAACAATTATCCATATGTACATGTACTTTGGACGAATTCATGGTACTTAATTTACTCTTTATTTGTTAATTTCCAATGCAAACTGCTTTATTTCACTCCAAAATCAAGAGCCCGGCCGAGAACGATACATGCAGTCACTTGGCATGCGAGAGCTTCACTAGCAGCTAGCTACCCGTCCACTCTGGCTTCGTGTAACATAAGGCACCCGTTGGGTTCGAGGGAAATTGCTCGGTCGATCATGTCACGTCAGCTGCGTTAAGTCCACTTTATTTCAAGAATACGATCACAAAAAATTCAAAGAAAACTGCAGAAAATTGTTCGTTTTTGAAGAATTGTTATCGTCTTGTTACAGATCCCAGTTTGGCCTCGGTGAGTGAAACAAATGGATCGCTATTTGTATTTAAAATCCATTTTCGGCAAATTTCGCAAATTTCACTCCAGATATCGTCGCGTTGATCAATCAATTAATCTTCACGAGTATTGATATCATCGATATTTCCCCCATTCATTTAACACGGGCTTTACCCTCCCAAAATTTAAAGTTATATTGTACATATTTTATTTTTATTTTTTTAATTTTATTTGAATATATTTATACAGGAATAAAAGATCAGCAAACTTGCTGTTTTACATCAGATCTGATTTTACAATGTAAGTACGGAATGTATAAAATCGAAATATAACGTGGGATGAACATAAGCTGACTTTACAATATTTAAAATGTCAACAGGCGGATTACTAAATGTGAAAGAAATAAAGTAATTTTGCATTTGGATCATATTGCCATGACTGTACACAAACACAATTGACTAATTTATTATATATTATTAAAACAAACAAACATGTAGACGTGAAAAGAGTATAGTAATCATTATATTTGGAATCATATTACCACGACAGTTTAAGAATAAAATAGGCTGATTTATTATGTGATATTAAAAAAAAAAAAAAAAACACGTTAACACATGAAAGTGAGCTGTCAGAGATCGGAATCAAAGGATCATGGGAAATAAAGTCTTTTATACATCAGTTTAAATGCATCTATCGAAAATGCATTTTGTAACGATGATGGCAAAAGATTCCAGACTTTTGCACCAGAGAACATAAAAGATTTCTTAAAACATTCCAAATTGTGTTTAGGTGGTACGACATTTAAAGTATTACAATTACGTGTATTAACATTATGTCTTTCACATACCATTTCAATATTATTACAAAGGCGCATCGGGGCCAACCTGTGAATACATTTATACATTTGACAGGCTAAGAAATAGTCTCGTCTTTGTGCAATAGATGGCCATTTAAGATCATTAATAATTTGTTCACCGTGACAATTAACATAGTCAAAATTACTAGTAACATATCTTGCGGCTCTCTTTTGAAGTCTTAATAACTTTGTTCTTGCTATAATACCGACTTGTCCCCAAACTGAAATGGCATAATCAAAAGAAGGTTGAATATTAGATTTGTATAACATATTCAATAAAGAACTATTTAAGATACGCCGTAGTTTACCAAGAGAAAAAATTTCATATGCTAATCTTTTCAACAATTTTGTTATATGAGAATTCCATTTTAAATCCTCATCAATCTCTTAAAAATATGTACAATATAACTTTTTGAAGGTAGGTCACGTGGTATCAATCAAGCCAATCACAGCTCGTATTTTCCTACCACTATTTACTATATATATATATATATATATATACTGTTATATATATTATATATATATAATATATATATATATATATATATACTATATATATATCAGATATTATATATTATATATATTACTATATATATATATATATATATATATATATATATTATATTATATATATATATATATATATATATATATAATATATATCAGATGCTTCTACAACGTGGCTAATGGTTTTTAAGCCAATCTTTATGATGTCATAAGTTTTACTGCTTTAATTGTGACGTAGGTCCTTGGCAACGCGTGGGCGTGTGCTCACACCCACGCGCTGCTTTGGTTTCAAATTTTGTATGTATGTTTTATGTTTTACTTTGTTATTGTTCAATCTTCATGATCTTGTCTCTCTTGAGAAAGGAAAGGTTTTCCGAAAATTCGAGAATAAAATAAAATTAATCTTCGTTGAAATAAGCATGATGTTAATCTTCACTTCTTTGCTGTTTATAAATATATATTATAATATATATAATATAATATATATATATATATATATATATATATATATATATATATTTTTATAAATGGATGAGGCTCAACTTTTTCAACATGGAGACGTTTGTCCAGATAATATTAATGTGAAAGAAGTAAAATTCTAGGACAGGTATAGACGTAGCTAAACTTTGAATCTTTATTGCATCGAGCTTTCGGCTAATTTGCCTTCATAAAAATTTCTTTAGCTGTGAGGTGTGTGTTACTTGTTTGTATGTACACACCTCCATAGCTAAAGAAATCTTGATGAAGGCAAATTAGCCGAAAGCTCGATGCATTAAAGATTCAAAGTTCAGCTACATCTATGCCCAGGCGCGTATGCAGGATTTCACAACCCGGGGGGGGGCCGACGTGATTTTGGCGCCCCGTGTACTTTTCAAAAAATTTAGACAATTTCTTTGCTAATTAATAATCAAATTAAAACTTTTCATGGATTCATATTTGGTGAGATGCAAGGTACATTAAATCTAGCTTTGGAGAAAAAATAATAATACCAGAGCCATGGTTAAGGCGGGCATAAACTTTTTGTGTTTTCTGGTCACTTGAGGGCTATTAATTTCCAGGGTTAATTATCTTAATATAATCAATTTTCCAACATTATTTTGGAGTTAGATTAAAAGGAATAGAGGTAAATAATAATATAATGACAGTAATCCAAGTAAGGAAGTCAGCATATCTATTCCAGTCAGGGTTTTAAAAAATGATATTTTATGTACCGTTGTTCCCATCTAATTATCATATATGTTAATTTATGCAAATGAGCATGAAAAATGGCAAAAATCAGTTCATTAAACTTCAGACATTGCTCTATTTGAATATGCAGCTTAAACAAGAAGCAAAACTTTATTTTGTCCAAAAAGGTTCGCTTTTCAAAGAATGGCCCATATGTTGCCCTGTTAGTTTCAGGTCAATTCTACTTCCCTCCCTCAGTTTAAGATAAGTTTGCCAATTTAGGACATTTGATGTATCCGAATGATCTGAAACGGACATTTTATGCATTCCTCAAGGAAAAATGTAATAACTCCATCGAAATAATGCGAGCGCGAAGCTCGAGCGAAAATTTGTTCTATAGAGAAGTGGAGAAGTTTAGGATCATTTTAGCCACCATAAACTAAAGACCAATATGTTGGCCTGTTAGTTTCAAGTTCAGGTCAATTCTGCTTTCCCTCAGATAAATTGGCTCCCCTATGAGCTAAGCTCAATTTGGAGCCAACTTAGTATTAGGTCGATTTGGCGCCCCCTAAATTCTAGATTGAATTGGCGCCAAATATGTATTAGGTCACTTTGATGCCGTAGGTTAAAAATCATTTAGGTGCCCTAGAGTTTTAGATCAATTTGAAATAAAAAATGTAATGTGAAATCAAGTAAATTTAATGTTTTGCTGGTTAGAATCCCATAATTCTCGTAAGACGAAAAAACAGGCGAGCGGTGAAGCGCGAGCGGAAATTTTGTTGTATTCGAATTATTAGAAAAGGACATTTTATGCGTTCCTCAATAATAACTCATCGGAACAAATTATGCGAGCGCGAAGAGCGGAAATTTTGCTATGTACAGACCAGGAGGCGTGGACGTTTAAAATTTTGCTCTATCTATACACAACAAAAAAAGTAAGTCCCCCCCCTAATCAAAATGATGTAACTTTTGAACGAGTTTGTTTTGAGTCAATATATTTGGAGGGAAATTATACCATTTATTGAGTACCTTCTGTGAAAAAAATCACATCGATCACTTTAGACATGCATGAGTGATCAACGTTTAAAGCAAAAATGAACATTTTCAAAAGTCACAAGGGTCATTTTGGAGGCTGTCAAAATAACAATTTTGTAAAATTTACTTTTTACCTTGTCTTTAATTGTTTGGTGGATTATATCCAAAATTTATCATCCATACGATCCTGATACATTTCTCTATTTTCATGGATGAGTGAGCACAATTTTAGAATTTGTTCAGGCCTCCAAAAATGGTAAAATCCAAAATTTATTCAAAGAATTGACACCAGATAACATCATCAACATTATCAACACATTTTGTGAGAAAATGAGCACTATTCGTCGTGTCATGGACGAGTGAGCACACTTTGAAGGTGACTTTGTGACTTTGTATGACAATTTCGCTTTACGTGTATTTATTCATGCATGACCCGTACGTTTTATTTCATTTTCGCACATAAGTTAGTCGATGAGTTTATAAACATAACCGCCAAACAATATTACTCAACACCTTTCTGTTAAAATTCCAGCATGTTGATTTGGGCTTGTTTTTTCTTCGAGATTGTACACAATGTCAATGGAGAGGAAATCAAAATCTGAACAAAATTGAAAATCGGCTTAATTTCATTGATGATTTTTGTTCATTCTACTGGGAGTTTTTTCACTAAACTTGGCACACAGCTTCGGGGTGGTGTTAACTAACAGGAACTAACGCTAAATTGGGGATCTGATAAGGTACGGGATGGGGCAAAGCTCTGAAATTCTTTCTTTTTTGCATATTTTTCTAAATAACTTCTGCTCACTGAAACATAAAATACTGGAATTTCGTGAAACTCAAATCAAATACTATCCAAGAAGGTCTGTGACAATTATCCAAAGTAAGCAAATGAATTTTAGTCCACAAACGACAAAATGGCTTTTCACCGTATCACGTGTTCATTGAAGCGTGAATTTTTTATAAATGCCATAGCATGATTTGAAAAAATTTATTTGACATACATATAACAAAACTTGTTGATAAAATGATTTTCATCTCACAAAAGGGAACAATACTTACCTAACAAATTTTAAAATATTCTTTTTTGTTTTTATTAAGTGTTCATTCAACCGTTAATTGATTGATATTGTTTAAAACACTCTTCCAGATTGCATATTCCGTCATAATAAATAATTTTTCAGAGCAAAAATGTGTAAAAAATGCAGTTTTTGAAAATTTTACCTCATGCTCATCCAACCGTGAAA
The DNA here is from genome assembly GCA_940671915.1 of Paracentrotus lividus. Lineage (NCBI taxonomy): Eukaryota > Metazoa > Echinodermata > Echinoidea > Camarodonta > Echinidae > Paracentrotus > Paracentrotus lividus. Next base: position 22,149,932 of record CALNVZ010003432.1, on the reverse strand, counting down.
TTTAATCCAAAAGTCATTTGATGTGTTAGAAATGAAGTACAACAAGACTCTGAACATATCTTTTGTTGAAAAGTTTCAATTTGTTCAATATTATTGAATTAAAGTTATGAAAACTAACCTTGTGACTTTCGAAAAGTGACATTTTTGCCTTTTAACTGTACTCATTGAAGCATGACTTAACGAATTTCAGTAGAAATTCACTGAAATGGAAGCTGATAAATTACCCACGAGCACATGGAATAAAATTCGTAAAACTCCTCTTGGATCAAAAGTTACATCATTTTGATTGAGGGGGGACTTACTTTTTTGTTGTGTATAGATAGAGACCATGTTTTAAAGACCAATTTGTTGCCTCCTTAGTTTCAGGTAATTTCCCTCCCTAAGTTTAGGATAAAGTTGGAGCCCCTAAGTTAATAATATTGATAAAATTAGGCACTCTTAAATATCAGCTCAATTCGGTGCTCCCTAAGTTTAAGATCAATTATGCGCCCCTACGTTTAAGCTCAATTTGGCACCCTCTTAGTTTTAGGTCGACTTGGCGCCCCTCTAAGTTTAAGGTCGATTTGGCACCCCCTTAATTTAAATTCGATTCGGTGCCCTTCTAAATTTAAGGTCGATTTGGCGCCCCTACGTTTAATGGTCGATTTGGCGCCCCTCTAAGTTTAAGGTCACTTTGGCACTCAACTTAATTTTCAGATCAGTTTGGCGCCCCTACGTTAAAGCTCAATTTGGCGCACCCCCTAATTTTCTAGGTCGGTTTGGAGCCCCCTTACCTTCAGGTCAATATGGCGCCCCTGCGTTTAAGCACAATTTGGCGCCCCCTTAGTTTACGGTCGATTCGGCGCTCCCTTAGTTTAAGATTGAATTGGCGCCCCTATAAATGTAAGATCGTTTTGGCGCCCTCTAAATTTAAGATCGAATTGGCCCCCCCCTTATATTTAAGGTGGATTTGGTGCCCCCTCAGCTTCAGGTCAATTTGACACCCCCATCTAAGTTTTAGGTCAGTTTGGTGCCCCTACGTTAAAGCTTGATTTGGCGCCCCCTTAGTTTAAGGTCGATTCGGCGCCCCTCTAAGTTTAGGGTCGATTTGGCGCCCCCTATATTTAAGGTCGCTTTGGCGCCCCCTAAGCTTCAGATCAATTTGGCAACCCCATCTTTGTTTCAGGTCAGTTCGGCGCCCCTACGTTAAAGCTCAATTTGGCGCCCCCTAAATTTAAGGTCGGTTTGGCGCCCCTTACCTTCAGGTCAATTTGACGCCCCTACGTTAAAGATCAATTTGGCGCCCCCTTAGTTTTCGGTCAATTCGGCGCCCCTTGAGTTTAAGGGCGAATTGGCTCCCCTCTAAATTTAAGATCGAATTGGCCCCCCTCCTCCTTGTTTTCCCTTCCTCTTTCTCTCTCTCTCTTTCTCTCTCTTTTTTTATATAATAAACTATATAAATAATAAACAAATCGAGTACTAGCTCATCAGGACTGATTTGGTTTCATGGGAGCTAGGCCTTACTTCCGACTGTGCGAACCCCCCCCCCCCCCACGGACCTTTTCCCCCGAACTTTGTTATACCAAACGCTATATATCCTCTTTATCCTATCCCTTTCCGTAGGCCTTGTCTCTAAACCTAAACTTAATTTACATAATCAAATACCCCTCCCACAAAGAAAAAAAAGGAAAGAAAGGGGAAAAAGACTATTAAGGATTGTTTTACAATCAGGGTATACCCATTTGTCTCACTGGACAAACAAAAATGTTATTTTGTTTTTCTTCAGTTTTTGTGTATGAGTTCTAGACAAGTGAAATGATAGTGCTTTTAAATTTTGAGGTATGAGGTCACCAACTTATTTTACTATAGGGGTTCACATTTTTATTACATGTAATGTCAATTGCTTCATTGATCGGAGAGGACGCTTTTTGATAAAACGTGATTTGACAACTGTCTGAAAAATAAGAAGATGTGGGCGAAGTAAATATGCTAAGTTTGTGCATTATTACAAATTTTCTTATAGACAAAACTTTGTTAATCAAGTGATGTCTAACTATGCGAAAAAAAATACAAAATTCAAAGACAGTTTTGACAAAATCGGCACCCCATTTTTTGGTTAATGGTCACAAAATCTCAATTGAAATTGATGAATATGGTTTATACTAACAGTTTGGTTAACTTTCATTTGGTTTTACTTCTAATTCTCACTTGGTTTAATTTTCGATTCGTCTATAGCCAAATGGTCTAATTGTCTTTTCGTCTAATTCCCAATTCCCAAATGAATATTTGGTATATATCATGTCAGTTACAGAAATCGACCAAATGGTGATAGACCAATTGGACATTAGACGAAATGGAAATCAGACCAAATTGGATTTAGACGAAATAGTAAATAGGTGAAGTGACATTTAGACCTAAAGATAATTTTGACAAACTGGTTGTAACGAAATGGAATTAGACCATGTGGGCATAGGCCAAACGGTCATTAGTCAAAGTGGGTTTAGACCAATTGGCAATTTACCGAATTACCACAAACACAAACACCACACACACACACACACACACACATACACACACACACACACAAACATAATAAAACTTATCATAAACAGAAATGTAAGGAAGGAATATAATTATCCATTCACAGAGTCGATATGCCAATGCATACACAGGATATAATTTTTATGATACATCTCAAATATACAGAGTTTCGAGGGAAATGGATACATGAGGAAATATTTTATTCTTCCTGATCTGTTTCCAAGTTTTAGCATCAAATTTACATTTTTCTCACGTGATTGCAAAAATACATTGGCGTAATGAAAACGAAAACGATAATGAAAGTGTAAAATAAATTTCAGCTTACACTTTGAGAAATTGCTTAGTCGCTTTGGGGAAGATAAAGTCGTTTAGTGTTAGCCAAACAAAGAATCAACTCATCGACATTAATATTTGACATTACAAGAAAATACAAAACAGATTGAAATCTACTTCATGGATTCTTTTATTAAACAATTCAAGTGCGAGTAGACTGATTTGGCAGGTAGGTACTTTAGTACTTTAAATCGTTGTTCGCTCATCTACGAGAGAGAATACTTATGATCAGGGTGTGTACGTTTATGAGAAAGCGTTTAAAACTCATATTTTCAAGAAGATTACCATAGATTACAAAGTAGCCCATTATGAATTTTAAAAAATCATTGCAAGCTTGACAAAAAGAGGTCGTGTATTCAGGTAACCGTACAAAAATGCACTTTGTAGATAATAACATACAGCCAGTGCATGTATTTGGTCCATTAGTATTTATAAAATATTTCGAAAATTAAAAAAAGATAATACGAGTAATGCAACACACGTGAATACCTGTTCAGTTCATATGTAATACATCAAATACATGCATATTATATTTAAAACGACAATGAGAAATTATTGCAAAGCAGTGAAGTGTGATACTTTGCTTTGACTAGCAGAAAGTGATTTCAAATTAGGGAAGGGTATAAAAACACTTAGCTATCACACTTAGAAGGACATAATTTAAAAATGGGTTAACGTGGATTACCCTTCTTAAAAATAATAAAATGCATGCTTTAATCTTTATATATATTTTTTTTAAATAACCCCTAAAGACACATCGACTATTTTTTTTAATGATTAGCTCCGCGGTTTGGAAGTCTTGGGTGAATAAAATGAGTGAAATTCATCTCTTTAATCGAAGGCTCTTTCAAATTTGTCTGAAGTTTTTATTTAATTAATATTTATCAGTATATTGTTTGAGCACAGAGATGCTAAATATTGGTCAAATGCATGAATGTGCATGCGACCTCTTGTTCTGATTATCTGTATTGTAAAGACTTTCTAAAAAAAACCCAGGTATTTCATATAAATGAAATTCTTTATCGTGTTATTATCGGCATACAAGGATGATCATAAATAGACACTATGAATTACTAACAAGGTCGTGACAAAACAAAATTCTTTGAGGTTCTACTGAAAATATATCCATTGACAAATGCATCAATTCTCAAATAATGATAATTTGCAATAATAATAAAACATTCTGTCGGAAAATCAGAACCTAAATGCTCTTAAAAATGTTTTCTCACCCCACTCAAAATAGTCCAATTAAACCTCAAGCTCATGCAGGATGACACGTTCCATGCCACCGGCTGTCCATGCGCACATACCAGCGCTTGCATTTTGAGTAAGTATTACATGTAGAAGAGCGATTTCGCGACTGAAGATTTCTCCGTCATTATCAGAGGTTACGGAAGGGGCGGGAGGGGGGGGGGTTGGCTAGAGAGACCTACATATGCTATCCCTCTCTGGGTTTTCGGCATCTTTGATAATTGTCACTTTGTTTCTCCCCCTTTGTACACTAATGCTTAATTTATAACAATGAAATTAGATGGGCCGTTATAGTTGTCCTAATAAAGGTGGGGCCCAGAAGAGTTATTTAGCTGAGAAAAGACATGAAGTCGTATGGTCTCATCCTGGTAGGACCTGGCCAAGCGTCAATAAAATGGATTGCTGGCAGGTAATAACATGTACAGGAAGCCAAGGGGCACAAGAAGGGCTCCAAAAATGCATTCATTTAGCTGAAAAGATACATGGACAAAAATTGGTGGATATCGTTCCTGAGGGGTACCTATAATAAAACCGGCAATGTCAGTAATTCTATACTGTACGGGGTCCCAAAACAGAAGCCCCAGAGTGCCCCACGTAAATTTTTTATATAGCTAAAAAAGAGACATGGTTAATTCATTTTGCAATGGGGGTATTACACACTAGAGATGTCCAAAACAGGTTATTAGGCGGCTACACTAGCTCGAGCTAAAAATGAATAAATTAATAAATAAATAGCGCGCTAATTGGCGGCTCGCGAAATTACTCTTTACCCAACCCTCTTTCATGTGACAGATTCAGTTTTCTGAAAAAAAAGGGTTAGGGAAAACAGCTTTTTCGTATCATCAAAATGCAGCATCTACAGTAAATCGCGAGTTTTCTTCCATAAAAATTTGTGTTGGGGTTTTAGGATTTTCCCAAGTAAAACGCAGTATTTACAAAATTAGTCTTAACAGACACTTAACTTATTTTAGATCAGGATTTATAAGCGAACCCCCCCACGGACCTTTTCCCCCGAACTTTGTTATACCAAACGCTATATATCCTCTTTATCCTATCCCTTTCCGTAGGCCTTGTCTCTAAACCTAAACTTAATTATACATAATCAAATACCCCTCCCCACAAAGAAAAAAAAAAGGAAAGAAAGGGGAAAAAGACTATTAAGGATTGTTTTACAATCAGGGTATACCCATTTGTCTCACTGGACAAACAAAAATGTTATTTTGTTTTTCTTCAGTTTTTGTGTATGAGTTCTAGACAAGTGAAATGATAGTGCTTTTAAATTTTGAGGTATGAGGTCACCAACTTATTTTACTATAGGGGTTCACATTTTTTATTACATGTAATGTCAATTGCTTCATTGATCGGAGAGGACGCTTTTTGATAAAACGTGATTTGACAACTGTCTGAAAAATAAGAAGATGTGGGCGAAGTAAATATGCTAAGTTTGTTGCATATATACAAATTTTCTTATAGACAAAAACTTTGTTAATCAAGTGATGTCTAACTATGCGAAAAAAAATACAGAATTCAAAGACAGTTTTTGACAAAATCGGCACCCCATTTTTGGTTAATGGTCACAAAATCTCAATTGAAATTGATGAATATGGTATACTAACAGTTTGGTCTAACTTTCATTTGGTCTTACTTCTAATTCTCACTTGGTTTAATTTCCGATTCGTCTATAGCCAAATGGTCTAATTGTCTTTTCGTCTAATTCCCAATTCCCAAATGAATATTTGGTATATATCATGTCAGTTACAGAAATCGACCAAATGGTGATAGACCAATTGGACATTAGACGAAATGGAAATCAGACCAAATTGGATTTAGACGAAATAGTAAATAGGTGAAGTGACATTTAGACCTAAAGATAATTTGACAAACTGGTTGTAGACGAAATGGAATTAGACCATGTGGGCATAGGCCAAACGGTCATTAGTCAAAGTGGGTTTATTAGACCAATTGGCAATTTACCGAATTACCACAAACACAAACACCCACACACACACTCTCTCTCACACACACTCACACATACACACACACACACACACCCACACACACACACACACACACACACATACACACACACACACACAAACATAATAAAACTTATCATAAACAGAAATGTAAGGAAGGAATATAATTATCCATTCACAGAGTCGATATGCCAATGCATACACAGGATATAATTTTTATGATACATCTCAAATATACAGAGTTTCGAGGGAAATGGATACATGAGGAAATATAGTTTTATTCTTCCTGATCTGTTTCCAAGTTTTAGCATCAAATTTACATTTTTCTCACGTGATTGCAAAAATACATTGGCGTAATGAAAACGAAAACGATAATGAAAGTGTAAAATAAATTTCAGCTTACACTTTGAGGAATTGCTTAGTCGCTTTGGGGAAGATAAAGTCGTTTAGTGTTAGCCAAACAAAGAATCAACTCATCGACATTAATATTTGACATTACAAGAAAATACAAAACAGATTGAAATCTACTTCATGGATTCTTTTATCAAACAATTCAAGTGCGAGTGGACTGATTTGGCAGGTAGGTACTTTAAATCGTTGTTCGCTCATCTACGAAAGAGAATACTCATGATCAGCGTGTGTACGTTTATGAGAAAGCGTTTAAAATTCATATTTTTAAGAAGATTACCATAGATTACAAAGTAGCCCATTATGAATTTAAAAAAATCATTCCAAGCTTGACAAAAAGAGGTCGTGTATTCAGGTAACCGTACAAAAATGCACTTTGTAGATAATAACATACAGCCAGTGCATGTATTTGGTCCATTAGCATTTATAGAATATTTCGAAAGTAAAAAAGATGATACGAGTAATGCAATATACGTGAATACCTGCTCTGTTCATATGTAATACATCAAATACATGCATATTATTATTAAAACGACAATGAGAAATTGCAAAGCAGTAAAGTGTGATACTTTGCTTTGACTAGCAGAAAATAATTTTAAAATTAGAGAAGGGTATAAAAACGCATCTAGCTATCACTCTTGGAAGGACATAATAGGTAAACGTGGATTACCCTTCTTAAATTTTATCTATTAAAAATAATAAAATGCATGCTTTAATCTTTATATCTTTTAAAATAACCCATAAAGACACATCGACTCTTTTCTTAAAGATTAGCTCCACAGTTTGGAAGTCTTAGGTGATGAAAATGAGTGAAATTCATTTCTTGAATCGCAGGCTCTTTCAAATTTGTCTGAAGTTTTTATTTAGTGAATATTTATCAGTATATTGTTTGAGCACAGAGATGCTAAATGTAGTCAAATGCATGAATGTGCATGCGCCCTCTTTTTCTAATTATCTGTATTGTAAAGACTGTCTAAAAAGAACGGAAATTTTATACAAATGCTTTATCGTGTTGTAATCGGCATACCAGGATGATAATAAAAAGATACTATGAAATAATAACAAGGTTATGAAAATACAAAATTCTTTTAGATTCTACTTCAAGACTGAAAATATATCCATTGACAAATGTATCCATTCCCAAATAGTGATAATTTGCAATAATAATAAAACATTTTGTCAGAAAATCAGAACCTATATGCTGTGAAAAATAATTTCTCACCCCACTCAAAATATTCCAATTAAACCTCAAGCTCATGCAGGATGACATGTTCCATGCCACCGGCTGTCCATGCGCACATACCAGCGCTTGCATTTTGAGTAGTAAGTATTGCATGTAGAAGAGCGATTTCGCGACTGAAGATTTCTCCGTCATTATCAGAGGTTACGGAAGGGGCGGGAGGGGGGTTGGCTAGAGAGACCTACATATGCTATCCCTCTCTGGGTTTTCGGCATCTTTGATAATTGTCACTTTGTTTCTCCCCCTTTGTACACTAATGCTTAATTTATAACAATGAAATTAGATGGGCCGTTATAGTTGTCCTAATAAAGGTGGGGCTTTGACAAAGGGGTTGTTAAACCGGGGCCCAGAAGAGTTATTTAGCTGAGAAAAGACATGAAGTCGTATGGTCTCATCCTGGTAGGACCTGGCCAAGCGTCAATAAAATGGATTGCTGGCGGGTCATAACCTGTACAGGAAGCCAAGGGGCACAAGAAGGGCCCCCAAAAATGCATTCATTTAGCTGAAAAGATACATGGACAAAAATTGGTGGATATCGTTCCTAAGGGGTACCTATAATAAAACCGGCAATGTCAGTAATTCTATACTGTACGGGGTCCCAAAACAGAAGCCCCAGAGTGCCCCACGTAAATTTTTTATATAGCTAAAAAAGAGACATGGTTAATTCATTTTGCAATGGGGGTATTACACACTAGAGATGTCCAAAACAGGTTATTAGGCGGCTACACTAGCTCGAGCTAAAAATGAATAAATTAATAAATAAATAGCGCGCTAATTGGCGGCTCGCGAAATTACTCTTTACCCAACCCTCTTTCATGTGACAGATTCAGTTTTCTGAAAAAAAAAAGGGTTAGGGAAAACAGCTTTTTCGTATCATCAAAATGCAGCATCTACAGTAAATCGCGAGTTTTCTTCCATAAAAATTTGTGTTGGGGTTTTAGGATTTTCCCAAGTAAAACGCAGTATCTACAAAATTAGTCTTAACAGACACTTAACTTATTTTAGATCAGGATTTATAATTTTATAATTTATTTATTTATTTATTTTGTATTTTTTATTTTTTTTAGCGGGGTAGTTTTTTTTTATTATTTTTTTTTAATAGAAATACTGATGTCTCAGTCTAAAAGATAAAAAAAACCCTGATACAAAGAATGGAAAATTAATTTATCTCATGATTTTACAAAGTGTCCAGCATTATCATATTAAATAAAGTCTGAGAAATAGGCTGAAGATTTATATCCAAAATGAAAGCAGATTATATTTTTGTGATAAATCTGCACAACCTTTTATTTTTTATAATGGATACATTATAATTCTAACGTTATATGTATAAATGGAAATAAGGATGGAATTTTCCAGGAAGAAAAAAAAAAGAAAAAAGAAATTGTCAGAAATGGCAAAGAAAAAAGTCATTTTCATATTAGATAAAATATATTGAATATCTAAAGCTTCATTATCCAGATTTGTAGACTATAAGCTTTGTTGTAAGCTAAATCCACTGTTAATTGAGAACTGAGCAAATTAAATGCGTCTTTGTCATGTTTTTACATGTAGATAATGCGTTTTTACTTGGAGCAAAAATTATGCCCTTTCTTTTGTAAATACTGCCGTTTTGCTGGGGAAAATCTACTTGTTATCAAAATTACATTAAAAAAAAAAAGAAAAGAAATTTCACATTTCCAGCTATTGCTGAAATATAGCCATATGGATATGTAATCATTATATGATAAAGTAACTATTCTTCAAAAATTGTTATTTTCTAGGGGCTTAGGAACTCAGACCAATATAGTGCGGGGGTGGGGTGGGGAGGGAGGCAATATGCAGCACCGCCTTTTGACCATAAATATTATTTTAAAAAGGGGAAAGAAAGAATGTCACGTACTTATTTATAGTGATTGGTTATTTTATAGCAGCTTCTAATATAGTATAAGCTTAGTCATATAGGATTTCGTCGGATGAGACAATAAGTTGCAATAAACTTCCGCAATTATTCCAATTTATCGTCACCGTTTTTTCCGTACGGTTATGGTTATCGCTCTCTTGAAACCAACCGCGTACCCTTTTTGCAGGTGTGATACCCCGACCGTGGCTCTTCATGGAACTATTCATAAAGTCTATAACATTCATAAGGGTATGACAATTATATTTTCAAACAATAACAACACTGACTGCAATTTTTTTCAGACCCGAACAATAGCAATTGTCGTTTGTCACTCAAGGCCAACACCGACCTAATTCGAATAGTGCTATAAAAACATCATGCCATTGTGACAGTGATGTTTCTATCATACAGTATGAACTATAGAACCTAAATGCAATGATACCTTCTGTTGAGAAATTCGTTAACCCAACACAAGTAGAACACTGAAAACCTAAACGGGTAGACCGACTAGCTTTAAAGCTAGTCGTAGTGATGCCCACACTGACTAGCTTTAAAGCTAGTCAGTCACGACGGACTAGCTTTCCTTCAACACAACCCGGCTATTACGGACTAGCTTTAAAGCTCTTCTGTCAAGTTAGTCCTTCACCACAGACTAGTTTTAGTGCTAGTCGGTCACGACGGACCAGCTTTCCAGAAAGCTAGTCGGTCATATCAGACTAGCTTTACAGCTAGTCGGTCACGACGGACTAGTTTTAAAGCTAGTCCGTCGTGACCGACTAGTTTGACGGACTAGCATTAAAGCTAGTCGTAGTGATGCCCAGACTGAAGAGCTTTTAAGCAGGACTAGCTTTACAGCTAGTCCGTCAAGGTGTAAAAACTAGTCCGTTGCGATGGTTTTGTCTTGACCGACTAGCATGACAGATTAACTTAATATGGCTTCACAGGCTTGTCAGAGATGTCAAATCTGAAATCTTAGAAGACAGTTCATCCAGATACAATTAATCTAAAAGAAAAGTGACACATAAATTTATAATTAGATTTAGAATTTTCATGATTTAATGAGATTATTATGATCATTGTAAAGCATACACATTTATTCATTAATTTGGCGAGACAAAATTTGTTTCGCGTGTTATACAGCATTGATGTGCAAATAATAGGCTAACGATGTTCATGAAATTAACCGTAATATAATTAGGAATTAAACACGAGTACTCGCATGAAGGAGACCGTCACCATAATCAAAATCTACTATTGTACACGGTGGGACTGTTACACGGTGTATATCGAATCTGCATCTTTTCGGTTTATACGTAAAATCGAATTCGTAATCAGATAGTGCACACATAATCGATCATGTCTTTTTCGCAATGCGCATGTTATTCAGTGGATGAACTCTATTCTTAAAGATTGGTGATGAATGCCCAGCTTAGCAACAACTGTGAATGAAAGGTGGCTACAAATGCCCGGATTAGCAACAAGAGTGAATGAAAAGTGGATCATTCACTGTTGTTGCTAAGCTGGGCATTCATCAGCAATCTATAAGTATAGACGAGATTCTTGGGTTCGAGGTATTCAATTATAGCCTGTATAGACAATATTAAGAATCTATACTCGTGCCTATAGATTACTTGTTGTTATGTAGAAATTAACTTTCAGATTGTCAAGCCAAAACAACCTTTGTTTAAAATTAATCATGTCGATCCTGTTCGGAAACAGAATGAATGGAGTAGGTGCGTGTATTTACAATACAGACGATAATGGAATTGTTCTAAATAAGAGGCTACTCAACAAGGAAAACACAACCAATAATTGTTGACGGTACTCACAGTACTATTAAATATTTAAGAGGGATTTTAAGAAATTTCATATCAAATTTATTGTCAAACTTGCCAGTTGCGTTATAAGTAGGGCCTACTTTAGCTTGATAGGTACAACGTTTGCATTATTATATATCACCACTTCAATAACCTTGGAATAATTTTCATGAATAATTAAAAACGACATTGCAAATGTGTAAGTATATCAAAAGCTAGTCCGTCAACTTAATGGGTAAACCTCGTACGTCTACCTACTTTTATTGAGCTCGTCAGTCGACTCGACAGATGAGTATCAAGTTTGACGGACGAGCTTTAAAGCTAGTCCGTCAGGTTGACAGATTTGGATTCAGTTATAAGCTAGTCCGTGGAGACGGACTAACATGACGGACTAGCTTTAAAACTAGTCCGTCTTGACCGACTAGCTTTAAAGCTAGTCCGTCAATTGACGGACGAGGTTAGGCTTTCAGTGAAGTACATGTATGTATAGGGCTAGTTACGTTTGAAGTGTCACACTGGACTATTATAGATAAAATTTTATAGTTCCTCATATAAAGTAAACTTAACAGGAGCACTCATCAATTCGTTTAATTCGGTGAAAAATAAGTCGTATGGAACTGTTTTATTTGCAACACCAAGAAACAACCACTTGTTGTTAAGTCAATATACTTAAGCTTTGGCTAGCTAGAAATGAGGTCTACTCCTTCAGAAAAAAAACCCAGAAAAGTTCTTGCAGGAGGGCTTCAAGAACACCAGTAATCTTATATATCTTATAATATCTTATAATTGGTATATGGGGGCTTGGGTTACGATTAAAAATCATCAACTTTGGAACATCCTGTTCATGATGAGGCGACCGAGAAAAAAATCAATCGTAACTTTTTATCAATCTTAAGTATTTGTGTTACAGGGCACTTTTCTGTTAAATTGTAGAAAATTTCCAGAATATACAGAATGATTCTGTATTTTTTTTCTCCTTAAAAAAAAAACACACACACAGAAAATTTCTTGCAGCAGGGCTTCATGAACACCTGTAATCTTACTGCGCAATATTGTTAACACAATTTACAGTAAAATTACAATAGAATTACAGAAAATCTTTCATTACAAGAATTTTGGTAAGATTTCATACCCCATATACCGATTTTCTGTAAATTTACTGCAAACTGTACATTAAGATTACAAGTGTTCTTGTAGTGTAGGCCTTATCTCTAAAGTCTCAACTGGCTAAATCATTGAATTGCAATCAAAAGCGTATCATGAGAAATAAATAATGTACTTTGCTTTCTTTAACCACTTAATGTATTTAGAATTTTCATCATACTGTATTTGTTCATTTTTAACCTTTTATGGGCCCTTTCCTGTTTTTTTTTTGTTTTTGTTTTTGTTTGTTAAATAGTTAATATTAACCATCACTTAACCTTTATACTCCCATCTTTTATCAGGAACCGCGTTTGTAGTGATTTTGTTTTACCGTCAAAATGTCACGAATTAATAGTTTCAAATAAAATTATGGATGATGTTTGGTATCTCACTTTTTTCACCCTGTGAATTATCTATGAACCATTTCATCAACTGTGCTAGATCCATTTTTCGTTCTGCTAGTGTGTAATAACAAATATTCAATCTTTGTACTCGCGCCTATTTTATTTTTTTTTGGCAGATGTCCAAATTATATGAGTTGAATGAATGCATTATCATAATTATTGCCAATCATATAAACGATTCAGTACTAGAGGAGTGCGGCCATTTTGAAGAAGTTGTTGTGATTCTGAATCGTCATTCGAGATATATCGGCAAGGTAATATTTATGTATAATAGTTTTTTTTAAAGATGTTGCTTGTTTTCTTCTCTTTTTTTTTTGTTTGTTTTGTTTTAATGATGTTTTAATAATGCAATATGTCGACATTTAAACCAACTATTCAGCACGACCGCTATTTCAAAGTGCACCACTTTTTGTATAGCCCCACATAAAGATTATACGTGTCTGTATTTGGCGTGTATATCCCAGGGCCTGTATTCCATAAAGGACTTAGGCATTTGTCTAAGTCTAAGTATTTTTTTCTAAGATTTTGTCTGATAAGAAAAACGCCTTAGCTTAGCCGTATTCCAAACACGTTGGGCTCTTTGTCTGCGTTCAGAAAAAAAAAAAAAAAAAAAAGCAAATGTCTTAATTTGTTATGACGTCACAAAGGTCGCGCTGCAATGACAATTTATGACAATTGACAATGACAATTTATGTCAATTTATTTATCCCATTTCACCATATTAGGTATTGGGGGATTCATATACATATTTTGACAAGGAAACGGAACAACACTATTTACAGTATATACACAAAATAAACATAAATAAGCAATAAAATCTTAATTGAAATTAAGTACATAAATTAAGTACATAAATAAATAATAAATAAATAAGTAAATGAGTAAATAAATAAATATGATAGTAATAAAAAGATGAGTCAGTATATTAGACTGGACAAAGTGCGACCCCCCCCATACCTGTGCTATGACAATGGCGATGACAATGCAAACAAGTTAGGTATTAAAGTATAATACAATTATCAATAACGATTGTAATAATGAGTATATGAAAAAGGAACGGAAGAGGAGAATGAGAAGAAAGAGAGAATGAAGACAATAATAAAACAACAACAATAATAATTATATGATGATAATAATAATAATAATAATAATAATAATAATAATGATAATAATAATAACATTAATGATATGATAATAATAATAATAATAATAATAATGATAATAATAATAATAATAATAATAATAATAATAATAATAATAATAATAATAAAAGTAATAGTATATAATAATAATAATCACAATAATAATAATGATAATGATAATGAATATAATATAATAATGGAAGTGATAATGACAAAGATAATAAATATGATTACAAAAACAAAAAAAAAATAAAAAAAAAATAAAAAAAAATAATAATATTCATTATAATAATAATGCTTGAATGAACAGATTAAAAACTAAATATGGATTAGAGTAAATAAATAATAATGATCATATTGCAATAACAAAGGCACCTTTGTACTGAAATGAATGTGACTTAATTTGGATCACAACAAATAACAAAGACAAAGAGAAAGAGAAATGGAAAGCAAAATAACAACTAAACTCAACCATCTTCCCTTTATATCTAATGCTATTTACATATATTTACACGAGGGCGATGTACAGATGTTAAACACAAATATTCATCTACTGCTTGAACGTATCATTATGATGCTGCAAAATTGAAAGTCTTATCAATGTCGACGATTTTGAAGAATTGAATAGTTTTTTTCATTTTGAATGTATTCGGGGGCGGCTAGTAAAGCAATTATCAATGTAAATTGCCCTATCTTCATGAAAAGCTGGGCACTCAAACAAGTAATGAAATTCGTCACCTAACTGATTAGTATTACATATATTGCATATTCTCTGGGTTCGTTCAATACCAGCATACCTCCCAGATGCTATCGGTAGACGGTGGTTTCCACACCGGAATCTTGTTAATGAAATTCTATGTTTGAATGGTAACTTTAAGACTAGTGATGCACATTGACACTTTTCTTTGAATATGCGATAGTTTAAGCATAACGAATTTGTAAACATTTCAGCATGCCAATTTTGAGAATATATATCATCAAGACGTGTTTTTATTGTTGCCTTAAACCACCGTGGGTCTAATGCCTGGTTATCTAACCAGAGATTAGAAAGACCTAGTTTGTCTAACGTGTTCTTAATATTTAATAACCATGGGTTTTGAAAAATATCCATATCAAACATCAGTTTCAAAATATCATAAATTGTGTAAGACAACTTTGTAGTTTTGCTCATGATTATTTTGATCCACAAGTTCAACATTCTACATTCAATAAGCTTCCTGATACTGTGCTTCCCAACTTCACCATAAGTCATGCAGTTAGCAGTAGATTTACTTACATGAAGTAATCTTTTGTAATAACGAGTTTGAAACGTTTCAACGTCTTGAAGGTTACTTTCAAGACCCCACAACTCACTTCCATACAGCAAAATCGGGAGTACTAATTTTTCAAACAATTCTAATTCAATATCAACAGGTAAACTCAGCTTGATTTTGCTTGATTTAACTCAGCTTGATTTTGCAGCAAAATGACAAAAATAGTTGCGCGCAACAGAGGGCCTTATGCCCTACGCAATCTGTATAAAATACGCTTATAAAAGTTTCATTTTTCCGTTTTGAAATAAATTTGCAAAAATTTGTGGATGTCGTTACTATTTAGTTTATATCTCACGAATAGAATTAAACTGTTTACAAGTTTAAGATGCTTCATATTGCAGATTATGTCTAAAATATATCTGATTATTTCAAAAGAAGTTGATTAATGTTTTCATATTTAGTTTGTGGTTTAAAATGAGCTTGCCGTATAATCAGCATTTAAGTTAAGCCACTGTAGTAGGCTTAAAGTTAGGATAAAATTCTCATTTTTATGTACCGTACGTATTTGAAGGCGCATCTCGATTTAAGACTTTTGGTTGGTTGGTTCCCAACTAACAAACGGACGTTTTAAAAACTTTTTAAAACGTTCCAAGTTGGTTTTTTGGACGCTTTGTAAAAATGTTTTATGGACGTCAAAATGTGGTAGGTTTTAGACGTTTTATTGGACGTTTTAAAAACGTTTTATAAACGTTAAAAGAACCAAAATAAAACCTTTAAAAAACTTTCGGAAGCTCGAGACGTTAAAAAAAAAAACTTTTGAAAAACGTTCTGAATATTGTGGACGTTGTTAGAACATGCAGAAAACCTTTACAAAACGTTTGGAACGTTTTTAAAACCTTGAAATGTTCTAAAAAAACGTTTTAAGAACGCCTAGAAAACTTTTAAAAAACCTTTGGAAACCTCTTAAAAACTTGTGTAAACAATATATTAAATACAAATATGTTATATGACTCATGCACATCAAACCCTTGGCCACCATTTGTGGAATGGCACTTAAGAGTGAAGTGTCTCCAATCTAAATCATGCTTAAAAGCAGTCATTATACTGGATATCATTAGGATTTAACACTGTATGATGCTCCATAAAATTTATAGTTTATTGAAAGTATTGTTTGTGATGGTTAGTTATTACTTTATTTTTTTTTTTGTATTTATGTTTTTATTATATAATCAAGCACAAATTACAAAATTTACACATAATCGGAAAGATTGAAAATCAAAACACAGTAAAAAAAAAAAACACAAACAAACAAAAACAAAAACAAAAACAAAAGTTAAACAAAAAGGGCAGGGGGGGGAATCGATTCACCTACACACAAAGAAGCTTGTCGGAAGTTCAAAACAAAGCAATTTGGGGAATCTCTTCTTTTAATCTTGTGAAGAAAACCATTCAGAGCAATGGCCTTGTGAAAAATCTTAAAAATAAAAAGGGATCCTTAGTTTAGTATCAATAGTACAAAAAAAATTGGTGTTGTGGTACTTTTCCCCAGTTTATGGAGATAGGGACAGGTAAATTATTACACCAATAATCATATCTATTGTCAGGAACCTGGGAACCAAATAACACAGTATATGCATCCTTTGAAACTTTTTTAGCACTAAGCAGCTTGTGAACAATAGTTTCATGAACTCCAATATATCAACATCAAAATTTTCTTTCCATTCTTCAGGGATGCTTTGGATTAAAAAATTGAATTTCCTTCTTCTCCTGAGGGAATACCAAAATCTAATACCAATTCCTCAAATAGTTTATGACCTGGAAAAGGAGGATTAAATAAATCAGATAAGGTAAGAATATTTCTATCAAACCAAGATTCGTAAAAAAGGTAGGGTTTAGATTTTGAACGAATAAACCTGTTAAACCAAAGGCATTGACAAGCACTTAATTCTGAAAATTTATGACCATAAATTCTACAGTAGCTTCTTCTCTGTATAAATACAAACACGAAGAGATTCAGCAAGTTGTATATTACAAGTGATTAAGGATACTTTCTGGAGCTAAAGAATTCCACAAGTAAGAAACATCACATTGAAATTTAATAAAAGGATATTTCAATGTCTTTCCAAGAGGCAACATAATTTACATCAAGAATATTTTCACCCAGACCATCTTTTGGGCATTGGCAAAAGTTAATGGATCTATCATTTTAAGGCCAGACTGTACATAATCATTACACATAATTTTTCTTTTAACTCTGTCTTTGCCCCCATTCCAAATAAAACTGAAAAAAATACTATTTAACTCTTGAAAAAGGAACCTGGTATTTTAATACAACAGCATGAAAAAAGAAAAATAAAGTTGTGGCAGTACAATTGTTTTAATACACACACTTTACCAACCAAAGAAAGATTTCTCATCCTCCAGCAATTAACAGTCTTCTTGATTCTTTTAATTTTCTTTGTGATTTAGATCAAAATTTGATTTGTTATAGGAAAAATTGACCCCCAAACATTTGAAATGAGAATGTTTCCATGAAATACCTTGATAGAATAAGGAAAAACCTGACAACCCTTTTTAGAACCAATCCAATCGCTTCTGTTTTACTGAATTTAGTTTACATCCTGAATAATGACCAAAGCGAGTTAAAGTTTCAAAAAGCTGAGAAAAGGAATTTTTGACCCATCTAAAAAGCAAACAGAATCGTCAGCAAATAAAGAAATTTTAGCTTCCTGGTTTCCAAAAGGATACCTTTTATTTGATCATTTTGACGAACAGATAGAGCCATTATCTCAATAACAAAAAGAAATAAGTAAGGAGAAATCGGACAACCTTAAAAATCCTTACTCATGGAGATTCGTTCAGATAAAAACCATTATTAATAACATAGCTTTGACGAGCAGAATACAATGTCTTAATGGAATTAATGAAATTGAAACCAAAATTGAAATGCTCTAGTGTTTGGAATAAAATTCATGGGAAACACTGTCAAAGGCCTTCTGAATATCAAGAAGAGCAATGGAACCTGGAATGTCATTAGCATCAGTATATTCAATAATATCCAAAATAAAACGGATATTCTGGCCAATATATCTACCTTTCATTAAACCAGATTGATCAGCATGGATAAGATAATGTAGACACCGTTTAAAACGGTTAGCAAGACATTTGGCCAAAATTATAATCTGTGGTCATAAAGTATAGGACGATAATTCTTAATTAACAAAGATCTTTGTCTATCTTAGGAGTAGAGTAATGATACCGTTTCTTTGAGATGAAGACATTGAACCATTTTGGAGAGGAAAAATTAAAAGAATTTAATAAGAGATAACAGATATCAGGCCAGAAAACTACATAGAATTCTATTGCAAACCATCAAACCTGGCGTTTTGTTCATCTTCATAGATTTACTACTTCAAATAACTCGTTTTAGAAAAGAGGAGCTCCAAAAACTGTTATCATCATCATTAATTTGGTGAATAGTAATCTTATTAAAAATCCCTCATCAACATTATTGTCATCTATTGAGCGTAGATTGTCAGGTAAGGAGTATTAATTTGCTGTAAAAATCTTGGATATCTTTTAAATTAATTTTGGAATCAGGTGATCAATATTATCATTATGGTCTTTCAGCTTATTAAATATTTTCCTTTGCCAAACTCTATTTTCCAAATTGCAAAAATATTTACTGCTCTTTTCACCCTCCTCTAACCATCTGACCCTTGACCTAATGATGAGGCCCTTAGTCTCAATATCATAAATTTTGTTTAACTTGTCCTCCAGTTCTTCTAACTGCAAAAATAAAGGATCATCATAGGTACTAGAAGGTAATTTTAACTTGACATTGTCAATATCCTCTAATAATTTATTTTTCTCTTCTTTTCTTTCCCTTTTCTTCCGAGAAGAGTATTCTATGGCAATTCCGGTAATATAACATTTAAAGGAATCCCACAAAATATTGGCGTTACATTGTGAGTCTTTATGGATGGACTTGAAATCATTAATATTTTCTTTGATCAAATTGATAAAATCAGTATCATGATGTAGATAATGAGTATTCAATTTCCAATAACCTCGACCTTTAGGGGGAAGATTTTCATCAAACTGAACATACACAACAGAATGATCAGACTGGATTCCATGCACGATTTGTGATTTTTTACAGTTACCTAAGAAATTATTTGACACTAAAATAAAATCTAATCTAGATAAAACTTTAGGGGTTTTCTGATGTCTTGTATATTTTTTCAAATCAGGATGAAAAAAATCTCCAAATATCACACAATCCATATTCGTCCATTACTGCAGAGAGCATTTCACTAGATTTAATATTTGAGTGATGATGTCTAGTACCATGATAGTCAAGAGGGCCAAGGACTGTATTAAAATCCCCAGTTATTACTTTATTTGGTATGCTAGTACATTCCAATACTGAATTAATTTTCTTTATATTTATGTGTATTTCAGAACAATATCACAATAAAATGAAACACCAAAGAATGAATTTATTACTATTAAATCGAAATAATTTCAATAAACACGTTTATTTCGAAATGTCTAACGTATTATATTCTAATCACCTTCTCATTTGCATAAGGTCCCATTTGGACGTATAAAAAAAAACGTTCATGAAACGTTTTATAAAATAAGTCTCATTATAAGGTTCAATTAAAGCGTTTTGTGGAAGTTTTGATTAGGTCGTTGCATTTTGTAACGTTCTGAAAATGTTCTGTGTTTGCTTGGATGACGTTATCGATCAATCCTCGGCGCGCGGCCTCGTTCGTTGATGTGTTAAGATCATCGTATGTGAAATGATTTGAAATTACAAGTAATAAAATTGAGTATGTAAAATCAGTAAAAATATGTTATTGTTATGTATTTTTTATTTTCTATTTTTTATTATTTGTTTTTTTTTTATGAATCGTGTACACATATATTATGAAACAAACAAATCTCGCTTTCAATATAGAAATCGCCTATAGTATTTGAGTGATCTGTGTTTGTATTTGTTTTTATTTAGTTGCACGTAGAAAACATAATGATCACTTCTGGTATTTGTTTAAAAAAATTCTAAGTTGATCGATATATTGAACTGGAAGTATATAAAACGTTCTGTAAACGTTATGTACAAAACGTCCACAAACGTTTTTTAAAGGTCCTATATCAAACGTTCTGTAAACGTCCTATACCAAACGTTTTGTAAACGTCCTATACAAAACGTTTAATTTTGTAACATCCAAAAAACGTTTTTTAAACGTTCTCAAAAAAACCTAAACTTTGACATAAATGAGAAGTCCACACTTAAACGTTATATAAACGTTTTAAAAACGTTCATTTAGGACGAAGACGTACATGACCTTAAAAAAAAAAACGTTTTGAAAACAT
Source organism: Paracentrotus lividus (assembly GCA_940671915.1). NCBI lineage: Eukaryota > Metazoa > Echinodermata > Echinoidea > Camarodonta > Echinidae > Paracentrotus > Paracentrotus lividus. The sequence goes on along the minus strand of CALNVZ010003432.1, from coordinate 22,129,181 downwards.
TCTGAAAACGTTCTGTGTTTGCTGGGTTGGTTGGTTCTCCATATAGATGGCGCATGTCAATCTCGAAGATTATTTGCGCCAGGCTCGATCATGTATATAGTTTTGGCACAGGCTTCAAAAGTTAAGCCCACGAGCGACTTTCCTTTGTGAAGTTTTGTTAAATACGGTATGGGTTTAAATAAGTATTTTGAAGAAAAAAAAAAAAAAGCAATGTTATTACAGGTAAATGCAGAAAAAGCGAAAGGTTGTGTTTAATTGCAAGATTGTTCATGGAAAACGCAATTTTTATATGCATATAAAAGCGAAAGGCGTTAAATTGCAGCAATGTTCGTGGAACTCCACGAAAATTTTATTTCATCATATCAAAATAGTTCGGATCAACAGAGGGATCCACGATAGCTTAAACAGCTATCTAAAACGATTAGTATCATGTATATAAACTAGCAATTCACGTGTTAATCCTTAATTTCAAGAGACGTCTCTCATTGTTGTATTTTTTGCAATGTAAAATATATTTCACTCTCTTGGCAAACTTCACATAAACCAGTATCATGCTGATTAATTTGAAAAAGGTAATGGTTTAAAATACATTTACCTACTCTTAGCAGTTGTATCAAGCATTTTTCTCTACGAGATAAACCATACCTATAGGTTTTGAAACATTCCGATGCAAAGCATATAGACCAGGAGCAAGGACCTGGAAAAAATGAGTTTGTTCAACCCACACCCCAGAAAATGTTTGACACCTTAGGGGGGGGGTAGCATGAACCCCCTAGATCACTGCTAGGTAGGTAGTAGTCTCAAATTGTGGTATCACTTTTTTTCTACAGCCGGGGCGCCCGAAATAGCCGCCCTTTTTACAAAAAAAAATTATTTTGAATAAAAGGAATAAAAATAATTCTCTAAACTCAATGGGTTGGGTCTCATATGAAAGAGTATTAAATTTCCTTTACAACAATGCTAATTTGAATGAAAATTAAAACTAAATAAATTCTGTTTTGTAGTTAAAAACATCATTTTTTCAATTTTTTTCAAAAAATGATTTTTTTTTTTTTACATATTCTTTAATTTAATGTATTAAAATTTCTAAATAGAGCTGAGAGTTGTTACTTTCTGAAAATATGCCCATTGGGATGTTCTAAAATCTGTAAAAAGATTGGATTAAAACCTTTCTTCTGTAAAAAGTTATTATAGGCTAAACCTACGAACGTAATATACGAAAAATTCAAAAATTCGCCCGATTATGGAGAACATCCGTATATAAACGTGTTATACAGTACATACTGTATAGTACAGTAACAATAGAGAGAAAAATGACGAAACCCATTGCGACAGAAACGAAATTTTTAGAAATTAACTATTATAGTAATCAAAATAATCATATCAAAAGTACAGGAAAATCGAAGCCATGGAACAATGTCTAATTTGCATAAATTTAAAATGGCCGCCATTTGCCAATGTTTGAACTATATATTCGGATCTAAGACTCGAATAAACATAAATTCAGTTTCTATTCCAATGTTTTCGGGATAGACGAATATGTAACTTGCAATCATTTGGATCATTACTGTGGTTTCAGAAACATTGAAGAAGGAAAACAATGACTAATTTGCATAACATGGCTGCCATCGGGCAGCATTATTTTGCCTGTATCCTGATTTAGGACTATAGTAGAAACACAATTTCTATGTCTATATACCTATGATTTCAGGGTAGTGGAATACGTTAATTGACAGTATTGAGATATTTAGATCACATAAATGTTGTTTTAGAAACATTGAAGAAGGAAAACAATGACTAATTTGCATAACATGGCTGCCATTCAGCATTATTTTGCCTGTATCCTGATCTAGGACTAGTGGAAACACAATTTCTGTGTCTATATACCTATGATTTCAGGGTAGAGGAATACGTTAATTGACAGAATTGAGATATTTCATAACACAAAATGTTGTTTTAGAAACATTAAAGTAGTAGAAAGTGACTAATTTGCATATCATATATGCAAATTACCACTATTCAATTAATGTTTTGCCTGTATCTTCGGATCTAGGAAACATAATTTTTGTGTATGTACCTATGATGTCAGGGTAGAGGAATACGTTAATTGACAGAATTGAGATATTTCATAACACAAAATGTTGTTTTAGAAACATTAAAGTAGTAGAACAATTACTAATTTGCATATATTAAAAAAAAAAGTGAGCGCGATTCAATATACATGTATGCTCTGCCTGTATCTTTGGATCTAGGAGTCATAGAAACATAATTTGTGTTACAGTCACTGTACCTATGTTGTCAGGGTAGAAGAATACGTTAATTGGCAGAATTGAGATCATTAGATAACATTAATGAGGTTTTAAATATAATGCAACGGTAGAACAATGACTTATTTGCATACAATGGCCACCGTTCAGCATTATTTTCAGCATATATCATGATCTAGGACTATAAGAAACACATTTTTTGTGTTTATATACCAAATGTTTTAGGGTAGAGGAATACGTTAATTGTGTTTCAGCAAAAAATGCTGAACGGCGGCCCTTTTATGCAAAATTAATAAGTCATTGTTCTACTGCTTCAATGTTTCTGAAACAACATTTATGTTATCTAATAATCTCAATGCTATCAATTAACGTATTCCTCTACCCTGAAAACATAGATTTCCACACAAAAATTGTGTTTGTAATAGTCCTAGATCAGGATATACAGGCAAAATAATGCTGAATTGCAGCCATGTTATTTATTTTTATTTATTTATTAAGTATTATTTTGACAGGGTGGCCCCATCAGTGGTACACTGTTATAACTGGGGGCCCTGTATAACAAAACAAATGAAATACAATTATATACTTGTGAAAATATAGGAAGACTTATTCCTGATAACATAAAATGTAAGCAAACTTGCGCTGTAAGAAATTCCCACACAAATCCTTATATAAAACATGTACAAACACTCGGAATGCTCCATCGTAACATTGGATTAATATTAATAACAGAAATTATTTAAGCAAATAAATATTCTGGACATGAGTATATATAGAGTTATTATAATATAAGTACATAGGAAGACTTATTCCAATTTCAATTATAAGACTATTCAAAACAATTTCTACTAAGCATACTGTGCACAAAGTCCTAACAACTATATAGTAACAAACTTTACACATACTCATAACATAATTCAAATTCGAAATTTCTTTTTACCCAGGGAGCAAAACCCCATATTTTTGAAAAAGCTGACATGTCGAGATATAAAAAGTTGTCCTATCTAGGATGGTTGCATGGACCCTAACCAACATCGCTAGGGCGGACAACCTTTCAGATCAGCTGCAGGAGGGTCCCTACAGGTGGGGGCGTCCGAAATAGCCGCCCCTTTTACAAAAATTAGTATTCTGAACACAACTGGTTGAAGAAAAGTTTTGAATTTATTGAGTTTGGTATCAAATTAAAGATAATAAAATTTCCTATAATTTGGTATTATTTTCAATAGTAATAATATTCAATAAGGGTAAAATTTTAAGCGTTATAGTTGAATTTTTCTTTTTTTTTCTAAAAATTAATTTTTATTTTTTTATTGTTTTACCTCATTTAATAATCATGTCAGGATCTGAAGCACGAAACTTTTCAGAAATGTGCCCCTTTGCATGGAAAACAGTATGTGAGAAATACAAAGTAATGTTCCTTTTCAATAAAAAGATATAACGCTATAAAGTTATGAATGCAGTATACGAAAAAACAACGTTTTTGCCCCATTTATGTGGAAAACCCATACATACACGTGTAATACCCTATTACAGCACGTGCATACATGTATGTATTACAAGGCGTGATCCAACAATTTTATGAATATAATTTTATACAAGTTTTTATAGGGGTTAATACACGCTGTGCTATGATGGACTACTCATCTAGTCTATTGTGAACGGCGAGGGGGTCTAGAATACGGGACCATGGGAAGGGGGGGGGGGCGGCAGGTGTAAATTTTTAGTATACTACACATAAAGGTTGGATATTAGTATTTTTTGTTGTTGTTGTTGCTCTAGCCACATCATTGTTTCCCGGCTTTATTTTTTTTTTTATTTGTTAGTCCCCGCTTTCACTTTTAAGGAACTGGGATATATCTTAGTCATTCTCCAAACCATACCCCGGATTGGAAAATTAAAATAAAAAGTTTGTCACCCCCTCAATGCCAATTTTTTGTGTTTTTTCCTTCTAATTTTAAGGCCCCTTTTTGTTTTCCATGATGGTAACCAAAGCCCCCTTAGCCCTACCCTCACGAAACGCGTTTGATGTGTAGAGTTGTTACTGTTCTTAACCTAAATCTAGGTTTGTGGTTACAGGCTTAGGTCTATTGTCTGGGAGAAGGTTCAAAGTTTATTTTGATTGGGGTAAAACAAAAAATATTTTATTATTATTATTATATTGGATGATTGTAATAATACTCAAACCGATATTTCTCGGATTGTTTCGATAGGCCAGCAGGAGAAGTGTGCATACAAGCGACACAGTGGAGCGACAGGGGGTACACTGCAACCCTCCTTTTCAGGCACCACAAATGTTCCTCTTTCAATAGTATTATATAGTGCCCCCTTTTTAAAGTTAAAAGTGCTCCTTTTATACTAAAAATAAACTTGTAACATTTTTTATAAAAAAGGGCACTTTAATACTAGACTTTGCCCGTTTTTTTAATGTATTTTCAACCCAAATTTCTCTCAACCTCGCATTAAGAGGTAACAAGCAATATATATTGTTAAATTAAACAAACTTTCGCCTGCTGCTAGAGACAAATATATTTGAAGGGGGTCATCCCACGAGACCGACACCCACGAGACCGACGGCCCATAAGATAGACTCTAGACAAAAAAAAGGCTCATATGACAGAAACTTGCCAATAAAGGCCTATATTAGATAGACACTAGAGCATAGAGGACGACGAGACCGACAATACTCAAAGTTAACCCCAAGACCGAAATTAGGCAAACTAGGCCCATGAGACCGACAGCATTGAAGAAGCCCACTATATAGACCGACAGTGCAGAAATTGAGCTCACAAGGCAGACACTATCCAAAACTACCCACGAGAACGATATAGGAAAATATTTGTAAAGCAGGGTGTCTCACAATAATAATTTTGTCAGGGACTTATGTATCACGTGGATGACACACGTCTTGGGGGCACGATGCCATGCCACCCCCCCCCCCCCCCCCCCCCGGATACAGTAGGCAAAAGGGTAAACAAAACAGAAAAATAAGAAAAGAGGGAGGAAGCGAAAGAAAGGGGATGATAGGGGGAAGAAAAAAGTGGGGAATGGCAAAAGACAAATAAAGAACTTAGGAGGCAGGCCACTAACCAGGGGGAGGGGGGGTGGGTTGTCTAGGGGTTTTAAAGACCCACCCCTCCCGCAAGATTTATTTGTTTCTAGCAGCAGGAGGAAATTTGTTTGATTTAACAATATATTGCTTTTTACCTCTTAATGCGAGGTTGAGAAAATCTAGGGTTTGAAAATAAATAAAAAAATTGCCACATTGTAGTATCAAAGTGCCCGTTTATAGATAGAAAATTTTACAAGTTTATTTTAGGAGCACTTTTTAGGAGCACTCTTTAGGAGCACTTTTAACCTTAAAAAGGGGACACTATATAATACTATTGAAAGAGGAACATTTGTGGTGGCTGAAAAGGAGGGTTGCAGTGTACCCCCTGTCGCTCCACTGTGTCGCTTGTATGCACCCTTCTCCTGCTGGCCTATCGAAACAATCCGAGAAATATCGGTTTGAGTATTATTACAATCATCCAATATAATAATAATAATAAAATAATTTTTGTTTTACCCCAATCAAAATAAACTTTGAACCTTCTCACAGACAATAGACCTAAGCCTGTAACCACAAACCTAGATTTAGGTTAAAGAACAGTAACAACTCTACACATCAAACGCGTTTCGTGAGGGTAGGACTAAGGGGGCTTTGGTTACCATCATGGAAAACAAAAAGGGGCCTTAAAATTAGAAGGAAAAAACACAAAAAATTGGCATTGAGGGGGTTGACAAACTTTTTTATTTTAATTTTCCAATCCGGGGTATGGTTTGGAGAATGACTAAGATATATCCCAGTTCCTTAAAAGTGAAAGCGGGGACTAACAAATAAAAAAAAATAAAGCCGGGGCAACAATGATGTGGCTAGAGCAACAACAACAACAAAAAATACTAATATCCAACCTTTATGTGTAGTATACTAAAAATTTACACCTGCCGCCCCCCCCCCCTTCCCATGGTCCCGTACTCTAGACCCCCTCGCCGTTCACAATAGACTAGATGAGTAGTCCATCATAGCACAGCGTTGTATTAACCCCTATAAAAACTTGTATAAATTATATTCATAAAATTGTTGGATCACGCCTTGTAATACATACATGTATGCATACCGCACGTGCTGTAATAGGGTATTACACGTGTATGTATGGGTTTTCCACATAAATGGAGCAAAAACTTTGTTTTTCCGTATACTGCATTCATAACTTTAGAGCGTTATATCTTTTTATTGAAAAGGAGCATTACTTTGTATTTTTCACATACTGTTGTTCATGCATAGGGGCACATTTCTGAAAAGTTTCGCACTTCAGATCCTGACATGATTATTACATAAGGTAAAACAATACAAAGATAAAAATTAATTTTTTGAAAAAAAAATGAAAAATTCAACGATAACGCTTAAAATTTTACCCTTATTGAATATTATTACTATTGAAAATAATACCAAATTATAGGAAATTTTATTATCTTTAACTTGATACCAAACTCAATGTATTCAAAACTTTTTTTCAACCAGTTGTGTTCAGAATACTAATTTTTGTAAAAGGGGCGGCTATTTTGGACGCCCCCACCTGTAGGGACCCTCCTGCAGCTGATCTGAAAGGTTGTCCGCCCTAGCGATGTTGGTTAGGGTCCATACAATCATCCTAGATAGGACAACTTTTTATATCTCGACATGTCAGGTCCACCCTACTTGCTCCCTAGGTATTTATAATTATACCTAGTTTCTAACTCAGTATTGAATTTAAGATGAAAGTACGAAAAAAAAAATCAAACTAACATAGATCTGTTTATCATTATTATAATAAGCTGCAATGCAATATATATTAAACATTTGGGAAAAAGATGAAATTTCATGTCATCTCTGACCAGTTAAATATATATAAAACTCTGGTAAACTCGCCCATCTTGTCCAAATAACATTTAATGTATTACAGTTCTATCTTTGTAATGATGAGGGTGTATGAATGGTGTGTTGATGAGGGTGTATTTATGTTGTGTTAATGAGGGTATATCGGTGTCTCC
>CALNVZ010003432.1:22095306-22120987 GCA_940671915.1 Paracentrotus lividus | reverse complement strand
GGTGCTAAAGCACCCTGGGTAAACGAAGAGTATAAACGTTGTCTCATCAACGTGACAGATTGAAACGCAGAGCACAACGTAGTGGATTACTGGTGCATTGGATGCAATACCGTACATGTAGAAACCATGTTAATAACTCAAAAATACACTGAAAAAGATTACTATCAGAGAAGTATTTCTGGAGAACAAGAGAAACTCTGCCCAACTATGGGAAATTTTGAAGGTTAACAGGCGGGAAACAAAAGGTATCGAAAGATATTCTAGGTATAAATGGTGACCAAGCGAGTGAACCTAAACAGCAAGCAAATGAATTAAACAAATTATTTTGTTCACAAGGGGCTACACCAGTAGTCAACCCTGTCAAGTAAACAATATGCTCTCACTGACATGACACATACATGTGTAAGTGTAAAAAGGATTCGGTTTTCAAATTTGAGGAAATAGATTCCCAAACTGTGCTGGGAATAATTAAAAAACTTGACGTGAAAAAAGCAACAGGACAGACGGTTTGAATGTGAAATTACTGAAAGCTGCAGCACAGTCATTCATGTTCATTTGACTAGAAATTTCAATGTTTCAATGGAAACCGGTCAAATACCGCATGAATGGAAAGATGGTAAGATTACGCCCTTCACAAAGGGGGTGACACACACGACCCAAACAATTACCGACCATATCGGTTATACCTATTACTATGAAAATCTTTGAAAGAGTGCTTCATACCCAACTCCATGAATACTTCTCTGAGCATAATATACTTGTAAAAGAACAGTCAGGGTTTCGAAAACATCATTCAACTGATACAGTACTGACCTATGTAACTGATCATTTGTCAAAGGAAATAGATCGTGGTCGACTGACTGGTGTGGTATACCTTGACCTTAAAAGGCCTTCGATTCAGTCGACCACGACCTATTACTACATAAGTTGTTTGAGTATGGTGTAAACGGAAAGGAACTTAATTGGTTCAGTCCTATCTGAATGGTAGAACCCAGCGCACGTCCGTGAAGGGGTCATTATCTGACACCGGGGACGTTCTCAGAGGTGTACCCAAGGGTCCATATTAGGGCCACTACTTTTCTCGATCATGGTTAATGATTTGGCTAAAGTTGTAAACAAATGTGAAATTGTACTATACGCAGACGACACTGCCCTTATGTATAGTGGCAAAACACACAAGAGATAGAAACTTACTGAATAATGAACTAATCATGTAAGCAAGTGGTGTCATGTAACCGACTAATGCTCAATTTAAAGAAAACCATACATGTTATTCGGAACCAACAAAAGGTTAGTAAACTCGGATCTGAAACTTGTCGTAAAAGGTCATACCCTTGAAAGAGTTTTGTCATACAATACCTAGGTGTATGGTTAGATGAGAACATGTCGTGGCAAAGGCATGTCAGTGAGACCAGTAGGAAAATCTCTTCTCGCTTAGCATTGTTAGGACGACTGAGAAAATATATGACAGTTCGTAGTTCGAATTACTCGCAAACTCGCTTATCTTGCCCCATCTAGACTACTGCAGTAATGCATGGTCAAACTGTAATAACAACCTAAAAGAATATTCTCATAAACAATAAGAGAATGGCCAGATTAGTTCTCCGTAATTGCAATACACCTACTACTGAAGTCTTGAGGAAACTAAATTGGGTCTCCATAGAAGAAAGATGGCGCTTTCAGATCTGCAAAGCAGTGTTTAACGCCTTGCATGGTGAAGCTCCAACTTACTTAACAGACTTTACTATCAGACCACACAACGTACACTCCCACAATACAGAAATGCCGCCAACTATGGATCTTGGTTCCACTGGCCACGAACCCAGGCAGGGAAGAGGGCTTTCTCCCACTATGGCTCGTGCCAATCAGGGGCCGCGGAGCCGGGGGGGGGCTGCAGCCCCCCCCACTTTTTTCGGTTCGGTGTACAAATGGCAGAGTTGTAACAAATGGCAGAGGTAATAATGGCAGAGGTAAAAAATGGCAGAGTAATAAATGGCAGAGTAATAAGCAGAGGTAAAAATGGCAGAGGTAATAATGGCAGAGGTAAATGGCAGAGGCAAAAATGGCAGAGGTAAAAATGGCAGAGGTAATAATGGCAGAGGTAAAAATGGCAGAGGCAAAAATGGCAGAGGCAAAAATGGCAGAGGTAAAAATGGCAGAGGAAAAATGGCGGAGGTAGAAATGGCAGAGGTAAAAAGGCAGAGGTAAAAATGCAGAGGTAAAAAAGGTAGAGGTAAAAATGGCAGACGTAAAATGTCAGGTCTTACGCAATTAATTGTCATAGCAAATCCATGAATAAACATGGCCAATTCCCTTGGGTGGTATCTCACTTCTCGGAAACGCCTTCCGATGACAGATAAAAAATATATATTACGTCTCCGTCTCCGATGTTGCTGAGACGTCGCGGAATGTCTCCACGACGTCTCCGCGACAGTTTAAAAAAAAACTGTAACAAAGCACTTTCAAAAGAACCGTCTCGAAGTTGTTTAAGTGACTCATGAAACGTCTCAGAGACGTCTCCGCAACAATTTTTTTAAAACTTGTTTAAAACGTTTCATGAGTCGCTGATACAACTTTGAGATGATTTTTTTTAAATTGCTTTTGTTACAGTTTATGAAAATGTATCGGAAACGTCTCTACTACATCTCCGCGCATCGGAGACGTCTCTAATACTTTTTATCCGTCGCAAAATGATTCTGTCGCGGAGACGTCTCCGCGACGGAATCCTTTGTTTCACGTATAAAGAGTAGGACCTATTAAAAACGTGTCTGAAAATTAAGGAGAAAGAGGAGACTTAGGATACAAGCTATAATGGCACAAACCATATTGACAAATCCGTCTCAAATGTGTTTCCGCGAAGTGAGATACCAAAAGGGTAAATAGTTAACAAAGAAAGCTAGTTATAAGAAGGGATTATAAAATATCATTGTTGGAGTGTTCTTAACTTTTAAATTGACTGCCTTGCATTTGGACTAGCTGATTATGAGCTAATGCAATATCAAAGTATATTGGCGATTGTTATAGTCATTATACTGCACGTGTTACATCAAAATCGTATGGTAATTTTATTCTATTTTTCTCTCATGAGGTAAAAATAATAAAGAATTACTTATAAGAAATGTTGTTGTTTGTATGTAAACAAAAAACGTGCACACCAATTTTAAGATGGCATTTCGACACTGACGTCGTAATTTATTTTTTTAATTTGTTGTAACATGTACAGTTAAAAGGTAAAAATGTAAATAAAACAATCGTTCACTTTGGTATACAATATCTCATAGCAGATAGTAATCCTCCAAAGGAAGTCAGTCAATTCTAAAGATAAGGACCCTCCAGGCAGTTCAGCATTGAAATTTGAAATCCCTTTTCAGTTTTCTTCATGAATGTTTTACCCCTTTCCTAAAGGGATTTGCCTATATTATGAGATAGGCTTTGCTATGACAATTGGCTTGCGAAAGACATTCCATTTTACTTCTGCATTTTACCTCTGCCATTTTTACCTCTCCATTTTTGCCTCTGCCATTTTTACCTCTGCCATTTTACCTCTGCCATTTTGCTTCTGCCATTTTTACCTCTGCCATTTTTACCTCTGCCATTTTTACCTCTTCCATTTTTGCCTCTGCCATTTTTACCTCTGCCATTTTTACCTCTGTCATTTTTACCTCTGCCATTTTTGCCTCTGCCATTTTTACCTCTGCCATTTTTACCTCTGCCATTTTTGCTTCTGCCATTTTTACCTCTGCCATTTTGCCTCTGCCATTTTTACCTCTGCCATTTTTACTCCTGCCATTTTTACCTCTGCCATTTTGCCTCTGCCATTTTACCTGGCACCCTTTTTTCAGCCAACGTGTACAAAAATGCAAAAATGACCATACATTTGTGATTTTTAGCCTGTTCAGCCCCCCCCCCCCCACTTCGGCTCAGCCCCTCCACTTTCAAAAACGCTCCGCGGCCCCTGCCAATGGAACCAACTCCCAAACAACGTAAAACATCTCAAACACTACATACATTTGTAACATATACTTTTACACTTACACATGTATGTGTTCATGTCAGTGAGCATATTGTTTACTTGACCAGGGTTGACTACTGGTGTAGCCCCTTGTGAACAAAATAATTTGTTTAATTCATTTGCTTGCTGTTTAGGTTCACTCGCTTGGTCACCATTTATACCTAGAATATCTTTCGATACCTTTTGTTTCCCGCCTGTTAACCCCTTCAAAATTTCCCATAGTTGGGCAGAGTTTCTCTTGTTCTCCAGAATACTTCTCTGATAGTAATCTTTTTTCAGTGTATTTTTGTAGTTATTAACATGGTTTCTACATGTACGGTATTGCATCCAATGCACCAGTAATCCACTACGTTGTGCTCTGCGTTTCAATCTGTCACGTTGATGAGACAACGTTATATACTCTTCGTTTACCCAGGGTGCTTTAGCACCTCTCACCCTCATCGTTATAACTGGAGCACATTTATCACAAATTTGCATGAATTCTTTCTTCCAGAGATTCCATATATCATTTACATCATTCGCTTCTAAATGATTTCCTAGTTCAGATCTTTGAAGTAGCTGTGAGAACTTATCAATATCGAACCGTTTAAAAGATCGAAATGTTAATACCTTTGGTTTTGTCTTAGGCCTGTATAATTTCCTTACAACATATATGAGATTATGATCACTCAACCCCTCTGACAATACACGACTATGTTATGTCATTGTTTTCCTTCTTCAATGTTTCTGAAACCACATTTATGTTATCTAATGATCTCAATAATGTCAATTAACGTATTCCTCTACCGTGAAAATATAGGTTTTTGACACAAAAATTGTGTTTGTAATAGTCCTAGATAAGGATATACAGGCAAAATAATGCTGAATGGCAGCCATGTTATGCAAATTAGTCATTGTTTTCCTGAATTTTTTCTGAAACCACATTTATGTTATCTGATGATCTCAATACTGTTCAGTAACGTATTCATCTACCCTGACAACATAGGAATAGACACAGAAATTATGTTTCTATGTCTCCTAGATCCAAAGATACTACAGGCAACGCATATATTGAATAGCGGCCATTTTTGAAAATATGCAAATTAATCATTGGTCCACTGCTTTAATGACTCTAAAACAACATTTTAATAATGTTAATAAATTATCCAAATGATGTCAATTAACATATTCATCTATTCCGAAAACATTGGAATAGAAACTGAATTTATGTTTGTCCGAGTCTTAGATCCGAATATACAGTTCAAACATTGGCAAATGGCGGAAATTTGAATTTATGCAAATTAGACATTGTTCCACAGCTTTGATTTTCCTATACTTTTGATATATTATTTTGATTACTATAATAGTTCATTTCTAAAAAATTTCGTTTCTGTTGCAATAGGTTTCGCTATTTTTCCTCTATTGTACTTTACTTTATGTACTGTATTACACGTGTATATACGGATTTTCTCCATAATCGGACGATTTTTGGAATTTTCGTATATTACTTTCATATGTTTAGCCTATAATAGCTTTTGACAGAAAAAAAGGTTTTACTTAAATCTTTTTACAGATCTTAGGACATACCAATGGGCCTATTTTCAGAAAGTAATAACTCTCAGCTCTTTTTAGAAATGTTAATACATTGAATTAAAAAATACGTTAAAAATTCATTTTTGGAAAAAAATTGAAAAATTATGATTTTAACTACAAAACAGAATTTAGTTAGATTTAATTTTCATTCAAATTAGCATTGTTGTAAAGGAAATTTAATACTCTTTCATATGAGACCCAACTCATTGAGTTTAGAGAATTATTTCTATACATTTTATTCAAAATACTATTTTTTGTTAAAAGGGCGGCTATGTCGGGCGCCCCGCCTGTAGAAAAAAGTGATACCACAATTTGAGACTACTACCTACCTAGCAGTAATCTAGGGGGTCCATACTACCCCCTATGGTGTCAAACCTTTTCTGTGGTTTATGGATTGCGCATTTTGGCTAAGAAATTTGTCTTAGCCAAAATATTTAAAAAAAAATGCTTAAATTTCTTGCTTAAGTCGTTTATGGAATACAGGCACTGAACTATGTTTGTCCATGCACATTTAGAAATTGAATATGCACCCTATTTCAGATATCAATAATTTTAGAACTAGGAGGAGTTGAAAAATATAATTATTTGTCCATGTAGGGAACTTAATTAGCTACAATGGGAGCGAATTTTAGGAAACATCATCAAGTCATGCTTCATTTATTAATGGTTGAATGCAAAAATGTCATATTTTTTTTAGTTTACAAGCCTAAAATCACAACTTTGATTCAATTGAATCATACCCATTTTTAGATTCTAAACGTTTTACACGTCAGAAATTATGCAAAACCTGCTACCCAACATACGGAAAGGAATTGTGCGTTAAAATTCGCGGTTGAATGAGCATGCAGCAGAAATTACCAAAACTGCGATTTCTAACTCTCTGCCATGGTATATTCGATCAAATTTGATGGAATTCCTGCTTTGAAAGTTGAGATCTCTGGTGGTATAGTAAATATCACATTGGCAACGCGGTCACCATGTGTGATGTCATGCAGGGAGAATTCTCCATAAAATTATGATGTGCACAAATTATATTACAAAATAACTTTATCTCCATTCTATACTACAACAGCTTTTGTGCGCATGATTATTATGTTTGATATATTTACAAGTCATCCCATTAAAAAAAAATCTTTATAAATGGGAAAATATATGATTTTAGTAATATGTACAAATACGCTGCCAATTGGAGTATCTCCATGTCATAAGTGGTCTTAAATTATAAATCATCATATCTTCTTATTTGTCCTGATTTTTCTGAAACTTTCACCAATATGTTTGTTTGGTTTAACTCCATTCACTGATGCCAAACTTCTCTTAAAGGGGAAGTTCACCCTGGGCTTAAATTGGCTTTAAAAATGCAGAAAAAAAAATATGAGTGAAGTTTTGGAGAAAATCGACCAAAAAAGGGTTAATTCCCCCTTTAAGGCATTTTTTTTTTAAAATTTAATTTACAGGTATGGGGGAGGTTGAGGAGCTCACCTTGATTCGTATAGCAGAGAAGATCGACAATGTCACGAAATTCAAAATATTAGCAGCAAAACTAAAGATCAAGCCAGAGATGGCTAATAACTTTTGGAAGACGAACCTGCTGCTTAACGACATAACATCAGACGGAACACTTGCAATGTTCCATGCATGGAAACAGGACACAATTGCGTCAAAACAACGCTCACAGTTAAAGCAAGCCCTTATTGATGCAGACTATACGGGGATTGCTGAGAAACATTTTGGACCTCTTAATGGTAATGTTTTCATATTTTTACTATACTTAAAGTGGAATATTAAAGAAGAGGCCAATCTTGTTGAATTCAATTGCATTATCAAGATTAGTACATGAGAAACAGAACACCGTTTAGTTGATCCCTTTAGCATATTGCGTTCACGAGAAATGCTGCTTTGAACATTGTATATACAATCGGGTTCAATTGGAAGATCCGTGGATATTTTTAAGGGCAATTTGATGACGTTACAAGTATGAGGAGCAAACCCGGAAGTAATGCATGAAACATATCTATTACTATCTATAATGCATTACAGAAAGATAAAACAATCGAGACAGAACAATAAATACAATTAGGAATAAAGAGAAATCAATGAATAAGAAAATAGAAACAACAAATAATCATGGTTAGGAAATAGAGAAACAATAAATAACATAAGGAAAAACAATGAGTAACATAAGGAAAGAGAGAAAAACAATGAATTACATAAGAAGGTGAGAAAAACAATGAATAACATAAGGAAAGAGAGAAAAACAATGAATGACATAAGGAATGAGAGAAAAACAATGATTAACATAAGGAAAGAGAGAAAAACAATGAATAACGTAAAGAAAGTGAGAAAAACAATGAATAACATAAGGAAAGTGAGAAAAAAATAAATAACATAAGGAAAGTGAGAAAAACAATGAATAACATAAGGAAAGTGAGAAAAACAATGAATAACATAAGGAAAGTAAAAAAAAAAATTGAATAACATAAGGAAAGTGAGAAAGACAATGAATAACATAATGAAAGATATAAAAACAATGGATAACATAAAGAAATTGAGAAAAACAATGAATAACAAAAGGAAAGTGAGAAAAACAATAAATAACATAAAAAAAGTGAGAAAAACAATGAATAACGTAAGGAAAGTGAGAAAAACAATGAATAACATAAGGAAAGTGAGAAAAACAATGAATAACATAAGGAAAGTGAGAAAAACAATGAATAACATAAGGAAAGTAAAAACAAAACAAAAAACAATGAGTAACATAAGGAAAGTTAGAAAAACAATGAATAACATAATGAAAGATATAAAAACAATGGATAACATAAACAAATTGAGAAAAACAATGAATAACATAAGGAAAGTAAGAAAAACAATGAATAACATAAGGAAAGTGAGAAAAACAATGAATAACATAAGGAAAGTAAAAACAAAACAAAAAACAATGAGTAACATAAGGAAATTGAGAAAAACAATGATTAACATAAAGAAAGAGAGAAATAAAATGAATAACATAAGGAAAGCAGAAATATCAACACCATGGGTATGGAAGGAGATACAACGGATTGGATTACATCAGGAAATAGAGAAACAAGGAAATAAGGAAAGGGATAAAAAGTAATGCATTACAATACACGTATAAGACTTGTATATAGTGCAGAATTCAAGCTGTGCAACTTCCCCTCACACTTATGACGTCATCAAGAACCCCTCCAAATTTTACTTGATGTTTAAGATTTCAGGGAGGGGACAGATAACGTTCTCTAACTCCACTTCAGGTTGTCCGTTTTTCACGAAAAAAAAGCAAGTTGTTCTACACACCCCACTGATTCGTTTCGTATATGATAATAAGTCTTTACTATTCCACTTTAATGAATAATGATCACGTTGTCATTTTAAATATTGCAATATTATATAAACCCCTCACAAAAAATTTCGCAAATCGACTTTGGGCCATGATAACTTTTCAGGTACGCTTTAGTTATTCCTGATATTCATACCATTGAAAAGATTTTATTCCCCTTTTTATTGATATCCTATTTGTAATGATTGTATCATGCTTCAACGCACAGAATATCAGAATATCGAGAAAAGTAAAAAGTCAAATGTTGTAAAATGCATTTTTATTAATCATGTTGAAATTCCGCAACTTGACTTTAGGTCCTGATAACTTTGGGGATATTTTCTCATTTTTATTGAATTTTATACCATTGTTAAGTTTATTTATTCCTCTCTTGATTGATACCTTATTTGTCATGGTGATGTCATGCCTGGGTCCACAGAACCCCTGAATACTACCTGAATACATGACAAAGCGAAAGATAATTTCCAGTTTAAATTTCTGTAACACAACTCTGAACCTTGATACATTTTAATGTGGGGATTTAATCATTGTCAATCTTTATAGCATTAAAAAGTTAATTTATTCTTCTTTTTTATTGATACCCTATTTGCAATAGTAACATCATGTTTGAATGCACATAACTCACGAATACAATGCAAAGTAAAAAGTGAACAGTTGCGAAATGCATTGTTATTACCCGCAACAGACAATAATACTCACAATAGGCATTCAATTTGCAACATTTAACTTCTAACTTGTCCTAACATTCAGGTGTTCTGTCCATGCAGCAACAACACTATCGTTACAATCAGGGCGTCATTGAAAAGAGGAATAAATTATCTTGACAATGGTCTAAAGTTCAATAAAAATTAGAGAATACCCCATTAGTTATCAGAGCCTTAAGTCGAGTTGCGGAACTTCGCTTTGATAAATGCACTTTGCAACATTTGACTTTTTACTTTTCTCCATATGCTGATATTCTGTGCATTGAAGCATGACATAATCATTACAAGTAGGATATCAATAAAAAAGGGAATAAATTATCTTTCCAATGGTATGAATATCAGGAATAACTAAAGCGTACCTGAAAAGTTATCATGGCCCAAAGTCTATTTGCGAAACTTTTTGTGAGGGGTTATATAGTTATTCATACGCTAATATAACTTTTATCGACAAAAGACACAAATATGTGTTGCCCTATGACCGAATATGTTATTGCGATTGTGTTATTAGGTAGGCCTAATATCTCTATGTTTATGCAATAAAATAATTTGTTACTACTCAATACTTACAAAATAAATTTCCGAATGAACTGCTAAAACTGAATCCGAATGAATTTTCAGACGATTTTATAGCTTGATTTTACGATAAAGTACTAGTAAATTTATCTTTAAACGTCTTCAGCGAATGCAACTCAAAGTAATGATCACAATTTGTAATGCTGGACATTAATTTTATTCACCTCCAATATATCATACAACAATACAATATTTCTCTCTTGAAACCACTTTCAATAGGTTAATGACGCCCTAAGATATTGTGTTAATTCCAAATATTTAAAATCACTTAACCACCCACTTAACCCAACAGAAGGAGAATCGGGAAGAAAACGCCCTGCAGAGACACAGCATCAAGGTAAAATACATTTTTCATGGAAATCACAACATTAATCTTTCCTTGTCAGTTGACTTTAGTCCCACAAAGTCCCAGAAATTATCTAAAATGATGAAATCAACTGTCTACCATACCCACTAGATATAACTTGTTAATGATATATCCATGTTTAATTACACTAATGATTAAATTAAATTATATCTAAATTGAATTATTATGTAATTTGAAGTTTATCATACAAGAAGATCTAAGTGTGATTTGAAAAAAAGTTTAAAATGAGAAGAAAAAAAATCTTGCTCAGTGTGTAAAATCGTAGGTAATATGTTATTATATAGTTATTATAACCATCCAAACCATACATGTATTACAAAGGTTAGCATACCTGTATCATATTTTAAATCAATTTAATACTGAATTTAAGATTAAGGACATGATAAGGATTTACGAAGTCAATTTCATTTATTTCAACTTTCAGTAGAAGTACCAGTGGCGAAGAAAATGTTTGTGAGACAGAACGTTCCTGAAACAGCCGTCAAACCTGAAGGTATACCAAATCTTAAATAACTTCTCTTTGTATAAAACATATAATAATAATAAATGAGAATTTACATTGATATAGCGCATTACAAGTCATAATACATTTCAATGCGCTCTACATATTTTATTTATCTATTATTTGAACATTACAGTACTACAATATTAACATTAACAATAATTTAATTACATATGGCGGTTTAATTCAAATTTACAACTAGGTGCCCTGCCTTCCCAAATACCATTTAGAAACATTCATACATTTAATTTCAATACAAACAAATAATCTGTACAACAATACATATTTAAAGACAATGGCCTGAAGCAGTAAAAATTAACCCTGCGCTAAAGCTAACCATGGATTAATTAAACTACACTTAGACCGCACCTCTAGTCTAAGCAGTGTTTGACACCAATTTGTATTCCGATTTAACTAGAGCAATCAAAACATTTTCTGTATATATATCCATAGATATTCTCCCTACTCACTGGTATTGCAACATAGCTAACATGCGTTTATTTTTTTATTTTTTTTTAATTTACAAGTCTTTTTTATGTTGGCATATTTTATTCATGGCCAGATATTTGTCGAATAGTTTTGTATATTCTGAAAGAGGAGCCTTGTCCCTGTTCATTCCTGAGAGCAGTAAATACCAAGAGAGTGGAATTTCTGTAACATGGCGGCGACAAAAGGACAAAGCCCCCCCCCAAAAAAAAATAAATAAATAAATAAAAATAAATAAAAAATAAATAAATACAAAAATAATAATAATAATAATAAATAAATAAATAAATAAATAAATAAATAAATAAAAAAATTTTTTAAATAGATAAATAAATAAAATAATAATATATAAAAAAATAAAAATAAATAAATAAGTAAATAAATAAAACATTTTTAAAAAATAGTTAAATTGGGACTATCAGCGAATAAAATCCTGAAACATGTTTCATATATATCCGAAAACCATTTTCAGCGGTGTCGATTTGTTTTGGCGATGGGGGGGGGGGGGTGATCGTCGATATTTCCTCTTTTGCTCAATGTGACACAAACGACGGTATATGATCGCAGTGTCTATTGTTGGGGTGGGGGGTAATGCTTGTATACACGCATGAATTTCAATATGGAAAAAATGTATTGTATAATGCGAGCGAGAAGCGCGAGTTGAAATTTTCTCAATAACAGTGACATAAAATGAGGCATTATTTTGTAGCATAATGCGAGCGCGAAAAGAGGAAGGGGCTTTAACTGGTTTGTTCAAGTGGACCATGATGATGTAATGGCTACAGATGATACACAGATGCATGCATTTCAGTATCTAATATTACCTATTTTCAAATCAATTATGCGAGCGCGAAGTGCGAGCTGAAAATTTTTTCTCAATAATAGACATGAAATACGAGATGTAATGCGAACGCGAAACGGGGAAGGAGCTTTATCTGGTTTATTAAAGGGTGCCATCATGATGTAATGTGTATACACAGTCATGCACATTATTATGCATATGAGGACTAGTATTCGTCAAATTCATAGGGCTGTAATGCGAGCGCGAAGCGCGAGCATAAAATTTTCTCAATAATATTGAACTGAAACATGGTATTTGTAGCGTTACATGACTATAAGCGCGAAATTGATAGAGGGCTAGGGGCTTTAACTGGTGATTAGAAGCGGGACATCATGACGTAATGCCAACAAACGCAAATCTACATGGACGAATTCCAGTTAGGGCAATATTGTGCGAGCGCGAAGCGCGAGCTGAAAATTTTCTCAATAATAGTGACCTGATGAAACAAGATACTTGTAGCCTCATTAGAGCACGAAATGGGGAGGGAGTTGGTGTTTTAAACGTACCATCGTGACGTTAATACATGCATAAAAGATGAACAAAGTGATAATAAGTTATATTATGCGAGCGCGAAGCGCGAGCTGAACATTTCAGGCAATTTTTGATAGTTATCTATGATTTGAGAGCAAAGTAGCGACTAATTGAAAAGAGATCATAGCCCCCGGAGAATAGTGGAAGTGTATTATATGATCCGAGTCCAAAAAAGTTACCTTGTCGATGAAGAGCCGAGATTAGTGTTACAGACTCTTCAATATTCATTATTTATTTTATCAAAACCCTCTTGGATTTTTGAGGGGGAATACTTATGCCTTCAGTTATACTTATCGAGGCACCTGTCCCCTATGCACCCTGGGATCGGTGCCCCTGATTAGCATCGAGTTGATTTTTTTTTTTCAATTGTGAATAGTGAAACATCTGCGCTTCCATTATCTACACGGTGTATTGTATATTACATGATTACTTAAATCAGGCACACACGGGAAGATTAACGAAAGAGCTGGAAAATTTTGGATATTTTAATGTCAGAAATATGCATTTTAGATTGCAAAATAATATAATAATGTCATAAAAGATAACGAATTTGTAATGGGTAGATTTATATACATATAATATATATATATCTTGTTTTATATCAAAATATTGGGGGATGATTTTACACACCATCCCCCCACCGAAATTATTGGGGGAACGCATCCCCCCATCCCCCCCCCCCACCCCCACAATCGACACCCATGGTAAAATTCCCTAAAAATTGAAGCTGATAAAATTAAATATCCAAGCACATGTAATAAAATTCGTAAAACTCATCTTGGTTAAAAAATTATTAATGTTCGTTTGGGGGGCTTACTTTTTGTTGGGTATACAGTACGTCCCAGAAAAAAGTATACCCAACTTTGAGAGCCTCACATTAAAATATTATAGCTTTTGTGACGTTGAAATATATATCATGATAAAGAGGAACTCATATTCTTTTCAATGATACCAAACTTAAACCTGTGTTGTGACGGATGACTAATAATAATAATAATAATAATAACATTTATATGGCGCTTAATACGGTTGTTTCTAAGCGCACTGGTGGTCGGGCTAACTTAGTTTAAAAGTTGGGCTTTAGAAAACAAGCGTAAAAAGTGCCCTGTCCCAAGTTTGAGCAAGAGCAGCCCTTGCACTTCAATAGATCAAGTAATCCTTTGAGCCTAATGAATGGACTCGTACTCAGGAAGGTTGACCCCCAAACAAACAATGAATGATCAGAAGGCCAGGGCTGCTTCTCAGACAACTTGGTACAGATCACTTTTGACCAATGTTTTTAAGCACTCGAGTGTTCAGTCATCCATGACAGTATCGGTATGATTTTGGTATCATTGTATAGAATATGAGTTACTCTTTGTCATGAAATTAAAATTAATTACACATAAGTTATACAACTTTAATAGGAGGCTCTCAAAGTTGGGTATACTTTTATCTGGGACGCACTGTATATTCAACTCTGCCAAAAATGTTATCCTTTAAATCTAGATAAATTGGACGAGGTAAAAGAAATTCTTCCAGATCATAAGGGCTACTACAACGACCCTATTTGTAAGGCAAAACCCACAGATGATCAACTTGACACGGAAGAGGTAACTTACAATATATTATCACCCACTATGATATTCAGACTGGAATCTTCGTCAGCAGCATGTGATTTAAATATAGAACTTAAAGGTGCACTAAGGTTGAAAACCTTCCCGAATGGTGGAATATGCAACAAAACTCGAAAAGGTACAAATAGGAAAAAGTACAATACAGTGTGTCCCACCCAAAAAACGCTAATGGCACTTTAGATGGGTATAATATTAAAATTACAATAATAAATTATTTATATCTTTACATACGTAAGCTACAGTTCGTTTTCTACAACTGGATGAAATTTTATGTAATATGGTCCAAGAATCACAAAGATATGAGGATTTTGTCAGTACGCATCAGGAAACGTCTCCATCCAAGTTTGTATGGAATAGTACCGGATGTATCGAATTAAACAAACCCAAGTTTGATCATTGATACTATGAAAAATATTTCAGTAGTAATTATATTTATACCACTGTAAATTGCAACTAGGCGCTTCTGCACTAGCTCGAGCTAAAAAAAATAGCACGCTAATTAGTGGATCAGGAAAAAAGCCTGAAAAAAGAAACAGGTCCTGCACTAGCTCAAGCTATTTTAAAATTTTCGCTTTAACGACCAGACCCGACCTTGAACAAACAAGCCCGATGTGGATTGCGCAACTGGTAACTACCGCTAACTTCTATACGCACAGGTGCACGATTTCGAAATTAGCTCGAGCTAGTGCAGCACCGCGCAAAATAGCGCGCTATTTCGTGCTAAAACCGCAAACCAGCTCGAGTTTTTTTTTTTAAAACCTAAGATGACCCAGGTTTGAATTTCCTCCAAATTAGCGCGCTATTTGACCACAAAGTCGGATCTGCTCTGATCGAGCTAATTCATCAGATCACAAATAGCGCGCTATTTGAAATAGCTCGAGCTAGTGCAGCAGCGCCTAATCATTACAATCTTAATTTTCATTATTTTTTTTTCATATTTAAATCGTTTTTTTTTAATTTTTTTATAGAATTACTTCATGGCAAGAGCTGAGAAAGGAATGGTATTCATTTTGAATAATTTCAGCGAGAACAGGACCGGATCGCGTATTGATGTAAAGAATATAGCACATGTTTTTGAGGGGATTGGTTATGAATCAGTCATCGAAAGAAATTTGGATTCCACGGTAAGCATAATTATTGTTACATATTATTCTTTCACCCACTTTCTTTCTCTGGGTATTATTTATTAGAGTCTCTAAGGGTTGGGTTATACGGGCTTTTTTTGTGTCATCCCATCACGGCTGGGGATGGATTCCACCGCCCTATTGGCTGTCAACCAATCGACACGCACGCACTGCACTCTCGCCGTAATCTTTAAAAAAAAATATTGTATAGTCAGATATTCCTAAAAATGTTGAATTAATTATGCTTATCTATGCCCAGATATACACATTACTCTAAATAAATAAATACATGTGCAGCGGCTGCTAAGTTTTGGTTTATATACTCTTCGTAAGATTTTGATGACAAAGTCTTGCTTTAAAAAAATCAGTTATTTAAGAAAACTTTTCAGGTAATATTCAGCCTTTTAAATAAAGAAAAATATTCTCATTACTGCGCATTGGAGCTGTTACCTTACCTCTATTATTCAGGGAAATATGCATAGCTGCATGAGAAAGTGCAATATATTAAAGATATTATTGATTTTTATGTAAAATAATTCTTTGAGAGGCGCTGTACAGCGCCATTTTAACTAATGATTAACATGTTTGTTTATTTAATACCCAGAAAATAAGGAAGAGTTTAGACGATTTGATCGAACACGACATAGTGAAGGATCATACATCTGTCGTTCTAGTTCTCATGAGCCATGGAAATAAATCGGGTATTCTTGGAACTGATAGAGAAACAGTTAGCCTTCAGGAGATCAAGGAGAAATTCTATGCCACGAAATGCCCAGCGCTGCAAGGCAAACCCAAGATCATCTTTGTCCAGGCTTGCCGTGGAAGTATGCAACCTTTAAAATTATTGTTTAATAAACGTGTCCTTTTTTTTAATGAAATGAAAATGGTGTCTGACAAAATAATGTGCAAAATTAGACAGGACCTTCAATGTGTGTGTGGGGTGGGGGACGGGGTGGGGATCGATGGCGTGTGAACACACACACATAAAAGGTAGCTTAATAACAACAGGCCCCTACTAATTTCCGATCTTGCTTCGCACTGAAAGATTCTATTTGTTTTCAGCGAGTATCGTCTCCGATTTCAAAATAATTCAAAATCAATTTAAAAAGATTTTCCAGCGATTTGTGCCTTTTCATCTTTATTCTATATATTATACCAGGTTGTGGAGTTGGAAGCAAAATGTGAAGTACCAAGTATTAATGTTAGCCGGATAGGAGGGGATAATTGGGGCAATACAAACAAATAAAATGAGGACAATTTTAGAAAATAAACAAAACAAGACAGAGTTATAAAATTCTTCTTTTTAGATTCATAGTTGACCAAGGGGAAGTTGTTTGCTCGTGCTTCAGTATCATGCTGTTTTATATTAAGGCATATTAAAGATAATCTAGAGTAGTAGTCATGATAAAATAAATCAAAACATTCTTGTTCATACCAGAATCTCAAGCATAGTAAATAAATACTACCTAAAATTAAATAACTACACACCAAAGGAATTTACAGAAAATTGCATATTTGCTGAGAAAAGAGCAAAATAAGCATTATTTCTGTACTTTGACGACCCGTCCAAGCACATGCGTGATTAACAGGCACGGCCACGTGGAAGTCTACGGGTATATCATGTGCACGCGATTCACACCGGATCTGTGTGTGTATGTTGTGCTGTGACTTGTGGCGATATAGCGGTCTACTCCAAGTCTCATTGACGGACTGTTTCATATTTTTTTCAACATTTCTTCTGAAATCATTATCGAAACGTGAATATAATCTTGTGTAGGACCCTAGGCATATGTATATGTTAATGGAACAATATGAGGACATATCTTACAGATTTATCTCAAATTATTTTGTCTGTAAGAACTAAAGTGGCTTTAAATTCGTTCAGAAGGAGTTCGAGAATAAATAAGCAAAGTTGCACTGCTTTCGGGTTAATAACCAACAGTCACGCTCTTCCTAAAATCGATATAATTTGTTTTGTTTTTGTTTTTTGTTTCAATTGAAAACATTCGGTAACACCATGTGGTTAGACTTATTGAAAGGTATTTGGTATATTAATGTATCTTTCTGTATAATAATCACTTAGGCGTTATAGATTAATGGGGAGGATCCACAAGTCCGAGGGCCCACGAGGCCGAGGGCCAAGAGTCCGATTATTTCCCACGAGGCCGATTCCCACGATCCGAGTATTTTTCCCACGAGGTCGAGGGCCCATGAGGCCGAGCAGTATATTGCAAAATACAATATGAGAACAGTCGCGCCTCCCGGACCCTTGGACTCGTGGACCATCGGGCTCGCGGGCGTTCGGCTTCGTGGAAAGACCCCAGATTGATATAAGAATAGGGAAGGACGAGTTTGAAATGAAATTAATTTAAAGTAGAACACAGACACAAAGCTGTTTTCGTGGCAATAATTACATTTTTTGTTTGCCTGCACTGGTTATTATTTTTTTTTTCCATTTCCATTATCCTAGAAAATATTACTCCATCCGTGATGACAGATGATGAACCCTCAACATCCACCAGCGGAAGAGAGAGACAACTCTTGACTAATGAAGTTGAACCAGTCGCAGCTGCTCCATTGCTAATGCTAGGAGATGAGATAGCAGTTGAACCGTTGAACTAGATTATGGGAGGATACCGGACAACGCGGATATAATCGTTGCAAACGCCACATCTGAAGGTTGTGGTATATGGAGCGAATCCTCCAACAACTTGTATTGAAAAAGGTTTTCCTTTTCACTATAGCTAAAACGAAATGTGAATGATTATGCGAATAAATTTGTCCCCGATTTGAAATAAAACCGATCCTTATTCCTCCATAAGCTGTGTTACAACCGTTTAGGATATCATGGTAATTATCAATTTAATTTTGCGCATCGTGGTTAAAAGCTACAATAACTTAATATCCAAAATGAAATCCTATTTGTATCATAATTACATAAAATAAGTGTTAAATTTACTCGTTATTCGTGGGCCAAAATAGAGAGAAAGAGGGAGAGAGAAGAGAGAGAGAGAGGAAGGGTCGGAAAGATGGAGGTTAGTTTGGATTCTAGTATGAAGTATAATCGATATGTATTCTTATTCTACTTTTTAGGTTATTCTTCTTACAGAACTCCAAATGGATCGTGGTTTATACAGATTTGTGTGAAGAGCTGATTGCTAAAGCACCACGAACATCATCTCGACTCCATTATGAACGCGGTATGCAATTATATGTACTATTATATTAATATTTCCATAAAAAGTGGTGACCTCTTAATTGTGTATGCTATAATCGTAACATTGGGGTGGCCTTTCGTACCACGTATCCATCGTATACATCCACGCCTACTTGACCAAACAACTTGGCGTATTTTATGATGTATTGTGTTTGCCTGAAATGCTTCGGATAAAGCAAATATACAATACAGAACAAGTGATCGGAAACCCCCAGATCTATTTTCTCTAAAGTCTGCGGTGTTGACTAAATCATACCAAAGTAGGCAATTCGATGAATTATTGAACATTTTCCCCCAAAAAAAGTATAATTATCTACTAACTTGATTATTTGATTTATCACCAATCGAAAGCCAAGGATATCACAAATGTCAAATGTTTTTCAAATTCACCTGAAAAAATAATCATTTTCGGTGATTTCTTCAAGATCTCAAACCATCATTAAAATTGTGCATGTGGGACTGGGACAATAACTTTCACTCAAATGTAAATTAAACTAGGTTCGAACAATATTTCTTCTCACAAATTTCACTACAAGAGAGAGGAGGAATAATTTTTCATATTTATGCGGTTAGAAGGGTGAAAAGATCTCCTCAAGTTCACTTGACAAAATGTAACGTGATAACCGAACGTAACTAACCATTTTGTTGTTAATTAATCATTAGTTAATTAATCATTAATTAGTCATTAATGAGATATATATCAAATGATCTTGCTAGATCATCAGCAATTACATGATTGTCACAGTTTGCGGAACTCTATGGACAAAATCTTTCACAAATAAAACCATGTCCACTTTTGGAAACGTAAATTTAAGTTCCTGTTATCACTTACTGGCACATGCATCATGATTCTTTTTGATGATGTGAAGTAGGTTCTATATGTATTGACACTACAAAATAAAAAAAATAATAATATCAAAGCATGTTCATGTAGAAGCTAACCTTAGTTATGTTGAGTTACAGCGTACCATAAAGTGTAACGAAACTAATCATGAAATTGCCTAAGTGCGGTTTGGTTTAATGGTAGTATCCAGTCATTAATATCTTATTAATAACATCGCCTTTTGCAAATACTTTAAATTCTTTGATGTTTAGGCCTATAATATTATAATCCTTCTGAACCTCACCATACAACATAAACGTTAGAATTGATAAATTTATGTAATAAACCTACAGAAAAATTATTGAATCTTCTAAGAAAAGTATATTCGATATTTAAAGTTCCATTTTCAATCTTTTAAGATGTGGATCTTTTTACAACACACTGTGTATTATAAAACTTTTTCAGGTATCACGTCGCGTAAAGACTAAGGTGGGAATACCAAAGGGTATGAAAGTTTTGAGTCAACAAACACCGGACATCTCAAAGCAAGGGATCGGGAAGAACATCTTTTTCCTGCCGAAGTATCCTGGCGATGAATAGACATAATTATTATTATGTCATATTCGTTTTTGTGTAAAACTACAAATCAAATGTACTACAATGCCTTACATTAATTCAAGGAATCACTAATTATTAGGTTTTTTATGCTCCAGTTTAAATAATCTACATGTGCCACATTCTGTATGAAGCAGTAATTGGTACTAACCCTTCACTGGATCATCATGATGTGAAAACGAATGTGAAGCTTAGCATAATATTGTAAACAAGAAGTGATATCGGATTTAATAATTTTTAAATCATGAATTATATAATAATTATTATGATTCTTTAATACATGAGTTGCAAATCCGTCTGATAGGCCTATGTTTAATTTGTATATTGATCTTAAAATCATAATTTGTTTAAAAGGTGGAATGGGAAAAAAAGTATACCTACAGAAGAAAGATTTCTTTTTGCGAATAGGAGAAATCGGAGGTCGTGATTGTCCAGCAAAAAAAAAAAATAAATGTGTGAACATTCGCTCACTGCAGTAAATTAAAATTTATTCAACACAACAAAAATAAATATCATTTGATATGCGTGTATCAGTAAAATAAAATTGTAGTCTGTTTGAATTTTTATGAACCTAGAAAAGTTGTTTCCACTGAAGTTTTTTTGCTGATCTGTGATCTCTTGTGGTTCTAAAACAATTTTAGCTTTGTTGCCAAACGGGCAACATTGAGCAATTTGCATAATTAGCATAAATTCAAAATGGCCGCCATGCTAAATGGTGAAACTTATTTTTTGAACTATAGATCTTATGTTGCAGTATAAAACATTCATTTAGGGGTTACTTTATGCGTAGAATCCATTGCAAATGTTGTTTTTATGACTCGATGTCAATTTATGAGTTAAAGGGTCAAATAAAGGTCAAATATAGGGAAATTCTTTATA
Organism: Paracentrotus lividus; assembly: GCA_940671915.1. Taxonomy (NCBI): domain Eukaryota; kingdom Metazoa; phylum Echinodermata; class Echinoidea; order Camarodonta; family Echinidae; genus Paracentrotus; species Paracentrotus lividus. The sequence goes on along the minus strand of CALNVZ010003432.1, from coordinate 22,099,767 downwards.
TTTTGATTATACTCTAAATATAAAACTTTGAATGGCTAATTACATGTAGATAAGAGCAGGCGATATCTCTTGTGGTTCTATTTTTTTTTTAGCTTGATTACCAAATGGAAAACCTTGATCAGTTTGCCTAACAAATTCAAATTGGCCGCCATGCTATATGATGAAACTCAACTTTTGAACTAATAGATATATCGCATGATATAGTATAAAACATGCATATAATTTTTATAGGTTACTTAGAATCCATTGCAATGTTGCTTTTATGACTCGATGTCAATTTTATGGGTTAAAGGTCAAATAAAGGTCAAATATAGGGAAATGCATTATATTTTGATTATACTGTGAATATAATATAATTGATTTGGGTTATGCGGAGGTCAATTATGTATATAATGTAGAGGGGGCATCATTTTACGGTGCTCTAAAGCAATTGCTATGAGCAAGACAGTTTTTAAATGGTCACATGAAAAGCGACGGAAGATAGCGGTTCGAAAATGGATTGCACCAAGGCATCCGGGACCTTAGGTAAGCCATGGAGGAAAGAAACTGTCTCAGCGACTTGAGGGATCTTTTGAAAAATAATAAAAGAACCCGACAGAGCAGAGAATTGAGGAGCAAAAGAAACCGATGAACCACGAACATGATGAACAGCTGCAATTGCTGAATTGGGGCCTCGGATCATCGATACCGATGAGATCGAAAAGACAGATCAGAAAGTCAGTGATGGATGGTAAAAATACCTCCCTAGGATCAACACCTATCTCTTTGCACCAAGAGTGGAATGCTTCCAGACCTGAAGTGGTACGATGTTCTATAAGACTCTCTCTTACTCTGAACTAAAAACTGAGCGGCAAGCTCAGAGAAGCCCGACGATCGAGCTGTCTCCCTGATAGTGGCAAAGCAGTGAATTGGAAAAATCCATAGGCATTGGTGTACTTTCCCAATAGGGGATGATGAGACACCAACCCCGGACTCTACGGAAACCACATCAGATGTGCCAAGAGGTCTGGAAACCAACGGTGAGGTATCAACACCAACGTCACCTGATTCTCTTTAATTCTCCTGAGAACTTGAGGAATCAGCAGGAACGGGGGCAGGAGTTCTCCCCACTTTCTCCACTTGATTGCGAAGGCATTCAGAGCAAATTCCTCCGGTTCTTCAACCCGTGAACAGAACAAAGGGAGATGATTATTGAGCAACCGCGCGTACAAGTCGATATTGAGAGCACCAAAAATCCTAATTAGCTGTTTTGAACACAACCAGACAGAGAGTCGACTCCGAGGGTAGACACTTTCTCCTGGAGAGGCAGTCCGCTAAGAGATCATTTTTGACTGGGATGTGTGAAGCTATCAGAAAAATGTCCCGAGCCTCACCAATTCCACGCTTTGATGGCAAGTTCGTTCAGCAACACTGAATGAGTGCATTCCTGTCTGATTTAAGCCGCCACTAGGGTATCCGTCAGACTAACAGGACCGAATGAGCTTCCAGGCGGCAACGAACATAGCGAAGAGACTCGAACATACGCACGACCTCAGTCGATTGAAATGACTGACTGATGACAATAACCCCTCTCCAAAGCCACATCCATGGGGGCAGCTCTGGAAGTTAGGGAAATCTGTTTTGCCTCGGATAAGAAAGCAACTAGGAAGTCAAAGAAGAAGCAGACATTTGATCCAACCTGACAGAGGGATCCAGGTGCATGTGCCATAGCTCATACTCTCGGCTTGTAAAACCCAAAGAGATGAAGTTGAAAATGTCTCATCAGCAGGCGACAATGATCGTTGGCAAGACATCGTCTAAACTGGAGAGATAACCGAGCTGTTGAAGCCAACGTTTTACTCCCGCATCACAAACTTTTTAGAGACTGTCCATGCTGCTGAGGCATGCTAGTTGATGACGAACGTCCAACGTTGCGTCAAGATAGAGGGGATATGCGAGTGGGAATGATCTCGGACTTTTCCCAACTGACTAGGAATCCTCAGGAATCCGAGATGGTGTGTGGTGTGAGGAAGCTGGAGATGGAGACAACAGAGTATCCGACTCCTCCACTTACATCTAAGCATTTAGATTTCTAGAAACGTCATGAGGGTCAAAACCCCGGGGCGACCACCGATCGGATTCCCCCTCACTCCCTCCCTCTCTCTGTCTCTGTCTGTCCCTCCCTCCCTCTCTCTGTCTGTCCCTCCCTCCCTCTCTCTGTCTGTCTGTCTGTATCTCTCTCTCAATCTTCTACCTCCTCTCACTCTATCTACCATTATACTTTATCATCGATTAGAGTGTTTTTGTTTAATGAGATTGCAATCGTACTGTTAATCACTATTTTTCCAGAGTGAAAGTTGACCACAGATGACCAGTATTTATGATATGGTTTTTTTTTTTTTAAATGAAGAGATAGTGTACGGAAATGCTCCTGCACATCCCAAGCCAAGATATTCAGTCTTTCAAAGTCTTATATTCCCAGTCTAATAAAAAATATAATGTATTTCCCTATATTTGACCTTTAACATATAAAATTTACACCGAGTCATAAAAACAACATTTGCAATGGGTTCTGCGCATACAGTAACCCCTGTAATACGCATGTTTTACACTTCAGCATACGATCTATAGTTCAAAAGGTAAGTTTCATCATATGACAGCCATTTTGAATCCATGCAAATTGCTCAAGGTTTTCCATTTGGCAACTAAGTTAAAATTGTTTATAACCACCAGAGATGTCCCCTGCTCTTATCTACATGTAATTAGCCATTCAAAGTCTTATATTCACAGCCGCAATCAAAATATGATAAATTTACCTACATTTGACCTTTATTTGACCTTTAACATATAAAATTGACATCGAATCATAAAAGCAACGTTTGCAATGGATTCTTTGCATAAAGTTACCCCTATATACATGTTTTATTCTTCAACTTAAGATCTATACTTCAAAAGTTAAGTTTTACCATATAGCATGGCGGCCATTTTGAATTTATGCTAATTATGCAAATTGCTCAAGGTTGCCCGTTTGGCAACCAAGCTAAAATTAATTGTATTTGATCACAAATAAGCAAAAAAAAAAAAACTTCAGTGGAAACAATCTTTCTCAGTTCACTACACAAGGTATAGGAGCTTCAAATGGACTATTGCATTAGAACGTTTTGAAAATACAGCCCTACATCCTCCTTGGCAACAAAATAATTACGTTTAATTTAATTGAGTGTTTCCGTTTTCCTCCGCGCTTGTCTGAGCATTTTATAGCCATTTTTCACTGCAAAAAAAGTATAAACGAGCACTGTAAACAGCTTTGGGAGAACTATGAATCAATTTAATGATTTTGTTCACTGATGCACTCTACTGTACGACTCTTTATCGGTTTAGAGTTGAATGTAAAAAATACCTCTTCAACAATCTGAGTTGAATTAATAAGTTAAATTCTGAGTTGTTTCATACTAGATTTACTAGTAGTTGACCAGCCTAGACGTGTGTGTGTGTATGTGTGTGTTTTTATGTGTGCATGATTTACTTACCTTGTTTAATGTACATATTTGTAGTTTAGATCTTTGCATATTATGTATTTTCCTTCATTATTTATATCTCTTTTAGTTTAGTTTAGGGCCCCACTCACAAGCTTTGCTTCTCAGGGGTCCTAAAAAACCTTTCATGTATTTTATGTATCACCTGATTATAATGTTTTTGTACTCATATGTCTGGTTTTTGAATAAATTAAACTTGAACTTGAACTTAACTTAACAGCAATGACTTTTTGTTGAATTAACTCTAAAGTATTATTAACTTGATGCTATTCTACGTATGTTCTAGTCAATCTCCATTACTTTAAATGATAAGATACTTTTCTTTATTCAAATCAATCAAATGAAATAAAGTAAAATTTAAATTTAAAGCCAGACAGAAGTGAACGTCATTGCGTGTGGGTTCTCATGGCCAATGTTATAAAAGCTACTTTTATAAATACACATTTTAGATAAGTCTTAATGGAACAGGGTAAATTTAAGTTTTATAAATATAGGCTATATACATGATATACAAGGGAAGTGATATTTGTTTTTAGAAAAAGGGTACTTGTTTTTTACTTTGCTTTTGCCGTATGAATGCACAGAGCATCAAATAAGACGTGCAGGCCTGTGAGACGAGAAAACATTTTGATGTACCTTTTTACTCGCTCAGCGTGACGTGAAAAAAATTTTATGTACCATTTTTTCATGTATTCAGTTTATATAATATAAGTGCAAGTAAGCACATTTGGTACTCTGTATATACCAGTATATGATAAACGTGTTTTTAATGGTTATGTGTAGTGTTTCTCGATTTGCTTTATTTTCTCAAATAATTGCGTGCAAATTTGCTTTAATTAATGTTCTTTATCATTCTTGACGTTTTGGAAGAAAACATTTTTAATCCAGTATGCAGTAGGCCTGTGTAGTATTTATGAAGTTTAAAAATATAAATAAACGTTGATTT
>CALNVZ010003432.1:22051214-22092065 GCA_940671915.1 Paracentrotus lividus | reverse complement strand
AACAAAAAGAGGCGTACACTCAAATCATGCACTCTATTTCAACAAATATTTCATTAAAATGACATTTAAAACCTTTTTTAGAAACTTAAACAACCAGCACATCTACTCACCCCAACATTTCGACAACTGGACATCGTAATTTTCCTCTGTCATCGATTAGAATAGGTGCGAAATTTCTCCCGAGTGCGCTTATTGCGGTGACCTAGATCTCGATAAAAATCGCGGTTTTGCTCTCTGATTTGGAGGGGGCTGCTGATTGGCTGGGGTGAGGCAGGGAGGGAGGGGGCCATGATGCCCCCTATAAGATCTCTGCTGTTGATCGCGCGACCGCGCCGAAAATTTGCACGATGGTAGTGTGCGATTTAAACTACACGAAAGCACTGTTAATTCTCCCGAACTAATATTTATTTATTTTATATGAATTAATTATGCTAATTTATGCATTGCATGAAGTCACAATTTTCGTTCTAATTGACAAACTGAAGCTTCTAGAGTGCTATTTTTTGTTTGCATAAAAAAAAAAAAATTTGGTATCGAAATAAATTCCTTATGTATATCATTGTTTTATGAATTTCTTATGTATTTCTTTGTTTTTTTCGCAAAAATTATTGCAGAACCATTTTGGAGCATAATGATGCTAAAATAAATTATCAGACCTTTATGACCGCCCCCACCCAGCGGGTCACGTGTGTGACCAATTTGTTTGCTAATTGATAATCATATTAAAACTTGTCATGAATTCATATTTGGTGAGATGCAAGGTACATTGAATCAAGCTTTGGAGAAAAAAATAATAATAATACCAGAGCCACGGTTAAGGCGGGGCATAAACTTTCTGGTCACGTGTGTGACATTTGAGGGCAATTAATTTTTTTTCAGGGTTGATTATCTTAATACAATCAATTTAACAACATTAATTTTGGGGTTAGATTAAAAGGAATAGAGGTAATAATTATATAATGACAGTAATCCAAGTAAGGAAGTCAGCATTTCCATTCCAGCCAGGGTTAAAAAAATGATATTTTATGTACCGTTTTTCCATCTAATTATCATTTATGTTTATAATTTGTGCAAATGAGCATAAACAATTGCAAAAATTATGAAAAAAACATTGGTTCATGAAACTTCAGACATTGCTCTATTTGAAAATGCAGCTTAAAATCAAGAAGCAAAAACTTTATTTTGTCCCAAAAAGGTTCACTTTTCAAAGAATGGCCCTAAAGAGTGTATAGTCTGCAGGGCCGATAGACCGCGGTGCCTGTATTACTGTTAGACATCGTGACCCCCGTGAAGGATTATCGTAAACCGCTTAGAACATACACTGGTGGCCAAAATTATTAGAACATCCAAAGCTACACAAAGTCTATGGGATTCTCAATGCCGTAGTTCATTTGCCGAAGTAAGTTTAAAGATAACTTTTTGGTGCCGACAGCTTTCATGACTTTATAGCATAGAGTCTTATGCATCTTGGCATACCATATTTATATAGTTTCGACCATCAGGTAAAGCGCAGTTTGAAAAATTGTTGCGCTATGCGCTTTCAGTTTCCCCATAGACCTGTGTATTAAACATGTAGTACAAATGCAAAAACGTGAAATGCCAATTACATATGCCGATAGTTCAAAAAGACTAGTGTTTAAACTAGACGTGTCAAACTTTGCAGTCTTTTTCATTCTTATATGCCCCAAGCACATGAAAAGTTTCAGAAAAGTTTCAGAAAGTGAAATAACCAAAGTAACCCTGCCAATTTAAGGTTAAGATTATTTTTTCATGAAAGTGAAGAAATTTTCTTATAAATGCATATATTTTAAAAGAAATTTCAAGAGCTATTCTGGTGAAAAATTAAGGGTGATTGGAAAGGGGGAATTGAATACATGCTAAGTTTCAGAAAATTTGGTCAAATGGGGAGGGTGGATTTGCCCCTACCCTTGATGGTGAGATGACCAAAATAACCATAACCATAACCATGGCTTACGCATGGGTCGGACTACTGGGGATTAACATTCGGACAGCACGAACATGACGAAGTTGACCGAATTCAGTCAGTAAATAGGGTCAGTAGCTTCGGATTCTCGAGTCCTCAACAATTCTTAGTTTACAGACTCTCAACGGGTCTCTTCGTATACATTCAAAGATAGGACTTGTATAATGCTCGATTTCAAAAACAAAACATAGATTAGATTTACTTCGGAATTCTGGTTAGTTAGTCTAGCCATTAAGGATTAACTCCAGACGGGTTGGCGCTGAAGATTACGCAACACGCCTCAGGCTCTGATTGGAATGTTATTATTTCATCCGAGATAAGGTGATTTCCCCATGTTATACGTCCCTTTAATGAAGACACTCGTTGAAAATGTATATTTTTTAAACGGGGGACTTAAATAGGGGCTTTGAATTAAAAATTTGGGGTACTTCAAAAATAATTTAAAAATCCCCACATAAGATGTTACTACTTCACCCTGCGTTATTATGAATGCCCTTTTTGACATCCTCGGGAAATTTCCTTTGAGAATATATATATACTTTTGTAGGGAGAGGCTTAAAATGTTTAACGGTATGACACGTTGATCCTGAAAGGGGCAAGATTTTTTGTTAGATTTTTCAATTGGTGGCGTAACATAAAAAGGGGCGACTTGGGGGCGAGTTCCTACCGCACATCTATGTTAATAGTTTTTAAAGCATAATGATGACATTCTGAGACATTCCAACAATTTCATAGGTATCTAAATGGTCAACTGAATGAAAATAACTAAAATCATCTAAATATGCTTGGTGTTCTAATAATTTTGGCCACCACTGTGTATATATATATATACGACAAAATGCAATTCTAGGATATCTTGACTCGGTGTCCTAGGGTTCTCGTGAGGTGACTCGGTATTTCCCTTGCGGTCTATCGGCCCCACGGTCTGTCGGGCTGTATAAACCGAATTTTAAAGCATGTAGTGATTTTTTTCGTATCTGTTATACCCCCATTCCACTGACAATCGGACTCTCATCTTGAGCTCACCTGATCCCCAAAATGGCAATTTTGATGAGTTCCGATGAAATCTCACCCGAGGAGCCTGTTTTGGTGACCCTGATTTTTTTATTACCCGCATGAAATCGGATGAAAGACTGGTATCTGCCCGACATCTGTCCGCCGTTTTTATCGGCTTGTCCAATCCATGAATTTGCTTTCGGAGGGTAATTTGGGGGCTATCTGACTCTAAACTGGCACTTCCAACATCTATCTGATACCGACCAAACTCTAATCTAATTAATCAGTCACTACTCGGAGATCGATTGTACATTGACCCGATACTACCAACATTCCACAGTTGGGTTGAAAACGACACTTCTTTTGCTAATTTATTATTTTTACTACACAATGCCAATGTCAAGGCTTATTCAACTAATCATTGTTGCTGTTCTCTGGGCCTTACGAGCTACAATGCCTGGTCTCACATACTCCACTAATAGGGATGACCTTTTCTCTATTGGGACAAGATGTAATACAGTACAGCCCGTGTACCTGTGGATGTTTACCATACATTACTACAATATGAAATATGCAAAGTGAAACCAGGGAAGGTGTTTTTCCCTCGTGAATCAACAAAGAAGGCTTATCGATCATTTGAAAAGTCACAACACCAGATTTCTGTCATCACAGATCAATACTCATGACAAGCGACCACGCCTATCAGTGAAGTTGGGGAGACTTGGTAATCACTTGAAAATCCAGCTTTCTGGGTGTCAACCGCCATCATACCAGCAACTGGCACAGAGGCACTGCTGTCACAAGTTGTTCATGAAGATACACATAGCTCGGCGCTTCATGATAAAATACCTCTCTGAGAATGACCACGAACGACCATGATCCAGTAATCTCTCGTTAGTGCGTTCGTTCGGTCTACGCAGATGGATTGATCTTTTAAATTTAGCAACTGTCCGTGTGAAGTACACTGTAGGCCGATGCGTTTTATAATTACATAGCACAATTTTTAACTACTAGAATTCAAATTTAGTTATCCATAATACACTATAACAGTGATATTTTTAAAAAATTGCTATTCGTCGATACAATTTATTATTGTCTGTTATGAATTGTTTAAGTCTTTATCATTTTTGGGTATAATTTTTTATTTGCAATTATTGATATCATTACTATTATAATATAATTTTTCTACACATGTAAATATATTTAAAATCTATTTTCTTTTGTTTTGAAATGTTATCATTATGTACAATAATCCAAATCATAAGAATAATTACACTTTAAATTTATAATCCATAATACAATGTATGTGTAATATAATATCCAATGCAATTGCAGTATTTTCAATTCTATATTCATCTCTTGATGTGCAGTATATTATATAGTAATTGATAACAATTTTAACTCTGTCATTTTGTAGTCTAATTTACTTGCATCATCTCTAACTATTGCATTATGTTTTCTATTGCCACTGGATAAATTAGCTTTATGTAAACAATTCAAATTTATTTAAATTTCATTCAGGATTATACCCAAAATTGTTTTCAATTGTCATTATATTCTGACAAAAAGATTGTTCATTAATATTGGATTTTCCGACAAAATCAACATTTCGATTTTATATACTTTATTTTGGGGTACTTACATTTTTACATGTAGTTTACTCGTCAAACTTGATTTTTGGTTTCATAAGTCTCATTTGCTTTTGAATTAAACATGATTTACATCTCTATTGTTAATATTTGTTTTAAGTTATCACTTTCTGCCATAGCCCTTGTAACTCGGTACTTTTTTTCATGATTTAACTGTATATTTGAAGCATATCATGTGTATTTATACGTCTGTATTTATTGTGAATATGACATTATTAGTCCTTGGACTTTTGTTATATTGTTTGATGTTAATAAAACCGAAATTGAATTGAATTGAATTGAAAAGTTGATAAAAAAACCCCCCGCTAATTGCAATAAGTTGAGTACCTGATTACCCGATTTTAATCAGATGTCGACCAGAGACGTCGGACAGCTGAAAACAATAGAATCTTATACACGTCGGACGGACTGACACATATCCCATATTGACTCGAGGTCGAAAATGGAAATGGTGTCCGGTCAGTCCGATAGCGAACTAAGGCCTGAGCTTAGTTCCCTGACCGGACTATTTTCCCTCTTCGCATGCCGTCCAACACGTCGGACAAATACCTGATAGGCGTCAAACACAAGCCTGACCATCAGACTTTGACATGAGACCACTCGGTGGGCAACCAGAAGGATTAAAAAACGCGTCCGGTTAGTGAACGACCCTCAAAAATTCTCAGTGGAATGGGGGTATAAGTAGGGATGTCCACTAGAATTTTAAATTATTTTAAAGTTGTTTTTGCTAGGCTTATTGGATAGAGCATTTTAAAAGAAAGATTTTGGTAGTTGAATTATCACAATTGGATGTTCCATTTCAAAGATATGACCCAAAGAGTGTCTCAGATTACCAATGAGCTGCTAGAACACTTTTACAAGTTTCAGACAAAGCCAGAAAATGCAATAAAAGCTCAAGTTTATGGTCCTTTTGTCTTTGATTTATTCAACCAAATCATACCAAACATTTTCTATGTGTGTATCAACATGAAATGAGATTATAGTAACATAATTGAGGCGTATGCGTAGATTATACAAAAAGTTATGGCAGTACAAAACTGATGGTTTGACAGGTATGTTACCGTATGTGATCCAATATGACCACCGTGGAAAAATACTCCATAGGGCATGTTTCAATAGGAACACCCTAGACAATAGGCTATTTCATGGTGGTGTGGCTCAGAGCTGAGGGTTGGAGAGGGTAGAGTAATTTTAAAATTTAAATGGCCAGTGGTAAACGTTGTTCTTTGTTTTTCACCCCAATACATTTTTTGTTCAAAAATAGTTACATTTTATAGATATCCATTTTTCCTTATCTGAATCTATTCCAATCATGAGAAATTCCAGTCATAACACACATCACACACAAGCATCACTTTGAACACGCTGTAGTTGTTTTCATATCAATTTTTTCAACAGGAAAAGTTAATCACCTGCTGAGGAATTTTCTAAGGAAGAAACTGACCAATTAGGAATAAAAATGATTGATATTTACCACTGGCCAAATGACAATTTCGAAAGCTGTTTTTTATTGAAAATTTTGCTATTCCTCTGCCTGTGTATTATTGAGTAGGCAGTGCATGGGTTATTGTTTGCATTGTAAATGCATGGGTGACTACATCCATACAGTGAATTGGAAACCGTTCTAGTGGCTTTTTGCTGTTGTGTGGCCATCCCTAGTATAAGGAGCAAGACGGCTCTCCCTCGTAGTCGTATGAATCAAAGCTAATTATATTTTAAAAAAACTTTCTTTCATTTTGATTTATTTAATGTAGGAAGTACCTATGTCAGATGGGCAGTGCTACAAATTGCGTCTATTATTAGGTAAGAAATGAGTTTTTAATGTAACACAGTACCTTCTCAAGTTATTGGCTGGTATTCTGAACCGCTTAGTAGAGTTGTATTACAGTGTGTACCTAAAAAAAGGTAACCGAAGTTCAAAGGTCAGTCATTTCAAAAGTAAATGGTTTATTTTGGTTAATATTTAAAATATCAAGTAACTCATCAGCTCTAAGTTGAGGCATTGCTTACGTCCAAATTGTCATGGGTTACAGAGTTAGGGTCCTTTGAAGGTGAAAGATACAACACCCACTTTTCCAAGATTTTGGTTTGTAGGGTACCGAACAAATCTTTTGAAAGTAGTTGTTGTCATTGGGTCTTTTTCAGCAAGTTTCAATGAAATGTCATCTCATTTGCTAAAGTGGATTTCTCATTGGCAATGAGATTCGTTCTCGATTATGAGTCACTAGAGTCGGGGTGAGATCACCGCGACATCTCCTGAGTCTCCAGGAAGTCGCGAGAAGACCAAACAAATGTGAAACATTAATAGTAGACTTCTTTTAGAGGTGAGCAAGTCTCTGTGACATGCGGGGTTGCCATCACGCACAATGGGCCATAATGAACTCAAACTGCGACAAATTTAATTCCTCACCGAAGACGGATAATTAAATTCTTAAGAGAAGTCCATCTATGGAATTCGATGAGAACAATTTCAAAACCTTATGACGTTATTAATATGCTCTTTTCTGATTGGACAACGCAAATATCAATAGTAACACATAAGCATTGATTAGTGGGACTTATAGGGGGTTTCGAGACATGAGAAACACCATAAGAGTATTTTCAAATGTCTATGACGTCATTAAAATACCGATTTCTGTTTGGTTAGAGTGGATTTCTTTGTAAAACTTACATAACAGATATTACTTTTATAAGTGAGGTGTATATGCGTTTATAGACCACGGAAACATTGTTAGTGATTGCAGTAATTTTATAAATAACTTTAAAATAACTAAGGAAACACAAGAGTCTCTTTTTATCATAAAAATACGGTTTTTCTGATGGTACCAGTAGGCCTATTCATCAAATAAGTAGAAAATTTAGTAGAGCTATTTGTTCTTGATTATGATGGAAAAGTTATTGCAATTTCTATATCTACGAGTCCTTCTCTACTTGGACTTATTCTATTGCATTGTATTTTATTTTCCAAATCACAACAATAAAAAATACAGTTATCATAATCATATAATTAACAATCTAAAAGAAGCACGAATGGCTTGATGACCCATTTAGCTTTGTCGACATAACAGTACTGATCTTCCATGGGGTCCAGAAAATAAAGAAATTTGACAGACAAAATAAAAGTGATCTCAAACTATAGATATAAAAATGAAAGAGAGTATAATAATAAAGACACGGTTAAAATGTGTTAAAGTAGGCAGTCTTACATGTTCTCCTGACCGCAGTAGCAAAGTATGTGAACACAAGTCATAATTTAAGAATGATCGGTTTTGAAATATAGGCCTATTACATATGCCTTATTGTTTGGAAACAAACGATCATACTAACTTATTATGGGATAGCTGAGCTCCCAAATAAATACCATTACTATATATTTTAAAACAAAATTAAGATCAATTCAGATGGTCAAGACATTGATAGATGGGGGGGGGGGTAACAGTCTAAAGACTGCAAGTCATCCTCATAAGCACACATGTCTGTATGAAAATCATTCTATTCATGTGTTTTGGTTGTTTTGGTTTTTCAGCTTTCAATTACAATATTTACGCCACTTACCGTGAGACTTTTGTGTGCACAATACGTGCGCATTATCGATTTTAGCAGATGACGGTAAAATAGGCGAACATGCGGATACAAAATTGGTTATCTCCGAAGGTTGCAGCTAATGCTACAGTCACACAGACACTTACGTTGAGTTACGTCCGGTTGCGTCCAAAAAAAAAAAAAAAAAAAAAAAAAAAAAAAAAAAAAAAAAAAAAAAAAAAAAAAATTCCCGGATCCCCATGGATGCTTTCCCATCATAGTCAGCAGTGGAAATGGTGATAATTTCGTTCATACAATAAAACAAAGAAATACATACGAAATGATAGAATAGAAGATTAAAGAAGGATAAAGCAACAAATACGTAACTAAACGTAAGTGTCTGTGTGACTGTATCATAAGTTTGGTATTGATGTAAAGCGTAAACTATAACTAATGCTACAGTCACACAGACACTTACGTTGAGTTACGTCCGGTTGCGTCAAAAAAATATTTTCTTTTCTGCGGATCCCCACGGATGCCTACCCGTCATAGTCAGCAGTAGAAATATTGATAATTTCGTTCATCCAGTAAAACAAAGAAAATACACAAGAAATGATAGGATAGAAGATGAAATAAGATTAAAACAACACAAACGTATCTATACGTAAGTGGCTGTGTGACTGCAGCATTAGACTCTTAGTGTATTTTTAGCGCATCAATCGGCAGCAATTTTGAAAATGTATGCGTATGGATAAAAAAAAAAATGCAATTTCCCCCAATTATTAAGTGGTTTCACCCAAAAGTACTTCCGAGTGGATTAAATATTTGTCTTTAAATTCTATGGGCACTAAAAATGATCATTCTTAAACAAGCAAATCTAATTTTAAACAATTAAACTACCCATTTAGTAAAAAAATCCCAAATAACAAAAATTTGTCATTTACACAAGGTGTATCACAAACAAGTCATTTTCTGGTCATTTCAAAGTAAAATGACCAACTAAAAATCAATTTCGTGATGAAATATTTTATGGAGATGTTCAAGAGGTTGCTATCTTTGCTGAGAATGCTAAAAAAAAAAAAGAAAAAAAAAAGAAAGAAATTCGTAAGGTGACCAGAAACCAATTTTGGCGCACTTTTGGTGACGCCCGGCCCGCTGTGCGACGTCCCCTAAGTATCCACGATGTCGCAGAGACGTTGTCGGAACTTTCTAGCGATTACAAAAAAAATTGAACAGGTTTGACAATTTTTTAAGACTTATGTTCGATTTTCCCGTGACGCATTGAAGACTCAGGAGACGTAACGGTGAAGTCTCTGAGACTCAAGAGACTCATTATTGTGAGCCCATCTTATTGCCAGTGAGACAAGTACTCTGGCTAATGAACTTAAATTTCATTGAAAATGGGTGTGAAAAGACAAAAAACGAAACAAAAACTTATAAAAAGTCGGTTTCGTACCCTACAAACCAAAAACTTGGGAAAAGTGGGTGTTGTTCCCTTCGCCTTCAACGGACTCTAACTCTATGACACGTGGCAATTTGGACGTAAGCAATGTCTGAAATTAAAGCCGATAAGTTACATAATATTTTAGTACACAAATCACCAAAATCAACCATGTACTTTTTAAATGACTGACCTTTGAACTTCGCGTACCCTTTTTTAATTTTATAAACACACTGTATAGCACTGAATTTGACGAATTTTCAGACGAGAATGCAACGTCGGTTTTTGTTTGCTTGCTTCTCTATGAAGAGTCAGTGAAGCCTTTGTCTAAAAAATAAAAAAAAAATAAAAAAAATCCTCCTAAAACAAAAAAAAATCCTTTATACATGATTTGATCTGATACGTCAAATACAGCAGCTATTATAAAAACTTTACTTTAAGAACCTTTACTTTTTATGTCTTCTAATTGGGTCAAAACTGTCCTGATAAGTAATTTATAGTGAAATTGCCTTTGGGCAAAATTAAATTATGTTGACATCTAGTGATGCAAATGTGAGGGCGCAAGGGCAAACAAAGTCTACTCCGCAATATATATAAACACAACACAAAAAAGTTCCCCCGATTTCAAATATCAATATTTTTTTTTTAACTAGGAGGACTTTAAAAAAGAAATCTTATTATATGTCCATGTACACGATGTACGGAATTTAATTCGCTACCAGCAGACCAGGAGAGCGAATTTTAGGAAAAATCATCTAGTCATGCTTCGGTGACCAATGGTTCAATGAAAAACTGTCTTTTTTTTTTTGAAGTTCTCAAGCCTAAAATCACAACTTTGATTCAATGATATCGGACCAATTTTCAGATTTTAAACATCGATTTCCTCCCCCATTGATTTTATGAAATTTAACAAAAGTCAATTATTGCCCCTTTTATTGTCAATTTTTTGTTCGTCATACTGTGAGTTAATTCTTGAAACTTTGCACAAATCTTCAAAAAGTCATTAACTAACAGGAATTAGGTCAAATTGAGAATCCGACGTGCCATTGAGCCGTGCCAGGGCCGTAAACTTTCTTCCCCTTTCCATGTTTTTCCTCATATCTTGAAAAATCGTGATTTTGCGAAACTGAAATCAAATGAATACCTACAAACGAATTGATATGGTTAAGCAAAGTGAGCAATTTAATTTTAGTCTCTAAATAAAAACAGCTTTCCCAGTGCTTAGTGCTCACTGAAGCAGGATTCTTTTTAAATAAATGAAATAAGATCTTTTACACAAGTGCAAAGATCAGTGAAACAACACAAAAACGGATATTCACACGATTTTTAGTGTAAAAAATGGAAAGAATAGTTGCTTAGTGATTTTACATGGTATTTTATGGTGTTCATTACAGACATGAATCCCATCACATTTGATCAATTTTACCATGGCAAAGAAGTAAAAATAGTAGTTTGGGCAATTTTTGCTGCATGCTCACTCACCCGTGAAATTTAACGCAAATTGTTTTCCCGTATGTCTGGGAGCACGTTTTAAGTACATTCTGACTTGTAAATGTTTAAAATCTGAAAATTGGTCCGATATCATCGAATCAAAGTTATGATTTAAGGCTTGTGAACTGAAAAAAAATAAAAAGTGCTACAGCCCGATAGTCTGCGGGTCCAAAAGTCCGCGGGTCCTATAGTCCGCGGGTCCTATAGTCCGCTGGTCCGATAGTCCGCGGGTCCGATAGTTCGCGGGGGGGGGGGGTGTGGTGTTCGTTATTCCGAAGGTTCATTATTACGAAAACAGAAAACGGGTAGTTATTCCGAAAATTGAGCTATATTGCCTGAGTGAATGGATTGAGAATGTTGGAGACTGTGTTTTGGTCACCCATGAATAATCTCCAGATAAGGAGGATTTTTTTTATTTATTTATCTTTTTTGGGGGGGGGGTGGGAGGGTGTTAATTATTTAACAGCATCCGCTGTTAAATTTTGACTTTCGCCTGTAAATTTAGGCCGTTTAACAGTCCATAACTAACAGACTAAATAATTTATTCCACAATTGTTTTTGTTCCGTCTTTATTTAATGAAGAATTTATCTCCCAACGTTATCGACGGCTACTTCTTCCGAAAAAGAATAAGTTTCGCTACTTAAATCGGGCCGTTCTCACGCCATAACTAAATAATTATTTCCGCAACTATTTTCGTGCCGTCTTTATTTAATAAAGAAATTATTTCGACACATTATCAGCGGCGACTTCTTCCGGTAAAGAATAAGTTTCGATTCTAAAATTGGGCCATTATCACTCTATAACTAAATTCATTCCGCTAATGTATCCGTTCCGTATTCATTTATGAAAGAAATTATTTAAAAACATTATTTGCGAAACTTGATCGGAAGAACGCGCCGCCGATACTTCTTCATGAAATAAAGATGGGGTGGATATAATATCGGAATCCTTGAATTCCTTGAATGTTGTGAGCACCTTTCGGGGTAGCCTAGCTAAGCCGGGTTATAATAAGTTAACACTATAAGCGCTTAGAAACACCGAGGTATTAAGCGCTATATGAATGTAACTGTTTATATTATTAATCAATTATTTAGTTGCCCTTTCGATTATCCCGGCTTCGCCTCAGATTATTTCACTTTTGGACTAATTAACCCTATATCATTTTCGTAATAACGGACCTTCGAAATAACGAACCTTATTCTATTTTCGGAATAACGAACCTCCGGAATAAGGAACCTTCGCCATAAGGAACCTTATTCTATTTTCGGAATAACGAACTTCATTCTATTTACGGAATAAGGAACCTTATTCTATTTTCGGAATAAGGAACTTTCGTAATAACAAACATCAGCCCCCCCCCCCCCGCGGACTATCGCACCCGCGGACTATCTGGATGACCCCGATTTATTTGCAAGGTTATGCTGTCGGGAATTCACAACCTGATTCTGCCGTTATAACTTTGATGTAAGTTTGATAGGAATTAGGATCCTTAGCACAATCAACTCAAACTGGGAAATGATCTGCGTTTTTTATAAAGAAAAATGTCCGACATTTTACATGTCACAACTACACACTCTTGGATATATCAAAGATGAGGGGGAAGAGCATCAAAGTAGCAAGTTGGTTTTAATGAAATCAAATTTTGTATTTTTAAAATGTAATTTCCGATCAGGTGAACTATTTGCTTTGTGTTCATTAAATCAAAACCAAGACATATAACGTTTTGCATGTTTTTAATGAAAATGATATATATATATACATGTTTATAGGGTACATGCAGGTAATATGGGCCCCCTAAGCTCATGTGCCTCATTTGCATAAAATTACAAAATGACACACAGTCTAATCTTTGTGTATATGAATCAATAACTACTGCTCTAACTTTTATTGTGAAGAAAAACAATTATCACCAACCCTCCTGTCGGCAATATTCAAATGTTGACGTCATCACCAAAGTGCCCATATTACCTGCATGTGCAGGTAATATTTAATGTATGTTTTAAAAACTACAATGACTCTACCATGTCTGGAATTTGCTTTAAATGTTGAAAATAATTAACTTTAAGATATCATTTGAAATTATAAGACCCTTCAGTAAATACTTTGACTATATATTTTATTGTTTTGTATTTTGTATATTATTTTTTTTTAAATATTATTTTAATATTATTTTCATTATACAAGTCAATATAGGCCAACAATAAGTTATTTATATTAATTATATACTGTGAATATACCCCCAAAAAACGTAGCAAAGAGATTGATGCCTCATCCCAATACTAAGTACCAGAATCATTTCCGCCATTTTGGATGGCCCATATTACCTGCACTAATGTTGCTGTGTCAGGCAAGCATTCAATGCCACATTGCACCCCTTCACAACAACAAATTGACCTGTACATGCTAGTATGATCAAAATGAAACTATAAGCTTACTAAATATACAAAACAATTGAGGTTACCCCCTCAAACACTCTTTCACCATCACATTAAGTGAAATATCAAATTTTACATCAGGGTAAAAAATTGCCGTATGTTTTACGTACCTTGTTGGTTTTCAGCAATTTTCTCAGAGAAATTTCGGCATCAGATGATCTCACGACGTTATATTTTCGTATACAGTTCATATGAACAACATTATGGTGCTCACACCGGTCACCGGTCGATGGTCACGACATGATTTGCTTCAGGTGGCCCATATTACCTGCTGGCCCATATTACCTGCATGTACCCTATATATATATATATATATATATATATATATATATATATATATATATATATATATATATATATATATATATATAATTTTAGTCAATATTCATTATGCGCTTTTTGAATATGATATTATCAAAACTATTTCGAGTAATTTTTTTTATGTATCGACAGTTTAAGCTTTGGACGTTTAACATAATTATCATAACTCGGTTATTAGTAGATAATGGATAATCCTATCTTTTTAATTTTCTTTCTAAAGAGGTGGGGGGGGGGCGAAAGCCGGAAGCCTTCGACAAGAAAGAAACAACATTATTATGATCTCACAAATTTTAAAATAATAAACGCGTCATAAGTTCCTCATGGAAGGAAGGCCTACATTCACGTATAAATCTCAGTCTAGCCTACGTGATTGTATACATGTATGAACTTTTATACCTTCTGCGCAGAAAGAGAAGAGATTCCGCATCGTATATATTGGTTTTTATACATGACAAATTTGTGTCGAATCGCCTGATAGGTATCATAGTTAAGAGGTTTTAATTTCTAAAATTGGTCTCGGCGTGCCATCGTTTTATTTGGTGGGGAAGTTTTATGTCTGAATGTCTATTATTCCAGCTAATGTTTTAGGAATATAATACGGAACGTACAACGTAAAAAGGCCATCATGATATTGCATTCTTTGTGCCATCTACCATCGCATCCATTACAGCATACTAGCTTTTTCTTTACTGTGTTGACCTCTTTCAAGGACACCAAAACTTTACAACAATGACAATGATGATGAAAATAATAGTTGATATTTCTATGGCGCCTATTTTGAAAGAGTTCAGCTGTCTAAGCACTTTATGAATATCATTACCCAAGTCATGTTCTTTATTTCATTTGGTTGTATTTCGTTTGTGTTCTTCAAAGATCCCTTCGGCATTGCATGTGACCCGGAATTCCCAAGCGATGGTTCCACTGTCTGTTCAGATGGCTCACGGGAGACAATCCAGGTCACTAATGCCACCGTGACGGTCAAATCAGATATCACCGGTCCTAACACCTTAACTACATCGACTGTCGATGCCACGGAAGCAGCTAACAGCATCATTCACTGTGATACCTTCACCTGTCAGAGTCTGGCCTTCATCCTTCTAGCCAACTACTCTACTCAGTACTGCTTCGGGTCTTCACACCGCGGGTTTGCCATGAATCCATCTCCTATCATTGTAATCAATGCAAAGGTGTTTGTAGAATACACAGACACGACAGGTAAGAATACACTTTAACACTTTTTAATATTGTACTATTTCACATCCTTAATGGTGGTGTCACATGCACCGGGTAAAAAGAACGGGTCTTCGCCGTTCACCGAAAAACCAAAATTTGCAACACGGCAATAGAACGGCACCGGCCACATAACATTTTTCATCATTTTCACCGGGTCTGTATCGTTCTTTACCGGGTCTATACCAGGTCCTAGCCAGTCTGGTACCGGGCTGACCGTCCTCATATGTAGTCCATGCTTTCTTCTTGTCCGTGCGATTACCGCTTGGCCACCGACCTTACCGCTCTCTGACAGGAATAAGAAAATTGTTTTCTTCGCCGGGTGACTCTTCGCCGTTTTCCACCGTTCGCGACCGTGCAAAACAGGTTAATGCGAACGGCGGGACACGGAGGATGGGTCGGTGATGACCCGTCAAAAACGCTCACGTGATTTTGTCTTCGGTTCATGCCCGGCGAATATTTTGGGCATGCCCGGGCATGCTCAAAATTTTCGCCGGGCATGAACCGCAGGCACCGGCCGATGGAGACCCGGTGTAAGGGCGGTATAATGGCGTTGTGATGACGGTATGCGGATGGTGTGAGGACGGAACAAACGCTCCACACCCGTCCACAAGAGCGGTCATGCACGGTATTGGACTGGACTGGTGGATCTACCCGTATGGTGTCTTCAAATCACGTATATGGTGTCTTCAATCCGCCCTTTGTTTTCGAAGCACTCGATCTCATCGCTCTCTTCACAAGCTCAGAGATGAATGATATTGCAGCTTTCAAAAGATACGTTATAATCTGAAATACTTTTATTGTCATTGCCGGGGAGAAGAATTTAAGATTTGGTCCTTTTATGGACATTTTTTTAAAAAATATTTGTTTCTTTTGTTTGACATTAGTTTCTAAAGTTTTATTTCTAATAACAGCTTTGCAAATAAATATTAGACTATACTTTCATAATAAGCTCCAGTATAGTTTGGTCTAAATCGTTTGCCCAAATTACATGTATACTTTATACCCGCCTTTCATTTAAACAAATTGTATTAGTTTTATCGAATATTATTTTAATTTCTCCGCGAAAATTTCCCCATGCTTTTGAAATATTTAAATCTTGTTATATCAAATGAAATATTGTTATCATAATAGAAGTACTTTTTAATTATTTCTAATCATTATATTATGGATTGTCTAATATTTTGTCATAATAATTCATTGCTATATTCTTTTAGCCAAATTATAACACTCTATAGAATCGCATCAACAAAAATGTCTACATCATTCATAATTCTGCTTTTTGGATATTTTTGTATGATCCATGGATTAGTTTTCTGTTTATTTTTATTTTCATTGTTTTACACACGACCCCTTTAAGTGATTTTACTGTGATTAAATTTATTAATCAGAACTATACAAGACAATGCCTTAATAGAATATTTGTATTAATAAAAATACATGCAAATGACACTGTATTTTATATCTGACAAACAGCTTTTTAAGATTGCCAAAAAATACGAATTTTGTTTGCCATAGATTGTATATAATTCATGTAACTAATTTAATTTCAGTGGGGTATTTAGTTATGGTAATGAAATACCAAAATTGAACCACTTTTCAAGGAAGTTTAAAAAGAAAAATTGGAAATACAAAAAGAGACTTACCCAGGCATTTCCCGACCGAAAATTTAGGTAAAAATAGTGCCTAAAATTGAGAATTAGGGGGCTTTGCCCCCCCCCCCCTCTTATCGCCTGCCCCTTCCCCAGAATCAATAAATAATAATATACATATGAATGGATGGAGTGACCTTTGTGGAACGACTCCTACCCCATGGTTGTTGTTTGAATAATGATGGGATATTGGACGCCCAACATTTGCCCAAAGACCAAAACGCAGACCCCCTATCACTAATTATAATCAAGACATAACAAAAATAATATTATTTCAAAGTGAAGAAACTTTGTGGGGGAAAAAAAAAACCTTTGAGGTTTTCCCACTTGTTCAGAACTCTAAGTTAGAACAATTTGATAAGTACGACCAATTTGATATTGTATAAAATCCATTATAAGGTGTAAATAAGTTTTCATGTACTAGGAGTTGGCAAGTTTAGGCACAAGGGGGCGTACTTGATGCGGAAAAGGAAAGGGGTGATCGATTCATGTTGCCCGACGTCACCACGGTCCATCTCCTTCCTGCAAACGGGCATGAAACGGTTGCGGCGTCCTCATTCATCCTTTTACCGCCCTTTTAACGACTGGTCCGGTTTAAGACCGTTCTGATATACCCGGTCATCACCCGGAAATAACCCGGCAAGAGTTCGGCTGTTCTTGAAAAATCCTTTCGGGAACGGGTGCCCAGCTAACTCCTGTGAATGTGTTGGATGGGCTTCAACCGCTTCACCGTGTGCCTCACCGTTTGCCACCGTGTGCACAAATTTGGCCAGAACGGTGGTGAACGGTGGGCCAACACGGCGCATGTGACACCTGCATTACGCTTTACTCAATTGCTGCGTGGCGACTCTATTATAGCTTTTTATATTATCTATCCCATGAATAAAGATTTTTTTTTTTTTTTTTTAAATAATACATGCAATTATAGAATGATGAGTTTGTTAATTGATCAACTGTTCGAACTGACCAGTTGCGGTGGTTTAGTATTTCAGTTGGCTCATATAATCTACACTGTAAAAATAATTTGTTGAAGTTACTTAATTAAATTGAGGAAAAAAAAATTGCCTCAATTTCTTAAAAGTATTTGTAACTTTGTCAATTTTAAAGAAGATTTACTTGTTTTCTTTTCCAACCACTTAAATTTTGAGTTAGTAAGACTTAATTTGAATGTTTTATTTAATGTTGTCTTTTTAAAGTTAAATCTACGTAAGAAAATCAAGGAATAATTGTAAAGGAGAATATATATATATATATAAATATATATTTTTTTAAAACAGTTTATGGGCCAACTAATTACCGCATTTCTCTCTTCTTATCTCTGCTGGTGGCTTGTATCCATCAAGAGGAGTATGAACATCACCAGTTATACGAGAAATCGCTATACAAATAATGTATTATGAATAAGGTTATCCTTTTTTTTAACCATGTGCTTGATCAGCAACCTTAAATGTGCCTGATTACATTTTTATCTCAGCAGTTGTTAAAAGGGGATGAAACACATTAATTTGTGAGAAAACAAGAAATGCCATGGGATATCTTCTTTTATTCTAAGACCATTAAGTCGATCCTATACGATGTTGAAAAATACAATTTTTTGTTACCAAACTTTGGTTGGGGATTCAGCAACCTCAAACGTGCCTGATTATATTTTTATTTCAACAATTGTTAAAGGGGAATACAAAATCTTGAATAAATTCAACGAATCATCACTGTGAAATTTTGAGAAAAATGGATAAAAATAAGACAAATATAAGCATTCGAATATTCTTGGCAAATAATGATATGGAGATACTCTGAATGGCAGTGTGGCCAGGATGTGTAATGTCATTCATGAACAACTCTCCTATTTGATGGACACACACAAATATATATGAAATAAAAAAAAAAAAAAAAAAAAAAAAAAAAAAAAAAAAAAAAAAAAAAGAAGAAGAAGAAGAAAGAAACCTAATTCCTAAGATTCAAATATTCATAATTTTCTTAACTGGAATAGGTTTTATGTATCCTATTAAAACAACCAATACATTTATGCTTCTTACAATGTTAAAAAATGAGTCATTATAATGCAGTGGATGAAGTGTAAACAGTTCAGGCGCGTATCCAGGATTTTCGCACGGGGGGGGGGGGGGGGGAAGGGGGGTAACGTAATTTTTGCGTCCCTGAGTACTTTGTACACAAGGGAAACAAAAAATATAATATATTTTCCCTCTTTTTTTAAACGACCAGAAAGCGTATGATTTTAAGCACTTAGGGGTTTGAATTTCGTTTAGTTTCTCATCAGTTAGAATATAATATGAAGCTGTAATTTGTCCATCAAAACGATTTGAAAGCAAGCAATTGTTTTTCTTTTAACAAACTTAGGCCTAATAGAAATAGTCGAGCGGGCAATTCTCTTTACGAATAAACTAAAAACAAATCTTTTCATCGTAATGACAATATTCACCAGGAATGTAAAATTTGCCCATCAAGTAATGTGACATCAATCCACTGTAAATTTATGATTTGGTGGTCAGGATCCTAATGTATAATCTGTTTACAAGAAAATGAAAAAAAGAAAAAAAAAAAATAGGCGACCGCGAAGCGCGAGCCGAAATTAGATGTGTTCGAGTAATCTGGAAACGGGACACAAAGTGATAACGTTTTGGAGAAATGATGAGGGCGCGAAGCGAAAATTTTGCTTTATATATTCTAATCATGCATGTGAAATTTGTCCATCAAGTAATGTGAAACCAATTCTATGTAAATTGATGTTTTGGTGTTTAGAATCCTCATAACATATAATCTGGTTACAAGAAAGAAAGAAAGAACAAAACAAAAAACAAAAAAGAAAGAAAAACAAACAAACAAATAAATTTAGGCACCCCTAAACTTTAGACTGAATCGGCGCCATACACATGTTTGTTTTAGGTTAGTTTGGTGCTCCTTAGTTTCAGGTCAATTTGAAAAGTAATAAATGTAAATGTAATTTGGTGGTTAGAATTCCCATAATGTATATTCTGGTAAGCGGAAATAATAGGCAAGAGCGAGCGGAAATTTTGATATATTCGAAAGATCAGAAAACAGGACATTTTGTGCGTTCCTTCAATAGGGATCACAATGTATTATCGCCTTCGAAGCAATGTTGCGAGCGCGAAGCGCAAGCGAAATGGCATTGAAATTTACAACTGAAGAGTGTAGTGGAAGAAGTACTTAAGTCACATAATACTAGTTCTGAGATATAAGCGTTTGAATATTTCAAATTACTCCTCACATCACATTTTTTTAAATTTCAGATTCAAACTTGGTGGAGTTGATTTTTATCACAAAAGAATAATATATGCCAAATTTGAGGAATTTCGTGCCTATCGATTTCCGATAATCAATAACCCATATCGTGGACTTAAGTACTTCTTCCACTACAATCGTGGACTTAAGTACTTCTTCCACTACAATCATGGACTTAAGTACTTCTACCACTACAAAGCCTCATTATGGGGGTTTCTTGTTTTAGGCAATATGTATTGATTTCTTTAAACATTGAGGCTTTATTATATTTTGATATGGTGTATTTGTAATATTCATATATAAAAAATCTTACTGTGGGGTTGGGGGTGTCATTATGCTATTTTTACCCACTTTGGGGCATTTTTTTCTCAAAATTTTGGAGTTTCAAAGGTGAAGCCTCTTCCTAGATTTCACCTGTCTAAATAAAGAGGATAAAATATGATCCATTGAAAAAATGACCAACATGCATATTTCCCCCTATTATTGATAGGGATTAATCATATGGGGGTGGCAATATTATTTTTTTACTGTTTTAGGCACCTTTTTACTATTTTGGGATTTTAAGGAGGCCAGCCCTGTAAACTAGCCTGTGACTATTGTTTGACATATATTGACAAAAATATTAAATTAAGCTGGCAGCGGCACGTAAGTTTTCATATATATCTCACCTGATGTTTATTATACCCCAGTTGGGGCACTTTTTTTTTGGGGGGGGGGTGTTTTATGGGCAGCCCCGTCTAACCTGGTTTCTTGCCTGTCTGACACGATGTGATAAAACTCATTTATATTAACTTCTACATATACTGCCTATAAAGTGGCAAAATTAGGACCTACTATACTATTTTTTTTTTTTTTTTTTTTTTTTTTTTTTAATAAATTTATTTAGTGAATGCTGCATAGGCCTACTCCTACAATTTTTCTAATTATTTTTGATCAAAATATCGCCTAACGTCAAGATTTTTATATTGTATTATTGTAATGTAACATTTATGTATACCGCATTGTATTATGTTTGTAAAGAAATCTCAATTCAGCTTACGGCTGCGACGATTTTTATTGAATAAACCATATCTTATCTTATCTTATCTTATCTTACCCGATTGGGGGCTTTTTAAAATATTTTTTTTTATGTTGAAGGGCAGGGGGGGGGGCAATTCCACTTTACTACAAAATGATAGGACTTTTAAAATATATTTGATAATATTTGACTTGAGACGCCACATTGCAGGTAAACCTTTTGGTGTGTGCATGCTTTGACATCCGCAATATTTTATTTATTTATTTATTTTTATTTTTATTTTTTTTATTTTTTTTTGGGGGGGGGGCGGCGCTAATCAACCGCCACACGCCTTTGTGCTTACTGTCTTGCAAAGTCCCAATATTGCATTCACTATGAAAGACTTCACTTCCCTACTGTGAAAACCAGCTATTCTGTTTTAGCTACCCTCCAAACAAATAAATTTGTTTTGACCCCTCCCCCCCCCCCCCGACACACACTCACACACCACACACAAACACGTACATATTTAGAACACATTTTGGGGTCTGCCAATACCAAAAAAATAGGAGGGTTGTCCTATTCCTCGTCCCATAGTGAAACTTGGACTCACAGCTTGGTGGACTTAGGTACTTCTTCCACTACAATCATGGACTTAAGTACTTCTTCCACTACAATGATGGACTTAAGTACTTCTTCCACTACAAAACCTCAATTTCGAAAAATGGGGGTTGTTGGTTGGGGCACTTTGCAATAATTTTTTCGCAAAACTGATACTTGCACATGATTCTTGATGGTCTGTGAATATCATTTATGCAAAAAACTCATTTTTGAAAAAATGTGACTTAAGTACTTCTTCCACTACACTCTTCAACTGTGCTCTACACTGAAAACCTAAACGGGTAGACCGACTAGCTTTAAAGCTAGTCGTAGTGATGCCCAGACTGACTAGCTTTAAAACTAGTCGGTCACGACGGACGAGCTTTCCTTCAACACAACCCGGTTATTACGGACTAGCTTTAAAACTCGTCCGTCTCTACGGACTAGCTTGAAAGCTAGTCCGTCAAGTTAGTCCGTCAAGACGGACTAGTTTTAATGCTCGTCGGTCAAGACAGACTAATTTTAAAGCTCGTCCATCGTGACCGACTAGTTTGATGGACTAGCATAAAAGCTAGTCGTAGTGATTCCCAGACTGACGAGCTTTTGAGCAGGACTAGCTTTACAGCTAGTCGGTCATGGTGTAAAAGCTAGTCCGTCGAGCTTTTCTGCCGCGATGTTCTTGCTGCTGTCCTGACAGACTAGCATGACGGACGAGGTTAATATGGTTTCACCAGCTTGTCAGAGACGTCAAATCTGAAATATTGGAAGATATTATATTCAGAATGTATCAACTTGATTAAAGGTAGTGTCAGCCTTTTGCAGGCAAAAATATTAAATTTCTAGCTTTTAGAGGATATAGTAGTATACCAATGACTATATCCTCCCACGACATGATTAAGCTCAAAAGTGTATGTTTGTCATTATATTGCGATTATCAAAACTCATTCCTATTTTTTCGAACCTCAAAAAATATACCGTACGGTGCGAACCGCTGACCGTTAGCGCAGAGAATAATGCACGCTGATGCGCCGTGTGTATATTGCTGTGTACGGTCCGTACTGCACGCGCTGTAATATCAACGATGTTGATGGAGAGCTGGTCAAGATTGGTAGTCAGATTTTCGTTTCGTATTACTGATCTAGGCAACCTATGACAGTAAGATTGAATAGACAGTATAGGTCGATTATATTCTACAGTTATGCCAAGTTGCATTAGTTTTCGCAATTTGTGAAAAAGGCTGATACTACCTTTAAGCTCGGAAACAGAATAAATAGAGAAGGTACATTGAAACGACATTGCAACTATTTGTATCAAAAGCTAGTCAGTCATTTTAATGGGTAAACTGGGTCGACCCAGCTGCTTTTATTGGCCTAGTCGGTCACGTCGACAAACTAGCATCAAGCTTGACAGACGAGCTTTAAAGCTCGTCCGTCAAGTTGAGACATGTAGATTCAGTTTTATGCTAGTCCGTCTCGACGGACTAACATGACAGACTAGCTTTAAAACTAGTCCGTCTTGACCGACTAGCATTAAAGCTAGTCGGTCCATTGACGGACGAGGTTAGGTTTTCAGTGTTTGTATAAAGACCATGATTTAAAGACCAATTTGTTGCCCCCTTAACTTCAGGTCCATTGGGCGCCCATTCCTTTAGTTTATGGTGAGTTTGGCGCCCCTAAGTTCAAGGTTGATTTGGCGCCCCCTATATTTAAGATCGAATTGGCGCCCCCTTAGTTTAAGATCAATATGGTGCCCCTAAGTTTAAGGTAAAAAAGGGGCCCGCTTATCTTTATATCAATTCGGCGTCTCTAAGTTTAAGCTCAACTTGGCGCCCCTAATTTTAAGGTCGATTTGGCCCGCCTAAATTCAAGATCACTATTGCGCCCCTGGGTTTAAGACCAATTTGGCTCCCCTAAGTTTAAGTTCAACCTGGCGCCCCACTAAATTTAGAATAAAATTGGTATCCATATGTTTGATGTCATTTTGGTGTTCCCTAAGTTAAAGATCAATAACTTCAAGTCAATTTTGCGCTCCCTTAGTTTAAGATCAATAGGGTGCCCCTAAATGTAAGGTCAATTTGGTGCCCCCTATTTTCAGGTCAATTTGGCGCCCCTAAGTTTAAGGTCAATTTTGCGCCCCGTATCTTCAGGTCAATTTGGTGCCCCTTTAAGTTTGAGGTCAATTTGGCGCTCCTTCGGTTATAGCTGGAATTGGCGCCACCTTAGTTTAAGGTTGATTTCGCGCCCTTAAATTTAATTGGCGCCCCCTTAGTTTAAGATCAATATGGCACCCCTAAGTTTAAGGTCAATTTGGCGCCCCTTATCTTCAGGTCAATTTGGCGCTCCTAGTTTAAGTTCAATTTGGTCCCCCCTTAGTTTAAGGTTGATTTAGCGCCCCATAGATTTAAGGTAAATTTAGCGTACCCTGAGGAAATTCGGTGCAACCCCCCACAGAAATAGGCCTATTTTGCCCCTTCTTTGTATGTATAGACACACACACAAAAAAAAACACCTCTCACTTTAATACATTAACTTGTGTGTGTAAACATTGTTAAGGGTTTTTAATATTTTAGTTACCCGATACTGTAATTTGAACATCTTTTATTTGTGGCAAAATGAGTCTCTGGACCACGAATCATCCCCCACATTCGATGATCTGTCTACGCCAGTAATCACAAGATGCGTAAGACTATATCCTAATAACCCCGTCACACTGAGCTCGTTCCTACTACGTCCTTACAAATTTTGCCGAACGGGCATAGTCTGTGTGTAAACTGAGTGGACGTAGTAAATACTTCTTACGATCTGTTTACGAACTTCATGGACTAGCTCGGTCGGATTTCCAAAAAAGTGTTCAAAAAAATCGGGCGCCCATCTCGTCCTAAAATTTTACGGGGTGGCAACGTACCTGAAACGAGATGGACGTACTACAAACGAAATTGCCGTACTTAAATCGTTCTAAAGATGTGCTAGGACGTCATACAAACGAGCATTGTATATTAATTATTCAAGTTCTAAAATTAAACGTAGTGACAACGTTCCTTAAACGGGTAGGACTTACTCTGAACGAGAAGGATGTACTACGAACATACGTTTCAATTTTTAAACAGAACGGCATGTCATAATTCCCGTCACACTGAGCTAGTTCTCACTGCGTTCTAGGTAGTTCTTGGCGAACGGGCTCAATCTGTTTACACACGGACTGAACGTAGTGCAGAGCGTTTAGAATCTAGTACAGACCGTTTACAATTTGTTTACGAACTTGGCGAACGGGCCCGAACGGAGAGAACGGAAAGGCATCCCGATTTTTTTTAACATGTTAAAAAAAATCGTACTGGCTTCAAGTTCTAAAATTAAACGTAGTGACAACGTTCCTTAAACGGGTAGGACTTACTCTGAACGAGAAGGACGTACTACGAACGTGGTACCTAACTTTTATCATGCTGCGCATAGGCACTTTTAGTGACCGTTTGGACGTGCTACGAACGGTATAGAGTGAACGAGCAGTTTACTCGTTCTGAACTGGATAACAACGTATTGCGGACGCGATAAAGACGGAATTGACGTAACGAGAACTATTTATGAACTGCCTAGCATCGTATTCAAGAAATTACTTTTCAAAGTTATAAGTTCCAACCCGACCAAAGCCCGTTCAGCATTTTTTTTTTAAACGGGCAAAAACGGGCAAGAACGTTATAGAACGACCTCAGTGTGACGGCCCCCTAAAAGTCATGAAAGCTTCCCAGCAAACACAGAACGTTTTCAGAACGTTTTCAAAACGTTTTTTCTAGGTCCTGTACGTCTTCGTCCTAAACGTTAAAGTTTGGACTTCTCATTTATGTCAAAGTTTAGGTTTTTTGAGAACGTTTAAAACGTTTTTTGGACGTTTACAAAACGTTTGATATAGGACCTTTACAAAACGTTTGTGGACGTTTTGTACATAACGTTTACAGAACGTTTTATATACGTCCAGTTCAATATATCGATCAACTTAGAACTTTTAAAAACAAATACCAGAAGTGATCACTATGTTTTCTACGTGCAACTAAATAAAAACAAATAAAAACACAGATCACTAAAATACTATAGGCGATTTCTATATTGAAAGCGAGATTTGTTTGTTTCATTATATATGGGTATATGTATAGGATTCATTAATAAAAATAAATACATAACAAAAAAATATTTTTAATGATTTTACATACTCAATTTTATTACCGGTAATTTCAAATCATTTCATATACGACGATCTTTACACATCAACGAACGAGGATGCGCGCCGAGGATTGATCGATGACGTCATCCCAGCAAACACAGAACGTTTTCAGAACGTTACAAAATGTAACCTTTTAATCAAAACGTTCACAAAACTTTTTAATTGAACCTTATAATGAGACTTATTATATTAAACGTTTTATGAACGTTTTTTTATACGTCCAAATAGGACCTTATGCAAATGAGAAGGTGATTAGCATATAATACGTTAGACATATCGAAATAAACGTGTTTATTGAAATTATTTCCATTTAACAGTTATAAATTCATTCTTTGGTGTTTCATTTTATTGTAATATTGTTCTGAAACACACATAAATATTTAAAATAACTAATTCAGTATTGGAATGTACAAACATAACAAATAAATTAATAACTAACCATCATAAACGATACTTTCAATAAACTATAAATTTTCTAGAGCATCATACAGTGTTAAATCCTAATGATATCCAGTAAAGGCAACTTTTAAGCATGATTTGGATTGGAGACACCTCACTCTAAAGTGCTATTCCACAAATGGTGGCCAAGGGTTTGAGGTGCATGAAACATATTTGTATTTATTATATTGTATTCACAAGTTTTTAAGAGGTTTCCAAAGGTTTTTTAAAGGTTTTCTAGACGTTCTTAAAACGTTTTGTATTACATTTCAAGGTTTTAAAAACGTTTTAAAAACGTTCCAGACGTTTTTTTAAAAGGTTTTCTGCGTGTTCTAACAACATCCACAATATATTTAAAACGTTTTCAAAAGGTTTTTTTTACGTTTAGAGCTTCCGAAAGGTTTTTAACGGTTTTTTATTGGTTCTTTTAACGTTTAAAAAACGTTTTTAAAACGTCTAAAACCTACCACATTTTGACGTCCATAGAATGTTTTATAAAATGTCAAAAAAAAACCAATTCGGAACGTTTTAAAAACGTTTTTAGAACGTTTTTAGAACGTTTTCAAAAGGTTTTCTGTACGTCTCCAGCTTCCGAAAAGTTTTTAAAGGTTTTTTATTGGTTCTTTTAACGTTTAAAAAACGTTTTTTAAACGTCCAATAAAACGTTTTTAAAACGTCTAAAACCTACCACATTTTGACGTCTGTAAAACATTTTTACAAAACGTCCACAAAACCAATTCGGAACGTTTTTAAAACGTTTATAAAACGTCTGTTTGTTAGTTGGGTTTCGGCATCAAAAAGTTATCCCTAAACTTACTTCGGCAAATGTACTAGGGCGTTCAGAATCCCGTAGACTTTGTGTAGCTTTGGGTGTTCTAATAATTTTGGCCACCACTGCATAGGGTAGATGTAGGGAATACCGGCCACTTAAGCTCATTTGCTTAATTAGGACATGAAAACAATAAAATCACAAAAGAAAAAGATTCTCATTGCTTAGCTACATCATTCAACTTTATTTTCCAACAAAAATTGAGGTAATAAAATATTTGTTGAGGCAGTTATATGCAAATAATGACGTCATGGTAAATTGTCTGGCATTCCCTACAGTGTAGGAAATACCGGACAGTATGTTTTTACCTTTTTTTTTTTTGTATAAAGATCTGTCTGGAAGCACTGATTTGAATGTAAACCATCAACTTAACATGTTTGTATTGATTTTTTATAACATTATTCATTTTCAGAAGATTATATGCATTTTACTACAAAATTTCAAAACACTCAGAATAACTTTATATCTCATGTAGATCATGACATATCACACTAATAATAAAGAGAAATAGACATTTCAAAATTGTCAAACAATTTAATAAATAAATATAATACATTATATATGCAATACTATTTGATCTACATGCTTAGCAACTCAACCCGGAAGTAAAACAAACAACCGTCAATGTGGTGTCCGGTATTCCCTACACAAAAAAATGACTGACTAGCACTTTTCAACACACTTCCACCCCAATACACAGGCTTTGTACAGTGCAAACACTCCATACACGTTTGGCCCACCCTCCACACATGTCCATAATGCATGAAATAGAGGTCATGCCCCAATTCTATTTTTATACCATCACATTCTCTAAAATGTCAATTTTTACATCAGGCCATTTTTCAGGCTGCAAATTTTCCTTCCTTGACAGATTTTGGTAGTTTTCTCGGAGATTTCTCACTTGTTGTTGTCGAATACAGCATTCAACCTTCCCAGACAGACCACCTGACCAATAGATGCCGGTATTTCAACTCAGTTGATCTTATGTTGGCAGCTAGGGCTGGATATGTGGTGACTGTCCGATATTCCCTACTGTCCGCTATTCCCTACATCTACCCTATGTTACGACTTGACTGCTGCATGGAGCTAATTTCACAGTACGGGTATGACCACCGCGGCGCTGGTGTGTCAAAACAGACAAATGTCAGACAATAGTATGAACACGTAATATTATGTGGTCCGCGCACAGTGTACAAACGCCAATCACGTAATATTACGTGGTCCGCAGCCAAGTGGTTACATTAAAGTATCAATTTTCACGCTACAATTTTTAAAGAGAAAGGAGGCACTATTGAATAGTTACAATACACTCAAGGAAACACTTATATTAATAAAGAGAATTGCACATAACTGTTATGACACAAGGGCCCGAATTCACAAACGTGGTTTAGTTAGTCCATGGTCTAAATCAATTGTTTAAACCACGGATTTAGACCATGGTCTAAATTTTGGTATTCACAAACCACCTGATTTAGACCATGGACTAACTAAACCACGTTTGTGAATTCGGGCCAATCTGTTTAAATTTGTACTCTTTCACAGTAGCGGACGCAGCCCATATCAATTCTAGTTGTAAACTTAAGAGGAAGAGGGCGCTATCACTCTACGCAAATCAAACGCTGCCATAGACATTTTGTAATTTTGCACAGTTTTTCTTCACTTTGTTTTCTGATTATGGCGAGCACTACCTTTTTGCAAAGAAATGATAACTTTGAAAATAATTACGTTAAGAGTTTTTTTCTTTCAAAAAAAAAAAACTTACTGCAAGAGGGAAAAAAAGTCTGGCCACTTGTGTCAATTCGAAATCCTAATAGATCAAAATTCCGTACAATATGGCAAATTTGCTCTCAAATAGCTCATACGCCCAATAATATCTTCCTGAGATAGCCGATAATATATAAACTTAATGATCAAGCCGTTTTTAAAGCTGAATTATCTCTACTTCCAGAAGATGGTAAATTCATTTCGATGGTTAAAAAAAGTCCTGTCACTTTTGAACATTATCACAAACGATCTTTACTTCATGGTCCAATAATTCCGCATATCACATGCATATCGCATTGGGCTCTTCAGCAAGATTGACAAGATCACTATTTATATCAATAATGCGTTAGGAACATCATCTATGTGGAAATAAAGGATTCATTAACACGTTTAGCACATATGAGTGTTATTAGAGCTTGCATAAATTGTATTTCACCCATATCTGTCTGAAGCATCTACCTACGAAAACTATGAATAAAGTTCCATTATTCTATTCTATGTCATGAGAAATTAAGCTCGAACGATCGACTGACAGACCATTTTACCACAGGGAATTTTCTTAGGCGATTTTTGTACGCTAAGTAATAATGCATGCAGTTGTCAATCGGTCGCTTCCCGCCGTTATAGCGCGGGTTTTGTTGACATTAATGTAGAACCTGATTGCGGATACAGCACCGCGGACTACGCTAAATTCTCGTATATTCGCGCCGCTCAGGATTGGTATTTTCCACTAAAACTCATGAATATAATGTTGCGTTTCCCCTCCTCAAATAATGGACGCGTCTTTATGTTAAGATTTAATGTCATACGTTAGGTTTACATTTCACGTGGAGTAGAATTGATATGAGATTTCAGACAATGAATTTATCGGGCCCACGCGTAAACATAATGGAGTCGCTTTTGTCCCCGGACAATTGGGCCCCCGAAATGCATTCAATTCGATTTTCTTGGATCCGCTCCTGCTTTCAAAAAAGGAACATAATTTTGAATCACAAATTCGATTATATGAATTTTGAAGTACACATTAATGCATTGATATTTGCAACTCTTACAACAAGTATTGCACTTTATTTCTTAACCTGTTCCTTAATTTTTCTTCCTTCATAATATAACAATTCAAGCTAAAACTAAAATCATAAAAAGTATCAACTCTCTGCATACTTGAATTAAAAAAGAGAAGGCACTGTTATATAATTATATGAACAATAAATACCCTTTATATACAGAATTGTATATTACGTACGACACATTTTATAATTGGTCTGTGTACCCTCCCTTCCCAAAATATTGTAACCATGGTAACGTAAGCACGATATAGGGCAATATGCATTAGACTTCATACAGGCCTTCAAACATACACCCGATACAGGCCTTCTTGTGGTGAAATTGAATTTACTGCAAAAACTGTTTTTTTTACACATTTATTATATATATTTACTTCGTAATAACGACGTCTTATTTTGAAGTTCACCCCCATTATAACGTCTTTGCAAATCCCTAATCCCCCCCCCCCAAAAAAAAACAAAAACAAACAAACAAAAAAGAAACAACACCACCAACAACAAACAAACAAAAGCAAATCTGTCTTGTATGGGTTAGATGTTTTACTTCGACTCTTTTTTGGGTACGTAATGGACATTGAATTTCTTTACAATTACTTTATGCAAACCCCGTCTTGGGAAAAATAAGAGACCAGTGGAGGATTTGAAAATAGAGGGTCGCACATGGGCGATTCTTTGAAAAGTGAACCTTTTTTGGAAAAAATAAAGTTTGTCCTTTTTGTTTTTAAGCTGCACATTCATATAGAGCATTGTCTGAAGTTTCATGAAATGCATTTTTTATCTTAATTTTACAAATTTTTCATGCTCATTTGCATAAGTTAACATGCAAAAAAATTGAATAGAAAAATGGTACGTAAAATATCATTTGTTTGACCCTGTCTTGATTGTATATGCTGGTCTCCTTACTTTGATTATTGTCATTATACCCTTTTTAAACTTCATTCCTTTAAATTTAAATGAAAAATAATGGTGTTGAATTTATTGTTTTAAGATAATTATCTAAAGAAATTAATTGCCATCAAATGTCACACACGTGACCAAAAAACACGAAAAGTTAACGCCGCCCGAAAACCATGGTTCTATCATTATTACATTTTTTTCTACAAAGCTAGATATAATGTGCCTTGCATCTCACCAAATATGAAGCCATGATAGCTTTTAATTTAGTAATTAATTAACTTTGAAATTGGTCACACACGTGACCCACGGGTCACGTGTGTGACCAACTATGGTCATGCCTAACTATACACAGCCCCGTTGCCGAAGGCGACGGGGCTGTACTTTCACCAACCCCATTTACAGTGAAACAACCAGCGATGATGAGCGATCAGGTGATTATACTGGTTAATATGATGAATCTAATGTTAAAATGTAGTTCAACGGCATGTATGATATTTCAAGATACGGCCGTTGAAAAACTGAATTATATAAGAGCTTTTTGACTTACCAAAATGAATTTTCCGTTGGCCTTGTCTCTTCTCATAGTGTTGGTGCCATCGCTGCCATTTTCTACGTCATTTTACTGTGCGAAGACGTATTTAACTCTGTGGCGAAGACAGCGCACGCACGGAGAAATATACGTGGATGGACTCAATTTTCCTGTATTTTTCTTCATTATTAGTTGATTACTTCATGTGAAACATTCGCAGATGTCACCAATTCGAGGAAAAATTTCAAAGATTTTATTCAATGTGAGTATGAATTCAAATAAGGTATTTTTTACCACGAAATTTGTGGTCATGTATAGATATTTTTAAAACCTTCACCAAATATGTCTACTGGCTCGTCAGTTCCCGTCGCTTCGCGACGGGGGCTGGTCGGTTTAGGTCATGCCTTTAAAAAAGGACCAGGCTATTCGGCCATTCTTTGAAAAGTGAACCTTTTGGGGACAAATAAATTTTTGCTTTTTGATTTTAAGCTGCATATTCAAATAGAGCAATGTCTAAAGTTTCATGAACTGATGTTTTTTTCGCGATTTTTGCAATTGTTCATGCTCATTTGCATAAATTAACATAAATAATAATTAAATGGAAAAACGGTAAATAAAATATCATTTTTTAACCCTGACTGGAATGGATATGCTGACTTCCTTACTTGGATTACTGTCATTATATTATTATTTACCTCTATTCCTTTTAATCTAACCCAAAAACTAATGTTGTTAAATTGATTATATTGAGATAATCAACCCTGGAAATTAATTGCCCTAAAAATGTCACACACAAGTAACCAGAAAACACAAAAAGTTTATGCCCCGTCTTAACCGTGGCTCTGGTATTATCATATTAATTATTTCTTCAAAGCTAGATTTAATGTACCTTGCATCTCACTAAATATGAATCCATGACAAGTTTTAATTTGATTATTAATTAGCAAACAAATTGTTCACACACGTGACCCGTTGGGCGGGGGCGGTCATAAATTCTGATTATTTTCACTTTCATTGGCTGAAATTAATTTATTTTAGCATTATTATGCTCCAAAATGGTTCTGCAATAATTTTTTGCGAAAAAAACCCAAAAAACAACAACAACAATTAAAAGAACAAACAAAAGGTCGAAAAAACAAGGAAATACATAAGAAATTCATAAAACAATGAAATACACAAGGAATTTAGCTCGATATCAATTTTTTTCCAAGTACAATTGTTAGGTATCCTATAAAGATTATGCAAACACAAAAGTAGCATTCCAGAAGCTGTAGTTTGTCAATTAGAACAAAAATTATGACTTCATGCAATGCGTAAATTAGCATAATTAATTCATATAAAATAAATTATTATTATTATGGGAAAATTAACAGTGCTTTCTTGTAGTTACATCACACACTACCATCGTGCAAATTTTCGGCGCTCTCGCGCGATCAACAGCCAAGATCTTATAGGGGGCATCATGGCCCCCCTCCCTACCCGCCCCTCCCCCAGTCTTGACAGCTACCAAAACACCCCATTGACTGACTAAGGTTGAGTTCATAAAAATATTACCACAGCGGATATAGTAATTGCTCAAAATGTACATTTATTGCATAATACATAATATATTCATTTTTCTGTACAATTTGCCATAGGTCACACACGTGACCCACTAAAATGTCACAAACGTGACCCGACATCACGATATAAAATAATAGATAAAAAAAGAAATATCAGAGATGACTCCTATCCAGTGGTATATTTTGGTTAACAGGTCCATAATGCATATTTCACAGCAGTAAGAACATTTCATCATTTTAAAACTCAAAGGAATTTCAAAATGAAATTGAACTTTCAAAATCATGCCGTTCTGTGAAGTCACACACGTGACCTACATCTTTTGACCTCTGACCTTGAACATGCATATTGTCAATATAAAAAAATATTTACGAATGATAGCCAACAAAATATATTAGCATGATATAAACATTAAATCAGTATATTTTTAAAATTGTTAGAGTTATAGCCAATTAAAGTCAAGATTTTGCATAATTTCGGTCACACACGTGACCAAGAATGGTCCACATGGAAAATTCAATTGAAAACAAACGGAGCACAAAAGGCAGTTGTCTTTGATATACCGAGTGAGTCAATGAAAACTTTACGCCTAGAAAAATGTAAATAAAAAGAAAACCAATTTATAAACCCTAAATTATTTTACATATTCTGAAAGAGTAACTCCTCCCGCATCTTATGGTACCATTTTTGTGTGATATGTCTTTACGCTTGGATGAACACGATGCATTGTTTGCGAACATGCAAATTTCGAATTGTGCCAGGGTGGGGATGAAATTGAAGCAACAAAAGCTGACAAAAAAGCAACTCCATCATGAATAAAATAGCATAACTTTTTAATGAAAATGTTTTCCGTTTAATAACTTGGCAGGGCTGTTATTACACATATTGACTACATTTTGAATGAAAATGAGATAAATCTGTAGAGTCAGGCATGAGTGAGCACACGTCAAAGACAAAATAATCTTTTTTCAAAAGTATTAGGAGGCCTCTTTAGGTCTGTCAGTGGCAATTTACTCTGTGATGTGTACTCATTCGTGCATTACTTGACGAGTCAATATGAATAACAACACCCCTGCCAAGTTATTAAGCGGAAGACATTTTCGTTAAAAAGTTATGCTATTTTATTCATGATGGAGTTGCTTTTTTGTCAGCTTTTGTTGTTTCAATTTCATCCCCACCCTGGCACAATTCGAAATGTGCATGTTCGCAAAGAATGCGTCGTGTTCATCCAAGCGTAAAGACATACCACATAAAAATGGTACCAGAAGATGCGGGAGGAGTTAGTCTTTCAGAATATGTAAAACAATTTAGGGTTTATAAATTGGTTTTCTTTTTATTGACATTTTTCTAGGTGTAAAGTTTTTTTTGACTCACTCGGTATTTGTTGCAGTACTTAATGCATGTAATATATCACAATAAAAACAAATTTCATTATATCAATTTCTAATTGAGAAACAACTAATCGATATTTGCTAATCATGCAGCATACATTATATAAAATATTTGTTGTAAATTTCAAGATGACCGAACATGTTTAACGAAGATATATATTGCGTCCTAGAAGATAAAAGCGAAACAGTTATTGTCAGTCATTTTCTCACTGATATCAGATGATTTATGAAACATCAACTGCAATATCAAAATCATGATTTTAAGTTCATCTTTTCTCTTTATTTTAACACCTAGTATAATGCAAACAATAACCCATAGATCAGCAAGAAAATGTTAAAATTTCAATGTCAAAATCAATTTGTGCAAATCAAAGCAATGGGAAGAGCAACAACAATAGTTTTACACACAGATCTGTTCCCCATAGCTCACCTCCAAGCAGGATGATGGATGATATATGTCCTCTCTCTCTAACACGGTCTAAAAGACATGAAAGAACACCCCCTCCCCCACCATACCCACGTCACAGGGTTCTCAGCTCATCAGCTCTCAGAGCCTACTTGTTGCTCGTTTTAAGGTCAATATTTTAAAAAGAAAAAGTTAAATGTCCATACGTGGACCTCTAGCCATTCCAAAATATTTGAATGAATCTAAGAAATTCTTCAATCATAATTACCATAAATTATTTCATATGATCAACCTGCGTCCAATCCCTGCAACACGACGCACCAGGCACCTGGCTGTGGAGCCGAGGCGCTCGGCTGGGCGACGGTGTAGTGGGATGATCGAGCTGGAGTCTGCATCATATCATCACACAGTCCAACATACCGTACATAACGCACAGTAAACGACAATAGTACAATATCAATATTATCTTATTCGCAGAAAACTGAATGTCTGAGTGTAGCCTTGCCAGTCTTTCCTTGATCGGAATTTTAGGAGCAGATGTATCAACCTTCATTTTTAGAAAGACAGTTTTAATAAATGCCCTAAGACCTTCACTTATAAATCGCAGACGATGAGTGTACGTGTGTACGTGTGAGTCGAGCAGCTATTCTCTCGCAGCTGAAAACGATAAACGATAGCAAAGAACGATATCTGCCGATGGGAAATTGGTACTGAATCGCCGGGTTTTGCACGCTATCCGCCGGCGGATACTGTTCCAGCCTTCTTCAAGCCGTTTTTTAGCCATTTTTGTACCAAAAACGCCGATACGCTATCTGCCGCTACACCGGCAACTCTTTATATCACTATCATTGATAGATTCGATGAAAGAACGTAATAAAGAACACACCATCGAGAAAAGTAACTTATTATTCGGATTCCGTTTTTTTGTTCTGGGACGCACTATCAGAATTATAATCGAAATTTGATTTGAACATTCTTTTATGATATCCTTGCAGCTAGATTAGTTTAAAATATATTAATTACCATGTTTGCTTATATTGCATGTTATACATGAATAGGAAAGTTAATCGTATCCAAATTTCACCTAAAGTGTGTTTATCAGTGTTATTACAAGAATAAAATTCATTGGTAATAAATACAATTAAACAACAAGTAACAATTTGCTTCTGATATCCATGCAGATGCAGGTACATATACATATGAAATTTTTTATTCGAATCCATATTTCACATAAAGTATGTTTCATCAGCATGATAAAATTATAAAATTGATTGATAATAAGTACAATTAAAATGTACAGTATGAATCAGCAATTAGCTTGTTTGCATATACAGAATAATACATTTGATTGATATATAGTTATGAATATCACTTTTTCACCTAAAGTGTGTTTTATCAGTATTGTTACAAGAATAAAATTAAAATGAATTAAAAACGAAACAAAGAAAATAATATTATTAATGATATCCGTACAGATTCAAAGTTTATGATACAGTCGTTACCGTGTTTGCATATAACAGCATGTACAGTATACTTAAAAATTATGAATTTTATTTATGAATAAAGTACACTGTCCGTCATAAGGTGAAATATTTTTTGCGCTCTAGCAACATGATTTTGCTCCGGCTTTAATTTCTTGAATATGTTTGTCCCTGCTTTACTTTTCGGGACCCTGGCTTTATTTTTAATATTATCCCAACCCTTCACGGAGATTTTTTTTTTCAAAAAAAAAAAAAAAAAAGAAGAAAGAAAAAAAAAGTTTTGTCAACCCACATGACGCCCATTTTGTCATTTTTTCCCTCCATTTTGTGGCCCCTTTTTGTTTACCCGGCCGATCAAGCCCCCTCAGTTCTACCCCAGGAAACGCGTCTGAGGTGTCTGTTTATATTGGTTTTTAAGTTAAATCTATAGATTTATGGGGAAAGGCTTGGTCCCTTGTCTAGGTAAGGGGTTGAAATAAAAAGTGTGATTGGTGAAAATTCGAAATATTTTCTATTTATTTTAACACCTAATATAATACAAACAATTACCCATGGATGAGCAAGAAAATGTAAAAAAAAAAAAAACTTTCATAAGTATATTTCCGTCAATGGAAAAGTTTCCGCTGAGCGTCCAACGAAAAATAAAATTTAATCTTACAAGTTGCGGATAATAACGACGGGCATTGATTTTCTGAAGCTTTGGTGAATTATTTACACTCGAGTATCATCTCACTTACCCATCTTACAAATTTGTAGTGGCCGTTGAATCCATTTCAGCCCTTTTTTCTTGTGAAAATTTGAAAGTTTAGTTTTAAGCATTTTTTTTTATTTTTAAATTTTTCTCGGTAATGTTTTTCTTTTGCTGTAAAAAGCACATTTGTACAGTTCAATTGCAAATAATTCTGTTTATTGGATATAAGATACGCCGATGCCCGATCAAAATAGATTTTCATGTAAAATCTGAGATATGAGAGCATTT
Source organism: Paracentrotus lividus (assembly GCA_940671915.1). Lineage (NCBI taxonomy): Eukaryota > Metazoa > Echinodermata > Echinoidea > Camarodonta > Echinidae > Paracentrotus > Paracentrotus lividus. The sequence continues at coordinate 22,054,935 of CALNVZ010003432.1, read as the reverse complement.
AAAGAACGACTCAAACGACTTAATAGGTAAAAAAGGAGGGGGATCCTTCCTCGAAATTTACGCCAGTTTGAATTATGAATTATGGATTTAGATTATAATTTCAAAATTTGAATGTAAATCATTTGATATTTAGAAGCAAATCTTTAGGATTTAACCCTAAAAAGAATGGGGGTTGCTAATTCAGCCCTCCTTGACATTTTTTGCGATAACTTCGCAACGCAAAAACAACAACAACAACAACAACAAATAGAAAAAAAGAATGCCGAAACTTTTTGACTATTTTTGTTTTCAAGTCTCACGTTTTTGTAGATGATGCCGTTGGTAACGCGCGTGCCAATTTTCGGCGTGATCGTGCTTTCAACAGCCGAGATCTTAGGAGGGAGGGGGGGGGGGTGAATCAACCCTGAGTCTTGATAGGCGTCAAAAATGGCCCAGTCGTTTTAGGGTTTAATCATATTCAACACAATAGTGCCTACAACTTAGATAATTAATCTTGTATAATTCAGTCTACAATGAAATATAAGCTATAGGCTACATCCTGATAAAAGAAAATACGATATGAGAAAATTGGCCTCGTGAGAAAAATCCTCTGCATCGTTGACCCTCGGCCTCGTTGAAAAATCCTCGGTTTCGGAGACTCTCAGTCTAGTGGACCTTCGGCCTCGTGGGAAGTCCCAATTTCCACATATTAAAGAAACGTATTCTAATTATTTTTTGGTTCTTTTTGGCGCTGTTGTTAATTGTCGTCCTGTACTTTTTTTTAAATTTGTTGATGTTAAGTTTTTGTCTTCTCTTATAGGAAGTACGAAAACGTTCGATGGTAGCCTTCTAGGAGCTTTTAATCCAACAACTTACTTTCAGGAAAAAAATTGCCTAACTTTCTCCGCTCAGGAACATGATGATAATATTCCCCCACCTCAACCCAATTCTGTAATGTCACCTTTCACATGCACTGGAGATATTGTGTCAACGTTAACACCAACCAGTGGAATAACCACGGATTCAAACACCCCATCACGTACATCTCCCGAAACTACATCACAGCCACCTACGACTACTAAAGACATGCCCACTTCGGTAATACCAGTCACTTCATCCAAGGTAAGCTCAACAACCAAAAAAAAAAACATAATACCACGGTTTTTCCAATAAGGTGTTCGTAAGTTGCGAACACCTATAACGATTAATATAATGAGGACAAAAACGGAATACTCAAAAGGTCTTTTTACTCAGTTCTCTCGGCGATGATTTTTTTTTCATGTCGGGGGGGGGGCGGCGGCGGCGGACCAGTCAGGTCCTTCCCTGTATCTGCATCTGCATAGCCTAGAATGACTTGGTGAAAACCCCTCAAGTAATTTATTAATCGCAAGGGGTTCATGAATATCTTCCACTATAATCCATCAGAAATTGCATGTAAAAGGAGAAGCTGATAAGCGGTAAGGGGGGGGGGGGTCATTACACAAATGTGGGTCCATAATTATACACGAATTTAGGCCCATCCCGGTCTAACTCCCCATCTGTAGGTCAGAATTATAATTTTTCTTTTTTTTAATTCCCACTCATGGGCGGAAACACACTTTTCAGGGACATAGAGCTGTTCTTCTAAGGGTTCGATCTAGCATGGACGAATGGTGAAATAGAGCAGGCGCGGATCCAAGAAAGTCGAATTGAATGCATTTCGGGGGCCCAATAGTCTAGGGACAAAGAGCCGCTTTTGTTCCCAGACATTTGGGCCCCCGAAATGCATTCAATTCGATTTTCTTCGATCCGCGCCTGTAGAGTGACATTAATGACTTCATAACGTGCATGTTTTTTTTTGTGAGAAAACAAAATAAAAAAACGATTTCTTCATGACAAAACAAATTTTGCCAGGAACCCTTTTTTACACTTAGACTTAGTTTGAATTTAAAACGTACATTAATCCCAAGTGCATCGAGTAATTTGATTGATCTCATGAGGTTAGTTTTGGATAATTGCTCCGCTGTGCATTTTATCTCTCTTATATATCCATGGTAACACTTAACACTATATGATACCTTAAAGCCAATTCTAAACCTAGCATTAAATTAGACGGAATAAAGTCCCCGGAGCAAAATTTTGTGTCATCAATCTTATTGATCGACTTTACAATAATCTGCGTCCCCTAAACATGATCCGATGTAACTCGTAATTCAAATCGTGAAACAGGACCCAGAAAGATCTCATTTCTCTCTCATTTCATTCCTGAGCTTTTAGACAGTTTTCAGTGAAATCATTTGGTAGATATTATTTTAATTCACATTGAACGGTTAAAGCTGGTGTATAGTGTCGGGAGAAGGAAACATTTACTTTGGATTTACAGTTAGATAATATGAAAGACTGAATCCTATAACTGTAACAAAGAAAGTTGTATTACATGAAATCTCGTTTTAGTGTCTTAATTTCACGATAAAGTATAAAAGTAAAGTATAAAAAAGATAAGTCGGGGATCCGACTCATCTTAGTGTGCACTAGGCATTCACATGGAAAACCAATGGGGATTCTTGTGTGTGTGATACATACAGAGCGCTACGCTCCATGTGGGAAGTTCGGGGGACTGGACACCCCAGCAAAGCTCTCGATAACGGTGATATTATGTTTGGGTTCAAACATTTCACTGAAAGTCACCGGAAATCGTGAAAGGAATATCACAAAATCTCTCACACATATCTCCTAGTGCAATGTGAACAACATGAGACTATATTTAATCGGTTTTATGCCGATTCCTTTTTTGTTACCAAAAACTATACACCAGGTTTAATCCCTTTTTTTTGGGGGGGGGGGGGGGGGGGTTCGGTGGAAATGATTTTTCTGATCAAAAGCACTCGACAAGAGATATAACGAATTCGTCTTTAAAAGTCGGACCCTTCTTATTAATAATTAAAAAAAAAACTATCATATTATAGCTACAATAAAACAGTAATAAGCTGATATACCACAAACTTAATTTACTCGAGAACGTCTTAACACGAATTTGCAATATTAATATTAAAATAAGGCCTACATTGTCACGGTGTCATTGTTGTCAATTCTAAATCAGAATAAAACAAAATACTGTATCCACACAGGCGCAGATCCAAGAAAATCGAATTGAATGCATTTCGGGGGCCCAATTGTCTGGGGACAAAAGCGGCTCTATTATGTTTACGCATGGGCCCGGTAAGTTCATTGTGTGACTTCGGTCTGCGTCCGCTATTGCCACAGCATAGTGACGCTGTTATAGTTGTCAAAATGTTGGAAAGATCAATGTCCCCTTATTATTCAAAGGAGGATCGCTACATCGTTATTTTATTTCACAATATGATTCGTCTCAGGAGATGATAAGTACGGAGTTACCGTCCACACCAGATAGTACAACGGCTTTGCAATCGACACATGATGATATCACGCATTCCCAATTTAAACCTTCACCGTCAGCCCCACACACAACCATAGAAGCAATCACGGTATTACCATCGACACATGACGGTACAACATCAGCACCAGAGGCGACCACAGAGGAACCTACAATTCTAACATCGTCCAAGGGTGGCACCACATCCGCACCATCAACAACCACAGATACAACCACAGTACTGTCATCAACACATGCTGATATCATGTCCTCACCATTTTCATCATCTGCATTGGGTGCTACTACAATGTTAACACCAACAACAGAGGTAAAATACAACATACCACACTCACATCCGCTCGTCCATGT
>CALNVZ010003432.1:22020299-22050214 GCA_940671915.1 Paracentrotus lividus | reverse complement strand
TGCATACAATATTTGTAAATTAGTCATTTTACATACTATTTTATATGCAGAAACTTGGACAAACTTAAACTATTTGAGTATACAATAATATAAGTGTTTTTGATGACTTGCGAGTAACAGATACTTATAATAACCTGTAGTTACTTAGATCTTGTGTGATTTACTTATATAAAATGATTTCGTAATTTTAATTAATGTATATATGACGTTTTTTAATATAAACGTTGATTTTTCATACAATATATGTTAATTAGCCAATTTGCATACGGTTTTTTTACGTAAAAATTTTGACAAACTTGAATATCTGATTATTCAAAAATATATTGTTTCTGACATGTTTGATGACTTGCGAGTAACTCATACTTACGCTAACTTATGATTACTTAGATCTTTGTGCGATTTACTTATAGAAAATGACTTCGTAATTTTACTTAATTCACTTCAACTTTAATTTGGGAGTTTTTAAAGTGTATATAGGACTTGTTTTTTAAATGTCAGGAATTTCCAGGAAGTCTATTATACATGTAAAGAAATGAAAATAGTATAGAAATGAAACTAAGTGTGGATGATTCATTGATACGAAACGATTCTCTTAAGTTTTAGTGTGTAAGTTTAAAGACATACTGCTCTAATGAATGAAAAGAGATGCGTACTCCCTTTTAAAATATACAAAACTGGTAAACAACACACTTGGTTGTGAATGTAATGATATGCAGAAAATAAACCTACCTTCCTACCTTCATCAAAATACATGTTCTCTTGTGTCTTCAAGTTTCATGCTTATTGGTGTTATTTCACTCACGATCACTCACGTTCAAATAACGTTTGGCCTCGTAAAGATGTTCGTGTCCTAAATAAGGAAGAATATGAAACGTATTGATGTAATATACAATAATTTAGGTAAAAATTAGTGTCAAACTCTTTCTCGAAAAAAAAATCAAACTAGAATGTTTTTAATGTTTTGCACGGATCAAAGGAATCCATTACCCAAATCGAACGCGATAATCAAGACAAATAAAAAAAAACACCTTAATTAAGCTTTTGAGATTGTGCCATCATTGTGTAAGGCCCCATGTCACTAAGGAGATTTTCAATGTTATCGGGCCTGGCGCCCCCTCTATCTCCAAATTCTGTATCCTCCACTTCAAGTGGCATGGGGCCTTATATCATGAGAAGATATATCCAGTGGTTAATATGTGGCGTCACACTGTCCCGAAGTTGAGCAAAGATGGACACACGAAATGTGAAATGTTAGGTTTCGCGCGAAGTTAGCCCCGAACTTGGTCAACAGCCAAACAAGATCCAAAACGAGAACGATGTCTACAGAAGGTTACATAAGGCCACTCTAACAACACACAAGGGAACACGAATTATTGTCCGATGCTTTCGTGGTCGGAGCAAAATTTGAAATTTTCAATTATCATTTGTCCATCCTTGGCTCAATTGAAATAAGACAAATAAATGAATGAACAAATAAATAAATAAACTTTGGGACCGAATGACTCGGGCTTTAAAGAGAGAGAGAGGGAGAAAGAGAGTCAATGAGGATAATTAATGTAGTGTATTAAAACTACAGAGCAATCAGTGGAGCAAGGCTAAGAAGGACAATGACCTTGAAATTAGCTGGAAAAAAAGTGGGTGGAATATTAATAGTCATTATTATCCATACAGAGGGTTTTAGAGGCCAAATACAAGTGTTATTTTGTTGATGCACTTCATAAACTTGACCTACTTTACAAAGTTTTTTGAACTTGCCCAATATTGTGGCCTCGCTGCCCAATATTAATAATATTGGGCAGCAAGAGGGGGAATCCCTAAAGTTGAAAGTGAGATAACCAGAGAGATTAACATTTGTGTTTTGTTTTTTTGAGGGAGAACAAATAATTTTATTTAGGGGGTCGGGAGCCCTTTTTTGTTGTGGGGGGGGGCATTTTTTTTCTATTGGGGGCAATTCTTTTTTTTTTTCCAGAATAAAACAAAAATATGAGGGGATTTTCTTATTTTTTGGTGGGGCATTTTTTTTTTTTTGTGGGGCTAATTTTATTTATTTTTTGTGGGGGCCCAATTTTTTAATTTTTTTCCCCCTCCGAATCACACACACACAAAAAAAAAATTGGGCTTTTTTTCGGCGGATTTTTTTTTTTTATTTGGGGGGGGCCAATTGTATTTTTTTCTGAATTGTAAATGTAGGATCATAACCCAGAAGAAAAAAAAAGGGGGGGGCCTATTCCTAAAATCCTCTGTATAGATAATAATGATAATATTAGATGTCCTGTTTTCGGTCAATACAAGGATATATTGAACTCGCTTTTCAAAATATATCGACTCGTCCAATATTTGTGCAAAGCTCATCCAATATTCCTTGTATCAACCTCAAGGCCATCAAATATTCTATAAATACTAATGGGGCTTCTGTTTTAGTCTCTGGCTCTTTCATATTTACATTAGTATTAAAAGACCTGCTACAGCGCTCAGTGTACAGTACCTAACCACTCTGTTCGTCATAAATGAGGAATCATATTTCCCCCGGTCCAGCAACTTAATTTTGCACCGGCTTTAATTTCTTACATGTGTTTGCCCCCACTTTCCCTTTGTCTGGTTACATCTCGAACGTTCCCCCAACCCTTCCCGGGGATTTTCTATAAGGCCATGGGTCGTGAATTGGGTGGAAAATGCGTTACACCCCAACTTTTTTAGAAATGTAGAAAATACATTTTCACAATAATTCTTAATAGTAAGTCAGATATGTATCAAAGTAATAATAAATTGAAAATGAGATTGTAAGGAGATGATTTACACAATTTTTTATTATTTTTTTTTTTTTTTTTTGGGGGGGGGCTGTACAGGGCGTGTCATGAAAGCTTAACAGGGTGTTACAGGAAATGTTTTAAAAGTTTTCACAATTTCAACTAGCCAGTTATTTTCTTTCTTCCTTTTTTTTTTTTGCACCAAATGAAATGAATTTACTTTGATTGTGGTAACATAGTGTTTTTTTGTTTATCTCTCTGCCTTTTATTAAACCCGATAAAACTAATCCTGTAATCATACCTGTAATTAAAATAAAAAGCAATAATAGGGAGCCTTGTTGGCCGGGTAAACAAAAAAGGGGTCCCAAAATATCAACAAAGGGCGAAAATGTGCATTGTAGGGGTTGACAAACTTTTTGTTTTGAAAATCACTTGGAAGAGTTGGGGGAACGTCCGATATCCAGGGTCCCAAAAAGGTGAAAGTAGGGACAAACACATTTAAGAAATTAAAGCCTGAGCAAAAAGGTTTAGCTGTAAACTTCAAGGAATTCACTAAATTATTAGGTTTTTATGCTCCAGTTTTAAATAATCTACATGTGCCACATTCTGTATGAAAGCAGTAATTGGTACTAACCCTTCACTGGATCATCATGATGTGAAACGAATGTGAAGCTTAGCATAATATTGTAAACAAGAAGTGATATTCGGAATAATAATTTTAAATCATGATTATATATTAATATTATTGATTCTTTAATACATGAGTTTCAAATCCGTCTGATAGCTCATGTTTTAATTTGTATATTGATCTTAAAATCATAATTTGTTTAAAAGGTGGAATGGGAAAAAAAGTATACCTACAGAAGAAAGATTTCTTTTTGCGAATAGGAGAAATCGGAGGTCGTGATTGTCCAGCAAAAAAAAAAATAAATGTGTGAACATTCGCTCACTGCAGTAAATTAAAATTTATTCAAACACAACAAAAATAAATATCATTTGATATGCGTGTATCAGTAAAATAAAAATTGTAGTCTGTTTGAATTTTTATGAACCTAGAAAAGTTGTTTCCACTGAAGTTTTTTTGCTGATCTGTGTATCTCTTGTGGTTCTAAAACAATTTAGCTTTGTTGCCAAACGGGCAACATTGAGCAATTTGCATAATTTAGCATAAATTCAAATGGCCGCCATGCTAATGGTGAAACTTATTTTTAACTATAGATCTTATGTTGCAGTATAAAACATTCATTTAGGGGTTACTTTATGCGTAGAATCCATTGCAAATGTTGTTTTTATGACTCGATGTCAATTTATGAGTTAAGGGTCAAATAAAAGGTCAAATATAGGGAAATTCTTTATATTTTGATTATACTCTAAATATAAAACTTGAATGGCTATTACATGTAGATAAGAGCAGGCGAATCTCTTGTGGTTCTATTTTTTTTTTTAGCTTGATTACCAAATGGAAAACCTTGATCAGTTTGCCTAACAAATTAAATTGGCCGCCATGCTATATGTATGAAACTCAACTTTTGAACTAATAGATATATCGCATGATATAGTATAAAACATGCATATAATTTTTATAGGTTACTTAGAATCCATTGCAATGTTTGCTTTTATGACTCGATGTCAATTTTTTATGGTTAAGGTCAAATAAAGGTCAAATATAGGGAAATGCATTATATTTTGATTATACTGTGAATATAATATAATTGATTTGGGTTATGCGGAGGTCAATTATGTATATAATAGTAGAGGGGGCATTCATTTTACGTGCTCTTAAAGCAATTGCTATGAGCAAGACAGTTTTTAAATGTCACATGAAAAGCGACGGAAGATAGCGGTCGAAAATGGATTGCACCAAGGCATCCGGGACCTTAGGTAAGCCATGGAGGAAAGAAACTGTCTCAGCGACTTGAGGGATCTTTTGAAAATAATAAAAGACCCGACAGAGCAAGAGAATTGAGGAGCAAAAGAAACCGATGAAAACACGAACATGATGAACAGCTTGCAATTGCTGAATTGGGCCTTGATCATCGATACTCTGATGAGATCGAAAGACAGATCAGAAAGTCAGTGATGGATGGTAAAAATACCTCCCTAGGATCAACACCTATCTCTTTGCACCAAGAGTGGAATGCTTCCAGACCTGAAGTGTACGATGTTCTATAAGACTCTCTCTTACTCTGAACTAAAAACTGAGCGGCAAGCTCAGAGAAGCCCGACGATCGAGCTGTCTCCCTGATAGTGGCAAAGCAGTGAATTGGAAAAATCCATAGCATTGGTGTACTTTCCCAATAGGGATGATGAGACACCAACCCGGACTCTACGGAAACCACATCAGATGTGCCAAGAGGTCTGGAAACCAACGGTGAGGTATCAACACCAACGTCACCTGATTCTCTTTAATTCTCCTGAGAACTTGAGGAATCAGCAGGAACGGGGGCAGGAGTTCTCCCCACTTTCTCCACTTGATTGCGAAGGCATTCAGAGCAAATTCCTCCGGTTCTTCAACCCGTGAACAGAACAAAGGAGATGATTATTGAGCACCGCGCGTACAAGTCGATATTGAGAGCACAAAAATCCTAATTAGCTGTTTTGAACACAACCAGACAGAGAGTCGACTCCGAGGGTAGACACTTTCTCCTGGAGAGGCAGTCCGCCTAAGAGAATCATTTTGACTGGGATGTGTGAAGCTATCAGAAAAATGTCCCGAGCCTCACCAATTCCACGCTTTGATGGCAAGTTCGTTCAGCAACACTGAATGAGTGCATTCCTGTCTGATTTAAGCCGCCACTAGGGTATCCGTCAGACTAACAGGACCGAATGAGCTTCCAGGCAGCACGAACATAGCGAAGAACAATAGACTGCACGACCTCAGTCGATTGAAATGACTGACTGATGACAATAACCCTCTCCAAAGCCACATCCATGGGGGCAGCTCTGGAAGTTAGGGAAATCTGTTTTGCCTCGGATAAGAGACAACTAGGAAGTCAAAGAAGAAGCAGACATTTGATCCAACCTGACAGAGGGATCCAGGTGCATGTGCCATAGCCATCTCTTCGGCTTGTAAAACCACAAAGAGATGAAGTTGAAAATGTCTCATCAGCAGGCGACAATGATCGTTGGCAAGACATCGTCTAAACTGGAGAGATAACCGAGCTGTTGAAGCCAACGTTTTACTCCCGCATCACAAACTTTTTAGAGACTGTCCATGCTGCTGAGGCATGCTAGTTGATTGACGAACGTCCAACGTTGCGTCAAGATAAGGGGATATGCGAGTGGGAATGATCTCGGACTTTTCCCAACTGACTAGGAATCCTCAGGAATCCGAGATGGTGTGTGGTGTGAGGAAGCTGGAGATGGAGACAACAGAGTATCCGACTCCTCCATTACATCTAAGCATTTAGATTTCTAGAAACGTCATGAGGGTCAAAACCCCGGGGCGACCACCGATCGGATTCCCCTCACTCCCTCCCTCTCTCTGTCTCTGTCTGTCCCTCCCTCCCTCTCTCTGTCTGCCTCCCTCCCTCTCTCTGTCTGTCTGTCTGTATCTCTCTCTCAATCTTCTACCTCCTCTCACTCTATCTACCATTATACTTTATCATCGATTAGATGTTTTTTGTTTAATGAGATTGCAATCGTACTGTTAATCACTATTTTTCCAGAGTGAAAGTTGACCACAGATGACCAGTATTTATGATATGGTTTTTTTTTTTTAAATGAAGAGATAGTGTACGGAAATGCTCCTGCACATCCAAGCCAAGAATATTCAGTCTTTCAAAGTCTATATCCCAGTATAAAAAAAATATAATGTATTTCCCTATATTTGACCTTTAACATATAAAATTACACCGAGTCATAAAAACAACATTTGCAATGGGTTCTGCGCATACAGTAACCCCTGTAATACGCATGTTTTACACTTCAGCAATACGATCTATAGTTCAAAAGGTAAGTTTCATCATATGACAGCCATTTTGAATCCATGCAAATTGCTCAAGGTTTCCATTGGCAACTAAGTTAAAATTGTTTATAACCACCAGAGATGTCCCCTGCTCTTATCTACATGTAATTTAGCCATTCAAAGTCTTATTATTCACAGCCGCAATCAAATATGATAAATTTACCTACATTTGACCTTTATTTGACTTTAACATATAAAATGACATCGAATCATAAAAGCAACGTTTGCAATGGATTCTTTGCATAAAGTTACCCCTATATACATGTTTTATTTTCAACTTAAGATCTATACTTCAAAAGTTAAGTTTACCATATAGCATGGCGCCATTTTGAATTTATGCTAATTATGCAAATTGCTCAAGGTTGCCCGTTTGGCAACCAAGCTCAATAATTAATTGTATTTGATCACAACATAAGCAAAAAAAAAAAAAACTTCAGTGGAAACAATCTTTCTCAGTGCACTACACAAGGTATAGGAGCTTCAAATGGACTATTGCATTAGAACGTTTTGAAAATTACAGCCCTACATCCTCCTTGGCAACAAAATAATTACGTTAATTTTAATTGAGTGTTTCCGTTTCCTCCGCGCTTGTTCTGAGCATTTTATAGCCATTTTTCACTGCAAAAAAAGTATAAACGAGCACTGTAACAAGCTTTGGAGAACTATGAATCAATTTAATGATTTTGTTCACTGATGCACTACTGTACGACTCTTTATCGGTTTAGAGTGAATGTAAAAATACCTCTTCAACAATTCGAGTTGAATTAATAAGTTAAATTCTGATTGTTATACTAGATTTACTAGTAGTTGACCACCTAGACGTGTGTGTGTGTATGTGTGTGTTTTTATGTGTGCATGATTTACTTACCTTGTTTAATGTACATATTTGTAGTTTAGATCTTTGCATATTATGTATTTTCCTTCATTATTTATATCTTTCTTTTAGTTTAGTTTAGGGCCCCACTCACAAGCTTTGCTTCTCAGGGGTCCTAAAAAACCTTTCATGTATTTTATGTATCACCTGATTATATGTTTTTGTACTCATATGTCTGGTTTTTGAATAAATTAACTTGAACTTGAACTTAACTTAACAGCAATGACTTTTGTTGAATTAACTCTAAGTATTATTAACTTGATGCTATTTCTACGTATGTTCTAGTCAATCTCCATTACTTAAATGATAAGATACTTTTCTTTATTCAAATCACATCAAATGAAATAAAGTAAAATTTAAATTAAAGCCAGACAGAAGAATGAACGTCATTGCGTGTGGGTTCTCATGGCCAATGTTATAAAAGCTACTTTTATAAATACACATTTTTAGATAAGTCTTAATGGAACAGCGGTAAATTTAAGTTTATAAATATAGGCTATATACATGATATACAAGGGAAGTGATATTTGTTTTTAGAAAAAGGGTACTTGTTTTTTACTTTGCTTTTGCCGTATGAATGCACAGAGCATCAAATAAGACGTGCAGGCCTGTGAGACGAGAAAACATTTTGATGTAACCTTTTTACTCGCTCAGCGTGACGTGAAAAAAATTTTATGTACCATTTTTTCATGTCTTCAGTTTATCTAATAAAAGTGCAGGTAAGCACGTTTGGTACACTGTATACCAGTATTTGATAAAGGGGTTTTTATGCATGGTCACGGGTAATGTTTCTCGATTTACTTTATTTTCTTAAATAACTGCATGCAAATGTCTCTAATAAGTGTGCTTTATCTTTCTTGATGTTTTGAAAAACATATTGTACTACTAAAAAGAAAAATCAGTTTGAAGTATATATGACTTTTTAAAATATAAATAGACGTTGATTTTTGCATACAATATATGTAAATTAGCCAGTTTGCATATTGTTTTTTAAGCAGAAACTTGGACAAACTTAAACTATCCGAGTATAAAATAATATTAGTGTTTCTGATGACTTGCGAGTCACATATTCTTATAATAGATTATAGTTACTTAGATCTTGTGCGATTTACTTATATAAAATGACTTCGTAATTTTACTTAATTCACTTCAACTTTAATGTGGGAGTTTTGAAAGTGTATATGGGACTTTTTTTAAATGTCAGGAATTTCCAGGAAATCTATTATACATGTTTAAAAATGAAAATAGTATAGAAATGAAACGAAGTGTGGATGACTCATTTATAAGAAACAATTCTCTTAAGTTTTAGTGCGTAAGTTTGAGGACAAAGGGATGCGTACTCCATTTTAAAATATACAAAAATGGTAAACAATACACTTGCTTATGAATGTAATGATATGCAGAAAATAAACATTTCAATCCTCTGTCGCTGTTGAGCTGTAAATAAATTTGTATTCCTACCTTCATCAGAATACATGTTCTCGTGTCTTCAAGTTTTATGCTTATTGGTGGTATTTCACTCACGATCACTCACGTTGAAATAACGTTTGGCCTCGTAAAGATGTCCGTGTCCTAAATAAGGAAGAATATGAAACATATTGATGCAATAAACAATAATTTAGGTAGAAATTAGTGTCAATATCTTGCTTGAAAAAAAAAATCAAACTAGAATTTTTTCAATGTTTTGCACGAATCAAAGGATCCCATAAATCAAACGCAATAATTAACATGATCAAGACAAATTCCTCCCCCCCCCAAAAAAAAAAACAAAAACAAAAACAAAAAAACAAAAAAAATGTTACCTTAATTAAGCTCTTGAGATTGTGCCGTCATTTTACCCAGGGGGCAAGAGGTGTGGACCCGACTTGGCGAGATCTAAAAAGTAGTCCTATCTGATATGGTTCTATGTACCCATAGCAACACCGCTAGGGTGGACTACCCGGTGGTAAAGTGACACGAGGGTCTCTACAGGCGGGGGCGCCCAAAATAGCCGCCCTTTTTACAAAAAATAGTACACTGTCCGTCATAAAGGTGGAATATTTTTTTGCCGCTATAGCGACATGATTTTGCTCTGACTTTGATTTCTTGAATATGTTTGTCCCTGCTTTTACTTTTTGGGAACCTGGCTATATCTTGGACATTCTCCAAACCATTCACGTGGACCTTTTCCCCAAAAAGTTTTGTCAACCCCCGTGATGCCTATTTTTGTCATTTTTTCTCATTTTGGGGCTCCTTTTTGTTTTCCCGGCCGATCAAGCCCCCCTCAGCCCTACCCCCAGGAAACGCGACTGAGGTGTACTGTTTTATATTGTTCTTTAAGTTAAATCTATATTTCTGGGGACAGGCTAAGGTCTCTTGTCTAGGGGAGGGGTTGAAGTAAAAAACGAGATTGGTGAAAATTCGGAATATTTTATTCCATCTTTATGCTGAAAACAAAAGAAATGAAAAACCACCTTTAACCCTTAAATATCATCATTTTCCCTTTAAATTTTGTTTAGCCTTGATGACAAGGCTGTAAATAGTCATTATTGATAATATTTTATTTTGATTTATGTTTGGTTGAGATTTTACAATACAATTTAGGGAAGATAGAAATTTCCATGGTGTAAAAATGAATAAAATGAATGTTGAACCCCAACCAAAATAAATTTTGACCCCTCCCCTACACAAAACAGTCTAGCCTGTAACCATAAATATAGATTTAATCTTAAGAACAATAACAAATCTCCTCCTCAGACGTGTTTCCTTGGGTAGGACTGAGGGGGCCTTGGTGGGTCGCGTGAACAAAAAAGGGCCCCAAAAATAAGAAAAAATGACAAAAATGGCCATGTTCTGGGGGTGACAAACTTTTTTAAAGAAAAATCCCCGGGAAGGGTTGATGGAACGTCTAAGATATACCCAGGATCCCAAGAAGTGAAAGCGGTGACAAACACATTCAAGAAATTAATAACGGAGCAACATAATGTCGCTTGAGCCAGAAAAAAATATTCCACCTTTATGACGAACAGTGTATATTAAAGAAAATGACTAGAAATAATTCTCTAAACTCCATGAGTTGGGTCTCATATGAAAGAGTATTAAATTTCCTTTACAAAAATGCTAACTTTAGTGACAATTGTAATGAAATAAATTCAGTTAAGTACTTAAAAACATCATTTTTTGCATTTTTTTCCAAAAATGAATTTTTTACATATTTTTTAATCTAATGTATTAAAATTTCTAATTAGAGCTGAAAGTTGTTACTTCCTGAAAAATCGCCCATTGGTATGTCCTATCATCTGTAAAAAGAATTTGAGCAAAACCTAATTTCTATAAAAAGTTATAATACGCTAGAAATATGAATGTAATATACAAACAAATCAAAATTTCGTCTATTAATGTTGAAAACCCGCATATATACGTGTTATACAGTACTTAACATAATTATGTATGTGTACGAAACATTGTGACTGACCGTGGCTAATCTTAAAATTCTTTTACAGATTTACTGCACTTTTGGGAGCATAATAAAAGTTTCTAAAGAGATTTAATAAAACCCGACAACATCTAATGTTTTGTATTTAGAAATGGAGCCCATATGTGGGGGCGGCAGGTTTTATTTTTTTTTCATAAAGAATACATTGATAATACATTTTGACCTTGTGCACGCATATCTGTAAAATGCATGTACAACTTACAAATTCAATCAGAGTCACAGCACAAAAATAATGAAATGGGGTCCATTATCAACGAGGAACCTGGGGGGGGGGGCTCATAGGTCCGCCCCAACCAAAACAATTAGGGGAAATCCATAAAATCGGGAATTTGATGCTTAACTCCCCACCCCCTCCTCAGGGGAAAAAGGGGAAAGGAAATATATGTGGATGTCCGACCAAAGTGAAGTGGGTTATCCCCATGACTCTTTTATTTTTTGTCAATTTATTTATTCATCCATATCTTCTTTATACAAGGTGGCCCTTTAAATGAAGAATATTACTCTTCAAGTCTATATGATTAAAAGCAAGTAATTGCACTATAGTATAAACAATGTACTTAAGTATGGTAAAGAGTAAATTAAAATACTCTTATTTGAATAATGATGACAAATATTGGAAGGCCGAAGGACGATTTTATTTTATGGCAATGCTACCCCCCCCCCCCATTGTCCTTCAACAAATCTGATAGAAATTCTAGCCGACGTAGCCTTAAAAATGTGGGTGTGCATATTTAATGTTCTTATATGATAAAGATTGCTATTTGTAAAATGACGACAGTCAAAGGCATGAACTCAAAATTTAATTTTCGCCTATCATTAAAAGGCATACACTTCAAGCAAGAGGGGGCGACCCCGCCCCCCCCCCCCACTCAGGAGGTCACCCATACACGTATGCCCGTATGCTCGGGGAAACTGTGTCAAAATTACCCCTTATTAGAGGCTTTTTGAGGGGAAGCTGCATCAAGATTACCCCCCTATTACAGGCTTTTGGAGGGGGAGCAAGGAAAACAACTCCCTTTTCACCAGTTTTTGGACCATATTTAGGCCCATATTTCAGGATTTTTCCTCAAAGAATTGGAAACTATCCCCAATTAAAAATAGGTCACGAGAAAGAAAGCTAAAAGACCACTATTTCAATGATATATCGGGGATTTTTCAACGACCTGAGCCCCCAAAATATACCCCTTTCCGGAGAAATCGGAAACAAGCATACGTGTATAGTTGACCTCCTGAGTGAGGGGGGGGGGCAACACCTACGTGGCTTCAGCATGGTTGTATCGAATGAAAGAGAGAGAGAAAGGGGGTGGGAGAGAGAGAAAGAGAGCAGGGGCGACGATTTTATATAAAAGAAACACGCTTTATTTCATTACTTTAAATAACCACTTGATGCTTTTTAGGCAGGCATGGGGGAATTCATGCTTTTCATTAGCCACTTTAAGTAAGTTATATTATCTTCAGCTCTTTAAAAAAAATTGTAGTATCCATAGGGTAGACCCCACAACTTCGCCCCTGGACCCTTTTTATATGAAATATGGAGACTGACACTCCCTACATGTATCACGCATATCACAACTCTGTATAAACACGGACATTCACAACATTTTGATATGTTATGGAACTAATGAATGGGCGGGGGCTATGTCAAGGCCCACATAATAAATGTATTTGACACGGAGTGGCGTATCCAAATGGGCCTGATGCCAACAGCCTTGGTGAGTTCATTTTTTTTTTTTTGATCAATCATATAAGTGAAAAAAAAAATGCCTGAAAGACATAATTTCCACAATTTTACTGTTTTAGATTACACATTGATGAAAATTTAAATTTATTTATTTTGCCACCCCCTGGTTTCCCATGGTCCAACAGTCGCACTCCCCCCCCCCCCCCAAAAAAAAAAAAAAGAAATGTAAGATAATGTAAAAACAAAGTAGAAGAAATAAAATAAAATAAATAAATAAATGAATAAATAAAAAATATAAATAAAAAAATAATAAACAAAAATTTTTAAAAATAAATTTAAAAAATGACACTACCTGTCACATGACATGATTGACATGCTTCTAAATTGCGGTCAGTATCCAGTTTAACATTGTGAACAGTTGTAACCATTTTTGCTTACACCATAATCATTTCAATTTGAAACAATTATATCGGCTGAATATGAAGTTCAAATTTTGAGACCAAAAAAAATTTAATGACTCTATCTCCCTCAGTGAAATTATTATATAGGGAACATATTTGTAGCTTTAATTATGTCGTAAAAAGCAATATAAAAAGACAAAGGAGGCCGTATATTTTATTTCATTTTTTTAAATGTGTTTTATTGTAAAAGGTATTTAATCCCAAAACTGCCCCATTACCTTTTAATAAGGAGTTTACAGTGATTCAAATTTCTCTGATGGTGTTAATATTTAGATTCTCTTATAAATTGGGCACGGATTCAGATTTATTGAGAGGGGGATGCCAAAATCTGAATTTCAGATTTATCAAGTTCAACAACCCAAGAATTTGTTAGGACACACGAGCTGAGTGAAAACGTACGCCCACATTTTTTTAGGTCACAGGATATAAAACTGCTCTCAGGGTGGGGAGAGGGTGTTGTGTTGTAAAAAGGAAATCATCCTTCGGTCTATAATGAGTCATCAATTTTCAAATGAGAGTATTTGTATTAACTTTATAGATTGATCTTATTTGTATGTATACCATCACTGACCATACGTGCAATGATTTACTTCATAGAATTGCCCCTTGAAAGAACAATATTCGTTATTTCAGAGGCCAACCAGTATAAATAAGACGTGAATAAAGGAATGAATATATATAAATGAATGAATAAATAAATAAATAAATAAATAAATAAATGACAAAAGGAATCAATGGATGGATGAATTAATGAATGACTGAATAAATGAATAAATAAATAAATAAATAAATAGAATAAATAAATAAGAACCATGTGGGTGGTAAAGATATTTAGATTAATTTTGTCGATCACCCATTCATATTTTATTTTGTTTTCTTTTTCCTGGTGTGGGGTGTGCGTGTAAAAGCACAAAATTACCTTTTTAATTTCCTACTAAATTTTGGGTTCGGGTGAAACTGTCAGATCCCGACCCCCGGATACTCCTTTGATAATTTAATTGACACTCATCCAATCATTTTAGTATGAACATATAGCATAATAAAACTATGGATATTAGAGCAATATATTCTTCATAAAAATATATGAAAAATATTAATAATAGTAAAACCTGCCTCCCCCATTAACGCACATGTGCTCCATTTCCATATACATACCAGAAAATTTGGTAGTGTTTTATTAAATCCATTTGGAAACTTTATCATGCTCCCAAAAGGTCATTAAATCTGAAAGCTAAGCCTAGTCAGTCACAATACAGTATACCTATACAGTATGTACGGTATAACACGTACGGTATACACGTTTGATACTAACATGACTATGGATCGACACATCTCGATGGTATGCAAGTCAGCTTTTCTTTCATCTCCACAATATCCGCCGAATCCGAAACTATCTTGACCGTGAATCTCTACTCACCATTATTCATGCTTTCATCACCAACCGCCTTGATTACTGCAATAGTATATTGTACGGTGTCACTTCATACAATATCGAGAAATTGCAAAGGATCAGAACGCAGCCGCCAGACTTGCCACTAGATCCCCTAAATTCTGCCACATGACACCTGTCCTTCGCGAACTGCACTGGCTGCCCATTAGGTCTAGGATCAAGTTCAAAGTACTCATACTCACCTTCAAAAGTATCCACCGTGTAGGTCCTCCTTACCTTTCCGAACTCGTAACCATCAATGACCAATCCCGCTACTCCCTCCGGTCTTCTAATAGCATCCTGCTTAAACACCCTTCTCCTAAGATGCTCCCACCCTTGGCAATAGAGCTTTTTCAAGTGCAGCCCCTACACTCTGGAACCAACAACCCACATCACTACGTAACCAGCGATCCTTTAGCATCTTTAAGCAAGAACTCAAATCATTACTTTTCTCTCCGTAACTTAAGTAAATTAAATTTAATTGAATTGTCATAAGTATCATGTATCATATTAATGTTAAGTATTATGTATGATGTACCCCCTTATTTGTGTTATGTATTATTTTAATGTTAAGTATTATAATTGTAATTGTAATTAAGTGTAAAGTAGCTTTTAAATTAAATTATGTACACAGCGCATTTGAACATTATAATGGAAAATGCGCTATATAAATACATTATTATTATTATTATTATACGGGTTTTCGCTATAATTGGGCGAAATTTTGGATTTTTCGTATATTACGCTCATAGATAATAGCGTTTAATAGCTTTTAACAGAAAAAAGATTTTACCCCAATCTTTTGACAGATCATAGGACATACCAATAGGCAATTTTTCAGAAAGTAACAACTCTCAGCTCTTTTTAGAAATTTTGATACATTGAATTAAATAATAAGTAAAAATTAATTTTTGGGAAAAAAATTTAAAAATGACGTTTTTAAGTACAAAACTGAATTTATTTAATTTCAATTCTCACTAAAGTTAGCATTGTTGTAAAGAAAATTTAATACTCTTTTTTATGAGACCCAACACATTGAGTTTAGAGAATTATTTCTAGTCATTTTCTTTAAAATACTATTTTTTGTAAAAAGGGCGGCTATTTTGGGCGCCCCCGCCTGTAGAGACCCTCGTGTCACTTTACCACCGGGTAGTCCACCCTAGCGGTGTTGCTTTGGGTACAAAGAATCATATTACATAGGACTACTTTTTAGATCTCGCCGATGCAGCTAACTCTTAAAATATTGGTTTTGCCCCCCGGGTATAAGAGAGAGAGAGAGAAAGATGGAGAGAGAAAAGAAAGAGAGAGAGAAAGAAATAGAGAGAGAGAGCCCATGAGGGTAATTAATGTAGTGTATTAAAATTACAGAGCAATCGGTGGAGTTAGGCCAAGAAGGACAATGACCTTGAACTTCGCTATAAAAAAGGGGGTGGATATTATTAGTCATTATGCAAGGGGGTTCTGTTTTAATCTCTGGCTCTTTCATATTTCCATTAGTATTAAAAGACCTTCTATATATACACCGCTCAGTGTACAGTATCTAACCACACGTACTATTCATAGGGATGTCCACGAAAATTTTAAGTTATTTTTAAGTTGTTTTTGCTAGGCTTATTGGATAGAGCATTTTAAGAGAAAGATTTTGGTACTTGAATTATCACAATTGGATGTTCCATTTCAAAGATATGACCCAAAGAGTGTCTCAGATTACCAATGAGCTGCTAGAACATTTTATACAAAGCCATCAGAACATGCAATAAAAGCTCAAGTTTATGGTCCTTTTGTCTTTGATTTATTAAACCAAATCATACCAAACATTTTCTATGTGTGTATCAACATGAAATGAGATTATATTAACATCATTGAGGCGTACGAGTAGATTATACAAAAAGTTATGGCAGTACAAAACTGAGGGTTTGACATGTATGTTACCGTATGTGATCCAAAATGACCACCGTGGAAAAATACTCCATAGGGCATGTTTCAATAGAAACACCCTAGACAATAGGCTATTTCATGGTGGTGTGGCTCAGAGCTGAGTGTTGGAGAGGGTAGAGTAATTTTAAAACTTAAATGGCCAGTGGTAAACATTGTTCTTTGTTTTTCACCCCAATAAATTTTTTGTTCAAAAATAGTTAAATTTTATAGATATCTACTTTTCCTTATCTGAATCTATTCCAATCATCATGATCATGAGAAATTCCAGTCATAACACACATCACACAGAAGCATCACTTTGAACACGCTGTAGTTTTCTTCATATCAATTTTTTTAACAAGAAAAGTTGATCACCTGCTGAGGTATTTTCTAAGAAAGAAACTGATTAATTACGAATAAAAATGATTGATATTTACCACTGGCCAAAAGACAATTTCGAAAGCTGTTTTTTATTGAAAATTTTGCTATATAGTAGGCAGTGCATGGGTTATTGTTTGCATTGTAAATGCATGGGTGACTACATCCATACGGTGAAGTGGAAACCGTTCTAGTGGCTTTTTGCTTTTGTGTGGCCATCCCTATATTCATCATGCATAAAGGTGGAATCATATTTCCCCCACTTCAGCAACATAATTTTGATCCGGCTTTAATTTCTTTAATGCGTTTGTCCCCACTTTAACTTTTTCTGGTTATATCTCGGACGTTCCCCCAACCCTTCCCGGGGATTTTCTTTAAGGCCATATGATTGTCATGAACTGGGTGCAGAGTGCGTTACACGTCCAAAAATGTTTCGACATGTACATTGTCACAATAAAACATCTCTTTTTAAAGTCAGATAGTCAGATAAGTCAGTATAAAAATAGGCCTATATATTGAAATATGAGATTATAAGGAAGATGATTTACATGTTTTTTGGGCCTGTACAGGGTGTGTCATGAAAGCTAAACAGCGTGTTTCAGGGAAAATGGTTAAAAAAGTTCCACTATTTCACTAGCCAGTAATTTCTTCTTTTTCTTTGCCCCAAATGAAATGAATTTACTTGGATTGTGGTAAGATAGTTTTTTTTTTACACCTCTACCCTTTTACTAAACCCGATAAAACGAATTCTGTAATCATAAACATGTGATTATTTTAAAGGACGATACTAAAGGTGCCTTAGTCGGACTGGTAAACAAAAAAGGGGCCCCAAAATACGAACAAATGGCGAAAATGGGCATTGCAAGGGGTTGACAAACTTTTTATTCGAGAAAATCACTGGGAAGAGTTAAGGAAACGTCCGATATATATCCAGGGTCCCAAAAAAGTGAAAGTGGGAAAAACACATTTAAGAAATTAAAGCCTGAGCAAAATGGTTTAGCTGGAGCCGGGGGAAAAAATGATTCCATTTGAATAAAAAAAAATGAATAACCGCCTCCCCCCCCCCCAAAAAAAAAAAAAAAAAAAAAAAAGACAAACAAAAACAACAACAAAACTAAACAAAAAAAAACAACAACCCAAAAAACAAAGAAATAGACAAGCAATAACTAATTAAACCCTTATTTTGAAAAAGAGGCAAGTTTGAAACTTCTAGATAAATTGCGTAATTTCTCACCATGTCTTAGATATAGGTGCTATAATGATTACCATAAGATACCGGATCCTTTTTTATGCGCATCAGGTATTAACACACCTGGATATAGAGTGACAAAAGCGTTAAAATGTACTATGTTACATATCTATTGACAGCATACAGCTTCATGACCCGGTCATATAACACGAATGGGAAGGACGAAGGGTAAAATCTTCTTAAGGTTATTTCACGGCTTCTTAATCGGAAATCTGTTGTGTGTCATTGAACTGTTTATAATTCAACAATATAGGAACAGAAAGTTAATGCCAATCTCCACTTTAGGAAGTATAAGTTAGAGAAAGCATCTAAGAATCTTATTTTTTCATTTTGATCGAGAAAAGTACAGCTCCGTTGTGTACTTTCAATTTCCTCACCTTATAAAATGAAGTAAATTATTTATTAATGCCCTGTCAATAAACATGTCCTTTCGAAGCATAATAAGACTTTGGTGAAATAATCCCTTTTCTTGCCTTTTCAATCATTGTAAATATTTAAAACATAACTACGCCCATGGCGTGTCTATATCAAAAGGTGCATAAATAATGAATAAGATGGGTTTTTTAGTTTCTTTAAGCTTTAAGTTGGGGATCTAGACGTATAAATGGGCGTATCGGATATAATTATCCTAAATGAAACCGTTCGTAATGATATTTCATTTAGAAATATAGATCTAATATAAGAATTGGGTAAAATTGAGTAAGTGCACTTATCAGGAAGTGCGTAAATAATATATTAGTTTCCTTCAAGAGATTGTCAATTGTTTATCCCGAATAAAACAATGGACCTATACAACGCCTCACTCCATGACAAGAGCGTTAAGCACCAACAAGAGAAATGAGACTGAAGCACATGTAAATGTATAGATAGAAAAAGAGGGAGCGTTAAGAAATTGGTATAGAAATATTTAGGTTTCATTATTTTGGTGTCATTAAATCAGATACATAAACTATGAGGAATACTAATTTATTTCCAGTTCATCGTTTATTCTTGATAAGCCTACCTTATTAACGATAGGGTCAGCGTTGCATAACATATTGTGAAAAATTCACGAAGTAAAATTGAAGAAACATAGACAATGATATTTCATAACCTAGTCACGTCGATAGTGCATAAGGTGACACTACAGTGTGTACTGAAAAAAAAGGTAATCCATTTCTAGAGGGGCTCATTCTCTTAAATAATACCTTTCCTGAAGTGTAGATGTTACGCATAATCGAGTAAATTGAAAATGAAGGTAACAAGTACAAAATCCATTTTCGCAAGTTTTTGTCAATTGGTGCAAGCCAATCCTATTCAATGGTATTTGAGACAGCGGTGGCAGCATTCAACGCCTTGTATCATTTTCCCAAAATTTGCAAGAAATGGATTCTGTACCCGTCACCTTTATTCTATTTATTTAGGAAGAACATGTGCGTAAGGCGGGAAGGTCTGCCTATAAAGTCACACGACCGTTTAACAATAATAATAATAATACTAAAAATAATACCTGCTACTTATAGCGCCATTATCCCTTTTGTTAAATGCTCAAGGTGCTTTTACCACATGAAAAGAGTACAAAATAACAAAAGATATTACTACAAAGATATGAATGTCTGTCTTCAAAAATACGCTAGATTAAACAAATAAAAGGTGTGTCTTAAATGTATCCAGAGAAGATGAATTCTTCAGCTCTTGTGGAAGTATGTTCGATAGGGCTGGCTTGGCATGAGAAAATGCTCGTTCCCGCATGTTTTCTTCGACAAGGGAATTTGATGAAAATTATAGATAGGCCTACCAAATCGAAGAAATCATTATATTTGCGTAAACGTTTTGATTATCCTACCTTGTTGAAGTCTAGTTAGCCCTCATGTTGTCTGTTATTCTGGCATCGGACAGACAACAGACGACAACAGTTCCAACGAAACAAAATTTAAAAATCTTTCTGAAGTGCCTCGGCCAAAACAATTCATGTATACAATTTGCATTCTGACTTTTTAAGTCCAATTCTTTGGAACAGGTGAATGGAATTCTATCTATAAAGGCACTTCACAATGACTCTACAATACGAAAATACCTTATTCTCATGTTGTGTGAGGTATTGTATTCCAATACGAGGAATGCAAAATGCATATAAATCCCGTCAGAGGCGGCGGAACGAATAAAGTGGAGGTCACGGTGGAAAAAGGGGCACTTTTTCTGAAAAGGGGGCACATGAGATCAGAGGCATAAAGAGAAAAGTATTCTGAAAGAGAGGGAATGCGCAGAAAATCGCCTTTAAATAGTATGCTTTTGAGATTCTTAAAGGCGATGTTTTTTACTGTTAATTTATTAATGGAAAAAAAATTGAGCTCAAAATTGGAGTTATGATTGTGCATTATAAATTCATGTTGAAGACACAATTTACAATCTTTGCTGTGAAAATTTTGTGGGCTGCAGGCCCCAGGCCCTCCCTCCAACCTAACCAGTAGAGGGTATGGGGCCACTTATCAGATCTGATACTTATTGTTTGTTACTTAATATTTCGAGGTAACATAGCGACCGAGCAGGAAAATTTTGGGTTTTAAGAGACATATGGAGTAGTGCCCCTTTTCAAAAAGAAATTGTCCATGGAACCACTTCAAAGGTCTGGAAGGCTTCTATTTAGTACAAACAGATTTTTTTTGTTTATTATTTAATTTATTATTATTATTATTATTATTTTTTTTTATATAGCGTTGTCGCCAGCAGAGGGCATTGGGTCCAGCCATAGCCATTGCGACTGAGCCGGGAAATTTGGAGCTTAAAAAGACGTATGGAGTACAGAAAGGGGTGGGGTACTTTTTAGTATTGAAGGTACAGAAATTGTTCATCGGACTTTCCAAAAGTCTGAAAGGCTTCTTTTTAGTCATGATGATAAGCTAAGAAGAGGGGCACTTTGTATGTGCATGAAAAAGTGGGGGCACTGTGCCCCCCGGTTCCACCGCCTCTGAATCCCATGTTGTTATTTAAAGTAGTAAAAATTATTTTTTTAAAAATACAAATGTCCGGCCTTACAAAAACTAAAATTTGTATTACGATCATTTCCACAACTGTAAAAACAGTGTGTCTTTGCAAAAACTTTTTTCTTCGTCTTCTTTTTCTTCTAGTGCTATGAAATTCAATCAAAACCTGTTAATGTTAATTTTTCCGTGAAGGGGAAGCTTACGATGGAATTTAGCTGGTTTAAAAAGAAGAAAAAGAAAAGAAAAATATGAGTGACGATTTGAAGAAAACCAAGAAAAAAATAACGAAGTTATAAACCTTTTATTTTTTTATAATTTTGTGACGTCATTTGCGAGCTGCCCTCCCATGTACCCTCACTTGCGATAAGTATTGCAAAATAGCTGAAAGTCGTGGATCTTATTCAAGTTTACAAGTCTCTTGTGAAAATTATGTTCTTGTATTTCATTCATGGTCAGAGTGTTTTTGAAAATTTTTGTATTTTCTGATAAAAGAAACGTGCCACTTTTCATTCCTGAGAGAATAAGATGACCAGACGAGGACATTTCCAAACCAAAGGAACAAAGCCTCAAAGGGAAATCTTAGTACATTGGGCCTTGTCAGTGAATTAAATCATGAAACATGTTTCATATTTCTCCGAAGACTGTTTACAGATTATTTTATTTATCTGCCTAATGAACATTGGCCATCAGGAACCATTAAAAAGGCATTATGAGAAAAAAAATCTCCTATAGAAGAAAAAAGTTTATTTTTGCGCAGTTGCTAAGGAGGATGCGTGCCAATCAGAGGTCGTGATTCTCCAGCAAAATAAATTATAATAAAAGTGTGGAAATGCGATTGCTTTTTAAAACTACAATACATTCACTAAAATAAACCGCCTATAATTTTATAATGTAGTTGAATAAAAAGAAAACTAATAAAGCTGTATGAACTGTCTTTACATTTACCATGCAAGCCTAAATTTTTCCTTGGCAACGACAGAAATAAATTTGTCTTCACTGGGTGTTACTTAGGGGGCCGTCACACTGAGGTCGTTCTATAACGTTCTATAACGTTCTTGCCCGTTCTTTTAAAAATTGCTGAACGGGCTTTGGTCGGGTTGGAATTTATAACTTTGAAAAATAATTTCTTGAATACGATACTAGGCAGTTCATAAATAGTTCTCGTTACGTCAATTCCGTCTTTATCGCATCCGCAATACGTTGTTATCCAGTTCAGACCGAGTAAACGGCCCGTTCACTCTATACCGTTCGTAGCACGTCCAAACCGTCACTAAAAGTGCCTATGCGCAGCATGATAAAAGTTAGGTACCATGTTCGTAGTACGTCCTTCTCGTTCAGAGTATGTCCTACCCGTTTAAGGAACGTTGTCACTACGTTTAATTTTAGAACTTGAAGCCAGTACGATTTTTTTTAACATGTTCAAAAAAATCGGAATGCCTTTCCGTTCTCTCCGTTCGGGCCCGTTCGCCAAGTTCGTAAACAGATTGTAAACGGTCTGTACTAGATTCTAAAAGGTCTGTACTACGTTCAGTCCGTGCGTAAACAGATTGAGCCCATTCACCAAGAACTACCTAGAACGCAGTGAGAACTAGCTCAGTGTGACGGTAATTATGACATGCCGTTCTGTTTAAAAATTGAAACGTATGTTCATAGTACGTCCTTCTCGTTCAGAGTAAGTCCTACCCGTTAAGGAACGTTGTCACTACGTTTAATTTTAGAACTTTAATAATGAATATACAACGCTCGTTTGTAAGACGTCCTAGCACATCTTTAGAACGATTTAAGTACGGCAATTTCGTTTGTAGTACGTCCATCTCGTTTCAGGTACGTTGCCACCCCGTTAAATTTTAGGACGAGATGGGCGCCCGATTTTTTTGAACACTTTTTTTGAAAATCCGACCGAGCTAGTCCATGAAGTTCGCAAACAGATCGTAAGAAGTATTTACTACGTCCACTCAGTTTACACACAGACTATGCCCGTTCGGCAAAATTTGCAAGGACGTAGTAGGAACGAGCTCAGTGTGACGGGGGTATAACATTGCTTGCCATTGTAGTATCTTTTTTGGCCATTATTCATTATCCAGAACTTTAAACTAGACCTGCAAACAATTTTCGGAGGGATATAAAATATGTTTCATGATTTTATTCACTGATAAGGCCCATCAAATATTTGGGATGGGGGGTTATTATATTTATTTTATGGTGTAAATATCCACTGATACGCAGCACAAGCTGAAAGAATCAGTTACAATCATAATAAATCAGTTAACGAATATGTAATATATTAATAACAAATTTCTGCTTAAATCTACAAAGATTTACTTGTAATTATAACATTGGTCATACAGCATAAAATACAGCAATAATAAATTATGCTATATATTTCAAAAATCTATTTCACAATACTAACATTAGTATATTCAATTCAAGTGTGCACATATATATGTATAAACTATCTGAGGAGAGAAATGGAGTGAAAAGATAGAGTGGATAGAGGAGAGGAGAGAGAGAGAGAGAGGGAGAGACGGAGAGAGAGAGAAGAGAGAGAGAGAGAAGGGGTGTAAAGAGAGGGGACGAAAAAGAGAGAGAGAAGAGAGAGTGAGGGGCGAAGAGTGAAAACTTGGTAAAACAGATTTCACAACTGAGAAGACATATAACCCAAAAACATGCAGCTAAATTAACTACACATTGGTAACGTCACAAAATACAATTTACGAAAACATTCCAAGTATTAGATACTTTACAAATCAACAAAGGGAAATGTACATCTTCAAAGATAACCGAATGACAATATCATAGCAAGGCATGCATGATTGTAAGTGAATCTATATTCAAAGTTAAAGAGACTATTTCAAGATTTAACCAGCTGAGGGATAGTTGATTTCCTGTATCTTTCTGTGTTGCATTTACTGTAGGAATCCAGACACATTTCGTAGTTGTCTAGTGCTAGATACAGATTTGGGAAGTGGTAGAAGTTGTTTATGAAGGTCTGATATAATCTTTTTACCGAAACTTAAAAGAGCGAACCCTCTTGACGAGGTGTAAGGTTAGTGAGAGTCAGGGCATCAGATAGTGAACATCAAATCCTACAATGATTTGAGTGACCTTTTGAACAATATTCCAACTTTTTGCTTTGGTTGGCGGTAAATGAGGTATGCCAGACTGGGAGGCGTATTCTATATGGTCTGATATAAGTTGTATATCTGTATCATATCTGCTTGGCTTGCCTTAGACCTTTCAAAATACACCAAGTGTAGATTCGGCGTAAAGCCTTGTAACAATTCTGAGATGTGTAAGTCCCATTTAAGATTGTTGGATGGTACTCCAAGAAGTTTGAGATGTGGACGGAATCAAACTGAGATGAGTTAAGTACAAATTGGTAACAGGGTTCAGGTTTCTCAGAAGAGTATAGTCTATTATTACATTTGAAGGTTTGGGAGGACATCATTGTTTACACACCACGAAGATAGTGATCAAGGGATCGTTGTATGTAGGAATGGAAACGTTAACAATTTCTCAATTGTCAAATCACAACATACTCCACCTGGCTTCCCATCATTAAGGCATCGTTAACAGAGCAAGAAACAGTATTGAACCAGCTTGTTCCCTGGGAACACACAAGTATTGTTACTAGAGGAGAGTGTAAGTGTGAACCTTCGTACTCTGAGTGCGCCATTTAGAAAACACATAATTGTATATCGATCTTCGCACTCCTAGAAAGATCAATTTGTTAATCACAATGGTATGATTGACTCGTCAAATGCCTTGGTAAATCTATTGTAGGCGATATCATAGTGGCTGTGTTTGCCAACCTTCAAGAATATACTTTAGCATATGTAGCCTACAATGTAATGTGAAGTAGAACAACCTTTTACATTCCATATTGCTTCTTATCAATTGGCTGATATGTCATCAACTAACCACCTTGCACAAAGGATCAATGCTCTCGAGAATATTTGTGTAGGAAATTGCGTCTCAATTGGTCAAGGGATGTATTTCTTTCTTTCGGACAGGAGTGATACATGATGTTTTCAGTCAGTTGGAAATATACCATCACATAGGCATGTGTGAAGAGGTAAGTAAGTGGTTTGGCAAGTCAACGGCAATCTTAACCAACAATTGTGTTGAAAAATTCGGCTTCGGCCATGACCAAATTCAAATACTTCATATAGGTAGGGTCACGTCACCTATCGTTCGTCCCGAAAGAACTGAAAGCAAAAAAAAAAAAAGGGTTATTAATATTTAACGGGTGCGTTAAAAGTTGTACAAAAGGTATGCTGTTTTCCAACATGAGCCCCCCCCCCAGGATCCGCGCCTGCCCCCCTTTTTCAGAAAATGACCGGGAGTGGTCTGAACGCCCGAACTGAGATTTTTTGAATCATCTTTGTTTATGTCTTGGTATGAAGTAGTTGTTGCTGTTTCAATTGATTTTTGGGAAAAATGTAGTAGGGTGGAGTTTCATTGGATCTGTGACTGGTCAGTTTCTTTGCCAATAAGAGCAGGTTTTGATTTCTCTGCCGAGCTTTTTCGGTGTATTTTTTACTTTGGGAACGTATTTTTATTCTTTAAATTGTTATGCATCCTTGATAGGCTGCTGAGTATAAGTGCAAGCATTAATATTAACGCATTTTGGCGCCGTTTCGTCCTGAGGACAATCTTTTTAATATTATTCGTGTTCTTCACCACATCTCTTCACCACCATAACTTCCGTTTGCGTCAACAATAACTTCATATGGAACACGCTGTTTCGTGATTGGTCAATATAACATTATGAAGATGATCACGTGACCTGCTCGTCTGGTCCAATATACAAAGTCATGACATAAAGCAAAAGAATAACATTCCGTTCTCCATTATCAGATCTTAGAAAGAACCGATGTTTGCTTCGAGCTATCACCAGCTTTCTTCGACAATTAATCAGCAAGAGTAATGATGATTATTGCCCACATCCTGTCACCATATTTTTGTTAGAAACATATACTAGGCCTACCTTGCTTCATTAGTTGATTAGTTTCTCGACCAACCGTTGACGACCTGGTTCGGTAAGTTTATATTTTTGTATTTTTTATTGATTAAGCTCATTAATGTATCTGCTCGTATAATAAGTTTGTCATTTCTAAGAGCAGATCCAGTCGTTTCTGAGACAAAGGGGAAGACAAAAGAAAAAAATGGAAGCGGGGATTATATATAAATATAATAATGAAACACGTTTTGTCTTTGATTACAGATTTATTTTACACTTATTATAAACGGCAGAAATGATTATTTTTTCCCCTTTGGTTTACAGGAAAAGGCTGGTGTATTTTTCTTAAAGTGATAATATTTCCTACATTCATGGGGGAAAAATCTACTTTTTGTGCTTCCCATGAGGAGTTTATTAATACTATTCAGGGGCACAGTGCCCCCCACCCACTTTTCATTCATCGTAAAAGTGCCTATTTCCGATAATAAAAGGTGCCCCATTTTTAGCTAAAAAGTTCCTTTTTTATACTAAAAAATAAACTGTTTTTAGACTTCTTGAAAGACAAATTCTTTTTAAAGATGGGGCACTCTACTAAAAAGTGATCCTTTAGTCTTCATAATTTTTTCTTTTTTTACCCAAAATTTTCCGCTCGGTCGCTACGCGATGAATGCCTAGCAATATGCATGGAGCCAATTATTGTGATACGGTGTTGTCAGAAGCATTGGCCTATTACGAGTGAGTCAGAAAAAACTAAACGCCTATAAAATTGTCAATAAAAAGAAAATCATTTTATGATTCCCAAAGTAAAATACATATTCTGAATGAGTAACATCTCCCGCATTGCCTGGCACCATTTTTGTGTGGCATGTCTTTACGCTTGGATGAACACGATGCTCTGTTTGTGAACATGTCAATTTCGAATAGTGCGAAAGTCAGGCTAAAATCAAAACAACAAAATTAACAAATAAGCAACTCTGTCCTGATTGGAAAAAAAATATATATATAACTTTTTAACGAAAATATTTTTAGTCAAATAACTTGGCAAGGGTGTTGTTACACTTATCGACTAGATTTTGTATGAAAATGAGATTAATTCATTTGGCAATATATGAGTGAGCACTCTTAATACTTGTTAAAAGTGATCATTTTGTCTTTGTACTCACTCATGCTTGACTCTACAGATCTATCTAGTTTTCACACAAAATGTAGTCGATAGGTGTAACAACATGCCTTCCAAGTTTTTTTGGTGCAAAGCATTTTCGATAAAAATTTATGTCATTTTAATCAGGATGGAGTTGTTTTTTTATATAGCGTTTGTTGTTTCGATTTTTACCCCCACTTTTGTCCATTTCAAAATTTACCTGTCGGCCAACAATGCGCTGTGTTCATCCAAGCGTAAAGAATTATCACACAAAAATGGTACCAGAAGATGCGAGAGAAGTTACTCTTTTAGAATATGTATGAAAATCTCAGGTGTATAAATTGGTTTTATTTTTATTGACATTTTTCTAGTTGGTTTTTTTCGGACTCAATCGGTATAATGATGGAGGGGGCTACATCCCTTTAAACGAACAATTATATATATGGTTAGAATATTTTAACGGGTGCGCTTTTAAAAGTTTGTACAGAAAAAGGTAATGCTGTTTTTTCCAATCATGAGCCCCCCCCCCCCCCCCAGATCCCGCCTTCTCCCCCTTTTTTACAAAATGACCCGAGGTATGGCTCTGGAACCCAACTGAGGATTTTGCATCATTTTATTTTCAGCTTTAACCACAAGTTATTTGTACTAGAGGAGAGGTGTAAGTGTGAACCTTCGTACTCTGAGTGCGGCCATTTAGAAAACTACATATGATTGGTATTATCGATCTTCGCACTCCTAGAAAGATCAATTTGTTAATCACAATGGTATGATTGACTCGGTCAAATGCCTTGGTAAAATCTATTGTAGCGAGGTATGCATAGTGGGCTTGTTTGTCCAAGCCTTCAAGAATATACTTTAGCATATGTAGGCCTACAATGTAATGTGAAGTAGAACAACCTTTTACATTCCCATATTGCTTCTTATCAATATTGGCTGATATGTCATCAACTAACCACCTTGCAACAAAGGATTCAAATGCTCTCGAGAATATTTGTGTTAGGGAAATTGGTCTCAATTGGTCAAGGGATGTGATTTCCTTTTCTTTCGGTACAGGAGTGATACATGATGTTTTTCAGTCAGTTGGAAATATACCATCACATAGGCATTTGTTGAAGAGGTAAGTAAGTGGTTTGGCAAGTTCAACGGCAAATTCTTTAACCAAACGAATTGGTGTTGAAAAATATTCGGCCTTCGGCCATGACCAAATTTCAAATGTACTTCATATAGGGGTAGGGTCACGTCATCCTATCGTTCGGTCCCGAAGAACTGACAAGCAAAAAAAAAAAAAAAAAAGGGAAGACAAAAGAAAAAAATGGAAGCGGATTATATATAAATATAATAATTGAAACACGTTGTCTTTGATTACAGATTTATTTTACACTTATTATTCGGCAGAAATGATTATTTTTTCCCTTTGGTTTACAGGAAAAGGCTGGTGTTTATTTTTCTAAAGTGATAATATTCCTCATTCATCGGGGAAAAATCTACTTTTTGTGCTTCCCATGAGGAGTTTATTAATACTATTCAGGCACAGTGCCCCCCACCCACTTTTATTCATCGTAAAAGTGCCTATTTCCGATAATAAAAGGTGCCCCTTTTTAGCTAAAAAAGTTCCTTTTTTTATACTAAAAAATAAACTGTTTTTAGACTTCTTGAAAGAATACAATTCTTTTTAAAAAGGGCACTCTACTAAAAAGTGATCCTTTAGTCTTCATAATTTTTTCTTTTTTTACCCAAAATTTTCCGCTCGCGTCGCTACGCGAGTGAATGCTAGCAATATGCAGGAAGCCAATTATTGTGATACGGTGTTGTCAGAAGCATTGGCCTATACGAGTGAGTCAGAAAAAAACTAAACGCCATAAAATTGTCAATAAAAAGAAAATCATTTTATTGATTCCCAAAGTAAAATACATATTCTGAATGAGTAACATCTCCGCATTGCCTGCACCATTTTTGTGTGCATGTCTTTACGCTTGGATGAACACGATGCTCTGTTTGTGAACATGTCAATTTCGAATCAGTGCGAAAGTCGCTAAAATCAAAACAAACAAATTAACAAAAAGCAACTCTGTCCTGATTGGAAAAAATATATATATATAACTTTTTAACGAAAATATTTTAGTCAAATAACTTGGCAAGGGTGTTGTTACACTTATCGACTAGATTTTTTATGAAAATGAGATTAATTCATTTGGCAATATATGAGTGAGCACTCTTAATACTTGTAAAAAGTGATCATTTTGTCTTTGTACTCACTCATGCTTGACTCTACAGATCTTATCTAGTTTTCACACAAAATTAGTCGATAGGTTGTAACAACATGCCTTCCAAGTTTTTTTGGTGCAAAGCATTTTCGATAAAAATTTATGTCATTTTAATCAGGATGGAGTTGTTTTTTTATATAGCGTTTGTTGTTCGATTTTTACCCCCACTTTTGTCATTTCAAAATTTACCTGTCGGCCAACAATGCGCTGTTCATCCAAGCGTAAAGAAATTACACACAAAAATGGTACCAGAAGATGCGAGAGAAGTTACTCTTTTAGAAATATGTATGAAAATCTCAGGTTTATAAAATTGTTTTATTTTATTGACATTTTTAGTTGGTTTTTTTCGGACTCAATCGTATAATGATGGAGGGGCTACATCCCTTTAACGAACAGAATTATATTA
>CALNVZ010003432.1:21991391-22019809 GCA_940671915.1 Paracentrotus lividus | reverse complement strand
ATATATATTTAAAAACCATTAGAACAAGTAAATTTATTTCCAGTCGGTATTTAACATTATCATGAGGGAAATTATTTCAGACTGTGCTGTAAGTGTGTATTAAAACTTTGAATGTTGATTAAACTTCAAAGTTCATCCACTTTCATATAAAAGGGGGCTATTTTAATGTCTTAAAAGTGACCTCGCCTATGTATGACAAGGTTGGAACCAGTATCCCCTGCTGGAGACAAATCTTGTTGCGGATCTTTTCGGAAATCAGAAGCAACCGGGTGTAGTTGTGCGGCCGGGGGCGGAGGAGGGCTTGGTGTCTACAGCCCACAGAATCTTCACAGCAAAAATGTGTCCCCTTTTTTTATTTTGCTCGCGCTCCTAATTTATATAACCCAAACTTCACTAATTCAATCATTAGGGTATAATGTAACTTCAATTTTTAGCTCAAAATTAGAGATAAAAATAATGCACAATTAACTCCAATTTTTGGCTGTAAATTTTCCTCTCAAGCTTCGCGCTCTCATCACATTTTTTAAAACTAAAAGAATGGTAAAAAACAGCAACAAAGTGAAAAAGTGAAAAAGATTATTAACAATATAAATTAAAAGGC
The DNA here is from genome assembly GCA_940671915.1 of Paracentrotus lividus. Classification (NCBI taxonomy): domain Eukaryota; kingdom Metazoa; phylum Echinodermata; class Echinoidea; order Camarodonta; family Echinidae; genus Paracentrotus; species Paracentrotus lividus. Next base: position 22,019,208 of record CALNVZ010003432.1, on the reverse strand, counting down.
AAATTTTCTGCCCACCGCTTTTCTATCCCAAAAATTTTGCTCGAATATGTCATTGATCTAAAGTGCCCCTTTTTTCAGAAAAGTGTCCCTTTTCCACTGTGACCCCCACTTTCAAATTCATTCCTCCGCCCCTGTGGGCCCATTTTAGCCCATTTGGGACCGTGTAATGTTTGTTCAGATTGCGAATATAATAAATGTAATATTATTTTGATACTGCGTTCTAACCAGTCATTAACTTTCACCTAAATTTATTGGCCGGGTTGCGTGTCAGCTCAAAGTATGATAACTTTGCAATGAAAGTATTTGTACAGATTAGAAATCATTTTTAATGTAGTAACCTAACATGTGTCTAACTTTAAAAGAAAGTACATGACAATCGATTTTGTTTTTTATCATAATACGACATTGATTAGTTGTTAGCCATGTTAGCAGGAGTAAATCTGAGTGGCATTGAATGACTTATCGATGTAGTATATAAACCCCTCAAAAAATGTCTTGCAATTCAACTTTGAGTCCTCGTATCTTTTTTGTTAATTGTCTATAATTCATTAATTTTATACCATTGGAAAGTTCATTTATTCCTCTTTACACTGATACCCCATTTGTAAAGGTTGTGCAATGCTTGAATGCACAGTATTCCCGAATACAAATCAAAGTCAGAAGTGGAAAGTTGCCAAATGAATGGCTATTGTTGAAAGGCAGAGTTTCTATTGAGTATCATTAAATGGGTCATGCATTATTCCTCAATGTTTTAACTTATTGTTTGGAAGATGAAATGTGCCTTGAACAAGCTTTTTGCTTGGCAGTGCTTATTTTTTTTACCTTAAATTACCTGAAACATTATTTGACATTCAACCAAGAGTATCCAACATTGTATTGAGCGCCTAACGCACAAACCAAACAAACACAAAGAAACACAAAAACCTTTTATACAGTCACACAGACACTTACGTTGAGTTACGTCCGGTTGCGTCCAAAAAATATTTTCTTTTCTGCGGATCCCCACGGATGCCTACCAGTCATAGTCAGCTGTAAAAATATTGGTAATTTCGTTCATCCAGTAAAACAAAGAAATACATCCGTGGGGATCCGCAGAAAAGAAAATAATTTTTTGGACGCAACCGGACGTAACTCAACGTAAGTGTCTGTCGTGACGTAGCGATAAGCAACAGCCATTCATTTGGCAACTGTTCCTTTTCTGACTTTCATTCGAGTTTGCGAGTACTGTGCATTCAAGCATAACATAACCATCACAAATGGGTATGTGACAAGGAATAAATCAACTTTCCAATGATATCAAATTTAACCATCATAAACATCAAATAAAAAAGATATGAGGGCTCAATGTTGAATGCAAAGACATTTTTGAGGGGTTTATATATATTTTTTCTTAATAATGTCATGTTTACGCATATATAAATATAACAAATATGCTTTAAGCATAGCATCCATCCAGTAACAATTGCCAAAGAAATAATTTGGAGAGAAAGAGAAATACAAAATAGGCTGCCAAAAATGAATGATATGCAGCTCTATTTATCATTCACTCGATACCAGGCTGTTTACACGGTACAGTGCGTCCCAGAAAGTGGAACCGCGAGGTTAGTCATTTTCTTGGTGAAAGGTGAACAATTTTGTTTTTAGTTATATCTTAAAAAAAAATCTTGTATAATAGTAAATATACCACCACACTACGATTATGATCAATAATAGTTTTATGGTGGTATCTCATTTCCGAGAAGTCTCTGCACTCGGACACTCTATATAATTCTCCAATATATCCGTCGCGGAGAAGTCTCCGATACAGTGGTAGATCCAGGATTTCATTACAGGGGGGGGCCAAAATCGGAATTCAGATTTTGGTACACCCAAATTTTTTCCCGTTACATCGTTACAGCAAAAAGTACACTTAATTTTTTTCACATCACGCTGGCCGAGCGAAAGCGGGGGGGGGGGGGGGATATGATTTTTTGGGGACTTCGGCAAACAAAGAGGTCATCAGGTATCAGCCATAGGGGTAGGGTGTGTTTGGGGGTCAATCGTTCCGCTCATCGATTTTTACTTCGATTTTTTAATTCGATTTTTTTTTTCCCTTTTTTTTTTTTTTTTGCTAGGGGGGCCCCATTATCTCTCTGCCCTTTCCGCCGTGACCCCCACTTTGAAATTCATTCCACCGCCTCTGATTTCATGAATAGCCCAGATAGCAAGGTTTCGTTGGGCCAACGTCGGCAATGGTTGTGGTTATTACGTTGGCCCAAGGTTATTCTTGCCGCTGGGCCAACGTTGGCACAATTATGCCGACGTTGGATCAACGTTAAGTTGTATACAAAAGTGAAACGTCGCGCGCACTGAAAAATGCGAACGTTGGTCCAACATTGGCATAAATTATGGTCGCGCTCAACGTGCAACGTTGTGCCAACGTTGGCCCAGCGGCAAGATTCACGTTGGCCCAAGGTATAGCAACGACCGGTGCCGACGTTTGCCCAACGAAACCTTGCTATCTGGGAGTTTGCTTTTATAAATAACTCACCGTCCCGGTTCCGCTTTTCATGCGACGCACTGTACGACATCATCACATTTAATAAAGCCCCTGGACTTTTTTTCTCATCTGTAGTGCAATGGGTCAATCAATTATTGGCAGATATAACCTTTAATATCGCTATCCGAGAGAAAAGGGGTTAAAATATTACTCTGTTTGTCATGTCGGGCGATGTAAAGAGCCATCATGACGCTAAGCAAATATTGATATTGCAAGAACTGAATTATAAAAAAAAACAGTGGAATTTACAATGCAGTCATGAATGATTATTATATTTTTTGACAGTACCCGTCGTACATTAAAGATAGGGTGTCTCTATTTTTTTATATTTTTTTTTCGTTTGGATATTTATTTCACAAAACAGTTTCATGCAGCTGGTACTTTCTGGATCGTTATGGACAGTGGAATGAAGATCAGAAGGTATCTCAAGATATCCTGGAGTCTCACCGCAGATTTAAAGGTTTGTCTCAAGAAATCAACCCCAATGTCATTTTAAAAGAACTATTAGCATCATTAACCCTAATCAAACGGAAGGGTAGTTTTATGATCAAGATCGCAGTCATGTTGATCGCAGTGCAATGGAAGACAGCATAGCCAATCAAACCTATTTCACCGTCACCGAAATTGACTACACCACACTGCTCTGGTCATCAGCGACGGAACCTACAAAAGAGCTTGAGGAAGGCATCCCTTACTGCCATCGTATCATCGTCGCCTCCTGCTGTTGCCTCATTACCGTCCTCGGCATCTTCGGAAACTCTCTGGTGGTCGCCGCAGTCGTCATATCCAAAAAGCTCCAGACGACAACGAACATCTTGGTGGTCAACCTCACCGTCGCTGACTTCCTGACGTGTCTCATCTTACCCTTCATGGCGGTAGGGCTGATCGATGGTGGCGGAGAATTCCCACTACCGGAGACCATTTGCGCAATCGTCGCTGGTGTTAATATGACGTGCATTGGGGTAAGTGTATTGACCCTCACCGCAATAGCTTTCGTGCGGTGGTACGTCATTTCGAAGTCGATCCGAGGTCATCAAGGTTTTCATACACCGAGGAAGATTGGTATCCTGGCCGTTGGGATATGGGTGGTGGCAATCGCCTGCCTATCAGTCCCGCTCTCTCTGGGTATCGGAGAGATCGGTTATTCCAGGTATTATTCTCTCTGCTCTGTTACCGACACCAACCCCCGTCGATTTTACTTAGTCGTGTTCCAGGCAGGTGTGATATTCGTCGCCCTTATCATCACCGCAACCTTCTACGTGCTCATTATTGTCCATGTCATTCGACAAACCCGTCGATTCCGAAAGCAGTTTGGCGACGACGGCCGCTCCGCTGAACCGAAAGCTACCAATAAGGCTGACGCGGATTCGTCCAAAGCGATGCACGCTGCCTTCATGAAGCGCGAATTTGAAATCACGAAGAATCTCTTCATCGTTGTATGTCTCTTCACGCTCTGTATAACGCCAAGCGTTGTCAATTTTTTTATACCAGGTAGGAGTGTCCTCACTCTCTATGGAGCTATGATAATGGCCGCCAACAGTGCTGTTAACCCAATAATCTACGCCCTCAAACACCCAAACTTTCAAGAAGCTTTTAAGACCTTCATCTTCTGCCGCATGGTAGACAATATCAAGTCTAGCACCAGTAAGACCAACCGCTCAACGGGTTCCACGAATCTGACAAATCCATAAGAATCGTGTTCAAGGAGTGTTACAACACTTACCCCTGTGCATTACCATGATTACAGGTTTCTGTGTTATTTTGTAATGAATCGGTTCCTAAAGTTCTCGGGAGCAAATTGATTTAGTGCCCTGGCCATTGGTATATTTATCAGACTAAAATGTGTTTGATGGGGTGACTGTTGTTACGACCGGTAATGTCGCAGCGACGCATAATGTCACAACAGAAAAACAGCAAAATTACGTCTGGGACCAACATTTGACGTCACCATCAAAATGTCGTGACTGGGATTCGAACCTCTGCCCGATTTTTATTAGTTTGTGGGCCTATTTAGAGAAAATAACCAAAATCATTTGAAATATTTACATTATGGAATAAAAAGTCAGCCTACAACATGTACAAAGCGATGCGGATTGGACCAAGGTTCAAACCCCAGTCACGTCTTTCGGATGGTGATGATGTAAATAATGCGTAGTATGACATTATGCGTCATTACCGGTCGTAACAAAAGTGTCTCTCTGACATTTTGATAGCGGTGTTCGGCAAGGTATATCTATTGTCTCCATACTTATTCAATCAGTGTGGATGATTCACCTGTAAAATTGAATAATGACTACCACTTTCTTTGTTAGTAGTTCCAAGTTTCATTATAATGTGTCATGATGATCGTGTAATTTTCAGTCAATCGATTGCTGGCATACTGAGTTTGTTAAAAAGCTTGTTCTCATATTGGTATAGACACTGATGTTAAATAAGATACTATGTTAACATTTACATTGAGATTTTTTTTCTCATAATATCTTACAATGTAGTGTTGAGGATGTTAATCGTATCGGCTGTAAATAATCATAATGGGTGCATGTTGTGATTGATAATTATTGTAAAAGAACACAATTGTAAGTTGGTGTTTCTAGATTTTTATTTGTGTGGTGCTAAACGTATGGTTTAAGACACTAATTAAATATTGTGATTGATAGTTATTGTAAAGAACACATTTGTAAGCATTGCTAGACCATTATTTCAAACAGGACCTATGTGTATGATGTACGGTTTGTAAACGGTTTGTAAACTTTTATTTACAGTTTCAGATGTGCTTTTGAAGATTTTAAAGGTTTGATTATTTCGGGCTAATTCTAAATGCTATAAAATGTCATACAACATGTCTTTCGAGTAGGTATGACAAGAGCAGTATATATATTTTTTAAAGGAAAAAAATATAGCTCACGGTATAGCATCTAGTGTAAGTTATATTTTTGCAGATGTACATGATTATATACATGCATTTCCAGTTATGCTACTATTTTAGTGTGTACAAACAGGCCTACATGACATGTGTTTATTGTTCTCTGCTCTTAGTCTTGAATTGAAGTAATTTCATTTTTCTATAAATCATTTTTAAATGGTGTAGGCATAGTATGTGAATCATGTAAGCACCTTGAGTATTGTATAAAACATTGGAAAATGACGTTTTAAAAAATGTGTATGTAGGCCTATTCTCGTTTTTCTATCGTATTTCTTTGATGATTCTCAAAGTAGACAATTATTATGGGAAACAAATTTTGAAGTAGAAATGATCGCATTAGATAAAATGCACATGATCTGCTTGCTATACATGTACGTAGGACATGATAATATTAAAGATACACATCTGATGCAAGTATGGCATTATTCAAGGTCTGGGAGATGAAAATGATGAATGCATTTATAATTTGAGTGTGACCATGTACCACCTGTACCACGTCATGGATAGATCTCGTACAACGCCTGTCACATGCAACTGTTACATTCACTAAACAATTATTGATCTGATTTTTTAATCAAACTACACTGAGTGCGTCCAACTGACAAACTGCTGTTTTTGTGTGTAATCTGACTTTCAATAAGGAGGAAATTGACATGCTTCGTATAATCGAAATGCACCCGGATTGAGTACAGCGTCAAGAAAATTATGGCCCGTATTCTAAACCGAAGATTGAATCGAATATTGGGCGATCCTTTTGGTTCCCAATCCTTTTGCTCCCCGACTGGATCCGCCCCGAAATATATTAATTGCTAATCGATTATTAAGGTACACTGCAGCGTTTAATATCTGCCATCAGTAAGTTAATCTTCAATGACACATTAACCCATGTACACATACTAATCAATTCGTTAGGCACGGTCATAACAACTTTCCATTGAATTATAATATTATTCATTTAGAGGGGTCGTGGTCTAATAATCTCCAAACTGATATTGTGATGGAAAAGAACTTTGCATTTCTCTTCCACGTATTATATTCATATACGTCACATTAATATAGGTTTTCCCGGTCAAGTTTATATCTCCGATCAATTTGACATTTCTCACAAGCACTTTCGTCCGAAATGTAATTGGGAAAAAAAATCTCAACGTTCATTCAATTGACCGATAGCTCCGCTCCATGAGGTATCGTTTAAATTGAATGATTATAAACGAATTCGATTGAAAAGAGTTTAAAATTGACCGGGAAAGTCTATATCATTGAATGATCTTCTGTATGCGCTACACGATTTCAATAACGTTGTTCAGGCAATCGCACGTTCAGTGTTTTGACCCAATGAATATTTGGTAGGGAAAAATTTGCAATACATCATGTCATTGGCCTAGAATATTAATGGAAGCTAAAAGGGTCAAAAAATAATAATAGTGATAATAATAAACAAACAGTGATAATTCCCTTTAAGTAAGAAAGCATTTCCTTAAGTAAGTAAGCGGTTCCTTATTAAGTGTTTACTATCAGGTTTTAAGTGTTCGATTAAGTTACTATTTCCCTTGTGCACCAAAAAGATGTGGTCGAACTAATCAAGCTAGCCTCGGAGGAACTTCTCTGCATTCTCGAGTATCCTGCCACTTTATTTTAAAACCATTTGTGATTTTTAGTCTGCTCAGCCCCCAACTTTTGGATCGCCCCACACTTTCAAAAATGCTCCTTGGCCACTGGATATTACAGTAACCATGACCAGCTTTGATATTATCCAGTAAAGTGGGAAAATGGTTTGCCAGTCAATATGATTATTATTGAAACGGGTGAGAATTTAAAGCAGTATTTTCATGTCAATACGTAATTACACAAGTTTAAAGGTGGATTTTTAATACATCAAATTAAAAAATATCCTAATTAAATGATATCCTTAAACGTTAGCGAATCCTAATTCAAAACAAAATGGCATATTTCCCATGAAGAACAAATGTCAAGATTATCATACGAGAACATCAGACAGACATCTCATAAAGAGTGAAAAGCACACACTGATAATTATGAACCGAACGAGAAATTGCATTATCCTGTTTTGAGCAACTGACAGTATGAAAGCAAAGTGAAATCGCAATTAATTGTTTGTCTACTATAGCTAATGCTATTTAAGCAGAGGAAACCACGCACTAATCATTTTAATATCAGAATCGGTATAATGGGTTTGATGTAAATTGTATAGTGGTGTTCTTCAGCTTTAAACGTGTAATAGTGCTTCAATTTTCTATTTCCCCTTTGCCATGCCTGCTGACACGAAAGCCCAACGTGCTCAAAATAAAGCGGTTTGTTTTCAAAACTTTAAGTATGGGTGTTATCCCAGTTTTTAAAGGGCAGATCGACTTCCAAGACGCTCACAAACTGAGAATATAAACGCGGAAATAATAGGCATAGGGAGAAGATAAAAAGGAAATCAGACAAGCTGAATATTAGACCCAATACTGAAAGTGGCATCCTTCGACAAGATGTAAATCTACAATTTACCGTACTTGACCCAAGTGACGTGAATGGGTACCGGTATATAGGAAGAAATTCCTTGAATGCTGTGAGCGCCTTTCGACGTAGCCTAGCTAAGCCGGGTAATAATAATATGATAATGCGCCTTGAGCACTCTACAGAGTGGATACGTGCGCAATACAAATCACGTTATTATTATTCTTTTTATTTTTTAAATATTAATAATACATATAGTATACAAATCTAAGAGCTTATATCAGGAAGTAGCAATTTTATAGAAACTGAAAATTGATTCAGAGGATCTATAGCCGAAAATACTTACAATCAATCCCTCAAAGTTCATTAAATACCCCGGTACATTCTAAAAGCTATTTATCTTATTATTATTTATTTTTTTAAAGAAGGTCATCTGTATTGTTCCGATACAAATTAGAGTCAGAAAAGCTCTTTCCATATAATGGGTGAAGATCTGAGTCGTTATGTAGAGAATACATACATTATGTCTGCCCCATTAATCAATAGTGAAACTAAAATATTAAAGCTATAATGCATTCATCGGTATCACTTTATTTAAGGTCACAAAACCGGATATAAAATTGGGCGTTCATGAGGAGATAAAGCCATGATCATCAATTGATTCATAGTTTGCCATGAGAATAATACTGCAGGACAAGTCTTCATCTCACAATGGCCTTTGAAATTGATGTTTTAAAGCGAGAGCGAAGTGAGTAACACTCTAATTGACTGTGTGTTATAAATAGCTAGTCTTAAAGTATACCTTTTGAGATAACTATTAACAAAACGGTGTATAACTTAATCAACAATTCAATTTGTATTGGGAAACTAAAATGTTTTGAGGGGAAAAGTATGTGTTTAGCTACTTGGCAACATAATTATCACGGTGTGAATTCATTGAGCAGTGAAAAAGTATGTTTTCATTCACATGAGCCTGAATTATATAGACTTCACTATAAGGATGTTGCATTATGGGTTAGGAATCAGGGCAGAATCGAATAGTTGATGACTTGAGGTGGTGCTATACGAGGTTGAAAGGGATGCGAATTACCCTCGACACTTTGATTTCTCCGAATTGCAATTAAAACGGGGGAGATGCGAATGTAGCATCACGAACTAAAGAGTGAGTTAAAAAAAACAACGTCCTATCATTATGAAGTTGTCTTTTTTGAAGCATGAACATTTTAATAATAAGTTTCATGATATGTCTTGGTAGAGTCATCCTCGGAGCATTTGTTGGTACACTTTTCATTTAGATCTTTATGCCTGACTCAGGCATGCGTGCAAAGATCCAAATGAAACTCTGAGTAACAGACAATCTTCAGAAGACTATAAAGTCTGAATTATCCCAAGTTGATGGATAAACATTTTTTTTTTTTAATGCTGAAAGAACATGTGTACACATACACACACAGACACACACACACACACGCATCCCAAAAAACAATAAACAATTCATAATAACATTTCCCCCTCTCTGATTAAGCGTTGATGTTTTGTTTACCAGGACTATTACTGAATGTTTGGGACGTAGCAATAATTATTCCCTGACATTTGTTTGCGAGTATGAAAGAGGGTATGTGTGTGAGAGAGTTTTCGGTGTGTGTGTGTGTGTGTGTGTGTGTGTGTATGTGTGTGTGTGTTTGTGTGTGTGCGACTGTGTTAGGGTGCGTGTATTCGCATGTGTTTAGGGTGTTTGTAAGAGAGAGAGAGAAGGGTGAGAAAGAGAGTGTGTGTTCGAGTGTGTTTGTGTGTGAGTATGTGTGTGTGTGTGTGGGGGGCGTGTGTGTGTGTTTGTGAGTTTATTTGTAATGGGGGATGACGATAACATTTCTCATTTTATTAAGTAGAGAATTTTAATATCCATTATACACATGCCATAAGCACGTATGAGATACTTTCACTTTATCTACTACTGAAAATGAACTTTTTATATTTCCTATACATTTTATCCGGAAAGTTTTGATTGAAATATGTTATTCAAGTGTCCTTCTCATGATATCGGAAGTAAATTAAGGCAGAGTACGTGGGTATAGTTCTTACAATATTATTCACGAAAATATTTATGCCTTTTGAGAGAAAGGCTTTTAACGGGTCATCAATATCAATAATGATTACGATACCCAGTTTTGAATAGAGCAGGGCGACAGTGCTTGCGCCATAATTAGGAGGCCTGCAATGCAATTATGAACACGCATTTCTAAGTCTTGTCATGTAAGGTAATTGTTTAATCAGGACATTGATACCCATTCAAGTCACCTTTTTCGGCACGTCATGGCTCTATTTCTCCATCACTCCTAGTCACCTTTTGCATTTATCAATGCATGTGTATTCTTTCATTCGACGCTATTCGTTCTTTGTCAAGTAGTCGCGTGTTGGAACCAAAAATAATGATGAAATATAATAAATGTTACCGCTTTACGAAACGATAACGTACTATTTCCAGGCGCGTATCCAGGATTTCGCACCCCGGGGGGCCCGACGTGATTTTGGCGCCCCTGTGTACTTTTCAAAATATGGCGCCCCCCCCCCCCGCCAGGCAAACATAGGCCTACGGCTTAAATGTATGTTGAAGGATTTTGAATAATAATTTATTTGAAGGGTGTTTTTTTTTTGTTTTTTTTTTCTCTCTCTTTTTTTTTTTTCTTTTTTTTTTTAATTCTTGCCAATGGTGAGTTCATTGAAAAGAATTTCTAGGTATATGAGGTATTACCGCTTAGATGAAAATACGAATAATTCTAAGTACGAGCGCGAAGCGCGATCAGATTTGTTTCCTCTACTTTACGATCAGAAAGCAAAGAATTCTAAGCAATTAGGGGTATCAATTTTGTTTAGCTCTTCATCAGAATATCATATGAACGGTAGCTGTAATTTGTCCATCAAAACGATTTGAAAGCAAGCCATATAAAATCATGTGAAATTTGTCCATCAAGTAATGTGAAGTCAAACAAATATTGATGTTTTGTTGTTCAGAATCCTCATAATCTGGTTACAAGAAAGAAAAAATAGGCGAGCGTGAATCGCGAGCGGAAATTTGATTTATCGGAATGATCTCTGAAAACGTGACATTTTATGCATTCCTCAGGAACACAATGTAATAACTCTTTGGAAAATGATGCGAGCGCGAAGCGCGAGCGAAAATTTTGCTCTATGTAATAGAGACCTGAAGTTTAGGATCAATTTGGCCTCCATAATTTAAAGACCGTATGTTGTCCAGTAATTTTACATGATCATGAAAGAAAGATAAATATCTATCTATCTATCTCGCTGCTTATCTATCCTTCTGCTTCCCTCCCTCAGTTTAAGATAAATTTGGCGCCCCTAAGTTTAAGCTCAATTTGGAGCCAACTAATCATTTGGCGCCCCCTAAATGTTGGTTTGAATTGGCGCCATGCATGTACGATTTAGGTGATTTGATGCCCCTGTGAAAATGCAAAAATAAATGTACCGTGTATTCAAATAAATTTAAATGTCTTGATGATTAGTATCCTATAATGTAAATTATGGTCAGAGGAAAAAGAAAGGCGAGAGCGGAATTTTGATGTCTTTGGATGATGAGAAAACATGGCATTGCATGCTTTCCTCAGGAACACAATGTAATAACTCATTGGAAAAAAAATGATGCGAGCGCGTAGCGCGAGCCAAAATTTTGCTATGTATATACAGACCAGGAGGAATTAAACATTTTAGAGACCATATTTCAAATACCAAGTTGTTGCCCCTTAGTTTCAGGTAAATTCGGCACACCTTCCTAAGTTCAAAATAAAGTTTGAGCCCCTAAGTTTAAGATAAATTTGGCATCCCTAAGTCTCAGGTCAATTTGACGCCCCTACGTTTAAGCCTAATTTGGCGCCCCCTAAGATTTAGGTCAATTTGAAATGCAAAAATGAATGTAACGTGAAATCAAATAAATTGAAATGTTTTGATGGTTAGAATCCCATAATGTAAATTTTGGTAGAGGAAAAACACAGGCGAGGGCGAAACAAGAACGGAAGTTTTAATGTATTCAAATGATTAGAAAACAAGAAATTTCATGCGTTCCTCAGGAACACAATGTTATAATTCATTGGGGGGGGGAATGATGCGAGCGCGAAGCGCGAGCGAAAATTTTGCTATGTATATACAGACCCGGATGCATGAATTTTGAAACTTTGCTCTATCTACATAGAAACCATATTTTAGAACCCTATTTGTTGCCCTCTTAGTTTCAGGTAAATTCGGCGCCCCTTAGTTTCAGATCATTGGGGCGCCCTATAAAGTGTAAGCTCAATTTGGCATCCCAAATTCTAAAATCGATTTGACGACCCCTTAACTTCAATTCAGTGCCCCCATAAGTTTCAGGTCATCTTGGCACCAGTACGTGTAAGCTCAATTTGGCGCCGCTAATATGTTGAACATAAATTTGAAATGCAAAAAACAAAATAATAATAATATATAATGTAAAAAAAATATTAAAAAAAAAAAAAAAAAAAGTAACGTGAAAACAAATAAATTTAAATGTTTTGACGGTTAGAATCCCATAATGTAAATTCTGGTAAAAGAGGGAAAACATAGGCGTGTGCGAACAGGAAACGGAAATTTTGATGCATTCGAATGATTAGAAAACAGGACATTTTACGCGTTCCTCGACACAATGTAATAAATCAATGGGAAAAGATGATGCGAGCGCGAAGCGCGAGCGAAAATTTTGCTGTGTATATACAAACCAGGAGGCATGGAATTTTAAAATTTTGCTATTTCTAGATAGAGACAATTTTAAAGACCCCTTTTGGGGTTTTTTTTGCGTGTTTTTGGGGGCCCCTTAGTTTCACGTAAATTCGGCACCCCTCCCTAAGTTTAGGATATAGTTGGAGCCACTAAGTTTAAGATAAATTTGGCACCCCTAAGTCTCAGGTCAATTCGACGCCCCTACATTTGAGCTCAATCTGGCGTCCTTTAATTTAAGATCGATTTGGCACCCCCTTAACTTCAGGTTAAATCAGCGCCCCTAAGTCTCAGGTCAATTCAGCGCCCCTTAAGTTTCAGATCATTTTTGCGCCCCTACATTTGATCTAAATTTGGCGCCTTTACGTTTAAGATCATTTTGGCGCCCCTCTAGGTTTAAGTTCGATTTGGCACCCCCTAAATTTAAGGTCGATTTTGCGCTCCTAAGTTTAAGGTCGATTTTGCGCCCCTCCTAAATCTAAGGTCGATTTGGCACCCCCTAAATTTAAGGTCGATTTTGCCCACCTAAGTTTCGGGTCAATTTTGCGCCCTCACATTAAACTTATTTTGGCGCCCCTCTAATTTTATGTTTGATTTGGCGCCCCCCTAATTTTAAGGTCGATTTGACGTCCCACCTATGTTGAAGGTCAATTTGGCGCCCCTTAGTTTAAGGTCCATTCGCGCCGCCTAAAGTTTATTGGTCGTTGCTTAGTTTACTGTCATTTGGGGCCCCTATTTAAGCTCAAGTTGGTTCCCCGTAGTTTAATATCGATTTGGAACCCCCCCCTTTTAAGGGCGCCTCTCCGCCTCCCCCTTTTTTCAATTTGGGCGTCCTTAGTTTAATATCAATTAGGCGCCCCTCAGCTTTAGGTCAATTTGGCGCCCCACTAAGTTTCGGGTCAATTTGGCGCCCTACGTTTAAGCTCAAGTTGGCTCCTCCCGTAGTTTAATATCGATTTGGCGCCCCCCTAATTTAAGGTCGATTGCGCCCCTATAGTTTAAGTCAATTTGGCGCCCCCTAGTTACTGTTATTTGGCGCCCCTAAATTTAAGGTCGATTTTGGCGCCCCTAAGTTTAAGGTCAATTTGGCCCTCGCTTATAGTTTAGGCTGTCGATTTGGCGCCCCCACCTTAAATAAAGTCGATTTGGCGCCCCTAAGTTTAAGTCAATTTGGCGCCCCTTATAGGTTTAGCCTGTCGATTTGGCGCCCCTATAAGTTTAAGGTCAATTTGGCCCCCCTTAGTTTACTGTGATTTGGCGCCCCCTAAATTTTAAGGTCGATTTGGCGCCCAAGTTAAGGTCAATTTGGCACCCCTTAGTTTACTGCGATTTGGCGCCCCCCTAAATTAAGGTCGATTGGCGCCCCTAAGTTAAGGTCAATTTGGCGCCCCTAAAAAATTTAAGGTCGATTTGGCGTCCCCTTATTTTAATTCGATTTGGCGCCCCCAAGTTAACTGTCGATTTGGCCCCCCCCCGAATTTTTTTTTAAGGGCGCCCCCTCCCTCCCTTCTTTCCCTTCCTCTCTCTCTCTCTCTCTCTCTTTTTTTTTTTTTTCTTTTTTTTTCCCCTCTTTTCCCCCTTTTTTCCCTTTCTCTTTTTTTCCCCTCCTTTTTTCTTCTTCTCTTTTTTTTTCCCTTCCTTTTTCCCTTTTTCTTCCTCTTTTCGGCGCCCCCCTGCGCGCCGCCCCGGGGGGCCCGGGCCCGTAAAGCCCCCCCCAGAATACGCGCATGAAAACAATCCATTTTTAAAGCTTCCCGTAATCATATTCTATTCATCTTTTTTTTTTTTTTTTAACAGATCATACAAGAAGCCCCACATTGAATTCAGAAAATCAATGAATATAATATTTTCCCCGAAATAAGATAGTTTTGATAATTTTAACCGATTTCCGTCGACATCTGCTTTAATTTGCGTTGGGCGACTTTGTCTGATTTCGATGTGATGGGCTTCCAAATATCATATTGTAGGCTGTTTGGACTCGTCATGCTTTCGGCTCGTTTCAGCTGATATCGTTAAATCTGCAGTTTATTTTGTATGTCATAGCCCTTTACTCCCCGTAGGCCTGCGTTGCTTCCCCCCTTTTTTTTTTACCAACTTTTTTCAATTTATTTTATTTGCCACGGTTAGTCTGTCAAGTACTTTAAACATGATTTGTATAGCATTGAAGGTTATGCTGAGTGAAGGATCAATTGTCTAGCGAAGGGGTCCGTGTTTTTTCTCAAACTGAGAGCAGTATCTAAGCGCGTGGACATGCGCGTTATCTCATCGAAAAGCCGCGCTAGGAAGAATTACACAACTGGAAATGGGATTTTGTTTGCGGATGCATGCAGCTTGCCATCGGCATATGAAGAAGCTAGCCGTACATGAACTTTCCTTAATAATATGGGGAACGGTAGATGAACAAACTACGTGTGAGATGTCGTCGTTTAATCCACATTGATATATGCCTATTCTTTGTACTTTTCTATCTTTAAAGTTATGGCATTATTTTGGTAAATCTTAAGATATTTATCAGTTTTTAAATTTCATATTTAAAATAAATTAAAGGTTACGCGATTGAATAGCATATAGCTGCGCAAAGAGTATAAATTTGTGTGGAATTACTAAAAATTTCAAAAGTTTTGGTTGCCGAAAAGGATTTGTGGGGCAAGTCCAAGCTATTTTGGCGCGTAACAAACGGGACATTCAGAGCCAAAAATAGAGCTTGTTTGAAAATTTCTTAAATGGAAATCTCAGTCCTTTGGTATATTCCTGAAGGTAATTAAGAATGTCACAACAAGCCATAAAAAATTTAGTTTTTGTAATAACTCAATTGCATAATTAATTTATGATCATTTATTCGTCGGTAACGAACGGGAGCCGTGCAAAAAAATGATGTTTGTCAAATTTGGACATTTGTTCACACATTAGCTCTAATTCAAAGGTAGATCTTAATTTGCAGAGTCATATCCTCTTATAACATGTAATAAATATTGTAAGGACAGATTTTAACGTTAATTACAACTTCGAGTTTTCTGGCAAAGTTAAGTTTTAAAAAAGCTATGTCAGGTAAGCAAACGGGACAGTAAACAAACGGGACAATTATTCGCCTGTAATATTTTTTATTAAACAATTGGTGTAGCCTAGGCCTTAGGCAGACATCTTTTGTTAAATAAATCTCTTTGATAAAACAAAAGAACATAATACAAACACAAATGTAAGAAAAACTTTTTTGTTCATTTCTAAAGGGTGGAGGAATGGGTAATAAAAATGTATGATTTTTAATCAGCTCAGTAACTTTTGTGAGACTATTTCTGAGACGCTGAATATTTTAAGTCTAAAATTGGAAAGCTACGTGCTAGGTTCGTGATATTTTCAGCCAGAGTTAGCCAAGAAATATAAAATACAGACAATACATATTTTTTGGTTGTACTCCTATGACAAACCTCTTTTTAAATGGGTGAAAATAGCATTTTTATGCATTTTATTATATTTTTTTCATGAATAATTAATGAAGGCCTTGTGACGTGCATATGACATTGAAATGACGTTTTTGAGCGCTCATTTGCATTAAGTTCATTTCACTAGCCCTTATGGTGATATATGACACATTATGTATACCTTTCAAACGCACTGACACACATACTTGACACAAAATGGTCAAAAAGTCGAAAATCCCATCTCGGGAACAAATAGCGTGGAGCTTGCCCTTGTATTATCAATGTTCTTTCTTATTAGTATGAACTTTGTGACATGATTAGGCAACTGCTATTAATGATCACAATTCGTAAGGAATATGGCCCCTGTTCTCTAAAAATTAAACATGAACTAGAGTACAGTTCCATTACTATTTTCCATAACAGAAAATGTAGAATCCTCACCCATTACATAAAAAAAAAATCACTAAATGGGCAAATGTCAAATGAAGCGTAAAATGGTAAAGAATCCTCTTATTTAAAAAAAAAAAAAGTTTTTGCAAAGAGGATAAAAAGAAATTTTCAACGATGTCACATGTTGTCTATCGCAGCGCAGAGCTTTAGGTGACAACTATTCACTTATGTCTTATTCATTTTCTCAAACTAGCAAAAATGGATTTCTGTACCTGTCATCTTTTTTTTTGTTGGGCAAGTTACTCGCTACGGATTTATATGTAACATTATGATTAAAAAAACGCACAAAACGTTAGTGCTAAAACAGAGCACTGCAACAGTAGGCCCAGCCCACGTATTTGGATGGTGACGTCACAAGTTAATCCTATGATGCGTTGTTGAGCATAAGGGTGTTTTCGCAGGAGCTAGGGAGGAGGCTAATCTAAGATCGTTAGCATTATGAAAGGCTTTATTTTCAAAATAGCTAAAACCCCCAAACCCTGCATACTGTAGTTACAGGAAAAAGAGTGTGGTAAAAAACTGGTATTTGGCTATAAAAAAAAAAGAAACGGCTGCAAGCGTTAAATTAGCCGAGTTTTTCGTTTTTGATGCACAATTCGAGGGTTTTCCTGCTAGCTACAAGAGATAGCTCATCCCGTTGTCACAAATCTATCTACAACACTATTTTGGGAAATGTACGTTCTCCTGCACTGCTTGTCTTTCTGAAAGCGTAGAACGTAAATGTTCTCAGCGGAGAACGTAAGTCAGTTATAAGCCAATAAGCGAGCGGCTTTGAATAGGAAATGTATACAGGCATTTCCCCCTTTGCTAAAACATAAAAGAAGCATGCTTTGATTTGACTAATCATTAAGGTTAGGTGTAGGTTATTTCTGTTCATATCCAGCAATGTTTTTCAGGTCAGCGTTATACACATGGACGCATTTGACACAATAACATTGGTATGAAAAAAAAAAAGAACCTAGGTATACTCCCGGTAAAGTGTAGCCTTTTGGATTGAATTGCCGTATTGGGGCAACAATAGAGCGTGAAAATACAGCCACTGTTCGGCGCGCCAATTGAGCGGTTTGAGGCATTTGATTGCATTCTGCATAGCTTCGTAAAGTTCTTGTCTCGTTATACAGTGCGTCCTAAGAAAGAGTAAACCCAAACTTTGAGACCCTCATATTAAGATTGTATTGTCTTATTTGTTTCATATTAGGGATATGTATTTAATTTATTTCATTATCATGACGAGAATAAGGGTGGTATCTCAACTTCGCAAGAAACTAGCTTTGAAAACTACTTTGAGACGGATTTGGGCCTGACTTTGACTAGCGGTTTTGAAACTACTTGGAGACGGTTGTGAAAACTATTGCGAGAGCATGCTCCTCACACTCAGTCAATGCAACGTTTTCTTGAGTGCGCGGGAAGTAGGCTTTGAGACAGTTTATGAAAATTGTCACGGAGACGTCTCCGCGACGGATAATAGTATTGGGAGACGTCTCTAATACCCCTTTTTTAAGTCCGTCCGGGCGGAGACGAAATTGAGATAGCGGCTCAGTACCAGCACGTGTACCCTGTTCTTCATGTATGACTGAGCACTTGAATTTTTGATAACTTTGTTGAGATAACTTTCTTCTCAAGTTTTGCCGAGCTAAGGCTTGCTGAGCATTCATTCATTGTTTTAGGTCAGTTCCTCCTGGGTCTATTCAATGAGGGACAAAATATTTAAAAGACTAATTAATTGCAGAGGGTGGCTTTTGCTCAAAGTCTTGGCATGGTATAAAATACTATTTAGACAAATTTAACGATTTTTCTCACGCTAAGGTGCTGCAGTTCGACCGGTTACAATACACTTTTAGGCGTTTGGTATTAATTGTATATAGAGTTACTAAGCTATGATGAAATAAAACATCAAAGCACAAAAACATTTCATGTGATCAGATGCTTTTAAAATTAGTTGTTTTTTTTCTGTGTCGCACTGTAAGTCAAAGGCCCGTATATAGCTCGTTGAATCTTCCTTGCATACAATAGAACGATTACAATGTCTCACGGAGCCAAAGGAAGCATGTGCAGTTACCATTGGAAACTTTTATTCAAAAAGTTGGTTATGATGAAGAAGATAGAAAACGAGGGTTTTGAAGGCATTTTGGAAAATAGTGCCCTCTTATGGCTAACGTTCTAAGATAAGCTCCCGCGTAGTCGCAGCGAAAACACCGCTATTATGGCGTCACTGGGTACTTGAACGCGTTGTTAACCAGTGCTAACGCCGTTTTTGTGATGTGCCAGGGGGGGGGGGGCGCGGATCCGGCCCCCCCCTCGCCCTAAAAAAAAAAAAAAAAAAAAAAAGGAGAGGGGAAAAAAATTTTTTGACGAAGCAGACCCGATTTACCACTGATCCGTACTGGCCATATGGGCCTAGTCTTGATAGCCCGAAATTACCCTTTGCCGCGCCCCCCCGGCTATATGATGTCTATTGCTAATATTTTCTCTCTGCTTTCCATCTCTATCTCTCTCTTGCTCCTCACTGCTATGGCTATCTCTCTTGCCACTCTCTAGCCTGCTTATTACTCTCTGCTCTCTCTCCTCTCTCTCAGCTCCCTCTCTGTCTGTCTGTCTGTCTCTCCTCGTCTTTAGCCGGTTTTTACGGGGCCCTCATTTTCATCTTCGTCCCACCTATCTCTTCCTCTCCTTCTCCATCTTCCAACGATATCTGCTCACTCATCTCTTTTTCTGCTCTGCTCTCTCTCTCTCTCTTCCCCCGTCTCCTTTCCATCTTCCCGCTATCTCTTTCTATCCGCTCTC
The DNA here is from genome assembly GCA_940671915.1 of Paracentrotus lividus. Classification (NCBI taxonomy): domain Eukaryota; kingdom Metazoa; phylum Echinodermata; class Echinoidea; order Camarodonta; family Echinidae; genus Paracentrotus; species Paracentrotus lividus. The sequence continues at coordinate 21,999,890 of CALNVZ010003432.1, read as the reverse complement.
CTTTCGGCATCTTTTTCAGCGATCTCTCTCTTCACGACTTTTTTTTCCATCTCCCGCATCACTCTATCGTCAGCCCTCTCTCTCGCATTCTCATTTCGCATGCTTCACCATGCTCTGCTCTCTGCATCTCTCTCTCTCTGCTCCTCTCCTCTGCCTTTCTATCTTTACGTCATCTCTCTCTTCCCCGCTTTGCCGTTCCATCTTCCACGATCTCTCTGCGTTCGGCTACTCTCCTTTTAATGGCTTCCCCGGCATCTCTCATCTCTGGCTTCTCCCTTCGCCTTTTTCTTCTTTGCCCCACCATATCTCTCTCATTCTCGCATTTCTCAGCCTTTCCATTTCATCTTCCCTATCTCTCTCTCCTATCTTTTTCATTTCCAGCAATCTGCTCTGCCTCTCTCTCTTTCTCTCCTTTCTTCTCTTTACCGCTCTCATTTACATCTTCGCACCTATCTGCTTCCCTCTCATTCTCCTTCCATTTTCACGTTCTCGGCTCACTCTCGTCTCTTCCGCTCTTTGCGACTTTTCATCTTCGGGCTCATATCTTCTCTTCAGCCTCTCTTTTTTCCGCAATCTTCGCCGATCTCTCTGCTTCCTCGTGGCTCCTTTCGGCATCTTCCGCGCATCTCTCTCTTCACGCTCCCCTTTCCATGCTTCCATCGATCTTGCGTCTCTTTCCACTCTATTTTGCATGCTCCCTGTCTCTCTCTCTTCTCCCTCCTCATTTTTTAATCTTTCGACAAAGCCCTCTATTTTTCGCCCTGCTCACTTTCAATCTTCGCTCATTTCTTTCTTATCCTTCTATTTTTCGCAATCTCGCGCCGTAATAAAAAAAGGTTAAAAACTTTTAGGGAAAAATGATCCAAGCCCTTGAGAGATTCTGTAACAATACAAAATTTGTTCAAAGTACATGTACCATAAACATTTCAGTTTACATTAGTTTGTTTAATATTTTTTCATGGTGGTAATGGCTAGCAGATACTATTAACAAGGCAAAGAGTATGAAGTAAAACTTTCAACTTCATTGATGGCGTGAGCTTGCTGGGTGAAAATATTAAACTCATACAAATGAATATTTTAGTAGTAAACCAACAATAAAGGTGTTGAAACCGTGTGATGATTGGGCAGTGTGATATGCTTACTTCTGGAAACCAAAACAAATTTACACACAAAAAAAAAAATTTATCGGGGTCAGGCAAACTTCACTGGGCACAGTTTTTATAATACAGTAATAATGACATTGATAGTTACAAAAAATATGTTTTTGGGGGAAAAAGTGTTATTAAAATGAAGGTTGATTTGCCTCCAGAATGAACGGCATTAGGCTATGTACATAGCAAATATTAAAATAAACGCCATTTTTTGTTAACGCAGCAAAGGATCAGTATAGCACAGAGCATTGTATAAAAAAAATTCTAAAAAGGTTGCATATTGAAATTGATAAATAAGTAGTAATATAAAAAGACTGATATACAAACAAAACGAGATGGCAGCACAGAAATCAGTGGTGGCCATTTTAGCTCCATGGCTGAGTCATTTTTTATAGAAAAGATAGTAAAATATAAGACTATTGCACATCCAACTAATCATCTTTAAAAAATAATTTGGCATTAGAATGGTTTTACTTTTTCTAATGAAGTGAATAGGGAATAATTTATGCAACACTGTGCTAATACTTCGCGATAGTTCATTCTGAATGTTGTACCTTGTATTTTTGTAGGCATTTAAAATATTATGTTAGAAAAGGATTTTTTTTTTAAGTTAACGATGCCACAAAAAATCAATTCAATTCAAGGCCAATCTTTGGTGAATATGTCATTAATAGTATTAGAGAAATAAGATTTATCAAGAAATAGACCTAGAATTCAAATTCTGGCTTTAAGGGACACTAAATCCATAATTATTTTTTTTTTAGGAAGCAAATATTATTATGTTTGTGCTTTGTCAATGTACAATCATAGCATTTGAAAGATAAATCAATGAACTATATACAGCACCGCCTCCCCCTTTTGAAATATACGCTTTATTATTAAGGCCTTGGTCGAAAAAACTAACTATTAATAGAGAAGAGTTTATTAGCAGCCAATATCAAAATAGAAATATTTGGGTTTGCATTTGAAACTTTGTCAAAACTCTACATAATTCTGTTGAATACGGTTGAAATTGGGTACAAATTTAACAGCACATTTTCTTTCCAATTATATATGAGGGATTATTGTAAATATGTTGACATCAAATCTTGATTTTTTTTTTGTAATTAACATACAAATATCTGAATCAAAATTAACATTACAAATTTTAGATGCCCTTGCCGAACAAAAATGGGGCTTTTGCTAGATTTAACAAAAGCCAATCTTGTTAAGAATTTAGGAGCAGTTGTTAACAACATTTTCAGGTTAGGGGGGGGGGGACCTTGAAAAAAATGTATAAAGGCAATTAAGCAGCATTAAAATGCTAAAGGTAAATGTCAACAATTACACAATCTGAATTTTATTCAAAATGGCTGAAAATTGGAAAAAAGGGCCCCTTAAATAACTCTTCTTTCTTTTTTTTTTCCTTTAGGAACTGACATCGGGGAGACACGAACGATAGATCGGTATAGATAGTAGAATTCATATACAATCATGTATGAATTTTATATATCTGTACTTCAGTTTGTGTATAAATCACAAATCCCATTCTTCTCAATACTCCTTATTTCCAAAGCAACAAACACACCTGAATGAATAAGCTTTGTTTCTCCACTGTATTGCTTTTCTAGCAGATGTAAGACGGTCAGTGTCAACCGTTTAAAGGTATTCATACACATTTTGCGTATCCTGACTATTTCATGTCATTTCCTGATAATGCAAAAATAGATGCATAAGCAAAAAATTATCACTGAAAAGATGCTGGCTTTAAGTGGTAAATATAGATTTCACAATTGCATACATATACATATTCACATTATAAAATGTTAACATTTTGTTTTCAACTATTTCAAATGTTATAAAAGCTCGCAAAATTAATGTACAATTGAAACAAATTTAACTTTTTCATTTCATTCAATAGGTAAATTTGAATCAATAATTTCAAGAGAACGATCTTTCAAATTCAAAAGAGTTGTAAAAGCCGATTTAAACTGCTATCGGCAGTTTGTAGAGAATATTCATATACGTCAGTTTAATAAGTTAAGAAATAAGCATGGTTGGAAATTTTTATACAGATATGAGCAACCCATAATGACACAGCTTTGTGCTAAAGGCGACACCAATAGCTAATATTTGGCTTACTATAGCATTTCCTAGGTACATTTAATATACAATATGGCGGTGACACTAGTCATGTTTTTGTTAGATATACAATTGTCGCATTCTATATTACCCACTTGACGCCCTAATACATTATAACGGCTTGCTACACATAGTGGCAAACACTGGGGCAGTAGTAAATTGCACTTTATTTTACAAAGGAGAAACATGTTAAATTACGCAAATTCTACTAGCATAATAAGCAACATATCTTCGCAGTAAGCATGTACATGTATATTCAGAGTGCACACCTGTAAATTCTATCCTGTCAGCCGACTGCACGATACAGTATATATTTAAGTAGGGGCAACACCCCATATATGCTATTCTGTTATCATGGTACAGAGCATGTATAATCATCAAGAAGGTGCAGCGCGCAAAAATAATTATATCCTGTTAACACGGTACAGTATATATTCAAGAAGGTGCACAGCCAACATAATTATATCCTGTAACAATGGTAAGCAATATACATTTATATTCATAGGCGGGCACACTGTAATTCTTCCTGTCACCACGATAACAGTATATATTCAAAAGGTGCACAGCCAACATAAATTATATCCTGTTAACACGGAACATATACATTTATATTCAGAAGGCGGGGCACACGCTGTAAATTCTATCGCTGTTGTATGGTACAGTATAATGTCAGAAAGGTGCTCGCTCTACTGTATTGTGTTAACACGGAACAATATACATTTATAATTCAGAAAGGCGCACCACCTGTAATTCTTGCCTGTTGTCATGGTAAAGTATAATTCAGAAGGTGCTCGGCGCTAAACTGTATTGTGCTTCAATAAACACACTAGTGATTAAGTTCGTTAGGTGTTACAAAAAATGTGACCCAAAATTTTCTGAAATGTTGAAATCATTGTACATGTACATCATACATGTCGATGTCTTGAATGCAGCTAGCCAACACTATATTTTCCATGGCGTTATGAGTACAAATTTAGAGACAAATGTTTATCTAGTATCATACACTGACTTTGAATGTGGGCTCATCATACAAACAATGGCTCGCAACAAATGCGGCATGAGCAGATCAATTATCTGTCTCTGTTCAATCGACTAGGAGCGAGCCATGCATATAGGTGTGTACATATAATTATAATACAATATAATGGCAATTTCATCGGGTAGTAGTATCGCTCCTGCATCAATCCCGCATATTTGTGTTCTCAGCTTCCCTCTGTCAGCCCCACCCTCCACGGATGACAATCTGCATCGAACGTTGTCCTTAAATCGTTTACCAACAAAGGCGTTCCTTGGTTCAATGCTCTCACGCAAATATATAAACAGTTCATGAGGCAATGCTCCATTTGACATTCATATCATAGGTGAGTGATGCTGGGGCTTTTCAGGTGAGTACGGTGGAGGTGTGCTAGAGTCTAACACGTGAGGCGCCCTTCTTTTACGCCCTCCAGCGCACTGGCACCTGGCAATTCCTAGCAATTCTTGATGCATATGGCGTAATAGTGGAGCCATCTGGGGCAGTAGCATGCAGTCGGGCGACGTTTCTCATGTGAGCTGACGCGCAGGTACAGGCATACGAGTGGCCGCATTCACGCGGCGCACGTTGGCATTAACGAATCGGCCGCGTAAGCGTCTGGCCAGCCGTTCAAATTTCAAACGTCTCATTGAACAGCTTGTTACTTGTGCATGTTGTTTCTAACAAGAAAGACGATAAAAGAAGGCACAATACCGTATGAATTTAGAACTAATAATGAAAAGTCAAAATGTTCCAGATGAGACTTTAATGCAAATGAGTAGAGTATTTGCATATAATACGTTAAAATAATTTTTTATGAAAATAAACGTTTGCATGAAGTTTATTTCCACGTTAGGCAGTAATAAATTAAGGTTTTGATGTTTATATGTTATAATTTATAGAGGTATTCGCTCAAATTTGTGCAATAATAAAGTTATCAAATTTTGCAACAGACAATTTGTTGTGATCTGACTGCAACTTCAGATCACATTCCTTCTTGTGGCATGTCACTGGTCTTTTGTGGCATTGTGTTTGCCGCAAAGCGTGGCATTAGCTCTGGAAAAAGTTCACCTGCATACCTCTATCACAGAATGTGCCCATTCCAGAGCCAATCTTGGCTGTCGCAACGGTACACAATTGGACTCATGCCACGATTGTGGGCTTAGAATCCATTCACTACGCATACTGTTCTCAAGAACAAGGGTTGGGGCATATCGTATTTTGGGACTATCCAGGCTTTGACAGGCTCATTCCGATCAGTTGATGAATCCAGGGTTTTGGGCTCGTTGTTCACAAAGAAAGCTCGGATACAGGCCTACAGTTAAAAAAATGGCAGATTGAGAGACAAAAAAATGAGATAAGAAAGAAAACAGAAACAAAGAGTTCAATTCAATTTCATTTTTTCTGATGCCATAAAAAATGACGCTCACAGTATTTAACATTACATGAAGGATAGTGAAGAAAAATAGAGAACACAAAAAGAGAGAAAGTGAAAAATAGTATTCTCTGTGTAACATCCAGCATAGTTTTTGTTTATCTTTATATTACAATATTCAAGGAAGTTTGTAAAAATATTGGGGAACGCTATGTATGGCTTTATTGTTTTAAATGTATAACTGTCTAGCATGATACATAGCGATTCTGGCATTAACTCATTCAGCGAGCGAGAGATTAATTTGAGGGCTAAATTGATCAACATTTCATCTGCCTCAAATTGCAACAGCATATTTTTATTTTAAATGATACATGCTTCTAATTGATGTGATGCATTTGAAACCAACACCATGGTTAGAAAACTTCCAAAAAAAATTTAATTGCCAATATTCTAATGAAAATCAGTGATCTTCAACTTCTCAATGTGTTCGCAATTTAGGGATTATTACAAGATTATTCTTAGGCTGCAAGGCAACAATGGGCACTAATAATGCAGAATTTTTTGCTCTTTCTACACTGTTTACAGTGGTGTATAATTTTAGATGCTTCTAAAAAAGTTAATTGACGCCAAACCAAAAATGTGGGAGCAATATGGCTGCGAATGGGTTAAAATCGCAGGGGGTGTTTCTACAAGTCATTTGAAGCTTCAAACAACTTTACAAGTTTCATGTGCTGAACAATTAAAGAATGTGATTTTTATAGCACCTAAGAACATGTTCGCAGTTGTTTTTAAAGTCATTCGGTAACTCTTACATACTTGGTGAAAGCACCGCCTTGAACTCTCAAGACCAAACAAACTTCTTTTATGGAGAGCCTGCAGAGGACGCTGTAAAGTGCAGGCTGGATTTTAGGCTGTTCATATTCCAAAGCGCCATCAGCAGAATTAACATTGATTCATCAAAAGTCTTTGTTGGACACAACGTAAAATCTCTCATAATGATTCAAAGAGCAATGAATATGAAAGTTAATTATCACTTTGCTTTGTTCTTGATAGCTGTGAGAGGCAAATTTTGGAGAGAAATAATTTCTGAAAAATGGAGGATTAATTGTCAGGAAGAGAACATTCATTTAAAGCAGCATCTGCACTAGAAAAGTCCGCCTGCACCCTTGAAACTAGTCTTGTTGGGCGTAATATCACTGGTTATGTTTGCAAAGCTCTTGAGATCCTCGGCAGACCTCCTACATACATGTCAGTATCCACCTACGGCAAGGTACTCCTGGTCACACAAGGCATTGGTCTTAGTTTGGACAGGGACCAACCATCAATGGTACATTGATACTTGCGTCTAGTATAAAAAGAGGACAGCTGGAGCGTATGGAAGCTCTCCCATTGTTCAGGGCTTTTTCTGGTTGAACATAGGTGGCAGCCGGGAAGTTAGCCCACATCTAGGCTGACACTGGGATAACGTCCACGGAATAGCTCAAGGCTGCGAATGTGGTTGTAGGTTAACCTGTGGTAAAAGGATAAATGAGCCGTTCTCGATGGTGGTGGCGAAGATGATGGTGAAGTTGAGATATGCGAGTTAGCTCGGCTGAGGGTATTTGACATAGATCTCTTCACCTTCCATGAAGGCTCATAACTGGTTGGATCTCGGCATTTAGAGCCATAGAAAACGCCGGCAAGCAGCGCATTCCTAGAGTGTCGGTGGCGTTGTTGTCAATAGCATTGACGCGTTGTTTAAGGCAGTGCATGGCGTGTTCGGCTGATGTAGATATTGGCGTTCATCTCACAGGTTTTGACCGATGTACCTAGGACATCGGCAGACGACACTGGGTGCGATCCTGCTCACTATGTACCCCATTCAGACAAAGGACGGGTACGGGCAATCATCGTAACCTCCGTGGGCAGTTTCATACCTCGTACCCCTGGTGGGAACACTCAATCTACAGATAAATCAGTTAACAAGATATTTGTACAAGTATTCCCAGGATTTCTAGCTTGATAACATGTATATTCGTTCAAATTGAAAAAATGTTATCTTGATGGCATAAAGAACTCAGACATGTAGATGGGCATCCAAGATTAAAGCATACCGCAAATACAGGAGGCCCTGCATTCAAATATATAATAGCTTTAGCATGTATGTGACTTAATTTTTTATTTCATGAAGAGAGTACTCGTTCTTTTTTAAGCTTGTGCTGTTCATCGATCAGCTGAATGCTTTGCTTGGGGAAAAAATGTGTTTGCAAAGCCATAGTTAAAGCCACAGATTTACGCTAAGGATTAAAGTTAGGCAGCTTTTGAGAATATGGGTCGCATAACAATAATTAAAATAAACAATTATAATAATACTAACCTGTAGCGAGTGACCAAGATCAAGGCAAAACTCGCTCGTTTGGGGCATGATCGTCTACGGATGACAAAAGATCTATGTCCAGCGTTCACAATATCACCCTACATGTACAGTGACAACAAAAGATTCATTTAAAAATCGTTCATGCCAAAGAATTGACCTAGCAGGAAATCGGTCAATGGATTGACAAAAATCTGTGTCGCAGCCTTCAACAATAATCACCTAATCAATAAGAGTCCTTTCAAAAGTCATTTCAATGGCAAGAATTGACGGCTGCCAGAATGGTGACAAAGATCTATGTCCACTTCACAATAATCACCTAAAGAAAAATTCATTTGAAAAGTCATTCAATGGCAAGAATTGGACGCTGCCAGGATGGGGATGACAAAGATTCTATGTCCAACTTTCACAATAATCACCTAAACAAAATTCATTTGAAAAGTCATCCAAATGGCAAGAATTGACGCTGCCATTGGGGGAATGGATG
>CALNVZ010003432.1:21932042-21974944 GCA_940671915.1 Paracentrotus lividus | reverse complement strand
AAAAAAAAGAGAGGAGTGAATTGACAACAGATTCCAATTACTATCAATTTACAGCTCGCGTCTTCTACATTGCTCTGAAGTAGTAACTAGATAGGGTCCTTTACACATATCTACATTTTTACATAAGGTTTGACATTCTTATTTCACATTTATTTTATGTGAATTACAAAATTCGACAATTTCGGAGTCGCCCGTCCTGCCCTGCATAACATTACAGTCAAGGATACTTTCACCTGCCCCAAGGGAATTCCCTTGGTTTTCCCATGTGAACTACAAATACATCTATACAGTGCGTATCAAAAAAAACGGGACAGTTATCTGAAAAAGTCTGTACAAATTTTTCTGTTTCAAATATGATGTCTATATTTTTCATGTTCATTAGACTCTCTGACAGTCTTATCTTTCAAAGATGCAAATTTGAAAAAATAAGTTTTGCTTCCATGCTGAGTCACACAACAGAACAATTTTGTCAGGCTCAAAATAAAGGTTGGCGCACGATGAAAATGAGAAATATGATCATCAGACTCGTGCTAATCGACAGTCTCCTCTTCAACTTTTATCTTACCTTGCCATTATTCGAATATTCGAAATCATTTTCAACAGAGGAGGCTGTTCTTTTACTTTAAATTGTGTTTTGCTTTTGTTTTCATTTCAAATGTATCTTTCTGTCATAAAGGCCTCAAACTTATCTTTTTGTCAACCCACGTTAAGGGGATCTTGGTTGGTTGTTAATGATTGATGATGACTGCTTGTTTCGTTCATGCTTGAGCGAATATACCCAAGTTTGTCGGAGGCTTAATAAAAAAAAAAAAAAAACTTTCGTTAAATTCAAAGGGTTATTATTATATCATCTTTTATTTATTTTATTTTATATTATTATTATATCATCATATCTGAATCAGGTACAAACCATTCGATGATTGTTACTTTCACAGATATATTATGTTAGTCTTTGGATCGTTTTGTTTTCATACGATTTAATCGCAAAAGTAATCAATATCGATCAAGTCAATCAATCAATCATCAATCAAAGAAACAATGAATTATTAAATATTGATCATTCAAAATGGTCAATCTAACAATCCTTCATTCAATCAATCGGAATGCGATCAATCAAATAAAATCAGATCCATCAATCAAAAATCAAATCAAATCGAGACACCAATACGAAACAAACAAAGCATCATTCATCAAATAATCATACCACCAACTAAATCCCCTTTCTTAGTTGACCCCGACGGTCTTATCTTTTTTTTTTTTTTTTTAGTTAAAGGAATATTCAATGGTAAACAGATAACATGTTAACAATGTTGAAAAAACAAAAAACAAAACAAAAAAACAATCCAAGTAAATAAATAGCTTTGTAAATGAATTTTGAAAGCATAATTCCTGAAAAATAAATTGGTAAAGATAATAGAAAAGGCAGAGTAACGTCTCTGAATTAGCAAGAAGTCTGATCGATCGATTTTCATTTTCTTCCATTTGTGCGCAGCCCCTTTTGAGCCTCCGACAAAACGTTCTGTGTGCGCATCGAAGCAGTAACTAGACTTATATATTTACAAATGAGGCATTGAAATAAATAGAACTTACAGATGCATCTATCACTCTAAAATAGACATCATAATTGAAAACAGAATTTTGACAGCTTGTCAAAACCTGTCCCCGTTTTTATTGATAACACCCTTATAATGTGGGTGTTCTAGAAAAAAGGTAACCGAAGTTCAAAGGCGAGTCATTCAAAAGTAATAAGGTGGTCATTCTTGTGATTATGTTTACTAAATAATAAGTACTCATCAGCTTTTAAATTAGAGATTAGATTCGCTGACGTTCCAAACTGTAATGGGTCACAGAAGTTAGGGGTCTCTTTAATTGAAAGGATGATGGTAACATCAAACCCAATTTTGTTCTCAAGTTTTCGTTTGTGGTGAATATCAAAACAAACTTTTTTGTAACTTTTTGGTTTTCAACATCGTTTGTGGCCCGTTTTTCTTAACAATTTCAATTGTTAATGAACACTTCAATCTCTCATTTTTCCAAAAGAACCTATCTCACTATGCAATGAATGGGTTCAACCATTATGAGATCCTCTTGAGTCGTTGAGACGAGGGTGATGTCCTTCCTGATACTGTCAGGGTCTGGTGTCAAATTGAACAAAAGTCTAAAATATTGTCAAAACCTGTTGGAATTCCTTTAATCGCTAGCAAAGTTTCAACAACGTTTCTGAGAAGGTCGTCATTACAGTGAAAAATCAACTTTTAGCAAAGAAGATGAACATTTCAATTGAAACTTGCTGAAAAAGAAACCCAATCACATCACTACTTTAAAAAGGTTTGTTTCTTACCCGACAAACCAAAAAATTGGAAAAAAAATGGGTTTGTACCTATCACTTCAAAGGACCCTAACGCTGTGAACCCATTACAGTTTGGACGTCAGCAATATCTCAATTAAAGCTGAGAGTTTACTTAGTATTTTTATGTACACAAATCAAGAATAAAACCAATGTAATTTTTAAAAATAGACTGACTTGGAACTTGATTACCTTTTTTTAGGAACACACTGTAACAGTTTTGGACTCAGAGCTTTTCCGCATTAGTCATAAGAATACGAACACTTAAAGTGGGTTTTTTTGTGATAGTCATTGCGGAGATAAGAGGTATTGCGAAGAGAGAGAGTGAGAGAGGGAGAGAAGAGGCAGACTAAACAGTAGGAGAAACAGCGGAAGAGACAGAGAGGAGTGAGAGAGAGATAGAGAGAGGGGGAAACAACACACAAAAAGGTGAAACTATTAGAAAAAGTGTCCTTGTAATGGTATCTTCATGATGATGGAACAATCTGAGAAGTAACAAGAATATTGGTGACCTCGGGTAGTTTGGGTCCCCCCCACACAGCTGGTGTGGCTCGTGCAATTCTGCAAAAATTAATTCACTTTAGTATATTTGTTGCACTGATGTTTTGCAGACTGCAATCTATCGATAATAGGAAGGACGGACAAAAATGTGAAGCTTTCCTATCAATTTTATGATTATTTTGGGAATAATATCATGGTAAAAAAGGTCACTGTACAAAGATTGCTCTTCAATGCATTAATAGTTCAAAATATGATAACCTCACAACAGGTCGACGTCGGGGGCTGAACATTTGAGTAGTCCCATACATGCATTTCCTAAGTGTAATGCATGTGAATCAACGCAGAATGGGTCATTTTTGGTGGTTTCAAAACCTCACAGAAAAACATAATGCTTATATGTATTGCTAATCAACCTTCAGCATTGTTAGACAGGTTTACACATTCATCTCATGGACAGAACAACAATTTCACATTAAAACAGGTAGCTGCAAAAATTTGTGACTGTAAAATGGTAGACTGGAATTGAATCCAATTAATTATTTATGTATATACGTAGAGCGCTATGATTGGTTTACTAAATAAAGCGCTTTATAAAACACAATATTGTCATATTATTATTATTACTATGATTATTAGGAAGAAAACCACCTTCTTACAATCAATACACCTCTGCATCAGCAAAAATTGACATAATCTTTAGTAAACCTTATATAAAAAATGGCCTTAAAATTAATCGTACGCCAATTATGAACATAATTAAGGTAAATTATTCACTTCATCATAGATCAGTTAAAAGCGCAGTGCATAGCTAGACTGGATCCAACCAAAACTATTACCCACTGGCAAGAAATGAAAATATTTAGTTTGGTCTCAATACGCCTGGCATCCTAGATATATGCAGAAGAAAGTTTTAATTATACTCTGGCCAAATTTCCTCACCTAGTCCAACATGGTGAAAATATCTATACCAGGCTCACATTGTACTTACATTAATTAATTGATAATTAATTAATTGATTAATTGATTGATTGATAAATTGGTTTATTTTTACCTGATTGCTAAAGCACCCATTAATTCATATAAGTAAGCAACCAGGGGCCTCCGGTTTTTAAGTTCAATCCCAGGACTTGGTATAGGAATTAATGACCTTACCAAAGGGCACTAGTGCATCGACTCAGTTTGAACCATGGATCTCCCCATTACTAATTAAAGTAAATTATATTTATTGAGACCAATGCTTTACCGAGTGAGCCATCACGCTTCTCATATTAAAACTGGTATAAACGGTTCATAAGAAACTTCATTATCAGTATAAGTGAGGACTTACTGTTGACAACACTCTTGCAGGTGCTTGAGGGAGGTGGGCGTTGTGGGGGTGCACTACTCTTCAGGGTCAGCATGATTCTGAACAAAGACATAATCAAAAGTTTTGCTGAATTAATTATCCAGTTGTGATTTAATGCCAGAGTTTCAAATTAACAGACAGGAGAAAAATGATAGAGAGCGGGAGAGAGAGAGAGAGAGAGAGAGGCGGCAGAGGAAAGAAGAAAACAAAATTACAGTGAAAAGAAAAACAGAGAGAGGGATAGAGAGATGGAGTAGAGACATAAATGGAGATGGAGATACAGAGAAACACCAAGAAAGTTTTTAGGAAATAAATTAATGCAAATGACAGAAAAACACTAGTACACAGAATCTGAGAGAGATACTGAAAATATTTTGAGTTCGTTTTCTTCAAAATGAAAAAGCATACTTCCACTGGTTTACATATATTTACCTAATGAATATTACCAGGGTGAATTCTGAGCTCCAGGTGTAACATTGTAGTATACAATTAACCTCTCAAAGATGTACATTAATCTCAAGAAATATGATTGAAACCTTGAAATTTACTATACATGTACATCTCCACAAACTTCAAAGAGAGTTAAATCATACATAAAACAACAAAAGTAGTTTAGTTCGTTTTCTAATTCATTTCAAATAAACAATAGATGGTCTCCAATATATTTGATTGAGAAGAATTAGATGCTTTAACTTACATGTGATAGTACTGTTATGAAATTTCTGTTTAGATGAACTGCTTCATACAGAGCCAGTAAGGTTGCATTATTGGGATCTCGCCTGTGAAAAATCAAGAGGGGGGATCAGACATATTTTTAACATTTTACTATCAAAACTCTGAAATGAAATCATTCAAGTGTTCGGTAATTACATTGTATAATTATTAGCAAGAATAACAATACCAACGAGGTCTTTATAGTGCATCTTCCATCTAAGTTTGTTTAGAATAAAACTGCTAACAGCAGAGTTACTTAACATTATAGACATTAGCAGGTAAAACATAACATTCAATATCAAATGACCTTTGACCCCTGTTACTGACTTTTACCCCCACCAATGATTTCTATAGTGCATTTACCATCAAAGTCTGGTTGAAATTGGACCTATGAATACAAAGTCACTAAGGGTTTATTTATGTTAACCAAACCCAACATTATGTTGATCACTAAGTTTCCCTCCATTTTTAATAGGCTAAAACAACAACATGCCTGGTCTAGAGCCAAACAACTGAATACCACCTTTAATCTTATCACACTATAGTCAATTAAATGAAAATAACATTTCTACTTCACTCTAAAAAAATCCTTCCAGCTCAGAATACCTGAAGATCAGAATTTTTGTCAGACCCTGCTTATTAACATAAAAATAATACATCTGTGAGCAGATATGTGTATCATTTGTTGCTATGTCAGTAAAGCCTTGATCAAGCTTGAATAATTTGTAGTTGTATATAAACCCTCATTGGTAAATTTTAGCCTAATTATTTGAAGAATTGGTTTCATTTACTTTTCTGACAATGACAAAAAAAAATCACAAAAAGATTGAAAAAGGGTGTGCGTAAAGATGAAATCATCCCCATAAATTAAATAATTAAAAAAAAAACAGAAACAAAACACTTATTCAAAGCTGAACTAAATACTTACACGTAAGCTCTATTAGTGTCTGATTCATCAGAAACAAACATGTTTCCAACCTGCAGAAATCACAAAAGAAAAAAAATCCAGAAAAATAAAAAAATTTACATAACAGCAATGAATTCATACTGGGAGTCAGGAGATCAATAAAATCAGCTGTTGCTATGTTGGACAAGGTATCTCACAGTATATGGTGGTAAAGATTAACAATAGTTGAAAAGAATCTAATACATTTGAAGAAAAAAAAAGAGAGAGAGAATTAATTTAGACCATATTTGCAGTGCTCATTTATGCTATTTTCCACTGCTGGCAATCTATCCAAAGACTAATTGTAATCTATTTGATATGCAAATGAGCTCATTAATATTCAAACAGCTTGAAACTACAAATCAAACTATGCACAGCTGAAGAGAGTCAACACTTTATGTGACTGTGAAACACTAAGAAAAGTTACACTCCAATAGTTTAGATATTCTCATCAACCCTAAATGGCTTACCATACATTTCAAGTCATTACCATATCTCATGAATATTCATATATACTGCCTGTGATTCACAAAGTGTGCATATTGTAACAAATTAGTTGCTAATATGAGACATTTATCCAAACGGTTTTATAAAACCCAGTGTTTTTTTATCAATAAATATTCTTAATTCAATAATATTTCACTTGCCAAAGAAGAAATAGACATTTTGGACAAAAAATCAGTTATTCTGTTCTCACATTTCTATAACTAACCATTCCAAATATATCATATTAATTGATCTCCATGAATTGAATACCATCCATGTTGATCCTTCTGGTTCAGAACAGATGATGACTTGCTTTTCATGTTCTATACATGATATGTGTCGGCAGACCCTTGTTACGCAAGACACATATGCAATCTGATGCTTGCCAGAAGGATTCCTGCTATACTTCATTTTATTTATTAAACAGCATCCTATCCCCACACGTGTAATTTGATGCACTGTTTGATTAGAAGTAAATATCTTTAGTACAGTTTTCATGACAATGTACCAACTAGAAAAATATACAATGACACAACACATTTACTTCTGCAACAATTCCTTAAGGCCGTGTTTTGTCCAAAATGTTGGGTTAGGTTAAAATAGTGTTTTTAGGGTGGGTAGGGTATCGTGTCAGGGGTTGATATTAGTCGTTCGGTAAGTGTGGAAATTACAGTGGAGCAATTTTCTCTGGAGCTAATGTCATGGAATGTACAATAGAATGACAAGGAATGGTGGACCAAAGGTTAGTGTCACCTGCACTTTACCTGGAGGGTGGGGGGTAGACAAATATAACTTCTGACTTAAAATAATTTAAAAAATAATGCCGTTTTATATTCCTTACATTTTGTTATTTCTTTCTTTCCATAATCTATTTTGCAAAATGATAGAAAAAAAAGCTAGAAATGGAGGGGGTGGGGGGCAGGGCCGTAATTGCCCCTTCCCTAATGACCCGGAGCATATTGTCCACTTTCAATGTCATACAAATTATAGAATAGACTCATGTTAAAATAGATTTGTATTCAATAATACATATATTTCAAGCTCACCATCGATGTTATTGATGAGAACCAGCCACTTCCTTTCTCTTCCTCTTGCTTGGCTTTATACCTCCTAATGGTAAGATCATAAATCATCATTTTCGCTTTAAGCATTCAATTTTTTACCAAGAATATTCATCTCTATGCCCAAAGCATTTGTCCCAATGCAGTGCAACATTACATCTTTTCCCATGACATGCACCCTTTTTTTACAGATAACATTTTGTTTCTTACTAACAACATTCCTTTTTGTCAGTGGCGGATCCAGGATTTGAAAATAGAGGGAGCACCAGGCCCGATAAGGGGGTGAGTCACCAAAATTTTCTTATTTTAACGTGTACATTCAATGAGTGGTTTTCAAATTAAAGAGGGGTGCGCATCCCCTGCGCCTCCCACCTGGATCCATCACTGTTTGTTCTTGTGGTAATATGATTGCTTCTTTTAAAGATAGCTCTGTGGGCCATTTCATCAAAGGACTTGTCGAATATTTTATCCGACAAATTTGCTCTTAGCCAATCAGATGCAAGCATTTCAGTAGCTTATAACACTTTGTCGGATAAAACGTCCAACAAGTCCTTTGATGAAATGCCTCCCAGGTCAACACCAGAAGCATTCAGTTTATTGTATCCCAAAAGAAAAGACTTTTATAAATCCATCAATTATTGTTACTGAGCACAATCATTTTCTTTATTACGTACTATATAAACATTCATTTAGCTTACCCATTGAAATCTCCCAGTATAGTTGATATCACATGGCCTAATCCCTGCAACACAAATATAGTTGACAATTTTTAAATTATATCTCTTTTTATTTAATAATTTTTTCGATGTGAATGTGTAGTTCATTATGGGTTGCAGGCCTAAGAGGGCATCTCATAAAACAAGTATTTCAATTGTAGCCTCAATTTGATGGTCCTTTCAAATAATTTTATCAGAAATTCTGCAGGGAACATTAACTTAGTGTGGTTGATGATTAGATAGCACTCTTTAATCTTGTTAGATTACAAGTGTCACATTCATACACATTTTGAAATTTTGTTGGTTTTCCTTATTTTCAAAGCCAGTATAATTTTTTTTTTTTTTTTTTTTTTTTTTTGGAGGGGGGGGGGGTTGAGGTTCAGCCCGAACCTACAGACTCTTAACTATGAGTTGCCAGATTTAGAATATATTAATAGTACATTGCTATATTCAAGTATTCAATTGCGTAAAAAATAATGACTTTGACTCATGAAATAAATTCTAAAATCGAACCAGTTTCATTTCAAATCTTTTTCTACAAAGTAGCTGTAATACATTTCAAAAAGGATTCACAGATCCAATTGAATGTAATGTTTCACATTTCAAATTTTTTTAATCATCATTCTTTTTTTTAATAATTGTATATAGAAATTACTGAACATAAATTTATCTGCTATATGTACATGTAAAGGAATTAAAGTGAGGAATTTTTTATCAAGTTTCATTCCAATTTACTCTTCAGTCTTTCGGTCTACTCCCAATGTTCACAGACCCAAGATTTTGTAACAAGGTAGTTTTTCGCTCCCAATTTCAAGCAAGTGCTCATGTCTCTATGAGTTCAATATAGCAAAAGATTTCATTATGAGGAAACTGGCTTAGTCCCAGCCACAGGTCTCATTATAATGGAAGTGGACTGTACCAGTACAGGAATCACAGTATACTTACATTCAAAGCTAACTCATCATCTAGAATCGACAGCTTCACTATGTATGCATTAGCTGACTGGAAGACAACCAAAAAAAGAAAAATTATTTTTTTTTAAATCATTAAAAAACAATTCTTTTCACAAATAATTTATATCAATAAAAACATTGACAATTACAATATCATACTAGAAATCTCAAACTAGAAGTCTCAAACAAACAGAAATTTAGGAGATCACTTTCCTATGTAAAATTCTTACAGTAGTCCTCTGCATTGTTAATTTCACTCATTAATCTGTATTCATTTCGAAATTTGTTATCTTATCTTGGATCAATTTTCAGAAAAACATATATCATGAGGAACAGAAATTTTTTATAAATGTGGGAATAGTTTTCGTTTGTATACATACAACAATTACACACACAAACCATGTGCATAGCCATATAATATCATACTTCTAATGGTTGAGATTGATATTGAGCTCTCTCCTACAACACAATGAAAAACTGTGTCAAGATGATTTAAAAATCAAATCAAATGTACATGCACATAGTATAATTGTCATTACTTGGATCAAATTATGTTTTTAATTTACAGCAAGATATATCAATCAACCATCTAATGAACAAAATAAGAAAACAGTTCTTGTTTATTAGTTACCTCATATTTCCTATAGTTGACCAGCATTGTCAACAGGAGTAGTGCTTCATAACCATGCTCACATCTTGCTACTGGGTTGGCCAAAATCTGAAATAAATCATTTGAACTTTTTAAGGTATCCTCAAATGACAACCCTGTACCATAATATTTCCATCATGTCCTGAAAATGATTTTGCTATTAAAAAGGACTCTTGATTAACCATGCTCACATCTTGCTACTGGGTTGGCCAAAATCTGAAATAAATCATGTGAACTTGTTATGGTATCCTCAAATGAAATCCCTATGCCTTAATACATTTCCAACAAGTCATGAAAGTTCTTTATAACTCTTTATTATATCCCGTTGACAATTCAAATGATGAAGACATACAAATTTTAATCAATCATCTTCAATATACCCCCTCCCCCCAATTTTTTTTTTTTTTAAAGAATAAAACAAGTTAAAATCCGAAAATCACATTTTTTGGAAACCTATAAGGCCCCATATGGTAAGTTATCAATTTGAGCACCAGTAATAATGTATTTGTCTGAGGAAAGCAAACTACAGTTTAAAGTTAAATGTCAATTCCTTATCTCAATTTCATTATTGATTAAGATTGATAATAATTTATGCAATTTAGATCAAATTATAAACGATCCTATCTACCTTCAAGCCCTTTCAGAATAGAAATTAATATTTTCATCCCAGTAATTTGCATTTCTTACCTGTACAATAGACTCAAAGACACTGTTCATCATTAGATATTCCAGTAACGTATTCTGACTGACATTATTTGCAACCTAAAGAGAGAGAAAATGTGAACTCTAGATAATGCTCTCAAAAGCTAATTAAAATAGACACTAGGCAATTCAAATTGGATACTAAGATGGGGGGTAATCTACCGATGTAGCACTGAATGAAGTTGTAAATATTCAAAATTAACTAGGCATATTCAATAATCAATAAATTGAGCAATCTAATTCAAATCAGTCCATGCATTAATTCTCCATCAGGTAAAAGTACCACCAATTTAGTTGGAGTATTAAAATTAAATTTTTAATTAATTAATTAATCATTAAGGGGTGTTTCACTAAGTTGTACATGCTGTATAAGCTACATTTGTGAATACCACTAGGAATGATTTGAAATATATTAAATTGTTGCTGAACATATCCTTGGCCTTCAGAATGTTTGTTAACATTAATAAAGATAATCTATCAGCATTTTTTTTCTTCAACTTTTGCTAATAAAATCAAAAGGATTTTGATCATCCCATTTGGCTCTTCATAATTCAAGTCATTTGTAACTTACAAATGATTTGGTTTATCCCTCTAGATTGTGCGGTTGGGGCATAAGATCAGAACCCTTTACTACACAGTTTGGCCAACTCAATTACACTTGAGTTTCAACATGGCACATTTTCTGTTGTATTGTCCTTGCCTAACAAAGCAACATAGCGCCATATTGTAACCTACTAGACCAGGTTGGCCAAACTTTGCAATTAAAGGCCTCTTATTAAAGATGATTTTCTTACTGTTGAGATGACTAGGAGGACTTTCAAGGCAAGGTTCTTCAAACTGACAGACTGGTCTCCAGTCAGGATGTTGTTTAATCTCTCTATCAGCATCTATACAACAATGGAGTCAAGAACATACACCAGTCTCTTAATTAAATCAATTAATTACATTAAGTCATGTCATAATTTCTTTTCAATTACAAAGCACTTTTTGTGCCACATTTCTGGACAATAAAGTTCATGTTAAGCACAAAGAGACATATTTAAATGTATTATGCGCTGTATAAGAAGATCATATTATTATTATCATTATTATCAATAATGAATTTATAAAATTTAATGAAATCAAAAGGCCTAAATGCAATTGTACGTGCAAAAAAAAAAAAAAAAAAAGTCATATAAAAGAAGCATCTGCATTTATATAAATACAAGATAATGAATAAGGTAGAAGTGACAGCACAAAAAGTAACAGAATAATCTGTCTAATCATATGCTGAACAGACCAGATATGTCTGAGGATTGGCCTAAAAATTTTCAGCCAACCTGCTGCTGCGGTTCCCTTGAAGAAAAAAACATTCCATCCAAAGCTATAAAGGCTCATTGTAACCAAAGGCCATCCCCCCCCCCCCCCCACCAACCCTGACCCTCCACTGCAGTCTAGCAACAATACAATGTTCATGTATATCACCTTCAATAGATAATCTGCATAAATATAGGTTAGAACAGCTACATGTACATAACAAACTGAATTTTTGTAATGTTGTGTTCCTATTGTTTTTGCTAAGTTATTATGCCAAATTCAGTAGGTGGATTGTTCATTAGAAACCACTCTCAATTCTATAAGCACATTACTGAATTGGCAATGCTATAAAATACCCAAAAAAAGACTCTTACCTGCATGACTTGTTCCGCTGAATCGAAGCCAATCAGGATGTTGATCACATCAAAACCATGATCCACCATGGCCTTCTGATAAACACCTCGAATTAGGGCACATAAGGTCTGAAAATTTGAATTTCATATTGAATTTTTAGTTCATAGAGGAAAAAAAAAAAAAGAACAGTATTTTTTTTTCTAATTGCAAGACAATAAAGTACATTCACAAGGGACATAACAGTAATATCAAAATATCCTTAAAAAATAGCCTTGACACAAATAGCAAAATGAGTTTGTAACAAAAATGACATGCACTGTTTAGCCATACTCATAACATTTTGAAATCGTATTGCACAACAAAGGAATGAGGCTCGTTCAATTTAAGCTCTTCAATGCCTTTGCAAAGCATGCCCATATACCTGAGCCGTATACATGTACTTCTGTGTGAACCCAGCCTTAGGAGTACAAACCTGAAGGGCATTGACTACTCGGATGGGATAACTCTCCTCCAGGGTCATTACACAATGGTAGAAGAGGGCATTGATGTTTTCCTGTATCAGAGAGAGAATATTTATAAGTATATGATGAAATATTGGATGATCTTAAGATAGATATCAGAATAAATTATTTACCAGTGATGAAATCATATTGGCCAAATATAAGAAGAGGGGGATACATGTATATACTTTTTAAAATTCACTTTTTTTCTCGTCATATGGCAAAACGAAAGTCACTTCAAGTATACTTGTGTTCAATTTCTTCACCTCTCTACTCTCATTTGATTTCATTCTCTTCACGTACCTTGGACTTATAATGTTGAATTTCAAA
This sequence comes from Paracentrotus lividus, assembly GCA_940671915.1. Classification (NCBI taxonomy): domain Eukaryota; kingdom Metazoa; phylum Echinodermata; class Echinoidea; order Camarodonta; family Echinidae; genus Paracentrotus; species Paracentrotus lividus. Next base: position 21,962,044 of record CALNVZ010003432.1, on the reverse strand, counting down.
TGGTTGAATATGTGATTTAAGTGTAATTGTGACCTGTTGCATATCTTTTGTTAATACTTACATTTACATTTTTTGAAAGTGAAATCTCATTATTAGTCTTGAGACGTTTTGAAGAGCTTTTTAATAAGAAGGTCACCTATTTAAATTTCAATAAGCGATGACAGCTGAGCGTATCAGCAAACTGCTGATGACGTCAAATATCTTTTTCCAAATTATGAAACATAAAAATTAAAAACTAAGTAACTAATAAAATGTTGAAATATTGACATGCATACAGGATATCACAATGGGAAACATACTTATGAACAAGGTACAATTACATCATGGATACTACTAGTAGTATCCATGATTACATTAATGATTATGTCAAGGGCAATGGTTTTGTATTCCATAAAAGTAGAAACAAGCATATATCAACGTTACTTTTCATTAACAATAAAAATTTGTAAAGTAAAGAAAAGAATAATCCATCTCAAACTCACTTTCAAACCAAGAAGTCCTTGTGGAGTCAATTTGTCCAGTTCCTTTTCAATGTAGCTGACATTGGCCTAAAAGAGAAGTTATTACACGTATGTCAGATTCAGATTTACATCATTTGTCCATAAATGTTCTGTTTGTATGACATTCATACAGTAGAAAATACACCCAAAAAAAAAGAAGGAAAACAAAAATAATACAGTCTTGAACTTACAATAATATTGATGTATGGTGAAAGGGTAATGCAAAAGATATGGATAATACCTGTTTTTGTTTTGTTTGTTTGTTTGTTTTTTCTTTTTAATTATGACATAAATAAAATTACAATATTGACTGAATGCATATTGGTAAGTCAAAATCATTTGCAGATAGAAGTGTAATGGAATTTTTCTTGTTTTGGTCTTGATTAAATTCATGATTCAATTTGAATAATTTATTTATAGTTGTGAAATAAAAACAGGGCAAGAACTAAAATTTGTGCAAGAAAATCTATATTTTGTTAGTAAGTATTATTTCAAGGAAAGGTAGAGGGACATAGCAATTTGTTAGGCTAGTAACACTCACCTTAAGAAGAAAGAATTCCTCCCAAAAGTTTGCATTGTCTCTGGTAGGATCCTTTCCCTTCAGAATGCAATGTGTAATACATTAAGGAATCTCATTAACAACATAAAATACATGATTTGTGGCATTAAGATGTATAAACTTTGAAGCTTTTATCAAACGTAAAAAAAAAAAAAAAAAAAAAAAAAAAACATATTGGTGAGACACAGGTAGCCATCTATATAGAGTCCAGAGCTCTTGGCAAACTTGAACAGTTAAAAATAAAAAGACCCATAATATTTTTAAAAGAAAGGAAGAGAAACATAATTTATTTTGAGGATTGTACTCAACTTACCTGGAAGAATGTGTCATAAATGTGAAGAATTTTCTCCTTGAGCTCAATCCTACTATGGGAGCCCTGACGGAGCACTTGACGATTCGGGCGAGGCATGTTGAAGGTGGATAGGATGAATATGGATGATCTTGGATCTACACGTGGAATCTGTTTTGTCAGATGGAAATTAGAATAATTTGCTGTGCATATTTACAGATATTGTGGTAGAACACTTTGACGTTCAGGTTGCGCATAAGTTGCTAAGAAGGCACATATCTTATTCGAAGCAACCGAATGACCTTGGGGCAAAATATTTGAGTATAAAATCTTAGTCATACACTTGGGCGAGTATTTGGTGCGAATTTGAGCAAAATAAAAAATGGGGTCGGGGGGGGGGGGGGGCGTTTCACGAAACCATGGACAAGTTAGTCATATCTTTATCCGCCAACCACGTACATGTAGTTAGCTCCAATCTTACTAAGTCGGTTACACGAAGCTCTTCCAAGCTAGACAATTTGTAATATCGATATTATTGGAGATGATGTCATCGAGTAATAGCCTTAATCACGGTTTCGCTGATATTTGGAAATTGTGGTTTAGCAAAATTTTCAATATTATCGGAAATTGAAATGATAAAATCGGTCAATAACAGTATGAAAACTCATAAAATAATGTATAATTTATATGATGTGTATTAAAACGTACAATGTTCCTTACTGCATATATTTACAAGGTGTCAATCATTAAATTAATAAGACCACGTCAGAACATGAGATGGGTACCCCCGGATGCGCTAATTGATAGTTTCGTAAATCAGACTTTAAAAAAAGTATGCTAGCTGAAAATGGAGCTAGATTGAGGTTTTTCCTAATTTTCTGTTTGCTGACAAAAAGAAATCAATAGTGCATTGTAATTAAAACAAAATCTATATTCAAAATTACTTATTTTGGGACTAATAGATCGATTTTAACTACCAACGTAGTCTCTGCAGGTCTCTTTATAATATATAGCTTTATGGTAGGCTAAATAATGCTTTTGCAATTTACTCATATTATTTCTTTATTGGATATAAAAAGCACTCAATTGTTAACAACCATTTATTTTCTGCATATTATACCAAAATCCTGGGGTTGTCACGTTTTGTATGAACAAAAATGAGAAAATCGAGATTGTCGCGGCAAATCCAATTCGCCCAAACCGATCGCTTGCCAGAAATTGCGTTTGATTGACGTATCAGCGCTCTCCAAAAGATATGACAGGTTCGGAGCTGTCATAAGTATTTAGTCGGCTTGTTGTCCTCGATCTTGTCAGAGAGGGCTTCGTGGAACCCGCTTGTGGACAAGTTGTTCACTATCTCCGATTTAGTCAAGAAGTTAGACTTATGACGGTTTCGTGAAACGCCCCCCAGGTGGCAAGCACTGCACTGCCACTGGTTGATTTGATGTGGTACGGCAAGGTTGTTCAAAAAATTTCTTATGACGTAGATCTATTAGCATTAATGATAATTGTCAACATGACTCTTTACATTTCCTAGCTCTACAATTTTCAATTCAAAATTGTTAAATAGAGTCTATTTTTAGTCAGAGTAGGCTATAAAAAAATGTAGATCTATGTGAATTGTGATGAATGTAAGTGTGAATGTGATTGTGATTGTGTCTTTTTTTTGTGAATCAATCTGGCTGCATTTCATTTTCACAGTAAACCGAGGTTTTATCATTAAAAACAATATACCAAATCAACTAAGTTGCAGAAAAAGTTCAAACTGTTACTTACCAAATCATCTGAAACTACACTCTCTAAATTATTACGAGAACACCACTGCATTGACTGACAATTACAAGTCAAGACCTCTCCAATTTCTGACAAGTTGCATACATCGATAGTCAACTGAAGTTAGAAGTGATTTATTGTATGAGAAAGAAAAGTATGAGTATTTTAATTTATTTCTTGATTTAGTATATTCATTAACGTTGAATTTACAATCATAGAATATTTAGAGAGGGGAATAATAGATTAGTAACAAATGAAAATTCGTGATAGCTATTCAAAAAAGATATTTAGAATTAGAGAACTTATTCCCTTGATATATTGTAATGGTTGATAACTTCAGTTTTTATTCATGGGGCTGGGCTAAACATATGCGACGTGGATTAAACGACGTTGTCGAGGAGCATCATCCCCGGAGTTCCCCCGTGTCATGCATGCGCTGATCTGCTCCAGTACTCGCGACGTCGATCCGCGCACGTTCTTAAAAAGATAGATGCACATGTGAGGTTTCCCACATGTGACTGTCACTCAGCTCAGAGAAACGTGACATTGCTGGTTTTTGCTGAATATTGCAAGTTGCTGCTACCCAAGCTCCTGAACAGGTCACTTGATATTTGAGATAAACTTACAATACAGATCAAATGAAAAAACTGCATGCTTAAAAGTTGTTTTTAAATGCATTTTTTATTTCTTTGTCTTACAAATTGTAACGTTAACGTTAGAAATGGTAATTTAGACGGGTTGTGTGTCCGGACAGACAATTTTGACTACTGACTAGCCATTTGAAAAGATTTACAAGCAATCTTTTGGTAGTTTTTTGGAACAAAATTTTAGAAAATATTCTACAGATCAAATATTGATGAAGATAAGCATTATTCAACAGATATTTTTGGCTTAATCCTGAGACAAACAAGCAGGCTTAATTTTTGTTTAGCATTGTTAAGTGGCCGGACAACCAACCCCCCTTCCTAACTTATAAAGTCTCACGCATTTTGCGTGAGAGTCCCGCATTGAGCTCACGCAGAACACCCACTTTCTCACGCAAAATTGAAAAACAAGAAAAACGGTACGCATTTAGATTTTATCATTCGTGGGTTTCAGTACATCGAAATGTCTACAAGTTCGTTCGTACAGAGCTAAGTAGAGGACAATGCATTTTGATTGTTGGGCACTCTGATAGCTATCCTGGTTGCGATGACTGAAGTGCGTTGACCGTAACTGAACAATGCGATTCAGCTGTTCCCGAAAAGGCGAAAGACCGCTTTTATCGTGCGCGCTGTCAATAATATAACCAAAGTGGACGGACCCATTTCGCAAGAAAAACTGTAAGACTCGACTTCACAAAACGTGCGGCGGAAAGCCACTCTTTCAATAGGATGGGGGGTCGTTGTCCGGACACTTAAGCAGTTAAAAACGTCATCTTATGCTCTGGATTTATTCAAAATTTGTGCAGTAAATAGCAAAAATATTTGTGAATATTTGTGCTGTGTTATATTGTCTGATATTACTTTCAATCGATTGATGAAATATTGATCACAAAGGTGCTAAAATTGCCGTTTTGTCCGGACAAACAACACGTCCGGACATACAAAAACGGGTATACTTTTTAGAATAAAGAAGAGAAATTTAAACAGGAACTTCAACGAATCCAACTGTCGATCTCCGTGAGTTGAAATAAAACTTATAAAATATGAGGACTTACCAAAAAATAAATGACGACTAAATTTTGTCGTGACTATTGTTCATTGGAAGGCACAATGGTATGTATTTCATATGCTAACGTGATCATTTGAGCGTCGTCGTGCATATTTGTGGAGTAATTTCAACGTGTTCAATACCCTGAAAATCGGCAATTTCGTTGCGCATCAAGCCCTGCAATGAGTGCGATGTTTGCATGCAGGCAATCGTTATGTAAGATAGCATAGATCTAGATCTTTACATCATGACAATGACAATTTATTCATCACATGTGTCACCATATTAGGCATTGGGCATTTATAGCCTACCGTATACATCTTTTACGGTCATCTTATGCTACATGCTACATGTGTAGCGTGCGCGCGCGGGCCTCCTTTATGCACATATTGGTAACGCGCGCCATGTGCGCACTGCTTGCGAATGATCTCATGCAAATTTTTTTTTTTTTTTAACTTGGCATCTCTGTGTGGATTCGGTTTTCGGAGATGAATGAGTGTGTGAACTAAAATTTTAGAGTACAATGACTGAATGAGACGTGAGATTGACCGAGACTAAATTGTAAATTGTTATTAATGTTGAGACTGCAAAAAACGTTGATAATGTGCATCTAGGGGCCTACCGCTGAATATCTGGCTTCGTATTAAGTCATTTTTCAAATGTAATATTGAAAGAATATAGATCTAGATCTATCTGTAGAAAGTTAGATAATATGTTATCTGTTGATTTTATTCCTGTAAAGAAAAAGTTTCATCATTTTATAGGGCACAGATTTATTTCTTGATGGTTTTGAGATCTGATTGACATAGAGCTAGATCTAATTATTATTTCTTGAGAACTCTGGTGAAGACACATTCAGAAAGTCATATTTTCATGCAATTCTAGGAAGAGGCGTCGATCCGATCTGAGAATTCAAAACATTGGTGGGGTATTAAAGCCATTGTGTGTTACAATGCTTGCCCCACCAATGCTTTAAATTCTTAGAGCGGATCGACGCCTTTGATCCAAGGGAGAAAATTGGAAAATAAAGTGTCAAATTAATCTGGCATCTTTGCTTCTTCCTTCTGTGATTAGATCTACATGTTTTAATGTTTGATATTTTCAGTTTATCCGAATCATGTAATTTGTTATCACATTACACAGATAATCTAGCCCTGGCATGAACTATGAAGATGAAAGAGTCGAGACGGATAAATCGAAGCTAAAGTGTTGTGACCTGTGCCTTGGACAGAATGCAAGAAGTTATCTTTCTCTTTGGACCACCATTTAGTGTAAGTGGACATATCAACAGCAAAACCTAATCATTTGCAAGAATGCAGATATAAAGCCTAAGAGAAATGTAAGAAATTGGATTTTTTTTTTTTTTTTTCAAAGGGGAAGTCCATCCTAAATTAAATTAGTTGTAATACTATAGAAGCAGAAAAATAAGGGGCACAGTTTGAAGTTTTGTGATGTCACTTTTGAGCTGTAAATATGCTGTTCAGGGTGGAATTTTCCTTTAAACCAAGAGTTACAGGGGATGTGGATAATTTTCCTGATATGAGTGCCATTTGTATATTTTGTCAATTAGGGTAAGACAAGTTACTCATATGACAGCATCTGAAGACATCCATGAAAGAGTGTCTGCCAGTGAGTTTGTACCAGGCTAATCCAAGCTGGGGCCTAAGACGCTTCATCCTCCATGTTCTAAAGCTCTTGAATGAAGGCAAGGGCGTGGTGATTGATGATAGAGAACTGGTCCAGAAAGACAAGGACATCCTGCATCGAGAGCATCAGAGCAAAGGTTAGTGCTTCATCCTCAATGTCTCAAGCTCTTGGGAGAGGGTAAGGGCATGGTATTGATGATGAGAACTGGTCCACAAAGACAAGGACCTCCTGTATAGAGGCATCAGCGCGAAGGCAAGTGCTTCATCCTCAATGTTCTAAAGCTCTTGGGAGAACTGGTCCAGAAAGACAAGGACAACCTGTATCAAGAGCGTCAAAACAAAGGTTAGTGCTTCATCTTCATCCTCCATGTTCTGAAGCTCTTGGCAGAGAATAAGGCAGGCATGATTTTACTCCGCGGATCCGGATTTCCGCGGATTTGGAAATTCTAAAATTTTTATTTTTTTTTTTTTTTTGCTGTACGTCGCGGAGGTGTTTTTCATGGTGTATTCTGGAAATATGAAGTTGAAGTTGCAGCCAAAGAAATCATGAATTTTCTATAGATCTAGATCTACCTAAAATTGCAAAATTTTCTGAGGGAGGGGGAACCCCCTCCCGAACCCACCCCCAGGAAGTTCGGTCGCTACGCTCCCTCACTGGTGGCAATTTTTCCTCTTATTTTGAAATTTCTCTGTCTCATGCCTGTTAAGGGCATGGTTATTGATGATGAGAACTGGTCCAGAAAGACAAGGTTGTCCTGTATCCAGAGTATCAGAACAAAGGTTTGTGTTGATCAATATCTGGTGTAAGGTAGTGTGTTTTTATTTGTAAGGAAGTATTTCAGAGAAGATGAAATACATTTTATTGAAAAGTCAGTCGAGTCAAAGAGCATATATCACTGAAGAAAGATATGTATTTTATTTAAGTGAAAAACAGGAATTGACTGCATTCTGACAGATCCTACACTGGTTTTCTTGATTTTAAATTCTAGGTTCCTGCCTGTAAGTTCACCTGCTATGTTCTCAAACCTAAAGATGCCTTTGAATGTCTTTGGAGGGAATGGGTCTTGGCCCAGCACTTTTTATCCCGAGAGGAGAATGGACCCAACTGCCAGTCAACGCCCTCCGTGGAGTTGGATGATTCTGAAGCCAGGATACAGATGTGGTTTCGTCATGAGAGTGGTGATCATGTCTCAGGCATAGATGCTATAGAAGGAGAGTGAGAGATGGCACCAGACAAAGGAAATTAAGACCAGTCTCCAGCCCAAAACAAATTACAAGGTAGAGTCCCAATGACATTGTTGTTTGAGCCATTTTTGAAAAAAAAAATTCCTAGACTAATGTATTTACAGAGAATTGAATTTAATTAAAAAAAACCTTGTTTAGTAAAGGTTCTGTTATTTTGTATGCCTTCAGATCTTGAAATTCTTGTTTGAAACAAAAGACATTGAATTTATAATTTATTTAAAGGTATGTTAATTCAAAAGCAGTAATGGCATGCTTATTTCCCCCTTTGTATTCAACTTCTGATTAAAAAGGTATTAGTGTAGCCTGTAGGAATAGTCTGTTTTAATTGTAGTGAACTTGTTCTTTATGTGTAGTGCAACATGCATTAATCACCAACAAAAATAAAGCCTTTGATATTTTTGCAATTTTTTTCTTTTTAATGCTATAGTACAACTCTTTTTCTCTTTATTTGTCTTCTGTTTTCCCTTTCTCCAGTTTGAAGTACCTGCCGCATTCCTAGATTGGCGTAGTCTTGTGGATCAATCTATTGATGATCTTGCTAAAGCTCTTATGACCTGGAAGCATAACACAGTGTGCGGGAGAGTCATTGTACTGGCCACAATCACAGATGAAGGTATGCTTACACATAAAAATTTGTTGAAGTATGAAAGAATATATTAAGATAACCCTATAGTAATTAATTAATATCAAACAGGGGCGTGAGAATTAGTTTTGTTTTTGTTATCGTTACTTCAGCTTGTTTTAGCTTTAATACTTCTAATAATAGTACGGTTCTTATATAGCACGTATCACTTCCAATTTGTTTGCGTCTCTATGCGCTTTTACGAAAAGAAGAGGGAAGAAAGAAGGGTAGAAAAGACCGGGGAAAATGGCCAAACTGTGATTCACAAGAAATGTTTTTGAATAAGTGTGTTTTGAGAAGGGCTTTAAACTGAGATACTGAGGAAGAATTTTTCAAGTTAGAAGGGATATCATTCCAAAGTAGAGGGGCAGCATGAGCGAATGAACGATCACCATAGAACTTAGTGGGACTGACAGAACATTGGAGAAGATTTCTCTCAGCAGATCTAAGGTTACGGGAAGGAGTACACTTTTTCAAAGAAGAGTTCAAATAATCTGGTGCCATTGAGTTTAGACATTGAAAAGTTAATAGAAGTACCTTGAAATGATATCCGCGATTTAACGGGAGCCAATGCAAATGCTTAAGGACTGGCGTTATATGAGTGTATTTCTTTGTACGTGTTAGTCAATTTAGCAGCAGAATTCTGGATTACTTGTAGTCTTTTGAGTTGAGAATCTGGCATATTAATAATAAACTGTTACAATAATCTATGTGAAACATAACAAGAGCCTGAACAAGTCTCTTTGTGGTTTTTATATCCAAAAATTGACGAACCTTTCCTAGCTTATGTAGTGCAAAAGAAGCAGACTTACATTCATCAAGACAAACTTATCCATGGTCATCATGGTCGTCAATAAAACTCCTAAATTCTTAGCTGTGGCATTGGGCTTTATGGGGGTATTATCTATGTTTACTGTGGTACACTTTAGATTCAATCGTTTGCGAAAACGGGAAGTGATGTGTAAGATTTCAGTCTTTCATCATTCAACTTGAGTCCGTTTCTAATTGACCACAGTTTGATATTTTTAACACAGCTCCTCTACCTGGTTGACAAGCCTCCTGTAGATTACATGGTTAAAAGATACATAAATTTGAGTGTCGTCCACATAACACATACCTGACATCTTATGAACTTAATCACAGCTTCACAGAGATGAGTACATAGTAAATAACATCGGTCCAACTACAGACCCTTGGGGGACACCAATGCATGGTACATGAACAGACGATTTTAATCCATCTATTACAACACTCTGATTTCTATCACTTAAATAAGACTTAAACCAACTGTATGCGAGGCCCGTAATGCCAAACCTGTGCTTCAACCTCTGTAACAAGATACATGTCTAATTGTATCAAACGCCGAAGAAAAATCGAGCAATACTAAAATGGTTTCATAACCTTGTCCAAAGAAGAATGAATATCATTAGATACTTTCAACAGAGCTGTTTCACAGCTATGAAATGATCTATACGCAGACTGAATGGAGGATTGAAGATTGTTATCTGACAAATACTGTATCTGGAATACAGCAGCTCTTTCAATAGTTTTACCAATAAATGACAGATTTGTAACTGGACGATAATTCTTCAGTTCCTCAGGATTTAACTTTGATCTCTTCAGAAGAGGAAACACAGTAGCATTCTTGAGACCGTTAGAAAAAAAAAACCTTCTTCAAAAGATTTATTAATAATGAGTGTTATGTAAGGAACAAGCTCACTAAGACATTTCTTGACAAGAAAATGTAGGCACCGGATCCAAATACAGGATGCTGATGCTGAGCCTCTAATAACCGTCTCAACTTCACTACAACTTACTACCCTAAACCTAGAGAAATTAACATCATTACGTGACTCATCTTGAATTACAATTTGATCACCTTGAATATCACACAAATCATCAGATATTTGTTTAACCTTGTTGGTAAAGAAACTCTGAAAACGTTCTGGTAAAGAACAAGTATCAGTTGTAGGAAGTATCAAAGAGGATCTATGTTTAAACATCTTATCAAATTTACGGAACAACTTTCGGGAATTACAGTTCTCAAACTGTCTTTGATGGTATTCTCTCTTACTAGCAGTGAGTGATTTCTTATAGTCACACAAGCCGTCTTGAAGATTTGACGATGAATCTCCAGCTTGGTGGAACGCCATCTCCGCTCTAGACGTCTGAGTTCTTGTTTTAAGTCATGAAGATCATCGTTGAACATGAGGCATGAGGAGCGCGGAAGAACCCTTCTAGTAATCAACGCGTGCATGTACCTCAAGAAGACCTGCAAGGACAGAGTCGTATAGCTTGATCTACTGCTCAGGCTCATCTGGAGGAGATGTAAATAACTCAGATTGACGGAATGTCCTCACGAAAAGTATCCACGTTGATGTTGCAAAGTTTCCTAAACTTAACCTCTGTTCTCAGATTTGCAGGTCTTCCAATTGACAGAGAACAGATCACAGCACAGTGGTCAGACGGGAGATAGCTTGTGAATCCGCAGACCCAGCAGATGACAATCCCTGTGTCAGCAGAAGATCCAGCGTATGTCCGCTGCGATGGGTCAGTGCAGTAACATGTTGTTTCACATTCACTGAACTTATCATCTCAAGAAAGCAGGATGCATCTCTGTCAGACGGGTTGTCAACATGAAAATTAAAATCACCTGCTAGGATCACACGATTTGGATACATGGCAATCTGCTCCAGTAAGGAAGAAAACTCATCAAAGAATATTTGAGTAGTCGGGCGACCTGCTTCAGTCCTTTGAGGACGATATATGACTATAAGGCGAAGCGGTGACTTCTCTTTCGAACTAAGTAAGAGATCTATATGTTCAAATGACGTAAACCGCCTTGAATTATATTCATGGACCTGGAAACCTTTCTCTATGCAGACCCCTACTCCTCCATCCGAGCGGTCTTTACGAGGAGTGTGATGAAAGTCATATTTCTGAAGACATCCCATCAAGTCAGCAATCAAGTCAGCAATGGTTCTATCATTCTTTGTAAAGCACCATGAGCGTCATGCATGACGGACCTGAGCGCTATATAAGAAGCCACCATTATTATTATTATTATCTTTACAGGTACCTGAAAGCCAGGTTTCAGTTAAAGCAAGGACATTTATATTGTTGCTTATTACAAATTCACATATCTCTGGTGTCTTCAAATTCACTGACTTGCATTCCAGAGGGCAAACCGACACATAGGCAGATCATTATTTACAGAGCTGTTTTGATCTGCGATGCTTTGACACTTTACAGCTTGGCGTCTTCGTCTTGACCTTCCACCCTTTGAACCACGTCTCGTAGGGGGTTTAGCTGCTATTCTCAAAGATCGAAGAGTGGACCATAAGACTGGTTCGATTTTAGTAGTAGAATTTTGCAAGTCAAATAAAGTGGTTCTGTCGTAAGAGATGAATGGTTTGTCTTGATGTACATGCAGAGGTTGTTGGCCAGATAGAGTGGTTCCATTTTCCTGACTAGGGTCCAAACGTGAAGCTTGCCTATGAAGCTTTCCTTTGTACAAAAGTATGGAGCTCTTTCAAATTTTTTTCCCCAGCTGTGTTCAACTTTTTCAGCTCTTTTTATTTGTGGTCACCTTCTCCCCTGATCAAAGAAACATTTGTTATTTCATTTAAATGTATACATTTCTTGATAAGTAAGTCTAGTTTATATCCTTAATATTTGCATCTTCTTATTAGCTAATAATTGCAATATCTGTTTAGGCACCAGGGATATATTCACTTGGTGTTCTGCCTGCATCCAGCATGCCCTAATTAAGGGCTATTGTTATTTAATCCCCCGTCTGCCTGGATGCAGCACATCCTACTTAAAATTGGCTATTGTTATCCTGGAAGCACATCCTGGAAGAGGGTGAGTCAGCATGGTGTTTACACGCATTACCATCCCAGTGCTCTATTGTTCACTGAACAATAAATTTTTTTTAAGCTGGTGTGCTGGAACACGGCTGGAATGGGGCAATGCCAGACCCATTCTAGATGCCCTAATCCCCCATTCTGCACCCAAGTGAATATATCCCTGGTGCCTTAAATATACTTTTGTTTGATTCTGTCTACTGTAAAGATTTGAGGGGAAAAGGCAGATATACTGAGAGAGAGAGAGAGACAGAGGAAAAGGCAATAGACATTTGGATGTACATGACATGTATAGGGAAAGAAAAAACAGTGTTTATTGATAACAGGAACGGATGCTTTTTTCAATATTTCTTAAACCATGTACATTTTTTGCAATTGTAAATCTACAATGTACATTTCTGTCAACAGATTCAAATGACAAAGATTCTGAGGATACCAACCCTGGAGACATCTACAAGTCAATCCTTGAGAAAATCAAGTCCAAGACCCAAATCCTGGCCAGAAAGCTGAGTATCCCAGTCTTCTACATCATCATCAAAGACCAGGGAGAAAGTGGCAGTTTCACCAAATCCCAAAAGCCTGGTATCTTATCTTTTATCCAGCACCTACACCACATTGATCTCCAACACCCAAGAACTGTGTACATACACCATTCCAAATGCAGCAGGGTGTCTGACTATGCTCAAAGTGGATTGAAGCAGTTTGCTGCAGATAAGGTGTGCAACAATCCAAATATTTTGGCAAATTGCCAAGGGGCAAGGACCTCAGGCTCAGCCCATGAGTCAATAACAGACTTTGATTACATCCCAGAGAGCAAGGGATTCATCCCAGGCTCTGTTCCATTCTGCAACCTAATTGCCAGTGATGACAATGAAGTCAATGTGAAAGGAACCTACATTGTCGAAGAACGATGGGGAAGGGTACTTGGAGTAAGCTTCAAAGGCAGGCAGACGTTCCAAAGGTGAGATTGTTTAGTCAGGACCACACGTTCTAAGGAGCGCCAACCTTTAGAGTTAGCAGTACAAATGAAGTAATTTAGTATCAAAGTCAAGAGAACACATATCTTTATATCAAGAAGTCAACCAACTGGCATCCATCATGGTGGGAATACTTTGATGTGAAGTAAGATCTCATTTAAGCAAAGTAAAGACTACTGAATTAAAATTAAAATAGAAGATGTTTCAAACTATTTATTTTCATGTGTGTTACAAGTACTTAATTACAGTTTTCATCGTAAATGAGGCAGTACATGGTTCTTAATCTCATTACCATGGTCGTCTTTTGGCACCATAGAACACTGGTGACAAGAGAAACTGATTTTACTGCCATTTTGCAAGAGATTGCCCTTTCTTGTTGAGTTATAATAATAATAATAATAGTTGCATTTATATAGTGCTAAAATGCCCAAGGTATAGTTATGGTAGAGAAAATGCTTTTTTTAAAAACTTACTCAACTTGTCCTTATATGTTCACAATGACATATCAATACATGAACAAGCAATATAGCCATGTATCATGCATGTCTTTCCATGATATGTTATAGTTAGCATAAACATGGGGAGATATTCATCAAAATGAGACATACTTCCTTCACTCTCCCCAGAGCTCTGGGCATGCCACACCACTTGCTGACTAGATATGGCGTGTGTGCATTCTGTGTGTATCAGTCTGTGTATCAATAGCATATACTTTGCACACAAAACCACTGCAAGTTGCACTCTTTCAGTGTCATTCTGTTTAGATATGGCCGTCAACAGATCGATTTACACAGTTTTGTTGCTAAATTTAGGTCTTAGAGTGGATTTTATTAGCAAATCATTTTGTACACAGAGGTTATTTGAGGTATTAATTAGGTGGGTCTGCTGTGACAGATCACCTCTTAATTTCGTCAGAATTTCTTTATTTTATTTCTTTATTTATTTATTTCTTTATTTTATAGCCAATATTTTGTTCCACTTTATCTCAAAATCTTCTAAGTCATTTTCATTCATTTTCATGTCATCAATGGATGTTACTCTGGAAACGTGCATCGAAGTTTTTGGAAGTCATCAGGTCAACATGACGTCATCCAGGCGCCATTTTGTAAAATTCTATTATTGCTTTTAACATCGTAACCGATAATAGAAAATAACTCATATTAACATCAATGTAACTTAAGGTCAAGGGTAAAAAAGTTATAATTTTCAAAATTCCTTTAAAGGTCATGACGCGCGCGTACGCGCGCGTTCAAAATTGAAAAATGCTCTAAATGACCTAGTATCAAGTTTGCATACATTTCAGGCAATTTCCAGCATTTCAAAATTTTGCGCGCGCGCATGGGTCCGCGCGCGTTATTGCGCGTTTCACTATAACGCAGCCTTCAATCGCCATTTTTCATTATGCCATCTAATTAGAGCATTAAATTCTGAACATTTTGATACCATTTTCAACTTGATACGACCGATAATAAGGAAACTACAGCCCGTCAACTTTTCCGCGCGCCTGTGCGCGCATTTCCTCTTCATAGGCCAAATATGGGCAAAAAAATGCCTTTACAAAATTCACTATAGCTCGAAAAATAGTCCACGAACACCCAATTTTTTTTAATGAACATGTTCAGTATGAGTTGTAGATTATATTTCATGGGCTGTTTACCCATTATAAACATTATGACGTCATCAAAAATGCGCCTAAACTCAAAATTCATTTTTTTTTTGAAAATGACGTCATGAAATTTATGCAAATTTGATTCCAACTCTGTAAATATTTGGCTCGATTTTCGCCCAAATTTCAATATGTTGCTAGCTGAGGATATACGCTTTCGGGTACTGACCTTAATTTTCATTAACAAATGCATCATTGTCAAAATTGCAATATATAAAGGCATGTCATTTTTTGCTCATTTTGCACGCAATCTCTAATTACGAAGCACTTTTTGGTTGAAACATAAACTGCAAGCCCTCCTGAAATGACCATTCCCTCCGTCAATTTCTGCTTCATTTTCTCTGAAATTTTGATAGGTTGTAGGCAAGAAATTCTCTTAAACATATCATACGTTTTTCCAAATCAGACTCCGGAATCATGACTTATATAACTTGCTGTACTTGAAATGTTTTTGCCGTCTGGAATTTTTCGTTTACGTGTAATCCTTCATAGGATTTTAGCTCAATCGGTAAGGCGTCTGATTCGCTAATCAAAAGACCGTGGCTCGCGTGGTTCGAGTCCGGTGTGTCTACATATTTTTTTTTTTTTTTTTCATGTGAATGTTTCCTCGGTCGATTTCAACACACAAACAATAGCCAATAATGTAATAAAAATAAATTTTCTTTTTATATTAGTCAAAATGCAATTTTAGTAGTTTATGTACACAACCCTATTGAGGATAACTATTGCTTGTACTGAGCGCATTATATCACATCAGTGCATTTTTCTCTTTGTTTCATCTTTTCTTATACCATCTTTTACGTATTTCTTTGATTTCTATTATTCTATCATTGATCATATTATCAATGTAAATAAATATCAATCAATATCAATCAATATCAATACAACCTATTGCAAATTTGACATAATTTAATATGAACGTTACTGAAGCCTTATACTGCAACAGCCCTATTTTTGGTCGGTTTCGCCCAGTTTCGAGTATGTTGCAGCTGACATATTCCCTATCGTTAATGTGCTGAGTCAGACTGAAAGACAGCACACCTAATTCGTCCCCATGACGAATTAAAATTCTAGTTCATATTATTCTGCCTATGCGAAGTAAAACAAAAAATATGTTTCCCCAAAACTATACATGAGCTTTAATACGATATCCACCTTAGGTGTTTCTAAGCGCATTATAGTGTTAACTAATTATTACCCGGCTGGGCTACCCCGAAAGGCGCTCACAGCATTGAATGGAATTGCTTCCTACGGTACCCATTCACCTCACTTGGTCAAGTACGGCAAAATTTGCAGGTTGACACCTTGCCGAAGGATGCTAGTGGTATGGACGGGATTCGAACCGCGTACCTTGTGATTGTAAAGTCCGCCGACTTATCCACTCGACCACACCACTCCCACATTGTAATGTTATGTACAGTTGGAAAGCTGGAATACAGTAGTTTTCAAGTGAATGCAAACACTAGGGGTATTGCTTGAGTTATCTTTTGAAAATTTGGAATGAAGTGAGAGAATCCAGGTTTTTATAACAAAAATACTTGGTAACGAAAGGGTTAACTAAAAATATAGCTGTTTCACTATTTTTTGTCCCCGCCGAACGAGTTCGAGCAGGGGACTATGAAACGGGCTCCGTACGTGGTGTATGTGTGTGTGTGTTGTGTGTCCGTCCGTCCGTGCGTCCGTATGTTGATCAAAATCTTAATTTGCTACTCCTTTCGCCATTTTTCTCGATTTCGATTCCGTTTGCCTTTATATGATGCCTAGGTGCATGGCTACAAACTTCTTCACAGATTTGAACCTTTGACCTTGACCCTGATTTTTTGACCTATATTGTTAATTGGACCAAAATCTACTCTTCGCCATTTTTATCGATTTCGATTCTGTTTGCTATATTGATAGCACTAGGTGAGGGCTACCAAAAGTCTTCACGAATTTGACTTTTTGACCCCTTTGACCTTTGACCTTCATTTTTGACCTATATTGTTAATTGGCTACAAAATGCTACTCCTTCGCCATTTTTCATCCGATTTCGAAATCCGTTTGCTTTATATGATAGCCAACTAGGTGAGGGCTACAAAACTTCTTCACGGAATTTTGACTTTTGACCCCTTTGACCTTTGACCTCATTTTTTGACCTATATTGGTTAATTGGCTACAAAAATGCTACTCCTTCGCCATTTTTCACCGATTTCGAATCCGTTTGCTTTATATGATAGCACTAGGTGAGGGCTACAAAACTTCTTCACAGAATCTGATTTTGACCCCTGTACTCTTGACCTTGATTTATACTTATAAATGATACATGCTTACATAAATGCGCCCTACAACCAACTTATCCTGCCCCCGCCTACCCCTATCCTTCACCATTTTTCTTTCCGATTTCCGATTCGTTTGCTTTATGTGATAGCACTTAGGTGATGGCTACAAAATATTCTTCACCGAATTTTGACCTTTGACCTTTGACCTTTATTTTTTTGATCCTATTATTGTTAATTGGCCTACCAAAATGCCTACTCCTTCGCCATTTTCATTCCTGATTTCGATTCCGTTTGCTTTATTGATAGCACAGGTGAGCGACTACAAAACTTCGTCACGAATTTTGAATTTTGACCCCTTTGACCTTTGACCATTGACTTTGACCTATATTGTACATTGGCTACAAAATGCTACTTCTTCGCCATTTTTTTACCCGATTTCGATTCTGTTTGCCTTATGTGATTTACATTATCGGCGGGGACATATATTATGCATCGCGTAATTTACTAATCCACTTGTTAAAATTTGGGTAAGAATGCGGACCGTACTAGTTGTCCATATATAGCCTATACAAAAGATGCTGTGCATGCCCATCAAATTTTGACAAAGAAAAAAAACACTGAATATCCTGGTACATGTGCATCATATATCATTGCTATGTTTCATTAGACATTAATTTGCAGTTCATAGTAAACTCCAACTCATTTATTATGTTGCCATTAAATCACTTATTTCTTCCTTAACCCTTTATACCATTTCATCAGCTTCCAAGAAGAATATGCAGCCAATGCCTCGCACATCTCGGCCAACGGGAGTAAAATGGGACAGAAACCTGTCCAAGGTGTAGCCAAGAGAGAGAGCCATTCACTTCAAACAGAGTCCAGTGACCTCCGACCCCAATGCAATCGGCAAGATCCCAGCAGTGACAGAGCAGAGATATCACGCTCAACAAAACTACCTGCTTGGATGACACCAAAGAGACGAAAGAGTCAAGAGGAAAACAAAGATGACAAGGCTGGAACTGATAATAAGTAAGCTCCATGAAAAATGGCTTCAAATGCAGTTTTGAACTTAGCCTAATGTTTGGCTGTTTTTTAAGAATAGAGGTCATAGTTTTAAACCTTGATGTGGGGTATATTGTCCTAATCATCATGATAAATGAAAGACCTACCAGTCTGCGCAAACAATTGTAAAATAGGATTTCACCATGCGTTACAGTACGCATGTGTAATAATAGCCCACCTAGATACTTAGCTACATTTGTCAATGGTAAGAAGTAATTTTACTGGAAATTTTATGCATTCTGACAATTCTATGTAAAAAATAAATCTTGTTTAAATTCAATGTGGAACTGAGGTGTAATATTAGTGGCAAATAAAGAGTTAAATATTGCATTCTTTTCATTCAACAGATATGCTGGATTGCCATCAACTATGTATTGCATGACTGTTGCTGAGCTCAGAGAAGTAGCAAAACTATTTCTTGATCAGGTGAGAGAGTAACATTGAGACTTAAATTTGAAATAAAGACATGTTGAAATGTAAATTTCTAAATCATAATTGGAAGATAAACCTTTCTACTCAGCCCACTAAGAGAAACAGGAAGAGTAGCGTCCTTGTAATAAACGAATGTTCAAATTCTTCTTTGTGACTTTTTAAAGGACAAGGACAGTAATGAAAGATCAAGATCTTCCCCATGATCATCTGAGCTTGTCATTTCTAGACTAATGACAGACAATACAGATACCATGGTGATGTTTATTGCACTGCTTGTAAGAAATGACTGTTTCTTGTCATCTATGACTCTTTTGAGGGCAAAAACAGTGATAAAAGTTCAAGAACTTTCCCATAATCGTATAAGCTATCAATTTATATAGAGTAATGAAAGACCATTAAAGATATATAAAGTATACCATAACAAATTCACTATTTGTAATAAATGCCTGTTCGATTCCTCAATGTGACAAAGAAAATAATGAAAGCTCAAGGTCTTTCCCAGCTTCATGCAAGTCCATTAATTCTAGAATGATGGACAGTGACGATATGCCATGTTGATTTCCATTACACCTTTTGTAATAAATAACTGTTCTCTTTATATTTGTTACATTTTTTAAAGGAGGATGACAGTGATGAAAGCTCAAGGTCTCTCCAAGAATCCTCCGAGCTCAGTGAGTCCAGAGTAACGAAAGACAATGAAGATATAGACCAGTCTAATACAGATGTGAACGTAGAGATGGAAGAAATCAACTCAAAAGGAGAGAGACCAGGCAAGTATACTTGAATTTATTTGATTTTAACTTATTTTCCTTTAAAAAAGAACAAATATCAACATCATGTAAATGATATAAAAGATCTGTTATTGCTGAATTGTCCAACCTTATAACCTTTCAAAGATCCTTGATATATCTAAATTACTCTGATATTTGGTATCAGCCTTTCCATCCCCCCCCCCAAAAAAAAAAACGTAAACCATATCAAGCCCACCCCAGATTCAAGTATTCCATAATTTCAGTCTTAAACAAAAATACATTTTGATGAATGTTTATGTAAGTATGTAATACTCCTCCTGCAGGTGATGAGAAAAGGGATGCCAGCAGAGAAGACGGTGATGATAGGGATAAAAGTAACGAAAGACCAGAGAGTGGAAGTGGAGAAAATGGAGTGGCTAACATCATCACAGACCTGTTTTCAGGAGAAAGCGAACGCAAGAGACCACCACCCAAGAAGAAGACTGGGTGAGTTGAAAAGAAAACTCTGCCAATCTGGGGAGGGGGGGGGGGGTGTTTTGCAAAGAGTTACTCAATGTTTAAAGTCACATTTGAATTCATTTTAATTTAATGTGCCATCTCATAGACAGAATTGTAACAAAATAATATCTGGTTTGTAAACTCCAGTAGTGCTCTTCCAGTTACTAATATCGGCTCAAAGCACTCTACAATATGTAACATGATTTGACAAATGAGGTGATGCATAATATATGGCATGCAACTAGGAATAGGAGCTTGACGAAATAAAAGAAAACGAGGATGATCCGGCAAGACAATGATACGAAGATATCAATAAGCTGAATAAAAATGTGGAATACATGTACATGAAATTGTTGTAATTTTGGCTCCTTATATTTTCCTTGTCACCACAGGAGAACACCATTCACATCATCATCGTCGGCTCTTCCTTGGTCAGATGAATCTCCATGGCAACCAGATACAATCAGTACAGCATCGAAGGGGAATTCCCGTCATGAAGAGCAAAGCGGAAGAAAGCCACCAGTTCAAGACTTCTCCTTCTTGGATGAAATATTTTGAAGAAAAAAGAAGAGTTTCATAACTGGTATTATGTAAGAACATTTTCATTGATATAAAGGCTTTTTGTTCAATCAATATTAGAAAGTGAATGTATTAATACAGGTTCTTTAAGGACTTTTTATGTTACATTGACATGGATTACAAACTGACAATTTGTGCCACATTTTAAAACATTTTTTTGTTAGTATCTAGTGACGATCCATACATGGTATTTTGTAGAATTTTGTCTGCCTTGTGACTTTAACACAGAAATTGGTCCCCCAGGAAAAATTCTCATAATTTCTTTTAAAAGCAAGTCACTTTAATAGAGACTGCACTTTGGAAGAAATGTTTTGATGGTTGTTTGATAACTCCTGTGTGAAAGTGAGAGGCAACCTTTCCTTCTCCGTCTGCTATGCGAGTCTTTACATAATTGCCATACCTAGTTCCTTGCATGGCCATAATTTTTGGGGCCATTTATTGTAATCGCTCGAGAGCAATTGACACGTCTTTGTCTCTCACATTGTCAGCATACAATGTCTATATTCTGTGTGCAACTCCTTCTTGATAATTTATAAGCGGGCCTTCAAAAGACAGTTTGACAACATAGTAGTTTTTAATTATTTCCATTTTTGAAGTTATTATCAAAGAATACCACTAAACAAAGCTAACAGTTAGCTAGTACATGGATGCCTAAAAAGTCCCGGAACTGTAGCGGTGTTGCCTTCAGTGTGATTCTCAGACCCGCAATAAACTATTCTGGGATCTCCTTGCCTCGCTATAATGCACTTACCAATTATATCCCCAGCCCTGGAGGTCCTGGGACTAGCAAGGACTTAATCGGGGATGTACATTTTGCTGGCGTGACATCCCCGCCAGAGTAACTTTAGTCCCGGCACTGATTTTCTGTACATCCCCCGCTTTGACTCGGCCGCCGCCAGCGGGGTCATGATGTGACAAACCCCGTCTAGGCCCGAACCCCATGGGCCGGGACTTAAGTTAAACAACTGTACAGCCGTAGTTTTTTATTTTTTCCTTTTTTAAGATGGGGTGGTGTCAGTTGACATCAACAGGTACGATGTTGTTTGAAAAATGGACGGGTACTTGTTGACAAATTTTGTCCTAGTTGTTAAGGTTGGCGTAAATTCAGTGGCAAATGAATGTATGAGGTCAATGAAACAAGGTCCTATAGTCTATACTCATTGAATCTAGAACAAAATTATCATTCTGTAATCTTGGAGTAATTCGTAGGTGTCACAGCATAAACAGCATGAGCCTGAGCAATCGAGTGCCTGCAAATCTACAGAGTACATGGTCTTTCTTTCTGTCTCATAGTTGCTGAACAAATGTAACACAATGGCCCTTGACAGGCCACAACAGTTACAGTTGTGCATTTTATTAAAGATAACAACACTGAAGGTAATGTTAATTAAATTAGAAGGAGACTCTAGTCCTATCTGCTTCTAAGAGTACCTGTCTTGTACAGTGGAACATCTTTATAAACAGGTTGGATATCCTGCTCTTTTTATCTATTTTTTGTTAGTGTTTATATCCTGATATGAGGAGCCTGTTATAACAAGGTAATTTTCATGGTCCCAAGGAGGCAATGACACTGACATATGAATGGGTAGTTGGCTGTAACCATTGTGACAAAAATTGGGGGAATGAATTGGAGGAGAATCTTGACCAACGTCAAAATTAAACCTAGTCTATAGGTGAAACTGGTACTTTTTTACTAGGTAGGTTGTTCCTAACCCCTTAGCTTTCGCCACTTTCATCCCACAAAGCCTACACAATGACTCTGTCCCGTGGGTTTGATGATCCATGACACAGTATTTAAATAGGCTCAGTCGTTACGTCGCAGAGGCTAAAGTGTGACAGAGAATCTGACAAACGCCAAATCTCTTGGGCCTGGATGGCCAGCTTAGCCTCCATAGTATCTTCTGGTTGAGACGTGTTTTAAAATGCACTGCCGTCAAACGATGAAAAGATGAATACCTAATCAGACTCCCGCTCTTTTATAACCGTGGAGTGACTGGCCTCATTTGAATTTTAATAACTTTGAAATTCATTTGTGTGTAACAAACGTCGGGTGGCAAAAACCTACCCACATGTGCCTGTGATGATGAAGGAAATTCTCCGTCGTCGCCTGACTGATACCCGCCCTCTCTTTAGTAAGGTACATTGTAGATCCCTTCCAGAGGATCCAAGGAACATCAGACCTCGGCTGGCACTGCTAACTCCACCATCCATGGAAGAACTGAAGGATCGACGAAGAAGCCGTTTCTCCAAACAAGCCAACTCCTGAAGGAAGAAATAGAAATGATTGAACGTCCATGTTTCTATAGCAAACAGTAGAGTGTGTTGTTGCATAACATCAATGAAGATTGAAAATCAGAGTACAGCTTCCGCTCAGAGCACTCTTTGCTGAATGCAATTACATAGGTAGAATATTGGAGTATATGTATCGCAAAAACTACTTCAGATGTGAACCTAGTACTTGACAGTAACATCATCACGAGAAAAACATTATGTCATTACATTCAAAAGTAATTGATAGATCAAGTTTGGGGATCAAATAGGTCAATCTAAAGAAATTCAGAATATACATGTATTAGTTTTGGTCCTGTAAATTAAAATATGCCTCAAGGCACTGGACATACAAACTTGACAACGTGTTGATTAAAAGTACATGTCCAAGAAGCCAATTTCTATGATTCCTGTTTTTATTGCATAGGGCTTGTACACAAAGTACAGAGATTGATGCATCTCTCTCTCAATGCCGCAGCATGATTCTTTATCACAGTTTGCACTAGAAATATAAATTTGGTTGTAAACTCTTAGGAAGGTCAACTGGACAAAAGAATTTGATACATTCTGTGTATAATGTTTTACATTTATTTAATAGTTGGAACAAATTAACTTTCATGTGGACCCAGTTTGGATCAGAGCATCTAGCTGGTTATTGAATGTTTTGTCCAGAGTGATTTTTTTTATTTGCTATTGTAGGCTACATTGTTTAAGTTGGCTGAACTCACACAAATTGGTGGGAATGAATCTAGTGTAGTACCCATGTGGGTCTGGATATGAATGTCTGACAGCCATCACAACACAGCTAGGAAAAACTACACTGTTTCCGATCCCTAGACAGCCATGCTGCCAGAGGGTGAAAGTCCTGTAAATCTGCCATTTCCTTCTAGTGTGGCCTTCACCAGGATCCTGGTTAACACCCAGACGATTCTTTAGGTTTATTATAACAAGATATTGTCATAAGAGGAGAAAATTGTACAATAGATTATCAAAATCATTAAATTGTATACATAGTTGTTCTCAACAACTTTGGAGTCATTTTTTTTTTTAACAAAATGCTCATTATAGCATCTCTGCAAGAAGCGGCATCCACATTAATAATCTGAGCAACATTGGGGCTGAGGCTGGGGGTGTTCATGTCTTTGGACTATTTCCTCATCCCATTGCAAATCCCAGTTGGGATCATATTCATCTTTGTGTACTTCACAGCAACATTTGAAGCAAACTCGGTGTGGACATCTTTGCGTTTCATCAGCCTCCTCCAGCTTCCCTTAAGCCAGCCAAAGGCATTTTCTACCACCATTCTTACCAAACTTAATTGAAAGTTGAAGTGTGTCTATTGCCTTGTGATGTGTTGATTTTTTATGTAGGCCTTCATTGACCACTTTTCAGAGGGTATGCAGGGTCTCCAATCAGGCACACAGGGACTTGCACTTTTTTCAGGATTTTTTTTTTTTCGTAGAGAAAAACAAACAAGCACACACAAAAACAAAAATGAAATAAAAGGGCAAAACATGTACTCCTCGACATAGACTTTGGCTTTGAAGCCAGATTGTTACCAATCTGGATGACGCTTACGTGACCTGACATAAGCGAAGAAACGTTTCTTGTTGTCCTTAAGAGAGAAGAGATAATTTACATATGCCAGTATGCCGCACTGATTGTGTTCTTAGTACGATTGCGAATCTCTCGGAAACGTGACCAATCATCAGCAGAATTAGATTGCTTAGCACGTTTAACCCTATTCAGACTGGGGGGGGTCAATTTGACGAACATTACGTAATCGCATGTCAGGCCTAAATTGAACGAAAATCGTCATTTTGCATGCGTTTGTGTACAAAATACTGCTTTTTTCTAAATTTCTTTATAACACTGATAATTGTGCCTTCTGACCTTTTGATTGATTAAATTTGTCTTTATATGATCAAAAATACTTCTCAAGCATAAAAAACTACAAAAACAAAGAAATACATAAGAAATAAAAACAATAGAATACATAAGAAATCATAAAACAATAGAATACAAAGAATTAATTTGAAATTTCTGAATTTGTCAATTCAATACTTTGTCTTTGCTACTCAGCAACTTTTAGAAAAATTTGGGCTTCATAACTATATTATTAATGAAATATTAATTTCCATAAAAAAGCATTTCTTTTTGCATACATGAGTATGCATAAATTAGCATAAATTAAATACGTGAAATTTTTTTTCAAAAAAAACATACCAGCGATACCCTTTACACGTGCAGCGACGTCCGCGCAAAATTTCGCCGCGAGCGGACCATCCGCGGCCGAGATCTCAGGGGGGGTCAAATTGTACAACATGAACTCACATAGCACACTCTTACTTGTAAAAGGTTTGCACAATCGGAGTTTGAAGTAAATCGCATGATGATCATTGTCGACAGGGTTGGCTTGAACAGAGATGGTATCAAACCGATCCACACGATTTGTATAAAAGTGATCTATGAGGGAACCAAGTAACTTCTTGGCTGAGATCTACGGCGTCCAGCATAGATAACAATCGGGCTGCATCGGGTCGGTCACCATAACTTAGATCAATGTTGAAATCACCGGTCAGAATAATTCCTTGGTGATTTATAGATGCAATTTGAATTTGGTCGATGTAGTCTTGCATCATATCCCAAAAATCGGGTAAATTCTTAGGGGGCCTGTATAGTACGATGACAATCCATTTGGAGCCTCGAACAGATATTTTGGCGGCCAAGGTCTCCCATTGCGGATGTTCAATGTGGGCTAGGCGGCGAGGACATAGACCGGAATTAAGAGACATCAGAACACCCTCCCAACTGGGTGTCATTACCCCGGTCCCGGCGGAAAATAACATAGTCATCAGGAAGACTCAGAAAGTTGTCATCGTAATTAACGTCTAACCATGTTTCGGTTATGCAGATGATATCAGGGGCCGAACAATCTATGAATGTCCGCAAATCAATATCTTTGTTCCTTAAACTACGGGCATTGAACGATATTCCAGAAATGTATCGATTATTCGATCTGGGATTAGATGTCGGCCCAGGGTTGGGATTAATGTCAGCGGATTGAAGAATAATCTGTAGTGTACTTATTGAGTTAGCATAATATTGAATTCGGGCCCCACTATATTTCAAGTGGGTCTTGGGTTCCTGTGTATGATCACTATTACTATGGTTGTGTACAACTTCAGTAAAGTCTGAATTCACTTGGCTCATGAATGCAAGAGTACATAAGAGTAAATAGAAGGTCCTCACCAAATCCATTGTTGCAACAGGGTATTGTAGAAAACCGTAATAGTTCTCTATAGTTTACATGGATATAATTACAGACATATAATATAATATAGATACTTTGAATACTAACCTTAAATTTCTACGTAGAATGTAACAAGTGAAAGTTGCAGGTAAGCTGTCAGGAAACGGAATGGCAGAAACCGCTCTCTTCGTGGCCCGCGATGTTCCCCGTGTAGATGTTCCCGTGTAGAGTAGTGCAGTTTTCACTACACTATATATTGTTCCAAACAATAGATGACTATCTGTTCAAATTCAGGATTAACTCAAGATTGAGTACTCACAGTTGCACAGTATTGAATGCATGCATAAGCCTAATGGCCACTACTCCAGGCATAAGATATAAGAATGAAGAGACAGAAAATGCACTTATATCCACTGTTTATTCACCTGGAATTCACCAAAACAAGTCACATGCGGTCCACAAAACTCAACAAATATAATGGTAGACCAAAACACTGGCACTGTGCAAAGAGACAGTAAAAAAATAACAACAAACTCAAAATCATGTAAATGGTCACCACCTTCAACTGAGGATGAAATGAGAGAGGCTATTATAGGGTCTTAATCTCCCTTGCCCTTACTCCACTTGAATGGCACAGCTCCTACAGACGGGGTCACAAATTCGCTCTGGCCAGGCTAATGAGATAACCTTCATCTCAAGTGTAAGAAGGTGCGGTATATCTGCCATCTCCTTCTAGTGTGGTCTTCACCAGGATCCTTGTTGACACCTAGAAGATTTTCTGGATTTCCCCCAAAGCCTTCCCTGAAGAATGTGAGCACAACAGTGCTATGTATAGACCAGAGCCATCAAATTGTTTCTAGCATACAAGTTCTGCATGCATTGAGAGAATAAAACCGGGCACGGCACCCACTATGCTAGATCTCCTCGAAACATACTGCAGGTGCATGTTGTTCAACACTCAATTTATTTGTTCAATAAATTTATGCACAGTCCACTCCGGTTATAACAAAGTCCTTGGAATCAAAATCTTTACTTACAAAAGTACACGTACCTTGTGTTAATGAATTGACACATAGGCTTGGAGATGCATGTTCACATGGCTGGGGGATTACTTCTGGCTGTCCATGTGGATGTGTGGATATGAGGTGAGGAAAGCCAGTTGTATTTATCCAGTTTGGCAATGTTGACCAGTTCTTTGTGTAGACGGCTGCCTTTCCAAGTTCATTTAAGGTGATTATGAAGATGTTGGGTTTACTGTGGTTATGCATTGTGGTGTGATGTGCTTGCAGCCACTTCTTGATTTCAAATAGATGGGTGAGTCTTTCAGCTGTGGTTGTTGTGCCGGTCCTACAAAAGGAAACTGGAATGCACCAGAGGAGCTTAGGAAATGATCTGGAACATTGTTCCTTTTCATGTCTGTTATATCTGGGAGAAGAATTGATCCCACGTCTTCATGGGTCCGACCCTGCCCTGACAATTCTCGCAAATCAGATGATTCAGCCTGATCGGCCACCTGCTGGCGCAGCATACTTATAGGTTTACCACCTACAGCCTCCTGGGTGGCTGGCGAAACATCAACCTGTATTTCAACGTCTGCACGGCTCACTTTGGCCCCCAATTTCGGCTTCTGTAATGGTCTCCTCCCTGAGTGTTCCCCTCAGCTAGAACTGTCGTCCTGAACCCGGTGGCGGACGTCCACCAGTGGGAGCAAAACGGAGCTCTGCTGGGGTAGCTTTCTGCCTCTCCACGCGTTGGTCTGGTGTCGGTCCACGAACTTTATGTCTGTCTTCTATTTCAACCTCTCCGAGAACGCCTTCCTCCTCGAGTCTTGATCTCTACTCTTCAATCTGCTTCAGTTCTTTCCAGATCTCTTCAATCGTAGCAGCAGGATCAACATCAACAACTCGAGAATGTCTTTGTCTCCTGCCCGACCGTTGCTCTTCCAACTTGAAGAAGTTATCGGTAGCTAGAGATGCCTGAATGGCTTTTTCCATAGTTACCGGCTTTGTTGGGAACACACCTTCTCTAATATGGCCTGATTTTCAATCGCCTCCGAGAAATGTGTCCGAGCTAACCTACATTGTGCTTCTTCACTAAGCTCTGGGTATGCTAATGTAGACAATTCCCTCACGGCCTGGCCTAGCTCCTGCAAGGTTTCCCTCGGGCCTTGTCGCCTGTGCCGTAGTTCCAGTAAGAAGTTTTCTGCTAGCTGACCTGGACCGAATCTCTTCCCCAAGAGACTCATCAGGCCATGGTACGTGAATTGTGAGGTCTCTTTACAACGAAAATAGATATTAAGTCTTTAGATGTCTTTTATACAATTCAACTGATGTACTAGACCGTAGATTAGCTAGCAAACTATTCCACAATTTGGGACCATAAAAATCAAAGCTAGTGCCCCCCCCCCTGCTTTTTTTAAACAACTCTTGGAATATGTAAGATTGAAGTATCTTCACTTCACTTTGACAGTCACTTGCCCAGGTTTTTGTCCCCTCCCATTACTTCGTTGATCAAATCGTAATATTTATTTATGGCTGCCTCTCCACTTGTTCGCAGTTAAATGTATCTCTAACTTTTTTAAGTTCAGATTTTAAGTTTTTAGTTTTGCTCCTGACTTGCTTGAATTTTAATACCCATCGAAGCAAGTCACTTGACGAGACGATCGTACACTTTCTTGCTACAAGTATTCTTCAAAGCGACCTAAGCAAATACAGAGTCTTCCCTCCAGATATCAAGGAGGATGGTAGTCTCCTGCTCATTCCAGTGAGACATCTTCAATGAATTTTAAGGTAATATCAATCAGAAAAGCATCAGATGTTCACAAAATACAGCGGGCAATTTGATCACGAAGAAAAAAAAGCATGCAAAAACATGCACCTGCACGATACATCAAATTCTTACTTCAGGCTTTTTTTAATTCCCATTGAAGCCAGTCGCTCAACGAGACGATCGTAGACCTTCTTACTACAAGCATTTTTTGCAGCCACCAACAGCGAATCTTCCCTCCAGATAGTGAGGAGGATTGTGGTGTCCTGCTCACTCCTGTGAGACATCTTCATCAAATTTTAAGAGAGAATCATCGCTTTATTGCAATATAAAACATTGAACAAAGGAACATATGTGTAATCATAATTTCAAGTTGTCTCAGACGGGTTCCCCTGTAGTTATGGTTCCCATCTGGGTAGGTCGTTTTCACAATGGCCTGGACACAGGCCATGATATATCCTTTCCTAACACCCCCTAGCACCAACCACAAACTGGCGGTAGACGATATACCTGTATTTCCTGTGTATAAAGGAAAGATATAGAAAAAAAATGTTCCTCTACACAGTGGCATGAATTTTATTACAATTTACAACGTTTTTGATTCTCTATGTGTGTACTTTAATAGGACTCTGAGAATTCACAGTTCAATCATAAGCACAGAGATATTGATATTATTCTCTCCAGCTGTATTATCTAACTGAATTTGAGAAATGTAGAAGGATGTGAAGCAGTATGTTCATGGTTAGATTGCTGTCATGAGGATATTCCTTGAAGTTGACTAAAGTATGTTGGTCTCTTCCATGCACGATGCATCCAGTTATTTTCTAAATGAAAGTAAAAAATAGTGCACTTACCTCCAAGGAGAATGACTTGGACCTTAATTGTTACGCTGGTCATCCCCTGTCTTTTATATTGTAGCACCTTGTGTCTTCAT
The DNA here is from genome assembly GCA_940671915.1 of Paracentrotus lividus. NCBI lineage: Eukaryota > Metazoa > Echinodermata > Echinoidea > Camarodonta > Echinidae > Paracentrotus > Paracentrotus lividus. Next base: position 21,932,407 of record CALNVZ010003432.1, on the reverse strand, counting down.
GAGTTTCCTTGTCAAAATTTGGAGGCCCTCTGTCTCCACGACCTCATATTCATCTGTCGCTCTGTACTTCACATAAGCAAACTTCTTCATACTGATCAGCTAGGAAGAGTCAGATCTATAAAACTAAAGGTTTTATCTCAAACGAAACAAAACAAGAAATTATTGACAAAACAAATGAATACCTACAAAAATTCAAATTTACAACTTTCCTTTTCATGGTATTAGATTTCTGAGATAACTGAAAAGAGGGTCACAGATAAGGCTTTCATTTTCTAGTTATGCCTCCGCCACCGAAGGTGGTGCCGGAGGCATTATGTTTTCGGGTTGTCCGTCCGTCCGTCCGTCCGTCCGTACGTCCGTCCCGT
>CALNVZ010003432.1:21896531-21930096 GCA_940671915.1 Paracentrotus lividus | reverse complement strand
TTTTTTTTTTTTTGTCTTAACATGAAACAATGAATGAAAAAAATTCACCTTTGCATTTAACTTCCACAGAGAAACTATTCTCTTTATCGCTGTAACTGCTACAACTGTCCTGTCTTAGCCTTTTCCGCGCTCTGCTTGGATCCTTGATTTTTTTTTTGGTGGGATTGGTGTGCTGGCAATCATCGGCTCCGGCTGAGATGGCTGTGTACAAGTAAGCAGGGTATTGGTATGTTGTGTACTGCCAGATTGGGTGCTGCCAGACTCAGTGTTGTCAGACTGGGTGTCATCGTCGGTTGAGTAAGGAGCATCAAGTTGTGTCCCAGGGATGACAGTAACTGCTTGAGTCAGAGCTGCAAATTTTTCAATAATTGCCTCAGCATCCTTGGTAGGAAAGTCATCGGTAGGGGTCATTTTGGCTCCTCTGTTCTCTTCAAAGATAAACTAAAACACAAAAAGCGAGAGGAAAGAATAAGATTTTTGGGAGAAACAAAGGAACTATGCTATTATGGAAAAAACTATGCTGAACAGAAAGAATTTTCCCCGAGTACAGCCAGTGAATTTAAAGCATAATGCTAGTATGATTGCAAAGCTAGAATGAACCCTCCTACTCCTTCAAACACACCTCAACTCACGCCCAAATCCATTGACCTATTCAAATGCACTTGTCCCCTCCCATTACTTCGTTGATCAAATCGTAATATTTATTTATGGCTGCCTCTCCACTTGTTCGCAGTGTTCATGTATCTCTAACTTTTTTAAGTTCAGATTTTAAGTTTTTAGTTTTGCTACTGACTTGCTTGACTTTTAATACCCATTAAAGCAAGCCACTTGACGAGAAGATCGTACACTTTCTTGCTACAAGTATTCTTCGAAGCAACCTAAGCAAATACGGAGTCTTCCCTCCAGATATCGAGGAGGATGGTAGTCTCCTGCTCATTCAGTGAGACATCTTCAATGAATTTTAAGGTAATATCAATCAGAAAGCATCAGATGTTCACAAATACAAGCGGGCAATTTGATCGAAGAAAAAAAAAAGCATGCAAAAACATGCACGTACACGAGATATCAAATTCTTACTTCAGGTTTTTTTTTTTATTTCTCATTGAAGCCAGTCGCCCAACGAGACGATCGTAGACCTTCTTACTACAAGCATTTTGTGCAGCCCATCGGGCGAACAGCGAATCTTCCCTCCAGATATTGAGGAGGATGGTGGTTTCCTGCTCACTCCTTTGAGCCATCTTCGTCAAATTTAAGAGAGCATCATCGCTTTATTGCAATAATAAAACATTGAACAAAGGAACATATGTGTAATCATAATTTCAAGTTGTCTCAGACAGGTTCCCCTGTAGTTATGGTTCCCATCTGGGTAGGTCGTTTTCACAATGGCCTGGACACAGGCCATGATATGTCCTTTCCTAACACCCCCTAGCACCAACCACAAACTGGCGGTAGGCGATATACCTGTATTTCCTGTGTATAAAGGAAAGATATAGAAAAAAAATGTTCCTCTACCCAGTGGCATGAATTTTATTACAACTTACGTTTTTGACTCTCCTTGGGTGTACTTTAATAGGACTCTGAGAATTCTCAGTTCAATCATAAGCACAGAGATATTGATTTTGTTCTCTCTAGCAGTATTATCTAACTGAAGGTACAGGACAGGGGCAAGTGGATTTGAGAAATGTAGAAGGATGTGAAGCAGTATCTTCATGGTTAGATTGCTGTCATGAGGATATTCCTTGAAGTTGACTAAAGTATGTTGGTCTCTTCCATGCACGATGCATCTAGTTTTTTTCTAAATGGAAGTAAATAATAGTGCACTAACTTCCTAGGAGAATGACTTGGACCTTGTTCCGCTGGTCGTCCCCTGTCTTTGTGGTCACATTTATATAGTAGCACCTTGTGTCTTCATGAGTTTCCTTATCAAAATTTTGGAGAACATCCGTCTCCACGACCTCACATTCATCTGTCGCTCTGTATTTCATGTAAGCAAACTTCTTCATACTGATCAGCTAGGAGGAGTCAGATTTATCAAACTAAAAATTGTATCTCAAACAAAACAAAACAACCGTAAAAAAAATTATTCCCTTGCAGTAAGTTACGACGTGTTTAGGAGATGAGGTGCAATTCAAAAGAAATGACTTGAAACCGTTGTTGATCTGGTTTATCTGTTCAACATCCCTCTTGGCAACCTCCATAGCAACCTCCATAGCCATTGTAATCGCCTTCTCAAATGTCAGCAGAGGCATTCCTAATAGTTTCCGCTGAACGTTGACATCTGAACAACCGACCACCAATCGGTCCCTCAGCATATTCCTCAACTCCTTGAAATTGCATCCATCACTTAGCTGTCTAAGCTTTGCTAGGAATTGAGGGATTGTCTCATTCATTTGTTATGTGCATGTATAAAATTGATATCTTTGTACGATTTCAGTTGGTTTTGGCGAGTAATGAGTGGTTAAAGCATCTTTACATTCCTTGTATGATTTAGCTGATGGCTTATCTGGCTGTAACAAAGCACGAAGGGTGTGATAACCTTTACTACCTAATCCTTTTAGGAAATTTGCTTTTTTCATTGCCTCTGTTGTTATTTCATCTGAAATTAACCATGCTTCTAAAACCTCGGTCTGTTCTTCAAATGTATAACCAGAATCTAACTGGGGGTTATTCCCAACAATATTCGCCATCTTGGGAATTAAGATATTAATGCAAGACTATTCTTGTGCTATTAAACTGTATCTTCAACTACAAAGTCTACTAGACCTGGGCTAATTGCTAATTTCTTGGTCGACCTTCAACTAGACCTGGACTTGTTTGGCCTACCTTCAACTAAACCTGGACTTGCTTTGGTCTCCATTCAACTTTCTTCTTTTTTTTCTTTCTTGATAGATAGAGAAGATTGAGGCTAGTATTGTACCTCATTTTCTCTTTTTTCTTTTTTCATTCTTTTTCGGGATTAGCTATTGAAATATCTTGCTCTATCATAATTCTATGAGCTTATCCCAATAGGCCAATAGGCCTACTGTCACCTAATCATCTTTTGTAACTACATGTAGGCCCTACTCTAAAATAAAAAAATAATGAAAATGAATAAAAAAGTTTTAGAGAGAAATATTTGAAATGGTATTGAAGTGATGTAGAATATCAAACCTTTTTTTTCCCTCAAGTTATGACAATAATGGCCATGTCGGCTTTGGATGGTCAGGCAAAGGCACCAAAGTCATTGGCTGGTTCTCTTTCAACTCGTGAAGTACTCGACATGTTCGGCAAAGAAGATAGCGTCCCTCAACCAAGTCCAAAAAGCTTCACTTGAAGTTGTAGATGTGGCTGCCATTACATTTATGATAAAATACGAAGCCAAATGTCACATGTGTATACCCTTAGAGCAAGGGAAAGAGAATATTGCCCTGTCATACACCTTTCTCTAAGTTGATTAGTAGGCTTATGTTGTCTTCCAAGGCTGTTAAAGGTGCACCCAAGTCCAGAGTCCTTCGTAGCTTTTATCAAACCGTCAGTAAATACTTTAAACAACGAGGGGGAGAGAATGCTGCCTTGTCCAACTCCATTCTCGAAGGTGATGTGAAGGCTGTAGCTCTTCCTGTAGACTCTGCTTTCAGCATTGTACAAAGAGGAGAGTATAGTTTATGTACAGACGTGCGTATCCAGGATTTTGCACCCCGGGGTGCGAACCAAGTTTTGGCGCCCCGAGGCAATATCATATGACTGTTCTAAAACGTAATACATAAGAACATATATAAGAAAATATATTTTTTGTTTATTCAATCAAAGTAGGTATATCGCTTCACATCGTCCTCAGAGTGCTAAACCTAGTCAAGATATCCGTTTTCGGTATTAGAACGATCAGGCCAGATGTACCATATCGGTTGATTGTCAGCATCAAAACTTATACTCACTTGAAAACAGGTGTTTCGAAAAATTTCTATCTAATATGAGGCATCATGTTAAATCGTTCCCGCTCTGTTGACGTTAATAACGTCCAAATACACTCTTATAAGAAACTTCTTACTGTAAGAAACACACAAAATACTCCTTATTTTGGGAGAAGCTTGCCGATCTACTAGCACGAGGAGCCGACACTTTATTCTCGTTATATTTCATATAACAACAGATTTTAATATAGATAGATCAAATCTTCAGAACTTCTAAGTTCTATTCTGAGGGACCAACTGTTTGTTATAATTAGATACAAAATAACTTTTCAAATTGTACTCCAATTTACCACACTTCATATTTCTTTTTGAAACATGAAACTGATATTAATAGTACGAATCTCTAACTAAACAGCTTGTCCTGTAAAACGTTTAAGGACCTTTTCCTACCGGGTCTACACCCGCCCTATGCCCGCGGTAAAAAAAACAGAGGAAAAAAAATACTAAGCACAAAAACTCTGGAAAAAACCATATGGGCTTAAACACAAAGTAATTCCTGAACATCATTAGTTTGACGAAATATAGTTGAAAACTTTTTTCTGGATAACGAATCTTCCCTTGGTACTCTTATTATATCTCATAATGACCCATGTGAACTATAATCATTAAATGTTGGTAGATAGTTAAATAATTCTAATTAAATCAATGGTTTTGTGATCTTCTTTTTTGTTTTCTTTTGACAAAAAAAAAAACGTCTATGAACAATAAATTATTTCTAAAGAAATTGAATTTTTGGAAGCTTTGGATAACGGGTCAAAGATTTTGAGGAAATCCAGATTTAATGTAACAATTATGTGACTATCTAATGGATATTTTTCATTTTGGGGGGCTTGAGCAATGCATATGGATAATCCCTTTCTGTTCTAGGGTATTGTCCATCTATCGTAATTTATTAAAGAGATTAGCATTACACTTTCCACCATAGCAATTTGAAGTGCTAAACATCTCTCTTATGCTCTGAATCTCACACTCACTTAAATCATATCATGTACTCTCACTTCAAATATCTTTCAGTCACAGAAACAAAGGAATAGAATCACATTTGTAAAGGAAAACAATTTCTTTTATTTCAAAATATGAATAAATGATCAATGATACATTTCCAAAGTGTTATTAAAAAAAAAAAGCACTTTGATCACCTCCCCCCCCCCTCCCAAAGTGGTAAAAAAAGGCACCTTGATCACCTCGCTTCCAAAGTGGTTAAAATATGGCACTTTGATTGTCTCCCTTCCAAAGTGATTCAGGCACTTTGATTGTCTCCCTTCCCAAGTGGTTAAAATATGGCACTTTGATTGTCTCCCTTCCAAAGTGATTCAGGCACTTTGATTGTCTCCCTTCCAAAGTGGTTAAAATTGGGCACTTTGATTGTCTCCCTTCCAAAGTGATTCAGGCACTTTGATTGTCTCCCTTCCAAATTGGTTAAAATTGGGCACTTTGATTGTCTCTCTTTCAAATTGGTTAAAATTGGGCACTTTGATATCAATGATTGTAAAAATACAATTATAAATGAGTAATAAATATACACAGATGTTCAGTACAAATGAAATTATATCTGCCATTCTACCACTACCTTCCAAAGTGGTTAAATTAGGAACTTTGATTGTCTCCCATCTCTCTCTCTCTCTCCTCTTTCCATCTCTCTCTCTCTCTCTCTCTACAAACAAACAATATCTGAACAAAACATAGATACATGATGAATATCTACAAAAATTCCAATTTACAACTTTCCTTTTCAAGGTATTAGATTTCTGAGAATACTGAAAAGAGGGTCACGGATATGGCTTTCATTGTCTTTTTTTTTTTCTTTTTTGTGACACTACCTAGCATTGCACTAAGATGAAAATAATAAGTATTTTTTTAAATTTTTGTCTTAACATGAAACAAGGAATGAGAAAAATTCACCTTCCACAGAGAAACTATTCTCTTTATCGCTGTCACTGCTACAACTGTCCTGTCTTAGCCTTTTCCACCTCTCTGCTTGGATCCTTGATCTTTTTTGTGGGATTGGTGTGCTGGCCATCATCGGCTCCGGCTGAGATGGCTGTGTACAAGTAATCAGGGTATTGGTATGTTGTGTACTGCCAGATTGGGTGCTGCCAGACTCGGTGTTGTTAGACTGGGTGTCGTTGTCGGTTGAGGAAGGAGCATCAAGTTGTGGCTCTGGGATGACAGTAACTGCTTGAGTCAGAGCTGCAAATTTTTCAATAATTGCCTCAGCATCCTTGGTAGGAAAGTCATCGGTAGGGGTCAGTTCGGTGACACAAGCATTGGCTTCTCTGTTCTCTTCAAAGATAAACTGAAACACAAAAAGCAAGAGGAAAGAATAAGATTTTTGGGAGAAACAAAGGAACTATGCTATTATGGAAAAAACTATGCTGAACAGAAAGAATTTTCCTGAGTGCAACTAGTGAATTTAAAGCATAATGCTAGTATGATTGCAAAACTAGAATGAACCCTCCTACTCCTTCAAACACACCTCAACTCATGCCCAAATCCATTGACCTATTCAAATGCAAATATCAACTACATGTATTTTACGTATTTCCATTATACACTTAAATACGTTTAAAACAAGATTTATGTGCTATACTCCGTAACGCACGTAAATAAATTTTTTAATATGGAAAGCAAAGTTTAAGAAATAATAGTGTTTCATCATAAAAATACAAAATCAAAAGATTGCAAATTCAAACTGATTATTTTGGTTCTGTTTCCACTACAAACAGCTAATTTATATAAGGACTACTTATAACTTAAATGTTGTCATAAAATATACCGGTAAATATTGTACATGTATATAATAAAAGATTGTATATAAATAAATACGAAAAAAAGATAATTATATTATATCTTATTTCCCACTAAAAAGTGTAATCTCCTCTTTCCATCTTGAGCTTTGTTGTTTCCCTTTAGCAATTGTGATTTCATAAAATCATATTTTTAAAGAACCATTCCATTTACTCTGCTCTAATCGTAATTGAAAATAACTATCCTCCGTAATAACAACATATTACATTTAAAGCCAGAACAGACGGTTTTCATGATTAAAACATGTTCTCTTCGGTAATATCACGTTCGTAAAATATTACCAAATGAAGCTGACAGTATTAATTTGCAATTGTTGTTGTTTCGTTGGATTTTTTTTAAACATTTTTGTTTTGGTCCTAGGTACGAGTATTGACAATGGCTGAACAGCACATGAGTATTATTTCCAGTCATTATCATCAGGAAGAAATAGCCATTGCACTTAGGCTAGTAATGATGGCTTAATAATTTCAAGAACTTCCTTCTTCTTGGCTTTGAGTTTGTGAACTGATTTACGCAGTTGTCCATATTGATGTCTATGTCCCTATGGACATAAACAATTGCGAGGCCATTCAGTCTCTTGTCACCCATAGTTGTTCTGTTGAATGTCTTTAGGCAACGGAAAGCAATGATTGACCTCTCACAACTACAGCTGATGACGGGGGATGTTGCCACAATCGTCATTATTCTACAAATATTTGGAAAGGTAGTCTCGTTCACTTCATCCAAGTTGATTGTATCTGCAACTGTGTTAGGAAAATCCCCTGTCCAATGTTGCCACATAACCCATGAGAGAAAAGTAATGAAAATTAAAATGGCGCTTAAAAAATGAGAAGCATTTAATGATTGATATAATTGTTTTAAAAAATACTTGCTTATTTAAGAAAAAATAATCATGTGAATTAGTAAACGTATCTGCCTTTGTTCAGTTAGAGTAAATTCAGAATTATAATCTTCTCACAAAGATGTGAGACAGAAGAATTAGGTTTCGAGCACATTATTAAGGTAGGTGGACTGGCACACTCCATGCGTGTTCAGGTTCACTACAGTCTCAGTTGTATCCACTTTCATTTATTCTCGCCAGTGAATTTATTCTTTCAGAAAATATTCTGTTGTTGCCTTGTTATTTTTTTATTTGAAATTCAGTCAGGAAGACCAGTTGCCATTTTGTAAGTCACCACTTATGTTCAAGAATGTTGAATTTCTATTTATTTCCAATCTATGTACTTTAAACCATGAACCTTGAAAGGATACTCTCGGAATAAGCGTGTACGCACAGAGGGCTGTACTGTGCAGGATGTTTTGCATGTGCTTGAAGAGTCGTGTATTACTTTACATTCCACATGTGTAACTCTGCTTCCAATGTTCTAGGCTCTGGAAGGTCGTCTTCATAATACTTGACTTCTTCTGGTGTTACCTTGGTCCTCAGAAAGTAGGTTGGTACTAGTGTGAATGCCAACAGACCTTGCTCTTGTAGTGGTGAGAATCTTGAAATAAGAGAAAGATCAGAATTTATAATGAAAGGCAGGGTAATTGAAACATACCGGTAATACTCTTCTTCTTCTTCTGGCGTTACCTTGGTCTTCAGTAAGTAGTTTGGTACTAGCTTGAACGCCAACAGAGCTAGCTCTTGTAGTGGTGAAAATCTTGAAATAAGAGAAAGATCGGAATTTAAAATGAAGGCCAGGGTAATTGAAACATAATACTCTTCTTCTTCTTCTGGTGTTACCTCGGTCTTCAGAAAGCAGGTTAGTGCTAGCTTCAATGCCAACAGAGCTTGCTCTTGCAGTGGTGAAAAGCTTGAAATAAGAGATAGATCAGAATATAAAAGGCAGGTAATTGAAACAATGCATAATTTTCCACATTTCTTGGATACAGTAACAGAGTGAATGGGGCTCCATTTGAACTTACATCTTTATATGTGACCATCATGCCAAATGCAATAAAATGCCTTCTGAGCATCAAGGAGTGCTATGAGGGTGGGTATCCAGCAGTGGGTGTTGCTATTCTTTTGCTACTCGAGATTAGAAGGCAGTGTTCTTCAAACAGGTGAACTTTCTTGGCCTCATCAACCTCTCATTTTCACACAGAAGTCCTCTTACAGCCACTTTTTTTTTTCTTGTTTTCTTCTTTTTTTTTTCTTCTTTTTTTTTTTTTCTTTTTTTTTTTTTTAGTCAAGGCACAGTTCCTAAGATGACTTGCTTAAGAAACTATGAAAATTTGTTGAATTCATTTATATTTATTTCTGAGATGTTAACGAAATATATGATAGCATTGTATATTTTAAGGGGTGTTTGCATTTTTATGTTATGTTTAAAGTACTCCATGTCTCACAACCATCAACTTATATTCAAAATAAGTGATTTATGATGTTACTGACAAATGGAATTTATATTTGTTGTACTTTTAGGGAATATTGAATACATATTTCTTGATTGAAACATATATGTCACTCTTCCTAATCAAGGCCTGTTTATATATCAATGACTATTTGTTATCTGGATCTGAGTGGACAGATTATGATGATGAAAGTGATCATGATAATAGCTGGTTATGTTCTCAGGGAATCTTTGAACAGAACCATGTATCTTGTTTCTAATTAGGGCTGTTGTGCCCTACTCTGTCAAAAGGAAGCAAGTAAGAAAAATCTTATTCTATAAAACTGCAGAGCGTGTCTGTGACATGATGTCAATGGAATATCAAAATACCTTACCTTAAAAATCTCTGTAGAGACAATTGGTACATGCAATGGAAGAAATTTGTTCATGAAAAAGAGATTGCTAGGTCCATTATGAAAACATAGCAATAACTCGCATTTAGTTGATATATCACTTCCTTCCTTTTGTGAGAGTAGGCCTTGGTTTGGGTTCATCCTTAGCCTGAGGGGTGCTTTGATACATCCTCAATGCTATTCAATGTAAAGGGGAAAGTCCATGCTATTTGTTGAGATGGTGATTTTTCAACTTTTTGACAATTTTTGTGTCAAGTGTGTCAGTAAGGTTTTAAAAGTGCATATAATGTATCATATATCACCACAAAGTGTATGAAATAAACTTAATGCAAATGAGGTCAAAAATTCATTTCAAGGTCATTCATGAAAAAATGATGAAATGCATTAAAAATGCTATTTTCAACCATTATTTCTAAAGGATTGTTATAGGAATATAACCAAAAAGTACATATTTTTGGCTTCCTCTTTTGAAAATATCACAAACCTAGCTCATAACTTTCCATATTTTTATTCTTAAAGTATTCATGTTCAGTAGTAGCCTCACAAAAGTTACTGAGCTGATGTAGAATAATATAGTTTTATTACTCGCCCTCCCACCTCAGTAATGAAACAAAATATTTACTTGTTTACATTAATGTGTTGTATTACGGTTCTTTTGTTTTATCAGTGGGTTTTTTTTTTACACAATATGTTGCTACGCCTTGGCTACACCAAAAATTTAATGGAAAATATTTCATGGAATAATTGTCCCATGTGTTACTGTCCCATGTGTTACATGTCATATTTTTATAAAACTTGACCTTGCCAGAATATGTAAGGCTGTATTGACATTAAAATATGTATTTACAAAGTTTATTACATGGTTAAGAGGATGTGACTACCGGTATGCAAGTTTTTATCTGCTTTTTAAATTCCTAGTAACATATGAACAAATTCAAAATTTAAAAACACCATTTTTTTCTGGTCCCATGTGTTACGAACGAATAAATTCTCATAAATTAAATATGAATTGAGTTATTTCAATTATTGTTTATGATTTTGTTGAAGGTTCTTAGTACCTTCAAAAATATATCTAAGGATTGGGATTTTAATTTAAGATTTATCAAAAAAGCCTATTTTTGTCTCTGAATGTCCCGTTTGTTACATTGCAAAATAGCATGGACTTGCCCAAAGTTAGTATAATGTGTGAGAAGTTTATGATACAGTGTATGGATATTAATTCTATATTTGGCAAAAAAGTTATACCTGTGTTCCACATTCGATTTCTACAAGGTTACATAGAATCCTGAGATTATCTCAAATTTATTTCCTTGTGCCAGGTACATAAATGTAGCCTTGAAATAAATATTTGTTATATATGGATTTAGTCCTTTTTAGGATAAAACTCTTGTATTTGTTGGCATTTTCATGTATGCTACATTAATACAGTACATGAACTGTTACAATATAAACCTTTTTTTAATATTGACAGCAATATAAAAAAATATTTTGCAAATAATATGTGATGTGTTTGTCTTTCATTCTTTATTTGATTTTTTACTTGTTAGTATGTTACTTGCAGTTTGGCTAGGTACATTAAATTTAAAATTCAATAGATTTCCCTTTTCAGGAAAAGCACTGAATTGATTAACAAGGCAAGCAATGAGTTTAAAAGTAGTAGACAGATATGGTTTTTTGTCAATAATTTTGTCAGTATTTTTCCCCTCAGGAAGACAAAGAATAAAAGGGAACATCCACCCTAATGTTAACTTTGTGTGTCAATATAAAACAAAAACAATATTATTGTAAGTTTGACAAAGATTGTAGGCCTAAATCGCATCAGAAAAAAAACGGACAAAAAGCATTACCTCATTATTATACATAAGTTGTAATACATACAATAATTTTAAAAAAACAAAAAAAACATGCAGAAGATGATGGAAAGAGAGAAGGATGGAGAGAGAGGGAGAGAGGTGGAGAGAAATGGACTGAGAGATGGAAAGAGGAGAGAGAGAGAGATGGAAAGAGAGACAGAGACAGAAATGGAAAGGAGGGAGAGATGGAAAGGAATTGAGAGAGAGAGAGAGGGAGAGAGAGATTAAGAGAAAGGGAGAGAAGGAGGGGGGCGGGGGGGGGGGGGGGGGAGGGGGGGGAGGGGGAGGGGGGGGAGGGGGGGGGGGGGGGGGGGAGCGGGGGGGAGGGGGGGGGGGGGGAGGAGGGTGGGGGGGGGGGGGGGGGGCGGAGGGGGGGGAGGGGGAGGAGGGAAGGAGAGAGTGGAAAGAGAGGGAGAGAGAGGTGGAAAGAGAGAGAGAGGAAAGAGAGAGACAGACAGACAGAAATTGAAAGAGAGGGACAGAGACAGTTGGAAAGAGACTGGAGAATGGAAAAGGGATGGAGAGAGAGAGAGATGGAAAGAGGAGAGAGAGGTGGAAAGAGAGGGAGAGAGAGAGATGGAAAGAGAGAGACAGACAGACAGAAATTGAAAGAGAGGGACAGAGACAGTTGGAAAGAGACTGGAGAGATGGAAATTTAAGGGATGGAGAGAGAGGGAGAGAGATATGGAAAGAGGGGGAGAGAGAGAGATGGAAAAGGAGGGAGAGATAGATATGGAAAAAGAGGGAAAGAGAGAGAGAGGTGAAAGTGAGGGGGGCTTGAACAGATGGTTATTTTCACTTTTGTACACATTTGATACTAAATAAAGTGCTTGGGGGCTGAAGCCCCACCCTAACCCCCCCCCCCCCCCTTCTCGGCCCTGTGGCATCTAAGAAAACAATTATACTTTTTGGTTGTATTGAACTCCAGCTTTTTGGTAGAATATGCAAACTATACCACCCCACCCCTCCCCCCCCCCCCCCCCCCCCCCCCCCCCCCCCACCCCCATTAAGAAAAAAATAATGATCGCGGATTTCAATTGCTTTGCATGCTATCGTTATCGGCGCGCCTTTCGAAATGGAGATGGACTTCAAAAATCCTGTCTCCACAAAAGAGACGACACAAACTTCAAGATTTATGGATTTACTACTACGATAATGGTATACTTTGAGTATGTATTGACTTTGGGAAGCTTTATAGTCATTTCCTGCTTCATTTGGCTATCTATGTCAAGCTTAACCATGAATTCACCTCCAATATCATCCGGAGAACCTTGCGCAGCAGGTAAAGGGTGTAGTCCCAGTCGTAGAAATCGACGTAATCGGAAGGCGAAACATACTCTTTCGAACTCAAATTCATCAAACTTGCAAGGGACAAGTGGGCGGAACAGACGAACTCGACTAGTTGACATTGATGAGGCTGTCGACATGCATGTTGATGAACCTGTGCTTCCAATTGAGTCCATGGAAACTGATATGCAATGCCATGAAATTGAAAACAACGATGCCCAAACTCAAAGTCAAATTGAAAATCAGAGCGCGAGGCCGAGGGAAAAACGGGAACACAAGAGAAGAAATGTGAATAAACTGGAGACAGAGACACAATTAAAAAAAGTAATTTAACTTAGATTTTGTTCTGTTGAACATAAGGCTCCAAATGATAAAATATCTTATTCATGTTCAGTAAATACAATAGAATTTTTTTTTTTTTTTTTTTTTTTTTTTGACACTTATTCTTTCCTGTTGACGTTGTTGTCTGTTCTGCCCTTTTTTCAGACTCTCGCTGGCTTGTTGTCATTGACTTCTAACTGTTATGTTCCTTTGTTGGGTTTTTTTCCTTCTTAAATAAATTTATTTTACATGGGGTCAGCTGGTTTCATGGGTTGCTTTCCTTTAATTTGTAATGTTTTAAATGTATTTTTTATATATTTTATTGTATACATGTAGTCTAGGCCTATGGCATATGCCATTGTTTCTTTCATGTTTTATATTTGTTATGTGAAGTGGAAAATATTGTTTTTATCTTTGTATGTGCATTTATGATTCGAATAAAGAAGACATTGAATTGAATTGAATGCAAATAGACCTAGATCTATTAGACAATCGTGACAATAGTCAGTGTCCCAAATTTAGAAACTGGTGTTCAAATCAAATTGGACTTTAGTTTGTCATTTTTATTTCAATCCTAAATAAAGAAATACATTTCTTAGTAGGCTTAAATGGATCTAACAGTTACTTGGAAATACAAAAATAACAAGTCTTTAAGACTTTGGTTTGGTTTAGTTTTACTCTTCATGGATATTTCTTTAGCTACTAAAATAAAAGTAAAAAAGAAAAATACCCTTTAGAGTCTAGGCCTAGATACATCTAGATTTTGGCGCTAGTGCAGTATGGTATCCACGACACACCACCCTACCCCACCACCCTACCCTAACTCTAGTGCGTGGGGGTCGCCGTCAACCCTATCCCTTCACGTAGCAGCAGGCCTCGCGGCCGGATGCTTAACTGCACTATCACCTAGATTTCTATCTCATTATCTTAAACGTTAAACTAACACGACTAACGTTAGATCCTCTCATAGCACGATGTCCATACATTAAGTTTAGTATTGGTTAGATCATGTTTAACTAGGCACTCATAGCCCAATATCAATTATTTTTGCTCTCACCATTTCATTTCATTCAGGATTCTTCTCCAGCTCGACCGAAAGACTTTAGTCATCCAATCTATAAACAGATGTCACTAAGGAATGGAAGTGTTAACAGAATGTCCAAAGTTGAGCTTCAAAACACGATGCAGGAACTTGGTCTTAATAGATTGTAAGTTAATCCTAAAGATGTTAGTCCTACATCTTCATTTTCTAATCATAGAAGAAAAAGGTGTATGGTTTTTTAAAAAGAATATTCTGTTTTGGGTTTGATTCATCAAAAATTAATTTATTTTAGTGTTTGATTTCAATAATGACTCATCAGCAAAAAGTGAAAAACAAAGTTTAAAGGGGAATTATCCCCTCGGGGAAATTTTGCTTCAGTGAATAGAGACAAACCCCCAAAACATATTGGTAAAAGTTTCAGAAAAATCAGGCAATAAATAAGAGAGATATGAATTTTTAGATTATGAGATCACTTATGATATGGAGATCCTCCAATTGGCAACGTGACCATGATGTGTGATGTAATGCAGGGAGATCTTTCCCATATCTATTGTACACATTGTACTAAAATCCTCTTTTTTCTTGATTCTAAAGGGAGAATAAAGAATCTTTTTATGAAATGACATGTGAATATATGAAAGTCATATATCATGAAAAGAAAAGCTGTTCTATCATTAGAATGAAAATAAAGAGACATTTTGAATAGTTATTGTGCTCACCATGTGGGGAGTTATCCCTTTGTGACATCACAAATGGTGACCACGTTGCCAATGGGAGATTTCCTATGTCATCAGAGATCTCAATATTCAAATACTCATAACTTCTTATCATTTATCCGATTTTCACCTAATCTTCACTAATGTGCTTATTTGATTTTTCTACATCCACAGTAAGCCAACTATCTGCAAAGGGACAATTCTCCTTTAAGCGCAGTGAGTTTCTGATAAGAAAATGAATAACATTAATATTTTCATCAGGTGTAGAATACATTGTATGATTTTTGTTTCTTTTATACTTCCTGCAGAGGCAGTGCGGATGTCTTGAAACGTCGGCTGAAGCATCATTATTCCAGAGAGTCATTGAAGGTGGCTGGTCTACCGTCTGATGTTCCTGTTCGGTTTGACTACCTTTGCGTGATCGATGTAGAAGCAACTTGCCAAGAGATCAATCCTGTCGACTACATTCATGAAATCATTGAGTTCCCTATTGTTCTACTGAACACAAAAACATTACAAATTGTAAGTATTTAGAGAAGATTCCCAATGCTCAACATTTTGTAGTGTAAAGGTAAAGGAGATTTGCCCCGTCTCTACAGCATTTGCCCATATTGGCTCCCAAATAGTCCATACATTTTCCGTTGGGGAACAGCATTAGGAAGAATGCCAACCATGTCAGTCCTAGATAGATTGAGAAAGAAGAGTTGGATAAAATGATTATAATGATGTGATTTGTATTGCACCATATCCACTGTAGAGAGTGATAAAGGCACATCATTTTATTATTCCAGGCTGTGGGAAAAGATTTGAACGATATTTTGTATAATAATTTGTTTTTTGTGCTACTTATAACATTATTATATTTATCTATAAGTTAGTTTTTCAAGCATTCTCTGCGATCCATGTCACATTTTGCAGCAATTTCATCAGTTATGAAATTGTTTAATTTGAAATTAGGAGAAAAAATGCAGTTATTGCAAAGGTGGTATTGTAGATTTCTAGTCTTATCGTACAGAATTAGTCACACTGACTCTCTTGTTTTTATTTTACAGGAAGACACATTT
Organism: Paracentrotus lividus; assembly: GCA_940671915.1. NCBI lineage: Eukaryota > Metazoa > Echinodermata > Echinoidea > Camarodonta > Echinidae > Paracentrotus > Paracentrotus lividus. The sequence continues at coordinate 21,914,327 of CALNVZ010003432.1, read as the reverse complement.
GATGCTTTTTGTAAGCCTGTTGTCAACCCTCAGCTCTCTAAGTTCTGCTCACAACTCACACACATCTCACAGGTAAATTAGGGTATTTTTTAGTTTGTTTGGGGGTTGTTTTAATTCTTTTATTTATTTATTTTTCTGGATGGTTCACAAAATAGGTTTATGAATAGCAATGTGCAGTGTATTACCTTACTAAAATGGATGTTACTTCAGTTATGATTTTCTTTTCATTTGTCGTGAGTCAGAATTAGAATTGTGAAAAGTTCTTGTTAATTTAAAATGTTTCCGATGCCCATAATTCACATGATGTAAGATTTAACCCGATTTGATGAGTTCAAAAATAAATCCTTGTTTTATAATTTGTTCCATTCTCCAGAAAATGGTTGACAAGGCTGATGAATTTCCAACTGTTCTAAAGAAAGCTGAGCTTTGGATGAGACAAAAGGGTCTTGGCACAAAACATTCTTTTGCAATAGCAGCAGACTGGTAAGAGTTTCATTCACTTTGTAGACTGAAACCATTTCTTTTTCTTAATTTGACTACCAGTATGAATGGTATGTATGCACATGGGCCATTGCTTTTAATTTTCCACCATCCAAAAATTTCTGATTGCCTAGTTCTGCCCATAGGGACCTTTTTTTATGGATTGGTCATGGGTAGTGTCTTACATCCAATTTTTTTTAATGACAGAGATCTTTGTCAGGACAGCCTGTCCTTAGATACATGTAAAGTTACTTGCTTCACTTCATCCTGAAACTCTGGTGTTTTGTTATTTAGTTCCCTAACTTTTGTCCACCCTTTCCGTCAGTTAGTGATCTGTATCTCTGGGATTTAACTAATTGTTATTGTTCTATCACTGCCACGTGGTTGTTTCACTCCCCACTCCCTAGCTCTTTAGACATGGATCTATATCTGAAGCTCCAGTGTCTGGTCAGTGAGATCCCTTATCCCCAGTATGCCAAGGAATGGGTCAACATCAGCAAGGTATTTGCCAACCTCTACAAGACGAAGCGAGTCCCGCTACGGGCCATGTTGGACAGCATCGGACTGGCCTTCATGGGGCAGCCGCATAGAGGAATTGACGATGCCAGGAACATTGCCAGGATAGCATTGCAGCTCATAGAGGACGGTGCCGAGATGAAATACAATGAACGCCTCACACCGTCATAGCGATGGATTTCTTGATAGGGACAAGAGTTTTTCTGTGATGAAAAGGATAACGTGGACATAATTTTTAAGTTTAAAGGGGACTAGAGAGATGTTGTTCTGACATAGAAAGCTATCACCGAAGTATTCCAGAGGCATTTTTGGGTTGGAAATCTCAAGCACATCGATTCACAAGGAATGTAGAATATTGAATGTGTCTTTGTTGTATTGGACAAGAGTTACTCTGTGATGAAAAGCCTAACGTGGACATGGTTATGACTTTTAAAGGGGACTTTAGAGCTGTTGTTCTGACATGGACAGTTATCACCAAATTATTCCTGAGGCATTTATTGTTTGGAAATCTTATGATCATCGATTCACAATCTATGAAGACAATGGAGTGTTTCTCTGCGCGAAGTGGACAGGAAGAAATTCAGAGTGTGTGAAGTTCAGAAACTGGATGGCGACATTGAAGAGAGGAATAAGAATTTCTTATAAGTTTTAGGATTTTAGGCAAGTTTTGAATTCCTTTCCAAACTTTCATGGCACTTACAAATGTATACATTTTTGTACTGGTAAGTGCTTTGAAGAGGTTGATGTATTTTTATTGATCAATCCCACCTACCACATTTTCAGCTCATATTGATTAGATATATATCATGGAATTTTGCAATATGTGTGTGTTAAATCTCTTATGATTCTATGGTGAACATAAGTATATCTTTATAAAAAGCTTCCTAGTAACTCAAGATACATCTACCTTTTGGAAGGTTTCGTAATAGTAGGTTATTGTTTGTGATTTAAACATGTGAAATTATAATTTCATGTTTTGTGATTTACACAATAACAAATTGATGGCGTTTCTATTATTTTACATGATTATAATGTATCAAAATGATTTGTCAATTATGCCTGTTAATACTTTTACACCTAATTAAGTTGTCACACAGGTGATATAGTTATCAATGTTTCTTTCTTTTTACTAAACTGAAAAATCAGACAACTTTGTGAACTGTAGCAACGGCAATAATCAGCCCATTGCAAATTCATGAAAGTCAATTCCTCATGAAAATCTATGGCTTTTAGTATTTCTTTTAAAATCTTGTTTTGTTTCTTTTCATATCATGTTTATCTCTTATCACGTATCTCAGTTTAATATTATGGAGAAAACAAAGCTTGGAATTGTGTTATCATTGTTAAAGTACTTTTCATCCCCTTCCATTTTCTTATCTTTCATTATGCTTCCTTTTGTACTTATAGTTTCTTTAAATTTGATAAGCTCTGTAAATTTAGTAGACATGTACCATTATGCACATAACCAATGGTTGTATGCTGACAAGGTTTGCAGGAGACATCTGAAACATTAACTTTGTAACTCAGAAATGGACCTGTCACTTTACTTTTAGCTACAAAATTTTATGCAAGAAAAGAAGAGTTATTATTGATCAATATTTCTATCTGTCATTCTGACTGGTATCAAAACACCACATCTTTGCATAAATGTGTCATTCATACTATTATACACCTCATTTGGCTCTTTGCATTGCAGTTTACACATTTTTATAGATTGAATTGGGACCATTCTTAGACAGAGATTGATTTCAAACAATATCTTTTTATTGACTAGTAATTATGATGGTTGAAGAAAGAGCTTTATTATTGTTTTGTCTTGTCATGTTAAGCATGTGTAGCAGGATTTATATAGCTTAAATTGAGGCCATTTTGAATGCAGGAAAAAACAGACTTAAATTATTCATAGAAAAAGATTGATAACAAGTAATATCCCCCTGTCTAGCTGGTTGATAAATCACAAGGTACAGTAATTGAGAAGCAATCGTCTTTAAAAGACGTGCTTTAAAAATGTTACAGAGCTTTAGTTTTGATTGATCAATAATATATCTTGTAACTAAAAGAAGAGAAAATAAAAGAATGATTATTTTTATTGCTTAAAATATATGTCTTGTATGTGACAGTGTATATGTCTATTTGGAAAAAAGAGCCGTTTTATTACATATTATAAAGTCCACTCTCTTAATGATGAGATACTTGAAATTGGGACCATGCCAATTACAACAAAACATCTTCATGCTGAAAACACAGATTCATACATTGGTGAAATTGGGATGGGCAATTGCCTTGTACTCACTGGAACAGGAGTAGACTAATGATTCAAGGACATAAAAGTGATGATGATAATGATGGTGGTTGTGTCGGCAATGGTTGTAAACAGGGCTAGAGTGTGGATTATGATTGATTGATTAACCGTTTAGCACGTAAACTGCCAGAGACTGCCCGTCAGCTTACTCACTTAACCCACATTTTATGCACGCTATAGTCACGATAATATCGAAAATATGTGATCAAACATGCCCATAATTTTTATGCATTACCCATGGGATGTGTACTGTCCGACTCTGCACAAAAAATGATGTTTTACAAGTATTTCTTATTGAAACACCCTGATGCAAACACAGCAAAACCCTTTCCATTAGAGAGTAAGCCGACACTTTTCATGCAGTCTCTAGGTGCTAAAGGGTTAATGATTGGAATGACTGTGGTCAGTACAGTCCACTCCTGCTATGCTCCTGGTCCAAATGTCAGATGTTTGCATACTGTGTCTATTAGTTCAGTATATAACAAGAATTGTGTTTACACAAGGTAATTGGCTTGGTCCTGGGCCCCGTAACACAGAGGTTTGCGATCAATTGCAAATTTGAAAGAACCATTTTAATTGGTCACTGACCAGGTATTTGTACAATAAACGCATGCAACAATGATTGTGATTGGCTGTTGCAACTTTGCGATTGATTGCAAACCTTTGTGTTACGGGGCCCAGATCTCTGTAATGGGAGTGGACTGTATTGAAGTAGTTATTTGTGATCAATCATATCAAAATAAGACTCAAGTTGGCAAGGAAATAGTTGAGGAACTTGGCAAAGCAATCAATTTTTAAATACTTCCCCTTTATTATCATCACCCTTTTTTCTTTTTCTTTTTTGACAGAACACATGAAACATTGAAGATGCAGAAAATAAAAAAATATTTTGACATTTATTTGCTGATTTCTTTTATTCAAAACGGTCGTTGCTCGGCACCTTGCGTCTCATTAAGATACAATGAATCACAATGTGTGCAACATAGAGACAGTGAAAGTATTTTGCATACACACATTCTCTTTTCTTCGCTGGTGCATAGGTTATGTTCATATGATAAAAGATATTAGGGGCCCGTTTCTCGAAACCATCATAAGTCTAAGTTTGTGGACATCCCATTGAAATGCGTGTTCTACAACACGTGTCCCTATGGGTTGTCCGAGAACTTACACTTACCATGATCTCGAAAAACGGCTTGGGGTAGATTATTGGTTCAAGTCAGAAATGAAATAATTTTTATTAATTGCACTGGGAAAGGCCTATTTATGCATGTTTTGAGAAAATGTTACATGGGATTTATTTTTCATAGGTAGTCGATTCCCGTTATAACCTAGAGCTCTGAACTACGTTGCTACACTGAACACAAAGGTTTGCACATTAGGACAAGGAGAGCTAAAATCATTTTGTGTACTTGCTTATTATAATAGGAGTGGACTGTATTCTTAATGGTAGGCCTACTGTAAAACCCAAAAATTCTGTAAATTCTAGAGAACAGTCAATTTCACGACATGAAACTTTCACAAACTGAAGAAAAAAAAATGCTTTGTAATTGAATGCACTTGAAATAAATTTGCAGCATTAACACTTTCTTGAATCACCAACACTTACAATTTTTTTTGGTTTTACACTATTCATCGACATGCTGAAAGTGAGAATGTGAATCTGAAGTACACGTATCAACTACATGTAATTTAGACTGTAAAACAAAAGAAATTAAGTTCTCAACCATTAGGTATTCAGACAATAAATTATTTATTTATTTTGTTTCATAAACAAAGGAGTAAACTGTAATACAATAAAACACTGCATATAATCATAGAATAAATCACAAAAATTTACAGGATATTTATATACACAATCTACAGGTATGCATATTCATTACCCATTTCAGGATTAGTACATTTGATCAACTTTGTAATGCATCTGTAAGCTTTTAAAATTTAAATTCATATAGGATATCCTATTCATAAGTACTTCTAATTCAGTTTTATTTGAGTTAAAATGCTGAAAGGGCATTACACTAATTTACTAAATGTCATTCTATCTTATCAGACACTTACGTTTTACTCAAAGAACATAGTTCCAATTGTGCATGATGCGGTAATTTCTCCCCTCCACTGGAAACCTCAATTACGGGAATGTATTTTCAACATGGAAATATGGAATGTATATACCTCAAAGCAAAATTCTGTTTCACACCAATTGATACCAAACATCAAAACTTGTTTGCATCATTTCAGATTTATTGAAATCAATAGGTCTTTTTGATACAAGGCAATGAATCGGTTCTCTATAATCTAATCGAAGAACAAGTTTCCTAGCTTGGTTATTGTGTTTACTTTATTCAATACACTCCGTTGGATTTGCAGCATATGATCTTTATATACATATAAGGCCACAAATCCTATAATTTAATTTTAAAAACTCCAATCAACATTACAACAACCTTTGCTATATAGTTCCTCTAAATGAGCCTCTGATTGAACCCATTCAACAATTCTTCCCAGACATTCCAATGTCATAGATTGACACCATTAATTCAGCCACACAACATTTACTTCTCTCATTTGGACGGATTATCTCATCAGGGGGCAGTTCATTAAGGGCAATTTAACACTGTCCAAGGAAACTCTTGCAAATTTCATCATCTTGTGACCCCACCCTGACCTACAAAGGACACTTTTTCTTTGAATCATTTCCTTCGGTTTAATCGTCCTCTGTCAGGAAAGCTCTTGCCCCGCTGTCTGGGGACTGGATCCTCTGCTGATGTCTTCGTAGTTTGACCTGAAGAAGAAAAGAGAGAGAGAGAGACTAAATATCTACATTCATACAAGATGGTGGATAAATTCTAAGTTACATAAATCTACTGAATATGTTCAATTAAGTTGCACTGCACCCTTAGAAGGTATTAAATTTCAGAATACAATTTTGACTAAGGTGTTAAGGTTAGGTTAGGGTTGCAATAGGGTTTTATGTAAGTTAGGGTGCTTTGTCCAGGGTGGATGTGAGCAATTGTTGCCAGAGAAAATGTCATAGTGCCAGCAAATTGGCATATCACTACCTAAGCATCCAGAAAGGATATTCACCTGAAGTTGGAGCTTGTTTGTAAAGAACATCTTCTTCCATCCTAACTCCTCAGCAAGAGATTTCATCTCGTCCGTGACAGTCGTACCACAATGCGTCTCATAGATCTGTTCCCACAATGCCTCAGCAGCACAGAGCTATACAAAAATAGAAAGGAATTCAAGGATAAAATTAGTCATGTACATTGGTTACCATAGTACACAGAGCTACACATGGTGTAAAGGAAGATAGAGAGATTGATGTAATCCCATAGGTATGCATGCTTGGGCTGCACAGAGATGAAGTATACAGCTCTAGAGATAAAATATATCTTCATACATGTAAGGCTGGTGCTAGATTTCCGGTAGATTTACTTTACTAAAATATGTAGAATGTGATGAATTATTTGTTGTACATCAAATTTCACTATGAATACAAAGAGGTTTTTCAATGAATGATTAAATCATTAATTCAAATCTCCATCTATACATATAATGAGATAATCGATACATCTCTAGATTAGTCTAATATCTTGCCACAATACCAAAGTAGAACAGATTTAGTAAAGTACATGCACAGAAAAAGAGGAGTCAACATTCTAAGTTTGATACAGCTAATTGCTTTGATATAAATCTATTCTTCATGTTTTCTTCATTACTATTTCATTTTTTTACCATACATCGATATCTGCATGATAAAAATGCCATTGTTGAACTTTTGTTTTTTTCACTAAAAATTAGTTCAATTTTTGACAAAACACCCTATTACAGTCCACTCCCGTAACAACAAGCACAAAGAAAACATTTTGTTATGACGATGCAATTCTCCAAGTCCCATCAATCTCAAATTCAAACATCAGCACACATTTCTACATACCTGGTATAATTAGATTTTGTTATTAGCTTGGTGTGAGCACCTTGCTATAAAAGGAGTGAGCTGTAAAATATCTCATGCTCTCTTTTGCTCTGCATTAAATCATGCAATGAGATTACCTCATAAAATGACTTGCACGTCTGTGAGAGTCTAGCTACATCTTCTAACTCCAGGAAAGAACACATGTACAGCATCAAGGGTTTGGGGACTCTCATGATGTAGTCGAAGTGTCCTTGAGAAAGTCGCATAGCGTAGTCTAAAACTCCCTGCCCAAACACCTTGCCAACATCAACTGAAACAAATTAATGAAATTGAAATCTGATTTATATAGGCAATAAATGAGACAATTTTTTATTTATTTTTTTTTAATGTTGTTTTAAGAAAATTGATTTTATTATCATACCTCTGTGTACATCTACATGTATGTGTCAAATATAAAAATTGATTAAAGAGAAAGTTATAATAAAATTTCACTCACAGGAGCACATCTAAAATTAAAACAAAGACAAATGGCAACTCTGTGTCATTCCTTACCATGTTTCCATGGATATAGTGTGTTTAAAATTCTGTCAATTTCCATTTTGTCAGAAAATACTCAATTTCATCCCAGCATTCAATATAAGTTAGAAACCTGCTCTTACACATCCTCTATAAAATAGATCTATTCCTTCATTAAGAAAAACAGAAAAACAATCTATGGATATTTTAATACAATTCGTATGAGTCACTTCCTGTATTAAACCGATCCAGCACTCAATGGGTTAATTAAGCTAAGTACTTACATTGCATTCTGTCATCATGCTGAAAGTCTTCCAAGGGCTCAACGGATTCAGCGGGCGTCAATCGCTTGGCATCATTTCTGAGGGTGATTGTCCATGTTCTCCAGACAACCTTTGAAGAAATTAATGATAAATCAAAATAAGGTTACAGGTTGCATTTAAAACTTGTCATGGCTTAGTGTTAATAGCCTCAAGAACCCACACAATAATAACCTTTTTGTATTCTTGTTTGATATGATAGATAGAACTTGATTAGACAAAAGAACTCATTCTAACTGAGCAGTGTTGTCAATACAGGTATTGGAAGGTTATCTTTCACATGTTGAATATTGCACTGAATCATCTCATTCACTGCATTTATTTCCTCCAATTATTTCCTTATTTTCTTAATATATACCTCTACAGTGATAGTATCAATAACCTTCAATTGAATTGCTAAGATTACATATTCTAATCTAAACAGTAATTAAAAAAAAAAAAAAAAATCAAAACCTCAGCCCCTCCCCCCCTCAGAAAAGGAAAAAGAAAAAATAAATAAAAATCTGCATATAAGCATCTGCATTTCTGCATATGGGCAATTCCACAGAAATCCGAACATGACATAAAAAAAAAGAAAAGAAGTGTGTGTCCTAGGTTATCTAATTTTTTCATCTCAATCCTAATGTCATGGTTGTTGTTAGATATATAAAATCTTTCAAATTCAATTTTAAAAAAATAACAAAAATAATCAATTTTCGTTGATTTCATTGAAATCTGTAACCCTCCTTAAAAATTAATATGTGGGAAAGTACATAAGCAAACACAAACTCTTTTGCAGATTTTGAAGGTTTCCATTATTAATGTTTCCATTTTTTTTTTTCCAAAGTGAAACTGGTGAATAGTTTGGTGTATTCCAAAAATCATGGGATATTTGGTAAATTACAAAGGAACAAAAAGCAGGGCAAAAGTAAGGGTAACGTCAGTTAAATAGCGTCAGTTACCGACATCCCTTCAGTACATATGTTATAGCATAAAGAAATTCATATACAATTTTTTTTTGTGGAAGAAAATTGACACGGTCGCGTAATCGACTCCAGCTTGCGCATTCGCAAAATATTTTTGTCATAATTTTCTTTAACTGTTAGAAATGTTCCTCAGAATATATGTTTTTATTACATTCAATAGAGGAGAAAAAAACTGATGAAAATTAAATTATTTGACTTTTTAGCAGTTGAAAACAAAGTACGTGGACTAAGGTACCTCCATCATACAGTTAGATCTAACATTAACTTAAAGGTAGTATCAGCCTTTTTCACAAATTGCGAAAACTAATGCAACTTGGCATAACTGTAGAATATGATCGACCTATACTGTCTATTCAATCTTACTGTCATAGGTTGCCTAGATCAGTAATACGAAACGAAAATCTGACTATCAATCTTGACCAGCTCTCCATCAACATCGTTGATATTACAGCGCGTGCAGCACGGACCGTATACAGCAATATACACACGGCGCATCAGCGTGCATTATTCTCTGCGCTAACGGTCAGCGGTTCGCACCGTACGGTATATTTTTTGAGGTTCGAAAAAATAGGAATGAATTTTGAAAATCGCAATATAATGACAAACATACACATTTGAGCTTAATCATGTTGTGGGAAGATATAGTCATTGGTATACTACTATATCCTCTAAAAACTAGAAATTTAATATTTTTGCCTGCAAAAGGCTGACACTACCTTTAAGGCGTTAGATCCAACTGTTAACTGTATGATGGCGGTGCCCTAGAATGCGCACCTAAAATTTGACCTCAATTTCAATAAAAAGTAAAGTATTATTTAAAGATTCATCACTATTATTCCATTCTTCATATTCTATTGATCCATGAAGTAAAAAATCTCAAGAATTAATTTACAAGAACAATGTTTTTTTACGATTTTTCGAAGGGCTGTCATTTTGTATTGCAGAATTGAATAGTGCCCATGCCTGCGCACTAACTCATTTTGCACACAAATCAAGTGCGCGCAAGTTTATGACTTCCTTTTTTTGGAGAATGGTTGAAATTTTCAAGGTAGCAACTGCTGACTTGCTGAAAACCATTTTTAATCAATTTTTTTCACATTTTTTTGTATCAAAATAGATTGTTGAGGTATTGCAGGTTCATATTACTATTAGCTAGGGGTTTTGTTCTATAAAATTTGCGCATTTACGTGGGTGCGCAGACATGGGCACCGCGCAGACTTAGGCACTCTCACCATACTGTATCTAGACTGTAAGTTAGTGTTAACACGTTAGATCTATTCTAACGGGACCATTCTAACGTTTGTCTTGTCTTGTCTTGGTTGAGTCGGCATATGCAGGCTAGCTGTACTTCGCCAACTTTGTTATAACTAGATCGGCTTATGAGAAGGTCGGGTCTTACTGGGCTTTTTGTTTAATCAGGTGTGTTTTGAAGGAGTCCAATGTATTTAATGACTTTGTGTCGATATTGAGTTCATTCCAGTCCTTCGCTGTTCGGGGGAAGAAGCTGAACTTGTGGACATTGCGTTTGATGAACTGACGTTGGAGCTTGATACTGTTCCCTCTTGTTGGACGGGAGTTGACGAGGATGAAGTCATCAGGATTGATGGCAACAAGTTCTTTTATGATTTGGAACATTAGACAAAGTCTGGCATTTTTTCTTCTGTCATCTAGGGATTCCCACTGCAAGGTCTGCAACATTGTTGAGACGCTACTGGTTTGTCTATATTCCCCCATACAAAACCGAGCTGCCTTTCTCTGGATGGCTTCCATTTTCTGTTTGTCCTTCTTGAGGTGGGGGTCCCATGCTGGGGAGGCGTACTCCAGAATCGGTCTCACCAGTGTTTGGTAGGATAGTTGTTTAATCTCTTTCGGAGCTGACCAGAAATTTCGTCTTAGGAAACCCAGAACTCTAGAAGCTTTGGCACAGGCTTTGTTGACCTGAGTCAACGTTAACTGTTAACTGTTAGATCTAACTCACTTACACTTATGCAATGGTCAATTCATAATTGAACTTAGATGTTAGAACCACACATAAAAATGATGATATGGGACTTAATCTAAAACTTGTTTGTATAGATCTAGATCTATTTGAAAGACTTTCACTCATGTTCGTGATCATTCAAGAAATTAATGACAATTAAATACAATAATATTGAATCTTACTTCTTTTGTAGTGATTTTGAATTCATGAAAATTCTTGGAAGGTGCAGGAGCTTGTCCGGTTATGTCGAGAAGTACACCGTCTTTTGGTAGAAGTGACGCCATTTTTCACCAGTCTGTTTCTCTGATCATTTTACATTTTCTGTTTATGCACCACACTTTTACTGTCATGAATATTTTAAATAAGATTTAAATGTCATTTATATAATAATTATTTATCGATAATTGTATTGAAAATAAAAAATATTAGACTAATATTTTGGTTATATTTTTTTATCAACAAAAGTAGAATACAAGAATCAAAAATATATTTTAAGATTTTAAAATCTGTAAAATGTAGAAAGATTGCAAATTTGTATTTCACTGTTGTCAAGGGCCGAGCTACTGCTCCTTGAATTTCTCGCCTGCATCAATTTTTATTAGCGGTATGGGTACCACCACTCCGGATGCGATCCACCGGCGGGGATGGCAAGGGGGGAGGGGGGGGGGGTAAACAATGCAAACATTTCTATTCGTTATTGTAAATATGTTCATTTGTATACACATATTCATTATTGTAAATATGTTCAATTTTTCATACACAAATTCATTATTGTAAACGTTCTTGTTGAGACTCTCATACTCCCGATCCAATTACCGATCGGGGGTCGACAGAGTTTAATAAAATCTTATTTTAGCCTATCTTATCTATGAAAAACACAAATAATGCACAAATTTCAAACAAATTTCATTGGAGTGACTTGTTGGTTTTCCAACGGTCGGAGGAAAGTTAAAAATGTCCAATTAGTCCGGCCAAACAAAATATAGATTTTTTTTTTAGTTTTTTTTTTTTTTTTTTGTATTTGTTTTGTTTTTTGTTTTGTTTTGTTTTTGTTTGTTTGTTTTTTTTTTTTGTTTTGTTTTTTTTGTTGTATTTTTGTATTTTTGTATTTTTGTATTTTTTTTTTTTATATAAAGTTCAAAAATATACTGAAACGTATTTTGCAACGTGTATTGGAGCGTTTCAGTATTTTGATTGAGGGCATAAACGGAACGACAAGATGTGGTGTTGCGGCAGATTCCATAAAGATATTGAATTTGATATGAAATATTGATGGTTGATTAATATTTATGTAACCAGTTATAACTTCTGTTATAGCCAAATGTGTATACATATATTTGCCTTAATAATGCAAACCTCCCACTATTAACCTCCCTCTCTCTCTCTCTCTCCCTCTCCTTCTCTCTCTCTCTCTCTCTCTGTACTTCATTCCCACCTATACCTCACCGTAATGTATTACTCTGAACTTGACATTGGTATGCTTGCTTGACAAACCCAAGACCACAGAGCCCATTAATTTTTCTCTCCGGTCAAAAGGGTCATTGTTTTGTTTCTTAAAACATCCATCTGGGGGGATAGGACTGGGTGTGGAGAGGAGTGGAATATAAAAAGAAAACCTCAGTTTAGTAGAAGGCAAAATCACACCTCGCTAAGATATGAACGTCTCAAGTATTTTTTAGCCTATATGTCCTGAGGAAAGTTGCCAAAATCCCAGATAGCCAAAAGTTGGTAAATTAAAACTTATATTTTTTGGCAGAATACACTTCTGCTGTTATGTTCATGTAAAATTCTTGTTGTATAAATGTTCATATTATGTATAATCTTTGTCTAAACTCTTTGCCTGAAATTTGGCATGGTTGATAGTTTCCATGATTCTCTTTACAGTACCAAACTATGTATATTGCATACTGTAGCAAGCATAGTATAGCGAGAAATATAGAATTATGTACCTTATTAGGGTTGTATTACATGCTTTATTCCAAGTTTAACTATAATCAAAGTCCTTGGAGATGATTATTTTACTTATTCTATACTCTGCATGTTATTAAACTTTATTATTATCATTATTAGTTCATCGGTTCAAGATTATGAATCATATCATATGGAAAAGTTAGTTCAGTTAAGCGATCAGCTTTTTCAACGCAGCAAATTCCCGTTTTGAGGCATTGCCGAAGTATGACCACTACGGCTTTCCATGGTCGCCGTGTTTTTATTTTTCAAAGTAAAATGTTGTCCGATTTATTATTATGTGAAGAAAACTATAATCTCATTTATCATTACTTTTTCAGAATTTATAAATAAGTTTAAACCACGTCAATTTTTGTTTTTTCATCACCAACATGAAGCTGTTTTGGCTAATTTTACACAGAAATATTATAGAAACTCAGCCACACGTTTCGATGGAACTTTTTTCTTTCGCCGTATATCCCAAACCATACCAGCTACGGAGCTGTCCGTTTCACGAGAATCAAGAGTTTTCCCTCTTCTGTCATTTGATATTAAAACCATTTCCATTGGCCGAATTTTTCTCCCGTCAAAATTACTGTCAAATCAGAACAGCTGTAACATGCGGAACCAAAACAGAGCATTAATTGACAATCGGATAATATGTGTGCCCATTGAAAACCTGTGCATTTGACTTCAACACGTCGCTCCGAGTTCCCCTGAATATGGCAACTAAATGGTAAGAAAATACTGTTTTAACCTTGCTGTAATGAATTTTAAAGATGAAAATATTAAAATGTAACATACTAAGAACTTACTTGTAATTATTAAGTTATGTAATGCTAATTTTTGCGAATAGAATGAAAATTCAAAATTTCATTTTCAACAAGTTCAGTGAGTGAGTAGGCCTAGTGCCGGTTTGACCGGTTGCATTTTGTATGCAGGGGAGGGTAACCAGTGGGATGTGTGTGTATATTAGTTTCAATGTTTTATATATGGGATGAGTTTTGGCTGCCATTTATAGCTGCTTTGTGTCGATTTTAATTATCATTTTGAATTAAATAACACAAATCAAATTAAATTTACCTTTATGCAAGAATGGGATTTTGTAGGCATGTTTATCATTTTACATTTAACGTTAGAAGTCTATGTTTAATATTTTGATATTAGATCTATTTCTATTTGTGAATTTGTGATTGTCATTCTTTATCAACATTTGTAATGCGGTAATGGAGCAGCTATAAATTAGTGTCTGGTTTATGGAATGTTGCCTCTTTTCTTGAATCATTGTAAAAAAAAAATCTGAGGCTGAAATTTAATATATTATTACATCACCATGTAAACCTAGCCCCTAATTTAAAGGCATGTTACATGTGTTTAAAATTTATTTATTTCTGATTATTAATTATGAAATTTGTGCGAAAAAGGAAAACGTGTGCCTGGGTTGACCTTACATTTAAGTTCTGACATAGTCCTAAATCTGATTTTTGTGGCCTGAGTAAATATTTTAAAATACAATTCATTATAATCAATTTTAATCGGACGGACATGAAACTTGTAACATAGTGGGTGAATAAAAAACAAAACTCCCCATGCGCGATGTATTTTCCCCCGGTGCGTACCAACAATTCACTTCATTCTGATTTTTTGTTCCAAAGTTATGAGCTTTAAAATTTTTGATAGACTTGTGTGTTGTAATTACTACGGGCCCCCGACAATAATTAGAAAATGACACATGTTTTCATTTTTTCTCAAAAAATACAAACAAAACGCAAAAATTGTTTATAATATATGGATCTCCTTTGTTTGTTTTTTCAGATATGAAATCTTCGTCAGACAAAACCTGTGAACTACATTTCTCCACAACGGACAGCCTGTAATTTGCAAAACAAATCAAGAAATCAACTTTGGTCAACAACTAAACTATGGGATGTAAGAAGTTTCAGGACAACGTGAAACTGCAAATGGACAAGAAGTTCTGGTATCACTACCCAGGAATGGAGCAAGAATTCGATGAGTGCGTCCACTGGCGGAAATTTGTATCAAGGTCTCCAGACTCGCAAAAAAGGTATACGCTTAAACCATTTCCCGGCATGACTTGAAAATCAAAGTATTAGAAAGTTACATGTACAACGTGTCATGACTCGGAAAGGTGAACATTCACATCCCAAGTGCAGTAATGATACCTATAGCAATTCTTGGACATTGCAAAGCCCTGCAATAAAGAAACAAAAAGGAGAAAAGACAATTTACATTGTTCATGCAATACATTCTGGTTCTTGAGGATGAGAGTTGGCTGACAGAATTTGCATTTTGAGCTTGGAGAAAAACACCAAAATTGTTTCCTTATATAATGTAAAAAAGAAATGAAACAATGGCCAGCCACTTATTTTGTGAGTGTGAATTGTTTACCCCACTTTGGCAGGAACCTCTATAACGCAGAGAACAATCTATTACTGTAACCAATTTTGAGAAGCTTTTTGGAATCTGTAATGACAAATTTATTTCCTATTTATTTTATTATGGAAATAACCATAAATCTTCATTGCAAATTTCGGGACCACCTTCCAATTCGCTGCTTTTAAATACCTCGTTAAAAGCAAAAGAATTGAACATTTACTTGGAAAAAAAAATAATAAACTAACTGGCTCACGTTTAAGAAATGCGCGTTTTAGAATTTAATTATTTTTGGCAATCCCAGGTGTAAATCTTGTCCCTAAGTTATTTCTAATTCTAATTTCAAGCATCTAACATTATGATAACTACTATGTACGTGTCAATGTTATTTCATTTGATATTCGTATGCACATGTATACGCCATATTATGTGAACTCTAGCGAATCCGATTCTGTGCGCGACCTATTGACCTCATACCTTAGTGATACGGTCGGCGAACAAATTGCATAATGTGATGGAACAATGTACATCATGCATTTGCTGGACTGGACGGGGTTCGAGTGGTGGAGCCGATTTCTGAGTGGCTATTTAGAAAAATGACGTCAATGCCGTCGGTGATAGTGGGGTGGTAAGGAAGAGGAGGGGATCGGGAGCGACGCGGAAGAGATAGTGCGAGGGGGTGGGGGGAGAGGGAGAGAGAGCACGAGAGTGAGAGAAAGAGAGAGATTTGGAGGGGGGGGGGTAGAGGAGGGTGATTGGAGACGGAGTGTGAAGACGGCAGTTAAGGTGAAATCGCAATCTGGCCATTCGGCTTTGTTTATTTTGGCTTTTTTAACGCTGCGCACTGGTTGACACACTTGAATGTAATCGCTGCCCTTTTCCTTGACTCGGATCTCGTATTGTTAAATTCACATTTTGATACCGTATTCTGCCATATGGAGTTTGTTTTTCTAATCATGTTTCAAATTACTGCGTAAAATATTGTGATTTTTGATGATTTTATATTAAAAAAAAAACCCTAATTAAAAAAAACTGAAATAGAAAGTATTTTGCCTTCTCTGATCCAAAACGTGTGGCTAGTAAAATATATAATTAAATATTATAATATTCAGATTTCAATTCCTGCTAAGTCTTTGTACAAAAATATAAATACTCTTGATGTTTAACAGATTTTTAAATATTGTTATGTCAATTCTATGATTATTCAAAGTGTAAAAATAATAACCATTTAGTACCATAAAATTATACTTGTCAGTATCATATTTGCTATTTAATCTGTCCTAGTTGTCCTCTTTTCACTCCGAAAATATACAATAGATCAGTGTCATAAAAGCATCTTATTTACTGGTGGAAACTCGTATAACGAATTCTGTGGGACTCGAGAAAAGGCTTTGGGTCATACACCAGACTTTGATAATATCAGGGTTTAAAAACAATAAACTACAAATAAGGGTAAAGATCAAACCGTAACTTTAAAACAGTTTGTTAATAAAAGGAATTTAGTTTTATCAGAGTTTGTGTACGAGGTTTTTGCTGTAAACAGGCTTGTGTAATACGAACTTTTTTGTCTTTTAATTTTTAATCCAATATAAAAACATATTTACAATTCATGAAATAAAACATAATCATAACTTCAACATATATAATCGCAATCAAATACAAAGTACGACACCTACTTACAACAACACTAAAACATAGTGTAGAACGTCTGTGTGAAATGCAGCGTAATCAATAAATATCCATAAAACACCCCTATATATAATAATGGACGCGACCAACCATCTGTGTATGCTCCTGTGTGGGCCGTCCGGGGTATCGTTGATTAGCTGTTCGCGTACGCTAAATGCATTGAATTACGGTACTTTCTTAACTAAACTTTGCAAGCAAAACTTTTTGATATGTTGAATTGTCGACATATTTAACTCTTGATAAATGCAAGCAAATTACGATTAACATAATTAATTATTCACACTTACTTAGAGTTTAATTAAATTCGATTGATAATTTGGGATTATTGTGTTCTTACAATGACAACATAAGCAAAACTTTTATAGACATGAAATAATTCAGTTATAATAATTATCTGGTTAATGTGTTTTATTTTTGCTCTGCTTATTAAAGCACGCCAACATGACCGATTTCTGAGTAGGGTTATATCAACGAACGTAGAGGGCGACAACACAAAACAGTGTTGCTATTAGGAAGGTCCACTCGATACGCGCATGCAACTGAAGTGCGCGCACAATTTAGTAGGCATGTCAGCGAAAACATTAATCGATATAGTACACTGCACAGAGTAGTAGCAAAATAGAGACAAAATGATAGAATATCACAAAAACAGGTTCATACTATACAAATAAAAAATACTGCACGAAATAGTATTATTCATTACATGTCATGTAATTTTGTGACACTGTAATATTGAATTTAAGTTATTTGTAATCCTCAGTAAATTGGAG
>CALNVZ010003432.1:21761566-21886886 GCA_940671915.1 Paracentrotus lividus | reverse complement strand
AAGCGCACATCCCCAGTCGATTTTGGGGGAATCATATCATGCGCGTATTCTGGGGGGGGGGGGGTTTCGGGGCCCGGGTCCCCCGGGTAGGCGCCCAAATAGGCGCCCAAACGACCTTATTTGACTTTAGGGGGCTCCAAATGGAGTAAAAAGTAAAAATAAATAAATAAATAGATAAATAAATAAATAAAAAAGGGGGGAAAGGAAAAGAAAAAAGAAAAATAAATGTGCAGGTAACTCCACATCATTTAGACGCCAGTTTGTAAATAACTCACCGTATACTTTTAGCCACAATTGACACATTTGCCGGTCGCGTTTGTTCTTTGTTTTATCTTCTGCGCTGCGAATACTTGCATTATTATGAAAATATTGAATATCAACATTTGAAAGTCATTGACACGATTGCCACTCCTCCGTTCGCATGGAAACAAGTTATTGCCATGGAAATTCACCAATGACAATAAATTATTCCATGTGCTCCAAAAAGAGACTTTCTAACCCAATTTCATCTTTCCTCGCCTCCAACACTTCTTGTTTCGCTTCCAACGTGGAAACTTCTACAAGTTGTCACGACTCCGAATCAACTTTATCATTTCTTTGGAATACCAATATATGGAATAAATCTTTTACGTTGTGATTAGTTCTCGCGAACTTTGATTTATTCTGTGACTGTCGTGAATATATTCCAAACTTCACACCAATCGCATTTTTTATCGCTTTTCATCAACGGAACTCTTATACCGTCATCATGCTTCCGTTCTTCATTTTTTAATTTGTATTATATTCCATCCCGATATTTGCGGACATTATATTACCGATCGCTTCGTATCTCTACTCGTGTATATATTTTCATTATCGTTCATTTACTTATATCATCGGGACTTGTGCAATACCATGAACTAATACTCTGTATACTTCGAGGAGGCATCCCTCTCGATCGCCGCCCCTCGGATAAACAGGACATTGAATCAACTGACGCAGCCTGGTGAGTGAAAAATTATATCTATTTTTACACAAATGGAAGAAAAGACATGTTAATAGCCGATTCACCTTAAACCTACCCCCTACTGAGGGTGATCGAACGACCTTACCCTATACCCCTATAGGTCAGAAAAAAACTAGACACCTAGAAAAATGTAAAAGAAAACCAATTGATGAACCCCAAATTGTTATTCTGAAAGAGTAATTTTTTCCGCGTCTTTTCGTACCAATTTTGTGCGTTATATCTTTACACTTGGATGAACGCGACGCATTGTTTGAGAACATGTCAATTTCGAATTGTGCAAGAGTGGGGATAACATTGAAACAACAAAAGAGGACAAAAAAGCAACTCCATTCTGAATAACATGGCATAACTTTTTAAGGAGAATTTTTTAAGCCAAATAACTTGGCAAGAGTGTTGTTACATTATTTTATCGACTAGATTCTGGTGTAAAAATTAAATTGATTCGTCGAGTAATCCATGAATGAGTACACATCAAAGAGTAAATTGTCACTGACAGACATAAGAAGGCCTCTTGATCATTGTTGATACTTTTGAAAAGTGATTATTTTACATTGTGCTCACTCATGCCTGACTCTACAGATCTATCTCATTTTCACAAAAATGTAGTCAATATGTGTAACAACACCTTTAAAGTTATGCTATATTTTAATCTACATGGAGTTGCTTTTTTTTTGCTTTTTTTTTTCTTATAGCTTTTTGTTGTTCTGATTTTACTCACAATTTTGCACAATTCGGAATTTACATGACTTCTAAAACAATGCGGCGCCGTGTTCATCCAAGTGTAAAGATATAACACTTAAAATTGGTACCAAAAGATGCGGGAAAGGGTACTCTTTCGGAATATGTAAGCCATAATAATTCGGGGTTTATAAATTGGTTTTCTTTTTATTGACATTTTTCTCGGTGTCTAGTTTTTTTCTGAGCGTCAGCAGGATCGCGGTTAGTGATCATGCGCGTATTCCCGGGTGGGGGGGGGGGGGGTTTACGGGCCCGCCCCCCCCCCGGGTAGGCGCGCAAAAGGGCACAAAATGGCAACAACAAAAAAACGAAAAAATATACATGATTTGAGCCGATTGGGTGGGGTATGTTTTTTTTTTTTTTTGTATATATTTTTTATTTTTTCTCTCAAATCAAGAACATAATTATTGTACAGATCATAATGACAAAATTAACTCATTCTCATACAACAACTAAATACATGTGTATATTTTCTCTTAGCTCAGAAATCATTTTGTACAAATTGAAATGACAAAATTATACATGTTCTTCAGAACAAAACTGAATGTACTGTAAAATGATACTTTGATTTAAACATAAATTACAAAAGTACTAGGAGAAAAAACTTCATACGTGTTTTTTTTTTAAAGCATATATGACAAAAGTGGCATTTGAGAAAGAGAGAAAAAAAGTATAATCCACTGACTCCCCCCCTCCCCTCTATACATAATACCATAAAAAGAAAAATTAAATGAAACTGAGATCACCCAAAACATACGCCCCACACACCTCATCACACACACACTCACACACACACAGCATACAAAGCAAAAGGGTCACGTATAGCGAAAGTATATATAGCGCAGCCGTTCCAGCGTGTGTTTTCTTCTTTCTTTTTTTTTTTCAATCAAAAAATAAAAAATAAAAATGTATTTTTTTTCTGGATCGATCACAGGGGGCGCCAAAATCAAAATCACATCGGGCCCCCGGGGTGCCAAATCCTGGATACGCGCCTGTATGGTGACCTTCTTTTTACTTCGACCCCTCCACTAGCCAAGAGACCAAAGCCTGTAGGCCTACCCTAAGTCAGGGCCGGCAGAGACGGGGGGGGGGGGCCTGGGGGCCGGGCCCCCCCCCCACTTTTTTGCCAGAAATTTTAATATTTTCTAAGGGAAAAAAGGGAAAAGGGAGAAAAAGAAGAGCGGAAAGGAGAGGCATAATCTGTTTGAAATACATTACCTTCGGGTTCATTAGTAGCCAATTTTTTTTTTTCGGCTCGCGCATCGCGCTCGCAAGGTTCTCTCTATAAGGCACATTGACTGATCCCTTATGTCCCATATTCATGATATTAGTAAAGTTATGTAAATTTTTCTACTCGCACTTGGCCCTCGCAATTTATTTTTGTTAAAATTGAGGTGATCTTGACCCAAAGAAGAATTCAAACAAAAAGAAATAAGATGGAAAATGTACATAAAATATACGGTGTCATAAGCCAAAATTTTCAGCTCGCGCTTCGCGCTCGCAAATTCCCCTCAAAAAGACTGATTCCTGACGTCGCAGAGTGAAGTGATGGATGTCAATCAAATTTCAAAATCTAGAATACACTACCTTCAGTTAATTATAAGTCAAAATTTTTCTTTAAAAAGCTCATTGACTGATCCCTGGCGTCCCCGCAAAAGTCAATGTTATGTAAAATTTTCTGCTCGCGATTTTCGCTCACAATTTATTTTTGTTAAAATGAAGGTGATCATTACCTAGCTAGTAACAAAATTCAAACAAAATACATAAAAGTAGAGGGGGAAATGTGCGTAAAATGTACGGCGTTATTTGTGTCATTATAATTAAGCCAAAATTTTCAGCTCGCGCTTTGCGCTCGCAAATTTCTCTTAGACGGGATGATAATTTTCAAAATGTGTCGAGAACACACTACCTTCAGGTCATTATAAGCCAAAGTTTTCGGCTCGCGCTTCGCGCTTGCAAATTTCTCTAGAAAAGTTTATTATACTAGGCTGACCCCTCACTTCGCGCTCGAATATGGTCTGCTCAAATTTCTCTCAGAAAGACTGACTCCTGACATTGTAAAGTGAAGTGATGGGGTGTAAATTTTCAAAGTATGTCTAAAATACATTATACCTGATCATGCTGATCGGTCCGTTAAGCCAACATTTTCGGCTCGCGCTTCGCGCTCTCAAAGTTTTCTAAACAAAAAGCTACATTGAGTGATCCCTGGCGTCCCAAACAAGTAATGTTATGTAAATTTTTCTGCTCGCGTTCGCAATTTATTTTTATTAAAATGAAGGTGATCGTTATATCTAGTAAAAGAATTCAAAGAAAATACATAAGAGTAGAGGGGGGAAATGTGTGTCAAATATACGGCCTTTGCATCATTGTAAGCCAAAATTTTCACCTCGCGCTTCGCGCTCGCAAATGTGTCTCAGATGGGATGACAATTATCAAAATGTGTACAGAATTCACTACCTTCAGGTAATTATAAGCCAAAATTTTCGGCTCGCGCTAAGCGCTCGCAAATGTATCTCAGATGGGATGACAATTATCAAAATGTGTACAGAATACACTACCTTCAGATAATTTATAAGCCAAAATTTTCGGCTCGCACTACGTACCCGCTCGGAAATTTCTCTAAAAAGTTAATTATACTGACCCCTGACTTCGTGCTTGAATATGATCTGCTCATTCACAAAGCAAAGGTGCACTTTTTCACATTTCGAACCCCCCCCCCCCGTAAAAATCCTTATTATTCGGGCCTAATATGTTCGCATGAATTTTTCTAAAACTTAATTGTGTCCCCTCACTTTTGAAAACGCTCCGCCGGCCCTGTAAGTTAAACCTATAGCTAGATTTAACTTCCAGAATCACAACAGCCCTTCATTTTGGCCAAGGGGGCCGTGGTTGACCCTGTAAACAAAAAAGGACCCCAGATTTTAAAAAAATAAATATGCAAAAATTGGGCACAGCGATCGAGGGCTGACAAAACTTTTTTCTTTTTTTTTTAACTTAAAAAAAAAAAAAAATAATAATAATGAAAAAAAAAAATGACCCCGGGGAAGGTTGGGTAACGTCCAAGTACTTGTAGCCAGGGTCCGAAAGTTGGTGACATGCACACACACAAAAAAAAAAACCTATTAAAACCTTACGGTATATGAAAAACTGACAAAAAACGGATTTTCGTCGATTTTGTCGGCAAATAACACAACAGCTTGTATGATAACGTTTTAATCCCGAAATCGATTTATAAAGAAGTGTTAGGAACCCTGAGCGAATCAGTTGCTGGGATGGGGCCGGGGGGGGGTGAGTTCGTTCTCGCTGCTATTTGGTTTGTATGTAGCAACCCTATCCGCTGCCTCCAGGAAGGCCCACCGCACCCCTCGCCCGGCGCGGGCGTAACACCCGGCCCTAGCTCTCGCGTTGGCCCATCCCCCGCCCGCCCCCCGCCCCCGCCCCCCCCCCACCCACCCCTGCTGCCTGGCCCTTGAGGTACACACGAGTAAATGATATGCACGCAATGTATTCGGGAAGGCCGTAGTAAAAAATATGCTAATTTTATTGAGGGAAAATGCTCATATAAATTATTTATTGGATGTTAAATGAATAATAATTGGCTATAAGTCCTACTCTTTCATAATTTACCATTTAGTTGAAGATTAGAAACTTGGCGTATTTTAGGAATTCGTAATTTT
This sequence comes from Paracentrotus lividus, assembly GCA_940671915.1. Classification (NCBI taxonomy): domain Eukaryota; kingdom Metazoa; phylum Echinodermata; class Echinoidea; order Camarodonta; family Echinidae; genus Paracentrotus; species Paracentrotus lividus. The sequence goes on along the minus strand of CALNVZ010003432.1, from coordinate 21,881,465 downwards.
GTACATCTACTAAATCACGCCTACAAAAGTCGTCTCTTTGTCATAGTCTCGCTCAAGATTCTTGATTTTGTTTGAGCTGACAAAATTTTCTATAAGTCCCTTAAACTACGAGTCCTTTACATAACCATATACGACAGAGCCCATATATGCGACGGTTTGCATTGTGAGAGAACCAGGCCACCATCATGACCTGGACTGGACGAGCAGCTCGAGAAAATTCCCAGCCAATCAGGTCATGCCTTCCAAAAAATATGGCAGTGTCCTGCAGAGCTACGATAGAATGGCTGTTATTGCATTTCAATTTTGCGACCGCACGAGGTTGAACTAGAAATCATAAAATATCATGAGCGCCGCAGAGAATGATTGACAGTTTACCTAGCTACGGGGCGTACACTGCGCGATTTACAGTCACGTGGTCGCGTGCAGTTGGGAACCACCAGCTGATCTCGTAGTAGCAACGCGATTTGTTTACATGCGATCGTGAAGTTCAATTCAGCTCCAAGGCCCGTTTCCGTCCCTTCTTCCCAATATTTCTTCCTTCTTTTAGGCGTTTAGGATTTTATACTTCATTAAAACCTGCTTTCATATCGGAACATCATTGTGGAATATTAATATTTTTTTGTTCAAATTGGTGAGTTTTAGAACGATTTAGTGTCAGTGTAACTGTTTTCATTTTTTACTTGATTGAAATCGACGTCGATTTTTTGTTGCCCGGTACGGTAGCTGTAGACTCTACACTACACATACTAGAAACGATACACATCAATTGCCTTTTCTTTTTCAAGTTCTTATATCATCATATGTGACTACCAGAATTAATATTTTGAAAATAAAATTAATATAGATCTATTTACAGTTTCTCAGCTATTGGTATTTTAGATTCAAACTTGTCAAATGTAATCTCGATCTAATCTCCCTGACTTGCGAGTGATCGTGAAGTGAGTGTGATGTGTGTTTGAGGCCGAGTCATTCCAATCTCTAGCTCTGTTCATCTAGTTTTGTGTTTGTTGTGATTTTTTATTTTTATTTTTATTTGAGTGTAGACGAGGATGGATTGATTGCAAGGATGGCTGCGGATGTTGGAGAGGTGTTTGGTGCGCTGATGATGATTGAGAGTGATTTTTGAAGGGTTTGAATATTGATCAGCTCAGGTTGGTGGTGGTGCTCGTGCTCGGGGTGGTGGTGGTGGTCGTGCTCGGGTAGGACTTGAAGAGGTGTTTGGTCGACTGATGATGAGGAGAGTGATTTTGAAGGATTTGAGGTTGATCAAGTTGGTGGTGCTGCTGGTGTCCATGATGAGATGCTTGATGATATTTATGTGGAAGTTGTGGATGAGATGAGCTGGGTGATTGGGAGAGAGCTAGAGACATGTTTGATGTTTTTGGTGCAACTGATGATGAAGGGATGAAATTTGAAGGGTTTGATGAGGCGAGATTAGCCGTGGTGATCGTGGTGGTGATGTTGATGATGCCGACATTTCTGATTATGACATCTGATACAGCGATTCCGATGAGGATGGTCGAAGGACCTGCATCAAATCCAGCCCAGGTTTTTGGCCCTCCTCCTGGACCTACCACAAATTTAGGACCAGATAGGAAGGAGTTAGATTTTTTTTCCCTTTTCTTTCTGCGAACATTGATTAGGATTTTTAGGTAGAAGAGACAATCGCTATGCCACGCAGCGACTGCTAGCAAACCAAATCTTCCTCGTTGGAATCCAGTGTCCATTTCAGAAATGAAGGTATTTTTTAGGTATTCGTGTGTATGCGAGTGTGAACAACCAACAACTCTTCGGGATACTGGTCCACCGATGAATTGTATGGGCAATTTTCCAGTAGCGAAGTTTATTGACGCGGCAATGTTGGAGCAGATTAGCGTGAATTTTCATGCTAATGACCGGACCCAACACTTCCAGAGATGATCCCAACCATGACAAATTGTTTTTGATTAGACCGTGTTGGATGAAATTTTGGATCGATGTTTGCATTTGTATAATCCCCATCAGAATTGTTCGGTAGAACGAAGCCATGGTCGCTTTCCGTGTCGTCTCGGGTGGATCCAGTACATGCCGAAGAACCTACGAAGTATGGTATGAAAGTATGGATGAGGGCCGATCCCGTGAATGGGTATGTAATGAATTTCAGGTGTATACTGCGAGTGATTGTGAGGTGGCTGAGAGAGGTTTGGCTTCTCGTGTGGTGGTTGATCGACACGTAGGCTGGTTGGGCTGTTCGTATATTGTAACTAGGACAATTATAGTGTGTGGATTGTTTGAGAGGTTGAAGAAGAGAGGGTGCTTGCTCGTGGTACTGTGAGAGTGAAATCGAAGAGGTTTACCACGTGCTCTCCTGGCAGAGACGCGCCTAGTACATCATGTGGAATGCTCATCGCTCAGCGTGAAGCATGTCGGCATACGCCTGGCAGGATAGCGCGTGGTAAATCTTCTGTCGACGCAGATGACCCAACGGTGAGACACAGGTACAGAGGAAGCAGAAGACGGCCAGAAGAAGGATGTGCTTTGTCCAGTCGCCCTCCATCAGTACAACGCCTACATGAATGGAGTCGATCGATCGGACAGATGAGGACGGCATACCAACACCAGGAGGAGCAACCGATGGTGGGTCTACCTGTTCTGGTTCCTCTTCGATGTGGCGGTTTCGAATGCGTACATCTTGATGAAGGAGTCCAGCACATCGGACACTGACCAGACGAGAAACCCAAGAGAGTTGACCATCTTGAAACTTTCATAAAGAACTGGTCGTCAGCTCCTTCATTGTCGGAACCAGGATGCTTTGCCACTGACGGTGATGGACCCAACAACCGACGACCACTTCGTGCGCTACAGGATCGGGCTAATCGAAGACCGGATGGACCTTGCGACCCCGACTACACAAGCTGAGGAGGATGGACTCAAACAGAGGTGCAAGGGATGCCGGACCTTGGAGCAGAAGAGGTGCACCACTACCACCGAGTGCTCAGCGTGCAAGAAGCGCGATTGCAGTAAGTCCTTTGGTCCCTTTCATGGTTGTAGGTATGATTAGGTCTTCACTGCTGGGTCATCTGCAGATGTAGTGGGTGTGGACATGTGTGTGTGTTTGTATGTGTATGTTTGTTGACAATTGTCCATATTTACAATATTTAGTTTTCTTATGATTTATGGTAAATATCGATTTTATATATTATGTGCAATTTATGTTATTTCAATCAATTTTTATTCATTTAGAATTTAAATTATATAGCTTTATTTATATGAATATATTGTGCAATTAATTTTACTTATTTAATTTCATGTATTTATTTATTTCAACATCTGAGTGCAATTATTTTTTGAAATATCGAATTCCAAGTATTTATTTATTTCAGACATCTGAAGTGCAATTCATATTTATTTATTATATTGCATAAAAAGAGTTATAATAAAAACTGAAAATCATCAATGAGCTGTTTACATTTTAGATTTGCTTTTGATCATTTTTCAGTTTCCTCTATTGTAACTTTCTTTTTGCAAAATTAATAGACAATGATGATAACTATTGAAATCATTATTATCATAATAATTTTATTTCACTGAATTGTTGCAATTCTTTTATGTACACTGTATGAGACATAACGCTGATATTTCCTTACTTTGGTGAACGTTTATAGGTTGATTTTTTTTTCTTATTATTACTCACCATTAGAATCAATTCCTACAAATACTCCTTGTAAGCCTTGTTCAGATACGGCGAGACAAATCACATCGATTTTACACTTGGTCTTAAAAATTGTCCTGTTCCATGGACCAATTCAGAATATCAAAAATATTGTCTTTGTTGACACTTCATATCTGGTTGACTTTGCACACCAAAAATATAGCTGATATTTGTCTCGCTTTATCTGAACGAGTCAATTAATTTATAGGCCTGTCCCAGAACCACCCTTCCTCCCATCCATCTTCATTTGTACAGTGGCGGATCCACCCCCCCCCCCCAAAAAAAATAAATAAATAAAAAAATCTCCAAGAAATTGTAAAAAAAAAAAAAAACTAAAAAAAGTCAGCACAGTTTGCCCCCTCCCCCTGTCATGGGTGTGTGAGTGGTGCCTTATTTTTATTTTTTCCTCTTTCTTATTATCATTTTATTATGTTTTAATTGCAGTTAGAAAATCGTTGAAGAAAAAGTACCCCCCCGCCTTTGCCCCCCCCCCACATTGATTCCTAGATCTGCTGCTGCATTTGTACATATAATATAAATTATTATAAACTTATTCTTGAACCAGGACTGAGTACAGAAAACGTCCTTTATATTCAGTATATCAGGCAATTTAACAATCTTGTTTTGTTTTTAAACTTTGTTATCTTATATCGTTTATCTTTTACTCAACATTTCCCCCCTATTGTAAAAGCTTAAGATAATTCATGATGAGAAACTGAAATAATGAGTGTTTATCAATCGACCTTATTATTGTAAACATTGTTTTTCGCCAATCAAACTAATTTTATGTAAAGTTAAATTTGATCTTGATTTCATGAGAAAAAGAAAAGATTAAAAAAAAAAAAAAAAAAAAAAAACAAAAAAAATATTATGTCATTGACTTGATCTTGCGTGATCATTCTTGTCTTCTCATCATGTATTATCTTGTAATTAAAAAAATTTCAATAAGGGAAAACAGAAAGTATCCTTAGACCTTACTATCTTTCCAACCTCTTCTACTTCTCTATGTCCCCCCCCCCCCCATGATGATAATAAAAAAGAAAGAAAAAAAACCCTCCCAATTGCCTGTAAAGAAAGTCATATGGCTAAGCATTCATCATCATATAATAACAAATTCATCGCTACAGTTCAAACATTCGCTTCTATAAATTCCCTTTTACTTCTTTTCTCCTTCTCTCTCTCTCTGCTCTCTCTCTCGTTCTAATCTTTTCTACAGCAGAACGTGGACGCGATTCCAAAATACAGACAATAACAAAGACAGCCACTGTAGTCTGTTTTCATAATCTTTTTATTTTTTGCTCTATATTTGCTTCATAAGGGCCAAAAGATCGGTTATTTATCACCCAATTATGATTATGAGAAACTTAACAATGAGGAACATTCGTGAATAAAACACATAGTGATACCGAACAACATTATTTCAGAATAATTGTATAAAATGCACAAAATGCAAAAGGGTTTAGATTCAAAACTACTATATTTACAGCCATGACGAAGGTCACATGTGGGTCACATTTCATTACGAGGCAGACTCTCTCACAATAACAAAATTCCAGAAAATCCAACCGCTTCTGACTCACAAATGGTAGTCTCAAATTTCAGACAAGCTACGTCTTTCAATATAAAAAACTCGCTCTATTGTTCTCATTTGTTTTCAAAAGATTCTACAAGATTCTGTTCCTCTGAAAAAATTATTTTACTTTTACTTGAGAGTGTTCGAGAACATTCGTTAGTCGTGTCATAAAACAAAAAATAGCACAAATAGATAGGTAACTACACAATGTATGAATAGACGGTCTGAACGCATGAGACTATCAGTTTGCAAGACCGCGAGGTTCCGCGCTCTATTCCCAGGCCTTTGGAAGTGGGCGTGAATCTTTCTCACAGTAGCTAATAAGCGCGTCCATTATTTTTAGGGGGTGGAGGGAACAATGAAAATTAAGATATTTCAATTGAAAATGAGTCTCGAATGAATAGAAAAGGGAAATATTTTGGAAAACAATATAATTATCCAGAAATAAATATTATTCCACTGAATTCTTGAAAATAAAAATAGTAATTTGAATATATAAGTTGGTTTTCCTCCCGTAAATGTGGGTTGCCGTCTGCAGAGTTCGACAAACCACGACTTGGGATGTTCAATGATAGGTAGGGGGTGTTATTCGTAATGTGAACGGATAAAATGGACTATAATATTCATATAAAATATTTATACAAAAATACTTCATGAAGAACTTCAGTAAGTTGAATTAGAACTTTAAAAGAAATGTCAAATAATGGAAACAGATAAGTATAATCATTTTCCCCACACACTTATTGATCCCTCTGACCAAGAACCCTCCGGAGAAAATGTGTTGTCTTTGCCCGAATCGGCCGAGTGCCAATGCGAAGTGTTGTCAAATTTCAGTGATTACTGCACTACTCGAAATCCTGTACGTGTATGGGCTGTGATAATTAAACGATTTCCATCGACAGAATTTTGGAATGTCTGTTTTTGAAGAGCGTTAATTTAACACGTGAGCCTATGGGCGTCTATTTACTCGTGGTGCCCCCTTTAGATCGCTCGATCCTGAAATTGCAATATCATACGCATAAAACACAACGAACTTAACCCCATGATGGCGCAGCTTATTCCAGTAAAGAGTGTGGAAGATTTTGGAAAAGAAGTAGACCAAACTGTTAGGTGAGTTGGGAGAGTTATGGGATTGAATCGCTTGTTTCTGTCTTAATTCCGGTTTACTTTTTGAGTCACCGTGATTTCGCTAAAATTATTACTGTCCCATATGTTCATTTTCATGTCATGTTATATTATATTGTTAAGCACTTGTTTGTTATGACTTTATGTGCAAGTTTAATGCACATGGGGGAGAAGCAAAAGGAAACCGACCAATGTTGTGATGATTGAAGCAGGAGAAATATGAAACTTTTTGATCAGCTAAGCGTTTAATAAACAAAATCCTACAGACAACCAAAAAAAATAAATAAAGACATAAAATCGTTTTGAATATTATCATCAAGAAAAGAGCTAACGTTAACGTTAAACACGTTAAACTCCTATTCCTAAAAAGTAAATGTAAAACTTCACCGAGTTGCAGAATCAACCACACAAGCAACTGAACCATCTGGGACTAATGACAAGAGTCAATAAGAAAACTTTCAGAACACAAACTTAATATTTCACTTTTTAAAATAACATTTTCACTTATCTTTCTTTAATAACCGAGTGTTTGGATGTTCCTTTCACTATCCCTGATGTTTTAAGTTTTTTGTTTTTTCTTCTTGGATGAAAAATTATTTTTTAAAGTCCACTTTCTGAAAATTTCCCCGCACGTTTTTGTGCGGGAAACGGCAAAAAATTCAGTGATGTTTTAATTTATTTTTTAAAGATTTTGATTTGAAATTTTTCCTAAAAGACCTTGGAGTACTATTCGATAAATCCCTCTCTTTTAGTGCACATGCAGCTGATGTTGCCAAAAGAGCCAACATGAAACTTGGTATGATCAAGAGATCCTTCACAGCACTAAATGAGAAAGGATGGCTTAAGCTTTATAAAGCCATTGTTAGACCTACCCTTGAATACTGCAACTCTGCATGGGCTCCAGTCTTTAAGAAAGATGAAGATTTACTGGAAAAGGTACAACAGAGAGCGACAAGACTCCTGCCACATCTTCGTCATCTCGATTACCCTGAACGGCTAAGAATCCTGAAATTACCAACTTTATCATACAGAAGGCAAAGGGCAGAACTAATTCAGATCTTCAAAATCACAACAGGGCTTGATCAAATTAATCTCAACAACCTATTCCAAACCGATGACAGTGGAAGAACCAGAGGCCACAGCAAAAAATTCAAGAAATCTAGATGCAGACTCCAGCTGAGACAAAATTCATTCTCAGTTCGGAGTATTAACAATTGGAATGCTCTTCCAGAGGAAGCAGTATCCGCAACTAGTGTTAATATGTTCAAATCAGCTCTTGAGAGGCACTGGCTATTTCACCCATTAAAGTATCAACCCTACCAGAGACAACTCAACGTAACGAGGGGCAAATAAGCAACAGCTTTACGTCTCTACATCCAAGTAAATCCAAGTAAACCTATTCACTGTGTCTTATGAAATAGACATATACTACTACTAATTTTGGAGCTGAAAGTGATTGCAAAAAGGAGAAAAACCTTGGATAAAACAACATTGACAAGGTTGCAAAATTTTCTCCCAAATATGGCAGTTTGGTCCACAAGGTCAATACCAAAGTATTGACATCGTATCATGAGTGGAATCAACCAGAAATAAGAAGTTAACTTCGACCTTTGTTTTAAAACATAAGGCTTTTTATCAAGTGAGGAAACTATTCAGAAGTAAACGTAGTTAAAGTTAAGGTAGAATCTTAGATGTGGAAATGATAGAAATATTTAAAGATCTAGATCTAAATCATTTCAAGGTATCTATCCTGTTTTTGTTTAATTTTTCGTTTTGTTTTGATTTTACAATGAATAGATCTAGATCTAGATTTTATAAATTAAGAAAAGAGGTGTTCATATAAAGAAGAAATATAAGAAAAGGCCAAACTTTGAAAAAGGTTTATTTTATTCAAGATAGAATGTTTTAAAACATTTTTGTGCATTGTGAATCTTTAAAACTTTGCCATTTTTTTATTTGTGTCTTATTGTATTATTCATTTCAACTTAATAAATCAAAATTTAGAATTCTTTATTCCTAATACCTTTGCCCAATGATATTGCAATTTTTATGCTTTATTTATTCATTTGTATTTTATTTTGGTGTAGAGGTCTACAAACATTTAAAAAATGTTATCCCTTGGACCACCAAAAAAAAAATTTTTTTTTTTTAATCAATAAATGTGGGCCCTATGCCCATCAATACTTCAGAGATCAATCTAGACTCATAATGGAAAAAAAGTGAAATGTAGTTTGTGTATTGTTCTTTGAATATTTTTTAACAAATTTCTTTTTAATGGATGCAAAATAAACTAAACTGAAACTAAAATTAACGAGTGGAGACTTCTGTGTTTTTATTTGCCTACAGTGGTCTGCTAGTGGTTCACTTCAGGGCCAGTTGGGCACCCCAATGTGAGCAGATGGATGAAGTCATGGTAGAATTGGCTAAAGAACATCCGCAAGTTCGTTTCTCAACGGTAAGTCTTTCCAACACTAACAGGAATGTCTTTGGGCAGTTTCACAGTAATGTTAGAAGTGGCGGATCCAGGATTTAAAAATAGAGGGGGCGCCAGGCCCGATGAGGGGGGGGGGGTTGGGGTGAGCCGCTTTTTTTTTTTTTTTTTTTTTTTTTATAATTTCTTAATGTGCAGTTAATAGTGCTATTTTTTCACATAGATTGTTCACATTGTACTTACGTAAACAGAATAACTTATTAATGTTTGTTTTTGTCTTTGTTAGCCCATTCACACCATTGTTGCTTTGGATCCCTCATGGCCGCCCATAGGCAGGTGGTAAATACATAGTGAATTCCTGCGCAGCCTTTTTTTTGTGTCCTTCACAAAAGTGGGCATTGGTCATTGAAGCATGCATCATTTTCAGACTTTTTGGTGTCTAATGATAGTTGAGGATATGAGTTTTCTCTTCATTTGAATCTTTCCCACAAGAACCATATATTTATTATTTTGTAGCCATTTCAAAAGTGTATAGTACTTTCTAGAACACACTGTATATTATTGAGCTAGAGATAACTCTTATATCCTTCCTCTAACTTTTGCAGGTTGAGGCTGAAGAACTTCCAGAGATTTCCAAGCAGTATAGCATTGCAGCAGTTCCTACATTCATCCTCATCAAGGTAAAAAAAAAAGAAGAGAAAAATCATGGTTACAGATCTATGTGAACATTCTTAATGCACAGTCCACTCCTGATGTTTGGAGGTGCTTAGACCAAGCTGACTACAGTAAACTCTTGCTTTACTGAAGGCATTGACCATATAATACATGCCTTTGTTGTATTGGAACCAGGAGAGTTTATTCATTATAAAGGGATGCAGTAACATTGAATGATATTCAAATCATAATTTCTTGATTTAGCTCATTTTGTCAACATAATTATAAACTTATAGGTCAGTCTGGTATCTCTTCAAAATTACAAGTTAATTGCTTGCTTTACTTTCGAGATATCAATGCTTTCATACTCAAATTTAGTAAACCATCTCGTGGTGGAAAACAAATTGCCATGTGCTTTTCAAGACACCCCACTTCCTGTCGTGTTCCCCCCGACCCTAGCGGGCTGGAGGGTTTGCTGCAAAGGGGTTGAAAATTCACTCGCGTTTGGCTGTTACACTGTTTTGTGGTAGTAAATGACTTCCATTTGATCTGAAATTTTCAGTAGTTTGTTTTTACTTTTAGAGCAATATAATTTTATTCATCTTGATCTAATTGCTCTTGTTTTTGAAAGTTACTGTATCCCTTTAAGGAATCTCATTGTATTTGTGTCCATTATAACAGGAGTGGACTGTATTTACAAAATCTCACTTAGATTCTGTCTCTTGCTTTTCCTTTGATTTCCTTTTTCTGTCTGTGTTCCAAATGTGTTTTTGTACCCCTGTAGGCTTTTCTATGTTCCCCTCTCTCTTTTGCTCTCACTCTTCCCTCTCTTTGTGTACATATTCACATTCTCTTCCTTATAATGCTGCCATCAGTCGGCCTATGTCTGCCTCTCTCTCTCTCTCTCTCTCTCTCTCTCTCTCTCTCTCTGTCTGTCTGTTCTCTCTATCTTTATTTTCAGCTCATTGTGACCCTCTTTTTTATTCACCTTGTTTTTGTATCTGTCTTTATTTGATTGCTAGAGATTTGTTTTTTCCTTTGTTTTTGTTTTTTGTTTTTCCTTTTTTCAAATATTATATGGTATGGAAAGCAAGTAGAAAGTGATACATTGCAGTTGAATGAAGATGTCACTGCGCAAATTAATATTATGTTGTTTTATTCACCTCTTCATATCAATTTTAACCAGGGCAAGAATGAAGTTGACAGACTGGATGGAGCTAATGTACCAGAACTTACAAAGAAAGTCAAACACCATGCAGACCCTAATGCCAGTCCTGTCATGCTACCCACATCATCTCAGCCACCTAAAGAGGTTGGTCTTAATAGTCTTGGGCTATTTCAAAAACAGTTAATGCAGCTGTCATTTGTAAGACCCACTTCTTGACCCCCGGGATAGGTGCGTCACTTTACCAAAGAGAGTCATACATTGAGATACCATGACGCACCCTATGTCACAGAAAGTGACACACCATTTCACGAAAGTGACTTACCAATGACACACTCGTAATGAACATTTCTGATGCACCTTTTGGTGATAGTGACCTACCATAGTGACTGACCATGAACAACGATCGTAGCGATATATCACCCAAACCATGACGGTCTCATTTGACACACCAAGTGACGCAAATTGGTAAAGTGACTTACAGAGACGCACATACGAGTCAGTATTATGATGGACTTTTGACGTCCATGACGGTACTGTGAGTCACTGATTATTGGGACTTTGACGCAACTTTGACGGACTACTCCCGGGGGTCAAGACGTGGGTCTTACAAATGACAGCTGCATAAGTCTGATTTAAAGGGATATATCAGTAGTGGGAATGGCAAAGAAATCCTGCTGGTCATTGCTGAAAGTAGTCTAATATTTGTGTGAGAATATGTGTGAGAAATTGTATCTTATGTGGTAGAAAACACATCGTCGCTTTGATCAGTTCTGAACTGGAAATGCAATATATAAGTCAGAAATATTGTTATTGATGTTGATGTTTTTCTTTTTGTTATTATTGTTATTATTATGATAATCTAGGACCTAAACACAAGATTAAAGAGACTGATCAGTGCAGCCCCCTGTGTAGCCTTTGTGAAGGGATCTAGGGATGAACCGAAATGTGGCTTCAGTCGGACACTGATGGGTCTGTTTGAAGATCACAACATAGACTACAGCACTTTTGATATTCTTAGCGACGAGGAAGTGAGACAAGGTAAGAGGTTTTTTTTCACACCAATCTGCATTCGATCGATCAAGAGATAGAGAGACAGACAGAGAGAGAGAGAGAGATTGAGAGAAAGAAGATAATATAACTTCCTTAACTTTTCATGTCTTATTTACCGCCATCTTAATTTCTGTGAGACAAGTGGGGTGTAACACAAAACTTACGATTGAATAAAAGTTACGATTGATTTTTTCTCGGCAGCCTCATCATGGACAGGATGCTCCAAAGTTCATGATCTTTATCCTAACCCTAGCTTTAACCCTACTCTTAATCATATCCAAATCCTAATCCATGACTCTACCTGGTTTTCAAATGAGGCTGCCGAAAAAAAAATCAATCGTAACTTTTAATCATTCGTAAGTCTTTGTGTTACACCCCACAGGTGGTATATATACTGTCCAAGTGTTATTCCAGTCATAATGAAATTGTTATAATGAAATCTTGTTATACTGAACATAAAGCAGATAGCCACAAGTACTGCAGGTTTGAAATTGGTCCTGGAAGAATCACTTTGTTATAATGAAATCTGTGCTCGTTATTAAGGGAGTTGACTTTATTTACTTTTAGTATATCTTCTTTTATAATTTTCTTCTCACTACTTTGAATATGGTGCGAATATAATCACTGTGGTTGATTCAGTGAAATATCAAATTTTACTGTTCTAGGGGTTAGGGAATGACAAAGTTTGATATATCCTTCCCAATCAACTTCCAAGAGACAGAAGAAAGAAAATTCTTGAAGCTCTTTTGACTTGTTTGTGTGGGAAAGCAAAAATTATTACTCACAGTTTTTATTATGTAGAAGAGAACAGTGATAGTAAGCTAACCTAGATAAAAAGATATTGCATTACACATGTCCATATTATCTACTGCAAATATTTTGTAAGTACTTTATGACTACATCAATGTAACAAAGACCTACCAGTAACAAGCTTAAATGATCACCCATCTCTTGTGTGATTTGTTTCCAGGATTAAAGAAGTTCTCTGATTGGCCAACATACCCACAGGTGTATGTAAACGGCGAGCTGATTGGTGGATTAGATATCATCAAGGAGATGGATGCTAGCGGTGATCTCGACCAAACTCTTCCCAAGAAACAGAATTTGGATGACAGGTAATAATCCGGAAGTGTAATTAGTTATCACAATCTGGTATAATTTCTCTTGTACTGAGTATTTTATGAAAAATATTTATCTATCTATATTCGGGCAAGCAACAGACTCCCGACCCAAGATCCTTAGGTCTTGCGCCCATTGGCCGAAGCTTCTGGGCTTGGACTGGCCTTTATAGTAGACATATATGATGAAAATGGCCATCTTCTTTAAAGGGGAAATAAACTATAGTAATTTAATACAGTTTTATCTCTAAGTGCTTGACAATGTTCTTACCCTGGTCATCGGATGTCTGTAAGTGTTTCTGAAACCTGTCTAATCCCAACGGATCATTTTAGCATCTAGGTAGTCATTAAGGTGCACTCAGTACACTTCTCCTGGGTACCCATTTACATCTCACCGGCAATCAAGGACAAAAGAGCTATGCCAGGATCAAACCGACGACTACTCAACTACATCACTCTACATGTAGTACCTATGAGCAAGCTCTCTTTCTATACAGTTACCTGTCTGTTTACTTTTTTTTTGTTCAGATTAAAAGCCCTTATCAACCGATCACCAGTGATGCTATTCATGAAAGGTTCGCCTGGAGAACCACGTTGTGGATTCAGCAGAACAATCACTACGCTCCTCACAGATGCACAGTATGTACATGTATATTGTAATAATAATATGAATTTTTAATGTGCCCATATCCTAAATCTTTAGATAAAGGCGCAATTATATTGATAATATTGATGGTTTATTGCAACAAAGGGCTTTCTGCATTTTTTGCAAAGATGACATTTTCGTATTAAAATAATTGGTACACACCAGGAACCTAATAGTGATCATGCCTAGTTAAGTGAAGAAGAAGTTCTATAATTGAATAATGTAAAAAAAAATATTTAAAAAAATAAATTGATAAAAAAAACATATGGCTATCTGCAGTTGAGTACTGAGGTGTAGCAACAAAAGCCTATTTTCTCAAAATGCTGAAAATGATGATAGACCTTTGTTGCGCTAAACCCTCGTTATATACATCAAACAGAAACAATTATTTCCTTGGTGTATATTAAACAGATAATTTATAAGAAAGACATGTGTCTTCAATTGAGATGGAAAAGCCTTTTTCTAGTTTTATGAATAAAATAAAACATTAAAATTAATGTTAAACGCCTTTAACATTTTGGATAGTGACAATAAATGTTAGCCACAGATTTCTATCTAAGTAATTATATCTGATTGACACCAGTCTGTCTCAGCCAACAGGGAACAATTCAAATTTACATAAAAACCTGAATTATTCCTGATGAACTTATCGCAAGGATGCCTTAATAAGGAAACCCATTACAAGTGGTGCTTTTAATGTCAGGTCAACTTCCCCTGGACAATTATTATCCCAGAAATAGGATGAGGGTTAGGTGTAGAGTTAGGGGGTAATTGTCCATGGGGTAGTTGTCCTAGAACTCTTTAATGTGTGTAAAATTCTGTTCTCTAGCAGGCATATTTCTTATTATAATGTAACATATTCATGTGCTTGCTGCTTCCCAAATGCTAGCAGCAGTCATCTATTCCCAGCTCAAGTATGTGTTTATTCCAGTATAGCTCCCTAAACGTGGTTCCTTTTCCCATTAGTCAAAGTAACATCTTACCATCAATTCTATTCACCAAAATGTTGCGCTATTTGAATAAAGTGTAATATTATTATTATTTTATTTTTTAATTTTTTTTAATAATTATTATTCTTTATTTTATTATTATTATTATTATTTTATTTTGTAGAATCACTTATGACACATTTGACATCCTTGGAGACCAGGAAGTAAGGCAGGGATTGAAGACCTTCTCTAATTGGCCAACGTTTCCACAGCTTTATGTAAAAGGGGAGCTGATTGGAGGATTGGATATCGTCAAGGTATGTTTTAGCTAAATCTGTAGACTTTTGAATAGTATTGTTTTTTTCCCTATTTTTATTCAGTTTTTGATCGATTCATTATTAGGGGATGCAGCCTGACTTTACGAAATTAAAAGTATCAGTCCATACCCAAACATAATAGAGCCACTATTGTCCCCAGACAATTTGGCCTGCAGTTTCTTTACAAACTGCGAGTCTTGGATCCGTGCTTGCTATTTGTCATAGAAATTGGTCCTTTGACTGAATAACAAAGCATGTGAAGCGATAAAAGAATGTTTCAATTACTTCATTTATATAAATCCAGAATACTTAATTTCATTATGTATTGATTTAGACCCAGCAGTATGTTATTAATGATATCAAATGAGCTTCTTCATGGTATCCAGATTAAAATTTTCAATGTTCTTTATCTCCCTCTCTTTATATATTTTTGCATGCAGAAATCCTATTTCTAAAATGCATTCAAGTTATATTGTTTTCAGCGTTTTTCACACAGTTATACACATTTATTTCATATCAATTAACAATTGTTTTTCCCCTCTATTTCCAAAGTACCAGTATTTTTTTTTCTTGTTTAATTTTGTCATATGGTAATCTGTCTCAAAGCTCCTTCTTTCCTTTCATAATATTCCTATTTCTTTTTCTTGATCTTTCATCATCTCTCACTCTCTCTTTCTCATCTGGGCCCCGTTGCATAAATAGTTTCTATTATTTAAGTACCATTGTAACATTTCTTAACAGCCAATCAAAATGCAGCATTTCATAAAAGTTGCCATTGATGGCAAAGTTACTATAATAATAACTCTTTATACAACGGTGCCCTGATATGTCTCTATTTCCTTTTAAATGACGTCAATTTGTCTTTGTCTATGTTTCAGGAACTGCAAGAGTCTGGAGAGCTGGCGAGTATGTTAGAGGGATGACTCATGAGTGATCAAGTTTTCCTGGTTAAGCGATTAGATTCGTCTGAGAAAAATCCATATGGTTCCAAGCTTATGTCTTGTTTACCTCCAGTGATAAAAAAAAAAATAGGATCTCTGAAAAATTTAGCTCAGGTATTACATTTTTGAACATGATCTGGATAGGGTTTCACCAAGTCGTTAGTAAGTTACGAACAACTTTACAAATGACTGGTGATCAGTTCTTGTGTTAAATGATTAATAATGTGATTAGTACGTACCCAAGACCATGTTCCAGTCATTTATAATGTCATGCGTGACTTTACGATTGACTTTGTGAAGCACCACCCTGGTGAGATATTAAAGAGCTCTGGTGACACACAATAGACATAAAGGTAATTTTGAGGAATATTTTCTTTAAAATACTGTATAAGTGGTTATTTTCGCGGTGACTTTATTTTTGCGAATTTCGCGAGTCGGTCATCGCGAAAATTTCCTCTTCAGTACAAGGCTATTTATAGTAATGAAGTCATCACCAAAAATCGCAAAATTTTGCTCTCGCGAATTTCCCCAATTAGTACAGAAAATATCTGTACGCGAAAATATTGGCTTATACAGTAGTTAATACCTAAAGAGCTCTTATGAATCCTAATATAATGAGCTCGGATACCAAGATTTTATTATAACAAGGCCATTCTCCTGACAATTTTTGCCAGCCCATGTGGTTTCTGGTCAGTGTAAAGATTTTTTGTTTCAGTGAGGTTATTTGTTTGGTCCCAGCCTTGTTATATCGGGAATGGACTGTATCATATGGTCCGTTGTGTTCATTCTAAAAACATAGTTTACAGTTTAATGGTCAACATAACAGATGTGCAAGATGATTAACGATTTTGAACTCTAAATCATGATTAAAATTACAGGCAAATTTCACTGTGACAGCTCTACTGTGGTTTCAGTACATTCCATTCACGATATAACTAACACGGATACAACAAGACCTCATTATAACAAGGATTTTTTCCTGATCATACTTTGTGCAAACCTGCAATGTATGTGTTGTCTGTTCAGTGTTATGAAATTTCGTTATAGCAAAGTAATTCGCTTGGTCCCAATCACCTTGTTATAACAGGAGTAGACTGTACTTCCTGGAATCAAGAGGGATGTAGATATTTTTAACATTTTGTTGATCAAAATAAGTGATGTACAACATGATGTAGAATTCAGAACTGCTTTTTTGCAAATTTCTTTTGAAAAATCAATGTGCTCTACTACATGTATATGTATACTGTCATTCTTTGACAAAAGGAACCAAGTGACATTTCAACAAAATTTAAGTATTTAGGAATTTTCAGAATTTCATTCATAAACACTCATCCTGCTGAGAGATATCTTGGATAATGCAATATGATATTGAATTGACATCATGTAAATGACAGACACACTATGCTCTTTTACAGAAAATGTCAGTTTTGTCACTTGCATCCTTTTGTTGGGCAATAATGTTCCACTACTTTCTCTTTGTTAGAGGGCTCTCTTCAGCTTGGGTAAATTCCCAATTGGTCTAAACCCAAATGACTAATGCCTGTTTGGTCTTATACCATATAGTCTCTATTTTGTCTACAACAATTTGTTGAATTACTGTTTGGTCTAATTCCCATTTCCCATTTGGTCTAAATGTCCATTTCGTCTATTGTCCACTGGTCACCTCCAGTAACAAACTAGCAATAGACCAAATATTCATTGGGAATTCGACCGAAATGCATTACGAAAATTTGGCTATTAGACAAAATTGGCAATCAGACCAAGTGAGAATTAGACCAATTATGTATAATAATAATAAACATAAATTTGTATAGCGCAGCTTTTATTAATGATATATGCAGCTGCGCTGGCTCAGAGCTCTTTTACTTAATATCTACATGAACAAGACGTTTAATTTAGATTTTTAGATAGTGATGGAGAGCTTCTTATGTCAATTGACAGGCTATTCATAGTTTGGGGCAGCAACTGCAAATGCGCGATTGCCAAGTGAGACGAAGAAGAACTTTGTGGGACCAAATGGGTTTAGCCCATGTGGTGCTAGACAAACAGAGAATTGGACCAACTGCTCTTAGACCAAGTGGATATAAACCTTCCGCATGAGGCACTAGATGTTTGCATGATGAGACCTATATAATGATAGGCCGATACATACCAAACATTGATAATTCAGTCATGTAGGCCATTACATACTCTTGCAGAAAAAATGAAAATAAAGAATTATGTGGTTGCCCACTTTGCGTATTTTGAGCATTAACTTTTGAAGGACTTTAGAAGAATTGCAGCAGTGGATCATAGCTAAATTGATTGATAACCCTTCACACTATTTGGTGGATTTTAAATGCTGATACCACAAGTGGGAATTCTAATAAATCACTTTTTTCACATGTAAATACTTACTTTTATGTTGACATATTTTATGTTTAAGGTTAAACCAGAAGTCTATTTGAAAAAGTACATGTACATGTAATGACGTAAATGTAATGTTTCTTTTTTATTATTTTTTTATTAAGTTATTTTATCGATGTTCTGCTCATTGATTGAGTGAAAAATAAATTTTGGTGGTATATCATGATTTACATGTATGTCTGTTTTAGTGACTAAAGCAGGCTTCAATGTCAAATCTATTGGGTGGCTACAAATAGTCAACTGTACATGTATGGACTACAGTAAAACCTGTCTAAGTCGAATCTGTTGGGGTTGAACAAATAGCTTCGATTTTGAAAAAAATAAATTGACTTATGAAGGTTTTAAAAACGATCAAGAAAGAAAGAGATGGCCTGGGGATCGAAAGAGAGATGAGCTGTGAGAGAGAGAAAGAGAAGAGAGAGGGGGGAGACAGATGGAGAGATAAAGAGGGGAGAGAGAGGGGTGGTAAAGAGAAGAGAGAGAGGGGGGGGGGGGAGAGAAAAAAGGAGAGAAGAAAAAGACAGAATAGAGGGGGGGGGGTAAAGATGAGGAGATGGGATTGGGAGAGAGCTATTAACTAGATGCTTGTATAATTGTATCTCCACTCCAAAATCTATTGATGATTAAAGGTATACTAGTAGTGCTTAGTCAAGTTATGAAGGGGGGGGGGTGTAGATTTTAATTAACTAACAACTATTTGTTTCAATTAGTAAATTGTTTAACTGAATACAGTTAGGAGTAGACGTTGAAACCCTACAAAGGAGTTCAAAACGACCACCAACGATTCAATATAAATAAAAATCACATTACGTCATGTTATGGGGAAGAGTGAAATTATTTTTTGTGCTGCAGTTGTAAAATACATTAGGACCTGCACAATAGATGAACATGAGGTGGAGCAGCTCATAATTATAACTGACATTGGTTTTACGACACTCTGGGTGCGCAGGGGTAGTATGGGGGACGCGCGCTGGGGAACGATCGATAGGCGGTTAACATAACGCGCAAACGCCCTGCCCCGCGCACGCCGCCCGGCCCCCCCTCATCACTTTTTCAAAACTGCTCTGCTAACCTATCTTGTCAGGCTGCGTTGTGCAAGGCAGGTGTAGAAAAGTTCAGTGACATATCTTAGATACCTTACCTACAAGTCACCTCTGTGTTTCACAATCACTTATATACATGTACTGACATTCGCATGTTAACTTCTTACCGCATGTTGACTTCTTTACACTGCAGAAAAAGTGGACAATGTTCAACGGTGATTCTTTTGGTCATCTCTCTATTTGTTAGGAAGGTTACCTTCCCAAATCTTTTTACCCCCCCCCCTTCTCCCATTTGGCTCTCAACTAAAATTATCTCATCCCCTCTCTCTCACTTTCCTCTCTCTCTCTCTCTTATTTTCTCATACCCTTCTTTATCTCTGTGGAACTCACATTTGTTTTTAGTTTGTTTTGTTTTGATTTGTTTTTTGTTCCTACCAAAGTATTTGGCATTTCCCCACCATTGTCTAAAATAAAAGTCCAGGATTTGAGTATAGAGAACAGGTTGATTGAGATGCAGACGAGCAAGTGTGTCCTTTTATTCTGCTTGATACATATTAAAATACCATCTCTTGAATATGCATGACCTTTCTGAGGGGTGAGGTTGTTCATTAACTGTACACAATAATGCGACGGGTTAGTATAAAGGATTTTTTTTTTTTTTTTTTTTTTTGCAATTCGCTATCAAGGTATGATGAAATCTAAAATGAACTTTCCTCCGACATTTGTCTGAGTCACAGTCTGGGCCGCCTAACAAGATCCGACTCGGAGGAGATAGTCAGCGAATGAATACTAGAGTTTAAAATATGGGGGCTGACGCCTCCTGCGCTCCCTGGATGAGAAAAAAATATCAAAAAGGATACGAAACAAACAAAAAAATTGGTATGTTGATACATCTCTTTTCAAACGCCCAGTTGTCCTTCACATGAGTCATATCAGAAACAAAGCCAAGAAAAGAAAAGCCAATTGTTTTGCCTAACTATCTCCATTGCATTATTATTGTACAAGTAGAATAAGTTCTTTAAGTTCTTTAACCATAAAAGAATATACAATTGAATGGTGTAAATGGATTAAAAATATTTTTTTTTTTAAATTAAAAAAAATTAATTATTGTCTATCATATCAAATTTGTATATGAACTAGGAAACTGGTATGACAAAATATAACTCTTGCCCAACCCCTAAAAAAACTCAAAACAAAGGGTGGTATCTCACTTTGCGGAGATGTCTCCGCAACAGAATAGAAAATGTTGCCTTCGCGACGGATAAAAGGTATTAGAGATGTCAATTTATGAAAAAAGTTTGAAGTATTCCAAAATCCGTCTCCAAAACTCAGGAGACGTTTCCGCAATATTGGAGACGTCTCTAATACTTTTTATCTGTCGCGGAGAAAAAAAATTTCTATTCTGTCGCGGAGATGTCTCTGCAAAGTGAGATGCCACCCAAACAAAACAAACAGAAACACAACACAACAAACAAAACAATCAATCAATCAATGAAAATGAATTAAAAATGAAACGCACTCACAAAAAAAAACAAAAAAAAAGCACACAAAACAAAAACAAACAAAAACAAACGCCATAAACATGTACCATCTCTATACAGTACATTGAAAATTACAATCATTGTCCCAATGCAACAATTTAACACATGTGCATCACACTCATACAAGGGCTTCTGTGAGTGTTATCTAAACAACATACCGTCTTGCTCTCACACAAACATCTCCTTTTACTCTCTCATCAATGCGTACTAATGACCGTTGCCTAGCAACAGGCTTCGGGATGACTGAAAGCCTCATCAATCTCACTTTGCAAATCTGGATTTGTCATTATCATCTCATCCTTAACATCTTTGCATGATTGAGACAGACATCATTATAATAGGCACGAGACACGTTCACATTTGACAGATCTGGTCTCTCATCTAAGATCCATACATTGCATTGTTGACGTTGCAGTGTTCACACTAATGCATTATTTCATGAAAATATAATTTGATGAAATTTGTTTAAACACATGAAGGACTACTGTAGGTATTACTCATTGTCTGCACAATTCTAAGCATTTTTAAATAATTTCATCACTTTGAATTAATACAATATTTCTTTACCATTCTCTTTCTATTCTCTATCAGAAAATTCATATTCTTTTATCTTTAGGAAAGAGTTTTTCAGAAAAACATGACAAAATTCAAAATAGATTGTATATGTTAGTACCATCCAAAAGTTAATGTTACCCATTTACACCCTCCTCCAGATTTTACACACAAAATGTATGTAAAATATGAAGGAGTGTATAAATGGATAACAGTAACTTTAGGGCTCAGGTATTTTATGGCTCAATAACAGAATGAATAATAAGAATGTGAATTCCATTTGATTGTCTATATACTTTCAGACAGATGAGGATTTTTTTTCACCCAAAACTTCCAGAAGAAACACCAAGAAAACTAAAAACACATGAAGCCATTGTATCACAATGTAGACACATGTATCAGTGAAACTTTAGTGTTTTATTGCATTAAAAACAATTGAAATATTACAGCTCATTAATGATAAATTTACTGTCTTTCATGATTGAGTTGTACACAAAGTGAGTAACAATCAAAGATTACAGTAACTTAAAATATTTTTAAACAAGTTTTGTAATCACAATTCAGCTTCAAATAAACGTATAATTTATGCATTTTTTAGGTTACCCCCGGTACACTTTTGTACTCCAGTAACGATTTCAACAGTAGCATTTTTTTTGTCCACATGTAATACATGTAAACTTCAATGTTCTCATTTTTTACACTCACAATAAAATGGACAATTTTTGTAGTAAGTCAATAATACAAGTACAATTCTGATATGGTGAAATTTAACATGAAATAAATTGTAAATATAATTTTTAAGAAGACATATGTCATGGTCAGGTACAGAACTATATATCATGTGTGATTCAAATATATTCCTATACTTCATATGACATTAAATCCTACAATTACAATAGAAACAATGCTCTATCTTAAAAACAACAATGCATCAATTCATAATTGACATTTTTGGACATAAAGTTGACCTCCATATTGGTTGACAAAAATGAGTAACTCTAGCCATCATTATCATACTTACTGGTATGTACAGCAAAGTAAACGCCATTTTATTTTTTTTAGCAGACGATATACATTGTATCTTTAGTACAGTCATTATTTATTGATCACCAGGTCATGACCATCAAGTGCAAGAAAGTTTATGACAAACAATTGGAAATAAAATACTAGTTAATAATCGACATATCTCACAAGGTTATTGCAAGGTTACATGCACAAACACCTGCCTATACAAACAAATATATGTAAGCATATTGTATAAAGTGGAAAACATAACCTTCATGTATGCCTTGTATTTGTAAGCACAAAAAATTTTCAACAACAAAAATTTTCAATATCATGTACATTTACTAAAAATGTTGAAAAACATTTCTTGAATGTGTTTTAGTTTAATTGAAAACATATATTAAAAAATAATTCAACTTCTGTCACAAAAAAAAATCAAAATGTTATTTTCTTTTACAGTGGTACATTAATGCATGAAATTAGCTTAATTATAAAGATAGGTTCATAGCCTAAACAGAGAAGTTTATGTAGCACTACTGCATATGGTCAGCCATTTTAAGGGGGCACCAGACTTCTTAACTCTTTGCACGCCACATTGATTTTAAGCCTGAAAGAGAAGACTTTTCTCTTTAATTATTAAAAATAGTATAACAATATTTGCTTAGTATGAACTATGAGAAATTATGCCGCAGACCCGATCCTAGCATTATCAGTGATTTTCAGATCTTTTAGCCCAGCCATTACAGAGAAAATGAATTATTACGACTGTATGGCTAATAAGTACAATTGTGACTGTAGTCGAATTTGGCAGGCAAAGAGTTAATCTACATGATGGTCATAAATTTTAGAGGCACATTTCCCCAATTGGGAGGGGATATCACTGGCCTTTTAATATGGGGCAGCCCCCAAATGGAGAATTGCCTTTTCAAAAATGTCTAGGACTATCAGCTATTTGCAGCACTTGGCGGATCCAGTCAGGGGCACAAGGGGCACACAACCCATTAATTTTTTTAGAATCACACATTGATTGCATGTGTTAATACAATTATATTCAAGAAAAAAGCCTCCTGTGCCCCATGAATTTTCAAATTTTCCTTCTGCACCCCTTCTATTTTCAAATCCTGGATCCGCCACCGATTTGTGTATCATTTGAGAATGTACATGCATTGCTTCAGGTTTATTCAATACACATACCATTTTTGAATATATTCAAATGTATGCCTAGTTTTCCATATTGCGTACATTCCGTGTTTGAAGAAGCCTATTCCACCCTCCCATCCCCATCCATGACCAGCTAGTCAGCCCATCATCCCTTTAACATTTACATCAATCTTCTCCATGTCAATAAATATTGGCATAATCAAATAGAAGGTTATGATGTCATGGGATCAGACATACATGTATGATATATTTGGTGTGTAACCACACTGTACTTGTGGAACAGCGAAATGAGCATGGAATAAATAGGATTCAGAGTAAGGATGTATTACAAGAAAAACACTATTAAATCTTTCACTGACTTGTTCAAGAAAGAGTACTCTAAAGCAAAATTATAAAAGGCTTTCTTTAATATTCAAATTAGAAACTAGTATTTTTCTGTAATTTATCAATATATTTTTCTCAGAAAAGATGTGAATGTGATATAATTAAAGACTGTCAAAATGTTACAAAATCTACAATTCCAAGAAGCAAAAAATTTATTTTAACCACTTCAATACCATGTTAAATGCAATAATTAAAAGATACATCGTACAATGTCATGTAGAATACCAGGGTACATACATGTACTTTGCTCTTCCCGTTCATGCCTTCAAAATAGGAAGTTTAATTGAGTAAAACCACACAATCTGGTCTACCGATATTAAACTGTCCCGAATGGTATATTATTGACACCATATGCTGTACGTATGTGTATGTAGACCATGTTATTTGTGCAGAAGAAACAGATCAATAAGATTTGTTTACCATCTGCATCGATCCTGTTAAACACAGGATGTATGTACATATACCCAGATTTCCCTATTCCCAAATCATATTACCATCAATTGACCTCATTTTGGTACACCGTATCTAGAGCAAGGAGGTACATTGTATATATACATGTACATATTTATCAAATGAGATACCATATGAGCGTAATGACAGTCAGGCTACTGTGCATATACACCTTTTTTCATCTGATGTGTGTACATTTATACATGTACATGTATGTGTATGTGCTCATATTTCAAAAATTAATTTGAGATCATTGCTCTCTCAAATATATTTTCAGTAATTGACAACATGTACAATGTATTGGAGTAGGCATGCATTAGTTACATACAGATGAGGCCAGAAGTTTACATACACCCAGGGAATTCAACGCAAAATTGTTAATTTGCCAAACATCATAAAATGTACTGTATCTTCAGAAATATTAATACTACCATGACAAATTTGATATAAAATAAAAGAGCGTATTAAGTTCTTTCACGTGACTGGGATGCCGATGTGACTTAAGTATATTTGAAGTGGAATTTTTTTGTATAATAAAAGTAATATTTGGGATAAATGTATTCTATTGTTTGTCATTATATTTTCAAACATCGTTTAATAGAAATATTTACGTCAAATCTATGATTGATATTGTATTTTCTATCATGATACATGTATGTCACCACTGAACAAAAATGTGTAATCTGAAATGTTTATGTTGAGAAGTAATGAGCACAAATATGACATGTCATGGTCAATTTTTTTTAATAATTTGTCTAAAATATGAAGATTTTTATGGGAAAAATGACACCTTAATATTCTTCAGCTCCTGATGACAAACCAATATGATGAAAGAGCATGATTATACTCATTAGTTTGATACCAAATTTGTCATGATAGCACAGATATTTTATGAGATACAGTAAATTTTATGATGTTTGGCAAGTGTACAATTTTCATTGAATTTTCCGAGTGTACATGTATGTAAATTTCTGGCCTCAACTGTGCATGAATATTTTTGTCCATGCTTGTCACATAACCATAAAGAAGTTTCAAAGTTGACCAAACAAATATCACATTTAAAGGGGAAGTTCACCCTGGGTTTCAATTGGCTTTAAAAAATGCAGAAAAATAAAAGTAAAATATGAGTGAAGGTTTGAAGAAAATTGACCAAACGATAATGAAGTAATGAATATTTAAAGTTTTGATTCTGTGACGTCACGTGCGAGTTGCTCTCCTGTGTGTTATATGATGCAAATAACATAAAAGTGTCATTTTTCAGAAGAGTGTTTAATTATTTCACCTGTGCGGTCGATCTATCATCAAACCTACGTTCATATAAATGCCTCTATCAAATTGACCCATTCCGTTATCAAGCACCATGAAAAAAGACAAATTTATGAAATTTACAGGTACAAACAGGATAGCTGCTCGCATGTGACGTCACAGAATCAAAATTTTAAATGTTCATAACTTCACTATTTTTTGGTCGACTTTCTTCACACTTTTACCCATATTTTTCTTTTATTCTTCTGCATTTTTTAAAACCAAAAAAAGTCCAGGGTGAACTTCCTAGTTTACACTGTATGCATTACAATTCTGACATCAAATGGAAACATGATAAATAGCCTTTTCCTTTACATCCATGGAAGGAAAAATCTGTCAAAGCATTATATTTATTTTTATTTTTTAAATCTGTATATTTTTGGCTTGAATTAATACAAAATACAAGTTATGCCATCTTAAAGAATCCCCTTTATACTTTTGTAATGGGCACTGGAGTCTAAAAATGACAACATACATGTAATGATACAACAAAACAAAAACAAAACAAAAATCTAAATCACAATCATAATCATTTCAGTGTAACTTTTTTCATGTGCACAAATGAAAATACTTCAAAGCAACTTGAATGATTATGCCTCTTTAAACATCATTTTGATCTAGAAAACATTTCCGAAGCAATTTCTTTCTTCCTGTTAAATCCCAAGTACATGTACTGCGCATTGGCATACAAGTTATGCCAAAATAAGATGTTTTGAATATCAACAAAGCAATTTACATGTATGTATGATGACAAGCCATCTTTAATACAATTTTCTATTAAACTAAATGGAATAAGGAAATTGTTGAAAAGTTATAAATTATATTACATCAAGCTCAAATTACAATTAGCGCAGACCCAAGCTAATGTCTTGTGTGACATACAGAATATTTGGAGATTTTAAACAAGGTTCAATTTAAAATATTGAAGGAAAAAAAAAGGTGAGAAAGTGAGTGAGATGAGGCATCATCATTTGGGTCATCATTCCCAGCCATTCCCATGCCACAGACTTCAGACTTAGTACATGCAGGTCTTGAGCATGGATACAACAAGATATCATTTTAACAAGGCTGTTCTCCAAGTCCTGATTTCACACATTGTACATGGGACTGCATCAGTTTTGCAAAATTATAAGGTAAAATTTTGGCTTGGTCCCGAGTACCTCATTATAACGGGAGTGGACTTTACATTTCGTTAGAAAATACAATTAATTACACAGTGCATCATGTACATGTACATGCTAACACCCAAGTTATCAAAACAAGATCTTTTATATCATAAATAAGCATATGAGTACATGTACATGAACCTTTTACGTCTTCATTTACTCTCATTTTTTAGTTGTACATGTATTTCACCATTTACTTTTGCTGTTTAATTAATCATGCAAAAACAAATAAACAAAAATATACATTGAGTTCTAATGAAATACAAATAATAGATAACAAAATAAAGAATACTTCAACACGAGCACATACAATACAGTCAAGATGGTATAGTAAATTTGTATTAATACTGTAACTTTTTTTTTTTCTTCAAAAAAATGCTGTTCACTTTTGAGGAACCATCTTGGCCTGAAATGTTTCATTTCAATCTCCAGTAAATTCAGAACATGAAGATCACAACACAAAAAAAGAAAGAAAAAAAAGACACTTAAGTAGTACATGTACATTTCAGTAACTTCTACAAATCACTATCAATATTTTCACATTAATTAGCAATGGCAAGTGAGGCATTAATACTAGAGTTTAAACTAATTCCAATCAATGGGCGGCACGCATCATCATGCTACAATGTATTAAAATAAATATGAACATTTCAGTCCATTTAATTTCTGTTTTACGATTTCTACAAATCGCAAAGCTAATAAATGAATAAATTTTATTTGGCAACACTATCTGATTTCAAATGCACATGTCATATTATATCCTAAAAGAAGCAGAGTAATCTAAAGGGCATCATCATATTGGCTTTTGCATCATGTACATACTGTACATGTACATGTAGTACGCAATGTGCATGTACATATGTATAGGCCCTAATAGTATAATAATGAGTTGACTGTTTTTTCTGTTAATTGTATGTATATATAGTATGTATGTACATCATACAGGCACTGTACATGTAAGTCCATTATGTGTAAATACAAATGTACATCTACCAAAATTCCTCTTGCAAATGTAAAAGATAATAAGCAAATTAATCGGTAACATTTGAACTACCAATACATGTAATTTGAAATAGCGCAATATAATAGAAAAAACTTTTCCAGATTGTTATTCAAGATCTACAATATGTACATTAACATACATGTACATGTACAATGTACACATGTATCAGTTTACTGTTCATCAAATATGTCCTTTTTTAAAACAATTCTAAACAGCAGAGAGGCCATCTTTCTGATATTAATGGTTACATGACATATGGTTACATGACATGTAAATGTACATTGTCTCCTTCTTGGTAGAACATGTCTCTTAACCTGTTGAAGACGAGCTGATTTGGCTATAACACACATTTCCTATAGACCTCAGCCCGAATATATTTGGGCTCAGTCCCCAACGGGTTAATGATTTCAGTGGTCTCTTTTTTTCTATTCTCCAGGAAAGTAGGTTTGACTGGATATCACATATTAATTCGAAGCTCAAAATGGTTAAATAATTCTTACTGTACACAAATTACAACAGCATGTACAAATACTTTGGAATCAAAGGTCATCAATTACATACGTTAGTCATCATAAACCTTATCATATCCCAATACACAAAATGAAATGGAAAGATCCATGTACATGCACAAGGGTTGGCATGCTGATTCAGATCACTAATTTCAATCGTGATTCTTTATGAAAAAAATGCTCAAAAAAAGTAGTGATTTAAGTTGATTCAAGACTAATTTTAGGGGGAGAGAAAGAATCGACGACCCTGTAATATTAAAGATAGTAAGCCTCTAAATTAATCAGACAGAATGGCAAGCCTAATGGACAGATTTGAAATATGACCCTAAAGGAATTCTCCCAATGATGATGAAACATGTATTAAAAACCAATAAACTCTTATGCATTTAGTATGGGTTTGATTTAAAATACATGTAGGATGCTAAATTTTAGATTTGACTATCACTTGACTACCCCGCCCCCTTTTTTTTTTTGTCATACAATCTGATTTGTAAGTTGGTAGAGTAGATTCTGAAGAGAGGCTATTCATTTTAATGTTTCCTATTCAACAAGTGATGAACTACATGTGTAGGTCTTTTCTTTTTCTTTATTTTTTTAAAACAGTCCTATCACTCAAAAGTTGACGGAAGATGAACAT
Organism: Paracentrotus lividus; assembly: GCA_940671915.1. Lineage (NCBI taxonomy): Eukaryota > Metazoa > Echinodermata > Echinoidea > Camarodonta > Echinidae > Paracentrotus > Paracentrotus lividus. The sequence goes on along the minus strand of CALNVZ010003432.1, from coordinate 21,852,660 downwards.
TTTGTTATTCTCGAATGAAGTAGCCAAAGTTTCTTTTCTGTCAGAAAACTATGTTGAAAACATACAAGTAGTGTTCCCATTTTAACTTACATGAACAGGAGCAGGAATGGTACTACGTACATTGCTGGCACAACTTTGGTCCTTTAAAGGAACACAAGCAATATTTTTTGATGATGAATCTGAATCTTCATCAGAATGAAACACAGATTCTGATTTGGAACCATTTTCTTGAGAAGGGGGAACCTCCTCATTTTTGGTGTTACCTGTATTGGATGCTGCATCAGTATCCCCACCAGGACCTGGCAAGAGGTCGCCTTGTTCCTGGCTGGAAGTCTGCGGGTTCTGACCATCTTTGTTATCACCAGACTCAGAAGATGACTCCACCATGGCACTATGGCAGAGTGGACAATTCTCCTGCACATACAGCCACTTCCGCAAGCAGATGCTGTGGAACAAATGCTTGCATGGTGTGACGCACGCCGACTGCATCTCTTCATAGCAAATTGGACAGAGGTCTTTCTTGGAGGACAGCTCTGCAGGATCTGCTTTTGGTAGGAGGCTGATTTTCTGTGATGCGTTACGTCGCTTCATAAAGGAGTTCCATCCCGCTTGCGCTCGCTGGTACACGTTGAAGTAGGAGTGCACCATGATCACTAATCCGCCAGTGAGGTTGTAGTTAGAATTCATGGATTCCAATCCTCCATAGCAGAGGACAAACAGAGCCAGGAAGAACTCCAGGATATGACAGAGAGACTGGATGCCATAGACGATATCATCCAGTGATTCCCAAGGGGTTTCATAACGGTGATCATACATGAAGAGGGCATAGATCAAGACTGAACCCATGGTCTGAATGGCTGTCAGCATGCAGCTGGACACAATGATCAACAGCCACAGCTCCATGTCAAAGATGGTGAACACCATGTAGCTCATGTAAAGAGGAACGCACATCAAACAGAAACTCAGGGTCAGGACTTTTACATGTCTACCTAAGCTCCGGTTATTAGACGCTCCAAGGGACAATAGCACTGGGTTAGTCAGCTCATGGATAGACTGGATCGTGGACGAGATCACGATGAAGAGAACTATACTGAGGAGCAGGATTTTCTCAAACTTTTTGAGGCTGAGGAGGCCTGTCTGCATTGCCAGCAACATCAGAGTCACCCCTTCTGTCCATCCTCTGTGTAGGAAGTCTCTTTGTTCTCTCTCACTGAATCCTTTCAAGTAGACTTTACAGAACGTCAGCACTATGTACGCTGTGTAAGACACTGTAAAACTGAGGCCAACCAGACTCCAAGGGCTGACGCAACAATCTGCAACGGACGCAAGAAGAATCAGAACCCATTTTTCTTGAACAGCCATGTGGGTCTTGCTGGCGAAGTAGGAGTACAGCTGGTACATGAATATGGTAATCCAGAACACCAGGTATATAGCGGGCACAAAGAACCGGTTGTACAGGGCCAGAACAACGCTCACGATACCGTACAGCTCGACGTATTCCTGCAGGGTCTGCAAGCCAATCAGAGCCAGGCGATACGGCACCAGAATGTGCCTCAATGTGAAGACAGTGACAACCACCATGCAGATGATCTCCGCGACCGTGTGCATGATCACCGCAAAGGGCACCGAGAGCCCACACGCACGTGCAAGAAGGGGCAGAAGATACGATGCAAACGCCCAGATGTGTTTGGTCTTGAGGAGCTGGGTGCATACCACGCAGATGACCACCTGAAGACCAATGAAGGTGAAGAGCTGATGGATGCTGGAGGTGGCATTGTAGACTGACTCATGAGAGGAAGGGTCAGCTTGGGCTTGGAGGGCAAGGTAGTGGCTGGAAAGGTGATGCGATGCAAGGATCAGTATCCCAACGATCATGTGCACATAGAACTTGAAGAGCATGTGAAGTGGTAGGGCATGTAGCAATAGGGCTATCAGATAACCTGTGTTGGAAATAACAGAGAAAGAGCAAAAACAAGAAGAAAAATAAATTATGAATATTGTCAGTTTGGACACATACTGTTCAAACTAATAGGAAACATATAATTTGCGCCGTTAGCACTGGATGCAGTCAAACATGCCTTATTTCAATATTTTGCATCTTCTCAAGTGTTTGCATAATAATTTAACAAAATTTTTATCAGTTAAGACATGATATTGATTAAAAAAAAAAGCCAACAATGATTTCTCAAAATGTACTCTCTTACCAGACCGTTATGCCAAAGTTGGATTGGGAAAGTACCAGTGATGCACACAATGCCGCAACAATGAATAACATGTATCCCCGTGCAAACACACAAGCAACTGAACCATCTGGGACTAATGACAAGACTCAGTAAGAAAACTTTCAGAAAACAAACTTAATTTTTCACTTTTTAAAATAACATTTTCACTTTCTTTCTTCAATAACTGAGTGGTCAGATGTTCCTTTCACTATCCCTGATGTTTTGAGTTGTCTTTCTTTCTTCTTGGATGAAATATCATTTTTTAAAGTCCACTTTCTGAAAATTTCCCTGCACATTTTTGGACGGGAAAGGGCAAAAAAATAAGTGATGTTTTAATTTTTTTTTTCATGATTTTGATTTAAAATTTATCCAAAACCTATTCACTGTGTCTTATAATGACATAGGTCTAGACATATGCTACTACTTAATTTTGGAGCTGAAAGTTATTGCAAAAAGGAGAAAAACCTCAGATAAAACAACATTGACAAGGTTGCAAAATTTTCACCAAAATATGGCAGTTTGGTCCACGAGGTCAATACTAAAGTATTGACATCGTATTATGAGTGCGTGCAAAGGGGTTTTAACTTTTAAAAATGTGTACAGATCTACATCTATGATCAAGCCAATTTTTTACTCCTGGCTGGGACTTAAAGGGGAATCCAACCCAAGGAGAGAATCAACCTTACAGAAAAAGGAAAATGAGAGGAGCAATCTAAAAAAAGTTTCATCAAAATCGGTTATAAAATAAGAGAGTTATGGAACTTTGACAGGTCTAGTTGTTCCTTCTATGGGGATCCTCAAATTGGCATCATCGGCTTCAAAATGGCCGATCTTATGGACAACTCTCCATTCATTTTATACACAAATTTTTAGATTTTCCCCAATTTTCTTTCGAAATATATCTTACCTCCTTCTGAGCTCAACATATGTTGTGTGAAATATATTTTCCCCATGACATATTTTGAGCTCAGAAGTAAAGAAGACATATTCTGAAAGAAAATGGGGAAAATCTGAAAATTTGTGTACAAAATGAATGGAGAGTTGTCCATAAGATCGGCCATTTTGAAGCAGATGATGCCAATTTGAGGATCCCCATAGAAGGAACAACTAGACTTTTCAAACTTCCATAACTCTCTTATTTTATAACCGATTTTGATGAAACTTTTTTTAGATTGCTCCTCTAATTTACCCCTTTCCTGTAAGGTTGATTCTCTCCTTGGGTAGGATTCCCCTTTAACTCAATATCACTCAAGTCCCAGGATGCTTGAAACAATGAATGTTAAATATTGCCCCCCCCCCAAAAAAAAAAAGGCCAAAAGGCAAAATATGAAAAAATGCAGAGGACTGAGTCAGTGAGTGTATACCCTGTTATTGGGTGTCCGCACGGGTTGGGTGTCCGAACTCAATTTAAATTAGCCATTTGAAAAGTTTTACAAGCAATGTCTTTCAAGTATTTTAGCACAAAATGTTGGAAAATATTGCAGAGAAAAAATATTGATCATGTTGATGATGATAGATCTATATTTTTGGCTTAGATCTAGAAATCTAGATCTAATCCAGAGGCAAAATACCAGTCTTAATTTTTGTTAAGTGTTCGGACACCCAACCCCCATCCTACATGGAAAAACATGCCCCAAATTTGTCTTTAAAATATGTGTGCTTTCTGTTCAAGTTCAAGAACAAAAAAATTTATCTTGAATGTTAAGCAACCAAGTTTTTGTGTTTTTTTAGAGTTAAAATTATCCTTATTTCTTACCAACATACTGAGCACCAAGCGTAAGTTTCTCTGGGGCAACGCCAAGCTTTTCCACAACGTCATTGTTTAGCACATCACTTTCTTCAATCAGTTTCCTTGCCTTCGAATGGTACAATGATTCAAGAATGAAGACGCTGGGAAGGCGAAGAACAACGTTCGAAAAACGAAGCAACTGCGGTCTGCCAAGATCCATCTTTGTCTTTGTGTAGCTGTTACCTTGCAGAATGATCCATTCGATGATGAATGGTAGATGATAAAATATTAAACATTCTCTTGTTGCATATAGACTAGGGTCTACACAGTCACTGGATGAAGAATGAAATTAAACTGGGCTGCGGCCTTCGCCAAGGCATATGCCTACATGCAACCCTGATCTCGGGTCGAATCGGCGGGGCGTGCCGGGGTGGATGCGCTGCTGTATACTGCAGACTGGGGCCTGATCAAATTAACTGTCTGAAACTTGTTGTGGGAGCCGAGATAAATGCGTTGTTCTGGTATTTTACTGTTCAGTTCACCCTTCAACTTGTATTGTATATTCCAAGTACACTTACATTCCGGACATCGTTCGTCATATTTGAAATTTTGAGCGTCTGATAAGGACTAATCAAGGGAGAATTTTCCAGATCGCGACGTACGTGCGAATTTCCAATACAAATATAATTCATGTCGACAGGAGATGGCGCTAGACTTTCCCCAAATTTGGGGGATTTCCCTTCCACGCACGACTGCATCCACAGAATTGACAAAGGGAGTCGATCTCGAGCTAGCTTGGGGCTTTTTAAAGTTAATTATTGAAAATAAGTTGAGTAATCATCAATTATTCTAGAATCCCATGAAAACGTCATTTTATAATGTTACATATGAACAACTTTTTATTTTCAAATTATATATCATATTCCTGTTTTCGAATTAAAAGGGAAAAAAAAGACCATTCTGAACCTAAAACTTAATATGAGTAAAAACAGAGCCTTACATTATCATTATTTTCAATTTTGCACCCTCCCACACCCCCTTTTTTTATCAAAGGTAGCCTGACTCTATTTTTCACAAAAAGTACCCTTACCACCCCCAAGTTTCTAGCCAGTCTCGCAATATGCAACTAAATTATTCGGGAATCTTTCTTTTTCATATTTAGTGTAGGCCCTATTTACAAAATACTAGGCAGTTTGATATATCAAATGGTTTTTACTTTGACACAGTGCTGTACACATTTCTCCTATTTTTAAGGGCATCTCCATTTGTAGACTCCTGCCACCCTACAGATCAATGTTAAGGTGTCCTGAAAATATTTTAAAAATTCTTTCCACACAAAACAAAAAACTTCTTTTGCCCTCTCCTGTGATACACATTTGATCTCTCCCTTTCTGTAATCTTCTTATATTCCTCACAAGCACAAAACACACACACACACACACAGACACTCTCAGTCTCTCTCTCTCTCTCTCTCTCTCTCTCTCTCTCTCTCCCTCTTTCTCTATAAATACATATTATAATTATATACAGTGTACCCCTCTCATAGTCTTGTTGGGGGGACTCCACCCTTGTTAATATAATCATGGACCTACTACTGTCAGTAATAGGTCCATGATATAATACAATCACATAAAACAAACTTTCTTGACACAAAAAGGTTTAAAAAAGAAAGGAATAAAAATGCACAAGAAGCTGATTTGATGAAGACCATTTTCTTTACTCAAGACAAACTAGACAAGTTGCTTAAAATTCACTTTTTACATCATTTAGAGGTAGCAGGCTGTTTCTCCATTTCCTCTTGGCAGGCAACATAATCCCTGGACATAATCATAATAGCGAAAACAATTTTGTTTGGAGTTACTTACTAATATTGCAGAAAGAATATAGTAAGAGCTACCAAAATGCATAACGTTTCAGTATTTTAAGAGTTGCAAATCATAATTTGGAAGAGGAAATCATAATAAAATACCACAGCATACAATGTAACACTAAACATGAATTTGGGAGATTAGTATTTTGTATGATATCATCAGTATTCTTCTCGATTCTTAGCACTAGTACTGAAAGTCAGTACTACTGGTCAACTCTGTTGAATACAGTCTGTGTCAAATAAAATGGTACAGTTGGAAAACATTTTTTTATAGTGTGAAGGTTAATATCAACGTGGTATTGTTTGTTATTTTCATAAAGCAGGAATATCACTCTTTATTCTGCAATTTTTTTCATCACATTTGGTGCAGCATTTTTTGAGATATGACTAATTTTCTACAATCAAGAAAAATCCATTTTTCGCACGCCGTCCCATGCCTTTGTGTACGATTTCGCATAATGACCGTAAATTGAGCGCTCCAGAACAATAGAAGTGCGTAATTTCTATTTGTTCCTCGTCGCACAAAACTTAGCATAACTTTTGTTTTACGAAAGCAAATTATACAGGACAAAGCGCATCAGCAAGAAAAATCTTTTAGCTTTAATTTGTTACCACAACACACATTATATGAAAAGATTTCACACCTAAATGATTTTTTCCCCGACTGTACCATTTTTTTTGACACAGACTGTATATGTCAATTCTGCTGCATGTACATGTATATCAACCTCCAGTGATTAATTTATTTTTTTTTCGATTGCAGCATGTTTTAAACAAAATTAATTTTAAACAATAACATAGAATATCTTCTTATCAACACAACTAATTTTTCACCTTCCTTCTTGTATTTCATTGTACATTTCCATGCACTAAAAAAATAAAATGACTTTCACAGAAACATCAAATCCCTGAAAATTGTGAACTCTATGTTCTCAGCACACATTGTCAACGTTCTTTGGTATCTTTTGTGAATTCACACAATCTAGTTTCGAGCCGATATTAAACTGAAAAACAAACATATCATTCAGAGTAGGTAACAAATAATACTTAACAACTGGAAAATCGCCAATAATTCTTAAAGAATAACATCAAAAGAGTGAATGGAAGGAATAACGTTTTTCTCGATGGATCTAATTAATTAATCTTACTTTAATTGGTATTGTAAGTGGATTTTATATAACATGAGTAAACTTAGGTGTTTAATGCCATCAGAAGCTTAAGATGTTTAGTTTCAGAAAATACAAAAAGAAAAAACAGAAATTAATTATGGCAACTTAGAGGCAAGAAGTCAAATTTGTTAAGGATTTCAAGATGCAATTCTTTATCAACAAACATGAAATGCTAGGGCTCACACACAATTTGAACTTACCATAATTTTACAAATCAAACATAGATAAGCTTTCGTTCAACATAATTTCTTTTGAGTGACATTTATATCGATTCAATCATCTGACATTGATGAGAAGTAGATTGTCATGAACTATAACATGTGTAGAGGAAGATTAGAAAAACAGCCCCCACCCTCTATTATAGTTTTATATTTTTTGGAGAAACAACTTAATGCAGTGGGTATTCATACATTGTAACATTTGGATTACCCAAATGTTTGTAAGAAGAGGGATTTTTATTTTAAAACATGTAAGTGTTTGATTCTGAAGGTTGGTTACTTGGTTTCTTTTTACTTTAAATAGTTTATAATGAATTTATTTTGATTACTCACGTTTTAATACATTGTAGCAAACTTTCCTGAATGTACATTTCCGAATACACCTTTTTATTGGAATATTTTGCAGGGCCCTCATGAGAAACAGTCTTGTAACTATCAATGGTTTTACTGTTTAAAGAATACTAAATTAATGAATAACCATGTGTTTTAAAAAAGAAAAAAAGAAAGAAAGAAAAACAAAAACAGAGCATATACAGTGTGTCCCACAAAAAATGCTAATGGCACTTTAGATGGGTATAATATAGAAATTACAATATCATATTAATTTTATCTCTACACCCGTAAACTGCAATTCATTTTCTGCAACTGGATGAAATTTTAGGTGATATGGTCCAATAATCATAAAGATACAAGCATTTTTTCATCACACATCAGGAAACCTCTTCATCCAAGTTTTGTATTGAGTAGTACCGGGTATATTGAATAAAAGAAACCTAAGTTTGATCATTAATAATTTGAAAAATATTTCAGTAGTGATTATGAAACTTACAGTGGTGGCCAAAATTATTAGAACACCTGAACCTACACAAAGTCTATGGGATTATCAATGCCCTTGTTCATTTGCCGAATTCAGATTAAAGATATCTTTTGTGTGCCATGAGCTTTCATGACTTTTTAGCATAGGGTCTTACGTATATGTTGGTACCAAATTTATATAGTTTCGACCATCTGTTAATGCTCAGCATTAAAAATAGTTGCGCTATGCGCTTTTGGTTCCCCCATAGACTTGTGTATTAAACACGTAGTTCAAATGCAAAAAAGTAAAATGTCAATTACATATGCCGATTGCTCCAAAAGCATGTGAGGTAGAAGTATGAAACTTAGCAGGCTTATTTATTCTAATATACCTCAAATACCTGCTAAGTTTCAGAAAATTTGGTTAAATTCGGAGGGGTGGATTCGCCCCCTTCCTTGGTGGTGACATGACCAAAATAACCATGCCCATTGAAGGTTAAGACTATATTTTTTCATAAAATGAAGATACTCCTTGTAAATGTATATATTTTAGAAGGAAATTTCATGTGCAATTCAAATATGTTGAAATATTAAGGGTCAGAGGAAAAGGGGACTTAAATGGGGGCTCTAAATTAAAAATTTGGGGCCTCTCACAAATAATTTTAAAAATTCCCACAGAACATTTTACTACTTCACCCTATCGATTGTGAATGACATTTTTGACATTCTCATGAAATTTCCTTTCAGAAAATGTATATTTTTGTAGGGAGAGACTTGATATTTTTAACATTATGACACTTTGATCCTGATATGGGCAAGATTTTTTAGATTTTACAATTGGTTGCGTAACAAAAAAAGGCGAGTTCCAAACGCATGACTATGTTATTTAGTTTTTAAAGTATAATGATGACTTTTGTAGACATTCCAGGCATTTTAAAGGTATTTAAATGGTCAACTGAATGAAAACAACTAAAATCATTTACATTTACTTGGTGTTCTAATAATTTTGGCCACCATTGTATATCACTGTAAAGTGCAACTCATTAACATTCTTATGGTGTGTCCCTCAGCTCACCAATATCACGCATCGCTGAACCCCATTGTTCTGAAAAAGTCTTGCAAAATTGTGAGTGTTCACTTTCGTGCTCCTTGATATGCGTTATTCAAAGGTGCCTATAGGAAACCCAACTGTGATCATCAATGAGCGTGAAAGAGAACCACAATGGGGTTCAGTGATACATGATATTGGTGAGCTGAAAGAGGTATCATTAAAATGGTAATGAGTTGCACTTTACAGTGATATAAATTTCATAATTACTACTGAAATATTTTTCAAAGTATTAATGATCAAACTTGGGTTTGTTTTATTCGACACATCGGCACTACTCAATACAAACTTGGATGGAGAGGTTTCCTGATGTGTAATGACAAAATGCTTATATCTTTGTCATTCTTGGACCATATCACATAAAATTTCACCTAGTTGTAGAAAACAAATTGTCGTTTACAGGTGTAAAGATATAAACAATATGATTATGTAATTTTGATATTATACCCATCCAAAGTGCAATTAGCATTTTTGTGGGACACACTGTATGTTAGTGTATACTTGAACACGTCTAACAATATTTCCTGAATTTAACTGTAACACCTTTTCTCTTATTCTGTGAAAATAGTCAAAAACTGAATTAATTACTGTGTAAATTAATTGTTTATCAACTGACATGATATAAAAAGTCAGGTTCAAATTCGGTAACCTTTCTGACAAAAGAAATCCAACCAAAATCTCACTTAAATCATGATGGCCACTACACAATCAAATAATTTGCTAAAAATAAACTTGAACAACAAGCAAAGAAAGATGAAAAGGCAGTATGAAAGTACATTGTACCTTTTATAACCCAGTAGGGGCAAATAATGTGGCCATGTAACAAAATCTGTGAAACTCATATTCATTTTGTTAGCTCCAAAGATTACAAAGTGTTGGTCAAGGTGAAAATGTGTATTACTCCACGTTCATGAGGTCAAATGACACGATTTCATCAAGCATCGAAGCAGTAACAGTGTTCATTCTGTATACTTTTTGGCAAGCTTATTGCAGTCTGAAAACATCCTCCATGAGGAGACCTCTCACAACTTCCATGTTGCGCTCGGCAGCCAACCGCTGGCGCATCCTGTTATCGTAATGTAGGTTCTGTACATTGTAGGGGTTGTACAAGTTTCCGTTGCTCTGAGGGTAGTGGTTCAGGTATGGTTGCTGGTTTGGGTAGATGGAATACTGGGCCTGTGGGTAGTATGGATGGGGTGCAGGATTTGGCAGCCATGTCTGAGGTCGCAGTAGAGGTTGGTGTTGTTGGGGTGGGATGTACGGCTGGTAGCGGCCTCCTGCTCGAGGCATCATCCCTCTGATCGGGCGGATGGGAGATCTCACTGCAGGTGCCGAACCCTGGGGGATGTTGCCGATGTTTAAAGGCTTCAGTTCCAATCCAGGAGGAAGACCTCCTCCTATAAGGGGTGGTGTGTTCTGGCGTGGAGGGGACCTGTTTCCAGGATCAACTCTACTGGGTGGACGATCTCGTTCCAGGGGGCTTCTTGATCTTCTGCCATCGGGCTCATTCTTGACTCTGGCAACAGAACCCGACCTACTCTCATCCTTGCTTTGATCGGCAGGCTCAGGAAGCTTCTCATCTTTCTTGTACGTTTCTACCAATCTGACAGTGCTTGCAGCAGGTTTGTCTTTGCCAAGAGTGTTTCCAGGTTTCTTAACATCATCCCATTCTGACGAACTCTGAGACCCCTTCTTCTTTTCATCCTCCGTCTCAAAGTCATAGTAGAGGTTGTCCGAAGAAACTTTCAGCTGATCCTTCCCCCTTGGAACCCCAACTCCCCAGGACACAGCAATGTGTGCAAGGAGCAAGTTTGTAATCCTCCGATGAGCCACATAGTTCCAGTGTATCCCATCGCCCACCTGCCGGTGCATCTGTTGACGGAAGAAGAAATTCAGATCCAGGACGTCTATCTGGTAGCGCTTTGCCAGCTCTTTGGCGTAGTAGTTGGCCAAGTGGATGTCGATTCGCATTGTCTTACTCAGGTCCTGCAGTTCAGGGAGCAGGAAGCCACCTTTGATGTCAGAGGAAACTGGCAGGGCCGTGTTCCAGATAATCAGTGTCTCCACTGGGAGGATGCTGTTCAGTTTGCTGAAGGTAGTCTCTACATTTCGCATGAAGGTGGTCATAGGGTTAGAACGTCCGTAGCGTGAGACGTCCCACAAGCAGGAGTTCATGATGACAACATCTGGGACAGGTTCCCCCTGGAGGTCAGGCAAGATGATCTGCTCCCAGTATTTGTTATGGATACGAGTGATGAAGTAAAACCTAGAAGGAAAACAAATTATCAAGTTAAAATTAATTGTAAGGATTCATATGATGTGTAGAACATTTATTCCAAGGCAAACAAGTAAAGAAATGGTGAAAGAAAACAATTGAAACAAGTGCCATTTCAAATATGGCTAAAAGAAGAAAACATTTTATCTTGACTGGGGAGTAGACTGCTATAAAAATAGGACTTATATCTTGATCAGAGAGTACATTATTGATGGTTTTTAAATAGTCTATAAAAAAAAATGTGGTAACAATAAAAGGATTTAAGGGTAAATTTGATGACATTTTGAAAACAGTTGAATTCACTTGTTTGTCTTTTATCAACAAACTTATAATGTTTACTTTGCCCACATCCACATATTTTTCAGACAGTTCATGCTCCAATGTTGTCAAAATCGGTTTCTGTCAAAAACGTTCTCTCCGAAAAATAAAGCAATTGACTTTACGTGTCATAAAAACTTTCAGCCCGTATAAAAAAATAAGTGGGTGACCTCATGCCTAACAATTTAAAACAATATCATTTCACTTGCTTAGAACACTAACACAAAAATTGAGGAAAAACAAAACAACTTTTTTGGGGGGTCAAATGAGACAGATTGGTATACCCTGATCATAAAACAACCCTTATCAACAATGCAGTATACTACATATGTACAGTGCATCGCAGATAAAGTGGAACCCGGATGATAATTAGTCAATTTTTCAGGTGAAAACAAACAATTCATGAGAAAATAATAGGCATTCATTTTGTCTCCTTTTTTTTTTTTTTTTTTTTTTGCATCCAAGACAATATAGGAAGTAGCAAAGCAAGGATGAGAAAGAAGAATTTTAGATTTTAATGTAAAAATCAAATTGAGCAGATCAGAGCACAGAGAAACATGCTAGAAGTTAACAGCAAGTGATTCGGGATCAACAATGGGTAAATTTAACGAAAGAAACAGAACATGAACAAAATGCTAATGAAGTATCCTTTTCTTTGGCAAGGCTGTTTATCTTGTATATTTTCTGTGCAATTTGATTTTTACAATTACATTTCAAGTACTTTTTGCTCATCTATGTGTGGCTCATTCATCTTTTCTTTGGTGCTTAAACAAAGAAGAAACACTTCTTTTTAAAATGATGTAATGACATGAATTGTTTATTAACACCAATAAAAATGACTGACCACCAAGGTTCAGACTTTTGGGGACGCACTTAGGCGCAGATCCAGGATTCCCAATTTCAATAGATTGTGCAGGCTTAACCCTAAAAAGACTGGGCTATTTTGACACACATAAAGACTGGGGGGGGGGGGCTCATTCAGCCCCCCCCCTAAGATCTCGGCCGTTGAGCGTGCGATCGCGCCGAAAATTGGCACGCGCGTTACCCACGGCATCCTCTCCAAAACCAAAGAGTCATATTCCCCGAAAAATTTCAGTACTAATTAATTATGCTAATTTATGCATAAATTCAAAGATTTGCTCTAATTAATTAAATAAAGCCCTGAAAGTACTAATTTTTGGTTTACAGGCTCTTTGTAGGCTTCTGGTGAAATGTGTTTTTAAAAAATTCTGTAGCAAGATTTATTTCTTATGTATTCTATTGTTTTTAAAATTTCTTATGTATTTCTTTGTTTTTCGACTTTTTGTTTGTTATTGTTTTTTCAATGGAAATCATCGGTGACACTATTTCAATTATAAACAACCTTAAATTAATTGATTTTAATCATTAAAAGAGAAAATAATGATACATTTATGAATTTTGGCTAAAAACTCAATTTGCATTGGATTTGTACACAAAATCACGTATTTGAGCAATTTTGGGTCTGACGCACGGTTACAAAATGTTACGTAATTTCGGAACCGCGTACCCGGGCATCACAAATTTGGTCTCAAAAGTTGCGCGAGACTTGAAAGAAAATAGTCACGAAGTCTCGGCGAAATTTTTTGCCGCGTTGCGAAGTTATCGCGAAAAATGTCGAGTCTTTTTAGGGTTAATTGTCTGGCGACAAGAGTGGCTCTATTATGTTTGGGAATGGGCTGATACATTCAATTATGTGATGTAAGGCTGGATCCACTACAGTAGGCCTATTTTATACCTGACTAGATGGAAATCTGTCCTGTACTGCCGGACTTCTCTGTAGTTGATTCCGTTGTGCAGAATACCCCCTTCCATGAGAGTGTCATTCATGAAAGTCTTCTCGCCCTGACAAACAACACAAGAACCAAGCACAATGTTAATAAGGAGTCACAATACTTCAGGAGATACTTGTTTCAAGAAGATGGGTATCATTGCAAAGTGCTATTAGGGTAAACAGTTTAGGTGCTATACAAATGAAAATTAAACCCCTCAAAAAAGTTCTGGAACAGTTCTGTAGGACTTGGGGCCCGGATAACATTTGAGTGCATTTTGATAATTCACGTTTATACCATTGGCAAGTTCATTTATTCCCCTTTTTACTGATGTATAGGTGATGTCATGCTTGCACACAACAACTGAATATTAGAAGTAAAAATAAAAATTGATCGCCTATTCAGACTAATATTGTATATTGCCAGATACTTAATGTGAACAATAACAGAGCATTTTGGAACTTTTCACTTTTCTTTGTAAATTGCATTCAGCACTTCTGTGCATCTACATTTGTACATGTAAGTGCAAAACATCAATCACTCCAAATAGAGTATTACTGAAAATAATGGCAACTTTTTAGTTTTTACTACACATGTATATTTTACCTTTGCCTTTAAATCCTTTGATGACAGGTATTCGTTTCCTTGGAGTAGAGCAACAAGGTCCTTATAGATTCCTCGCTGGACTAAATAAGATAGATTAATCATAAAGTAATAAAATGGCACCTTCCTTCATAAACATGTGAAAAGCATATTAATTGATTTCTAAAGTGTTCAAGAATTCATGTTTATAATATGATGATGATGATGATGATGACATGATACATGTGTAAGCTACAATACCTGTAAATTTCTTCTATTAATACAAGGCCCGAAATAGACATGTATGTATGTGAAATACCAAAACGTTAACAATTCAACTTCTAAGTTCTACCCAAGCATATCCATTGCTGTTTAATGAACATCAAAGGAAAACAGAAAATGACAGTGTTGCCAATTTGAGGAGTACTCACTGGAATCTCCCAAGATGACCACAAACTTGTTGTGAAGCAGCTTGGTCACATCCTCGTTCAGGAAAAGTGTCAAAGGTGGCATGATTGCATTCCCCTCTACAGGAAGAAACGAAATAATCAATAAATAAATGTGACACTGAGATAGATGACAGATATTTCTCATGTTGGCAAAAATTATATTTTTATTTAAATCCTGCAACCTCTATAAAAAAAATATATATACATGTATATATTTAATGGCACTTCACTCATGAAAATTACAAAACGCATTAAAAAAAATTGCCAATTTGGGCATGAAAATAGCGATAATACATTTTTCTTCGCATTGCCAATTTAGAGATTTCAATGATTGTTTACATTTGAACTGTTCTAATTCAAGAACCGTTTGATGTACAGTGGCAGAAATAAATCCCTTTAGGTCAGTGATTTTTGCTCTATCTGCTGATGTTGATGTAATTCATGGCATTCTAATTTCAAAGATAATGCCGAAGAGTCACTAAAAGGAGGCATTGTCCTCTATGGGTTAACTATCATGTCGACATTAATGCCCACATTAATCCACATAGGCCTACAGTGTACATTTTAATTTGATATTTTGTGAACAAGCAGTGTAAGAATTGCTACTAGGGTGTAATGGCTCCTAAGTTATGCCAACTTTTTGGTCAATTTTTAAAACACTTTCATATACATATTGCACATGTATGTAATTATGACCCTCTAACCTTTGACCTCTTTTTAATCCCTAAATCCGATTAATCTTTCCTTATAACTAAATGCATTTTATACTTGAGATTTGTCAAAATCTATTTCATTGTTCCCAAGTTGACACAGTGTTAGAAGGTGGAAAAGAGGAACCTGTCTAAAAATACTGTACATGTACATGTACCATCACGGAGGCTGAGGCATCCAATCTTCATTAGATATGAAACTACCCCATTGGAAATAAAATCTCAATTTATCGAGCAACTGAAGACTAACGATCTGTATTAAAAAAAAAAAAAATAATAAATAAATTCCCTGTCATATTTTATCACTAGACATGTACCCTAGTTGTTTTGTTTTGTTTGTTTGTTTTTTGTTTGTTTTTTGTTTGTGTTTTGTTTTTTTAGTTTTGTCTTCCTGAATTGCTTGAAACATTTAAATGTTAAAATTCTAGGTTAAGTGTGCATTACAGTACGTTTTGAAGAATGCCAATTAAATCCCTACCCTCCAAAAGGTTCTCCAACTTAACATATTGAGACTTACATGTACATTTTACATGCAATTAACTTCTGGGTACTTTTTACTCATGCTCATATTTCCATTTTTATTGGTGATACCTTATTCAGAGAATTTCATACTTAAAGGAAACCAGTACCCAAGGAAATAATCCCTTTTATAGGAAAGAGCATGATGAGAGGAGCAATTTAAAAAAAGTTTCATTAAAATCGGTTATAAAATAAGAGAGTTATGGAAGTTTGAAAAGTCATGTTGTACCTTCTATGGGTATCCTCATATTGGCAACAACAGCTTCAGAATGGCCAATTTTATGGACAACTCTCCATTTGTTCTGTACACAAATTTTCAGATTTTCCCTATTTTCTTTCAAAATGTATCTTATCTCCTTGGTGTGGTCGAGTGGATAAGTCGGCGGACTTACGATCACAAGGTACGCGGTTCGAATCCCGTCTATACCACTAGCATCCTTCGGCAAGGTGTTAACCTGCAAATTTGCCGTACTTGACCCAAGTGAGGTGAATGGGTACCGGTAGGAAGAAATTCCTTGAATGCTGTGAGCGCCTTTCGGGGTAGCCTAGCTAAGCCGGGTAATAATAATATGATAATGCGCCTTGAGCACTCTACAGAGTGGATATGTGCGCAATACAAATCACATTATTATTATTATTATTATTATTATTATTCTGAGCTCAACATATGTTGCGTGGAATATGTTTTCCCATGACATATTTTGAGCTCAGAAGGAAATAAGACATACATGTATTTCGAAAGAAAATGGGGAAAATCTGAAAATTTGTGTACAAATCAAATGGAGAATTGTCCATAAAATCGGCCATTTTGAAGCCGATGTTACCAATTTGAGGATCCTCATAGAATATAAACCAAGACTTTTCAAACTTCCATAACTCTCTTATTTTCTAACCGATTTTGATGAAACTTTTTTAAAATTAATTCTCTCATTGTGCTCTATCATACAAAAGTGATTATTTACTTGGGTATTGGTCCCCTTAAAAGATCTCCTCCGGTCTGGAGTTTGCATTATTAGAAAAATAAAGTAAAATCTAAAAAGCACAACACTGAAAATTTCATCAAAATCGGATAAGAAATAGCAAAGTTATGAATTTTCTTAGGTTTTGAAAAAACAGTTCTTGGCATATTAAAATTGGCAAACTGATGATGTCACAGTCCCCCTACTTTCTTTGTATTTATTGTATGAAATACCAATTATCAAGATTTACTGTCCCAAGGACATAAAAATAGGGATTAATCCTTGTGGAATGTTCAAGGTCACTAGTGCTTTTACTTATTTCAGTATGAGGGATAGATTTTCTGTACATGCAATATATGAAAAAATGAGATAAATAGGATTTCATATAATAAGATATAAGTAGGGGGACTGTGACATCATCTGTTTGCTCATTTGAATATTCAAATATTTATCAGACCTGTTCATGAGACCTGCCAAGAACTGTTTTACAAAAAAAAAATCAAAACCTAAAAAATGCATAACTTTGTTATTTTTCATCCGATTTTGATGAAATTTTCTGTGTTGTGCTTGTTAAATTTTTAATTTACTTTACAAAACTTTTTTTATTTCAGCCCGGAGTCATTACCAAAATGTATTGCTATTGACCATTTTGAGTACTTTTCAGCTTGTATGAAAAGTTTTTGTTTTCTTTATCTTTTACATGTCTAGTCTGCATCAAATACATGTACATGTAGGACAAAATCTGTTTTCAAGCATATTGAGACCTGCAGTATTTATTGTCTGTTTGTTTGTTTGTAGGTAGCATGTTGTTTTATAATCAGCATAGTATGCAAGAGTGAATTGTCACTGATTTCATACTGGTTATAGCATTGAAAGTTTCAATCATACATGTACATGTACATGTAGCAGTCAACAAATGAATTCTAAACAATTTCACCCTCAACATACACTTCCGTCATAAAGGTGGACTTTTTCTGGCGCTCTAGCGACATTATTTTGCTCTAGCTTTGATTTCTTGAATGTGTTTATCACTGCTGTCACTTTCCAGGATCCTGGCTATATCTTGGACGTTCCCTCAACTATTCCAGGGGATTTTTCTCCCAAAAAAGTTTGTTGACCCCCAAGATGGCCATTTTTGGCCATCTTTTATATTGGGCCTCCATTTTGTTTACGTGACCCACCACAGCCCATTTAGTCCTACCCCAAGGAAACACGTCGAACGTGTAGTGTTGTTATTGTTCTTTAAGTTAAATCTAGTTTTATGGTTACAGGCTCGTCTTTTGTGTCAGGGAGGGGTCATAATATATTTTGATTGGGGTTCAACATTGATTTTATTCATTTTTACACCATAGAAGTTCTATCTGTCCAAAAATCTGTTGTAGAATCTCAGCCAAACATAAATCAAAATGAAAAATAATACAACCTTGTCATCAAGGCTAAAAAAAATTAGGGGAAAATGTTAATCATTGTTGTGGTTTTTTTTTTTATTTCTTTTGTTCTCAACATAAAGGTGGAATAAAACATTCCAAATTTTTACCATCACACTTTTTCCTTCTACCCCTCCCCTAGGCAAGAGACAGACAGCCTGTCAACATAAACCTAGATTTTCAATGTATAACAATCTAACTTAAGAACAATAACAACAATACACAGGTCTCAGAAGCGTTTCCAGGGGGTAGGACTGACGGGAGCTTGATCAGCCGGGTAAACAAAAAGAGGCCCTAAAATGAGAAAAATGAAAAAAAATGAGTATCATGGGGGTTGACAAAACTTTTTTTGGAAAACAATTATCCGGAGGGGTTGGGAGAATGTATAGCCAGGGTCCCGAAAAGGAACAGCAGGGACAAACATATCCAAGAAATGAAAGCTGGAGCAAAATAATGTTGCTAGAGCGCCAATAAAATATTCCACATGTCTTTACGACGGATAGTGTATCTTCACTCGTACATACATTATCAGCCATACTCAAATCCACCCTGAAGTTAATTTACATGTACTAATTTTAATTAAAGCAGGAGAAATGATACAAATCTCAGGTAAAGTATTAAATGAATTTAAATTTACATTCATACAATGTAAACTAATGTAAATTTTACCTGCTTTTGTAGCTGTCTGTTAAGGTCTCAGAAACTTCACAAAAATATCAGTACTCTGCATACACAGACTACTCCTAACAACTGATCTGATACACTGTATGAATGCTAATGATACAACATCTTCACCTTGAATGTCCAGGTAAGGGATTAGCTGAACAATACAGAAAGTCAAGTCCCAGCAGGGGATTAAAAGGGATTAAGGTAATCTCAGTCTCAAGTTGTTCCAAGGCCTATTGTTCTTTTGTGTTGAGAATGTTAAGTGTTGGGCAGAGCTTTCAAACACAATGACATGCACTCAAAACACTTACTTAGTACTCTATTTATTATTCCTGTATAATGATGGCTATTATAGGCAAAGTATTTGCTTCTTCATAAATTATTCTCAATACTTCTAACAGATCTATTATTTGGCAAAGATGTTATGATTTGCTGATTTACCGCTTTTGAAATGAGATCAGGGTAGGGAATGGTCAAGGCAACAAATCAATACAGATAATCTAGTTAATGGTTTCTTCATACATTTAGTTTGACTATTACTACTCAATTAACTTGCTGAAAAGAAAAACATAATTTGTGATACTTTGTTATTCGGAAATCGTTAATATCATATGGTTGATTTACAAAAACAGATACCTACATATACTAGATATAAACATGTATAAGAACACCTTCGATAGCCCCAATATTTTTTTCCTTTAATTTCTTCAAATCAAATTTGTCCAGATGACACTTCATTTTCAATACATTAAAAAAAAAATCACAATGCCAAATTATGATTACTTCCCCTACAAGTCCTTGTAAGTTGCAGCATGTGAACCTATATCAAGTGCATAAAAAATGTAGGCCTAAGGTTTAAAGAGGAAAACTGACAAGCAATAGATTTTTAGATTCTCGTATGAAAAATGAGCAAAGAAAAACTAGTGTATTTAATCAGGAGACCTTGGGTTAAAATCTAGGGCGAGTCCCATTTTCTCTGCTCATCTTTCATAAAATGCAATGTTATTACAGTAAAATTGTTGGGCCAAGCCCTTGTAAGAAATGTATTTTTAACACTAACATTTTGCTAATCTTAATGATGATAGAAAAAAAAAAGTCACATTCCGTCTGAATTTCAAATTAAATAAGCAGCTAGGCCGGTACAAATTCAAATCTTCATTTTACCTTAGTTGAGCTACATATGACGCAATCGAGGCTTCATAATGACACAATTAGGCAAACAGTTATTAAAATTAATTTTTAAAAAAAATTTTAAAAAACTCAAAGACAAGACAAGTCATGACATTAATTAGCCAATATGAAAATCTGCTCACTAACTCGCATTAAGATTTAGCAAATCAAATGACATGCCAATTTGGGAAAGATAATTCATTAAATTGTCATTATGATTAATTGACAAAGTTGGGACTAATTTAACCCAAAAAAACAGCCTATACTTTTCTGTACATTTTGGTTCATTTCTCATGGCCTCAATTGACAAAGTTGGGACTAATTTAACCCCAAAAAACAGCCTATACTTTTCTGTACATTTTGGTTCATTTCTCATGGCCTCAAAGTGAAAAGGTGAAAAAAGCTAGATTTGCAATTTCGGTCCGTTAAATATGCATAACAATCAATCTCGGCCCGGTAGTACAGTAGACCAACGCTGCAGTCTACGCGTCTGTGGACATGGAGGCCTACCAACTTGGGAATCAGATTACGCGGGGACTTTCCCCGTCACCAGCCGCTGAGTGAAATGACACCAACTTAATGCAATGAGACGAGCTACGAGGTGTCAAAATGCAAACATCTCACTATTAGTTTTCTAAATCAAAAACCATAATTAGAATTGTGCACCAGCAACCAAATTCAACATATGACAATGTAAGATGACATTGAAAGATGGGACAACATATATTACTCTTAAAATGATGAAAATGAAGTAGGCCTGCGCTCGTACAATAGTGGACTTTCTTATTTTCTGAAGTTTTCGCTTGAATGAAACTGCACATGCGCAATGGGCAGCGCAGAGATATGGGTTGCGATTTTTTTTTTTTTTTTTTTTTTTTTTTTAAAATCATATCAATCCAAGTTACGGTACCAGTCTAGAAACAAAAGCTGGAAAGGAAATTAATGCATTTCCAAATCACTTCTCATCTCTCTTTCCCTCCATCTTTCTCTGTCTCTGTCTCTATCTCCCCCCCCCCCGGCTCCTGATCTTTCACTATTTGGGCCCCGATCATTCTCTTTATTTCATCAATCAGGGGCCGCGGAGCCGCGGGGACTGGGGGAAGGGGGCGGCTTCAGCCCCAATTTTTAACAGCAAACGTGTACAAAAAAACACGAAACGACCAAAGATTGTGATCTTTTAGCCTGATCTAGCCACACCAACCCCCCCCCTTTCGGCTCAGCCCCTCCACTTCAAAAAGCGCCCGCGGATCCTTTTAAATACTTCTGTGGCTCATTGGTGGGAAACCTCTATTAAAAGAAATAACTTCATTAAAAAATCGCAATAATCGATTTTCATCGTAAAGAGGAGCTGTCAATGCAAATTCAATATTTTTGTATTCATTTAGTTCTTTCGTTTTATTGTCACTGATGATCCTGGAAATATAAGTTATGCGTAGCCCTGAATAAAAGGCCTAATAAACAACAGTAAGGAACCTCTCTCATAGTAAGGATTTATAAATATGGGCCAAGAAATATATACTATGAACAATGCGCAAAGAAAATGGTGTTCCATCAGGATTCGAACCTGAGAGGGGATGAACATCGACATGGGTTTGCCATAAGTCAGTCGGAAGAGCGTCTGTCTAGTAATCAGGTCAGGTTCGAATCCCGATGGAACTCCATTTTCTTTGATCGTTTTCTACTGAAAAAATACACATTAAAAACTAAATTCATATCATTGGGGGGGGGGCTTTACTTTAGGCCCGTCAAACCAAAGGAGAAACATTTTCTATAATTAGCCGGTAACTGAAAATAATGGGCTCAACATGCCGACAACGCTAATTTATTTCAAAGAGAAAGTGGGGGGGGGGGGTGTATGTTGAAAACATTACCCAGCCAATTTTAGATACACTTTTATAAAATTGTATACAATTTTATATCAGAGAGAATAGTCCTAGAATAGCTCGCATGCATCTGGCATGGGCCTCATCTTCTTGCAGTTTGCAGCCATCTCATCAGCACCGTTGGGACAGTCCCTAATTCCGTCACACATTTGACACTCCGAGACGCAGAGTGACGCAGGACCATCATCATCGTCACCCTCGTGGTAACAGTGGAAAGAATCAAGGTAGTCACCATCAATTTCCTTCTCGAGCTCGTTGAGGCAGTACTCTAGGCGAGGGGAGTGAAAGATTGAGAGAAAAGACAAGAGATTATAAAACAGAGATCTTATAACGTGGAGTAGAATGAGAACATTTCAAAATATCTTTGGGCCTATCTACTTTTAACATTATTGTCTTCGATTCAGTCAGTCAGTCATGATTCTATGAGTATCCCAAACCCTAGATACACTGAAGGAGTGGCTTGCCTGAACAGCACCGACATGATTAGGGGGACGGGTCGTACCCGACATTTCAAAAAGAGAGCGGGGCGCAACCGAAATTTTTCTGATATTAACATGTACGGTCAATGAGTGGTTTCCCACCAAAAAAATAAATAGGGGCGCGCACGCCTGTCGCGTCCCCGTTATCAGATACTGGTTAAATGGGGGCGGGGGGGGGTGAGGGAGCGTACGGAAGGAGGATTACTGTTAACATATCAGCTGTCGCCTGTCCGAGGCTCCAAAAAGAGGAGTACATTTTGTATGACGAAGGTTTATTTTGAAAGTTTTTTTTTTAATTATTTTTTAGTAAGAGTCAAGGATGTTTCTTGGTTGAAAATACTACCTTTATGAAGAGGAGCACACTCGGCAAGCATCTCATCGGATCCGTCTTGGCAGTCCAATCTCGAATCGCAAACCCTGTTCATTGGATCGAATCGCCCAGGTCGTCTGCCCAGTCGTCCAGCAGTTCGATGTCCTCGTGGTACACATTCTGCCCTGTCTGCATACGTAGACGTCGTGCATCGAAAGACGTCAAATCCCATCTTGGTCAGGACATCACAGTCATCTATACACCAAAAGAAAAGATGGAAGTGGAAAAATGAAACGATCTATTATAATCATACGTCAATGACAATTTTGGTCAATGCGTAGGAGCTCGTAGGGCCTATACATGTATACTATCATGACTATTAAATATAAAAATTATATAAAACGGCTTCTTTTTAAAGGCAAAATTCATGGCAAATTTCGGTTGTAATTATAATTATCTTAATATAGTTGTGTGTTTGTTCTTTTTGTTGTCTCAAACAAAAATATTGTCCAGTTTTGCCCAGTCGATTTTGGGGACAAACCCGCCCCCCTCCCCCCCACCCCACCCCTCAGATTTATGATATGTCAACCATGGGAGAACAGAAATACACATACCGCTCACATCGGCTTCCTTGGATGGTTTAGCCCATGTACATTGAATAAAACTATACGTCGAGATGATGAGAACGAATGAGTGGATGAAGTCCATGATGAGCCCAAAGTTGAGCTAAGGTGAACGTTCTGGAGAAACCGTCGTGAACTGTGAAAACGAAACGAATGTATTAAACGTGATAGACGGATCATTTTAAAAGAAGGTTTGCAATGATCGTGGCCGTTTACAGGAATAGAACAAGTGATATTGGTCTAAAACTACGTTTTGAATCTCATAAAAGAAAATAGGGGAGACCGGGGATGGAAGTTACACGGGTCAGTTGTTATAGTTCTCAGTGTGCTAAGTTGGAACAAGAGAGTTCGTGCTAACTGACATCTTTATACAGCCTACACATAGCTGTGATGAACTGCCGGTCGTGAGGTTTCTCCGTTGTTTTATTAAAAAGTAAATCAACAAAAACCATTTTTTACAGTTCCAAGTGAATTTTTGACAAAAATTAAAAGTTGTAATAGTTCTTACAACTAAAGGCACATGATGATAGTCTGGTATTGTGAATATAGTACAAGTATGACACTAATGTACCCCTGAGCCATGCCCTGTAATTATGCCTAATGGCTTTGCTACAGTTGATTTTATGTGTAAAATCACCCATGGGGTAGGTTGTTACAACAACCTACCCCATGTCAATGTAACAACCTACCCCAATTACATTACACATGTAAAGTAATTTTGTTTCAATTTTCTGGTGTTAATATTTTGATATTTCTATTATTACTTTAGTCTATTCTAGAGCTCTACTTGATCTACTGTTAACGATACCAAGAAACTGGAAAGTTGAAACAAAATTATGGTATAAGAGATTTACACATTGTCAACTTACCCCGTATGTTTACATATCGTAACAATCTACCCCGTATGGTGTAACAACTTACCCCGTATACGGGGTAGGTTGTTACAAAAAAAATGTCGTCATTAATTAACCTGTAGTTAATCATTGTTTACATGTTTTCAAGTTTTATGTGCCTCAGGTTTTAGCCAACATAATAGGCTAACTACAGACCAAAAATGGAGTGTGTGAGTACTTTCATTAGAATTATCTGGCCCAAAATGTGAATTTTGTAACGTCCATCCCCGGTCTCCCCTATAATAAGATATAAAATTAAAGTTCATTACTAATTACTTTTTTCAAACACGTTTTCCATGATTTATACTGAGCCAAGTTAGTTATTTTCACAAAAGAATAATTACGATGTAAATTTATATGTTTTTTTCATTTTCCCTGGCATCTACCGGATTATTATTTAAAAAAAAAGTGTTTTTGATTATTCTTGGCAGGATTTGCTCTCTCATATCTGACCTTCTGCCTTTGTGAAGGGCGTCATTTGCAACTCAGTATTCAGCGAAACCATTTCTTTAAATGAGACCATAATACTTGTGAATGTTATCTGGAATGTGTCTCAAAGAAATGGCAAACTAGAGAAAAAGACAATGAGAGAGAAAGAGAAAACAACAAAATGTGGACTAATATATGCAGAGAGAGAGAGAGAGAGAGAGAGAGAGAGAGAGAGAGAGAGAAGAGAGGGGCCTTGAATTAAAAAGTGGAAGGATTGTGTTTAATAGTTGACTGAAATGAGCTAGGCAACATGCCTGATAGGTTGAATTTTAGAGCGATCATTAGAATCATTCAGAGCAGCAGGTATTGGTCTTGTTCACAGTATGAATGTTGAGTGACGTTGATAAAAAATATATACAAAGAGAGAGAGGGGGTGAGGTAGAAGGAGAGAAAGGAAAGGGAAATAGCAGTAAATAATAATTATGCAACTTACCATATACATGTTATATAACGATATTCTATTAATTCTATTCGTTTCAAAAGACCTGATTTAGTTTTGTTTTGTTTTGTAATGAAGATAACTTGCATACAATGTTCACTGACTATAGCACTCCCGTCTCGAATATTAATTCATGCATGTACTTAATTTAGATTTTTTTTTTAAATTAAAAAAAACCCCACCAACTTAAGGTCACGCTTTTATGGTACAAAATAATAACAGTTATACAAACGTTTCTTCTGGTAAAAGTCTAAATCCATTATGACAGCCTTTTTACATACACTCTTGTCGCT
This sequence comes from Paracentrotus lividus, assembly GCA_940671915.1. NCBI lineage: Eukaryota > Metazoa > Echinodermata > Echinoidea > Camarodonta > Echinidae > Paracentrotus > Paracentrotus lividus. The sequence goes on along the minus strand of CALNVZ010003432.1, from coordinate 21,827,275 downwards.
AATAGAAATAGAGCCTAAATCATAACGCAAAAAGGGAAAGTGATAATATCTAGATGTTATAACCTATTCTAATAAACTTCCAGTGTTAAATCATTTGTGTGACCTCAACTAAATACACATCTTAAATCGAATCCAATGTTTAAATAAATGTTTACATAAAGCACAAAACCCGTAAAACGCTTTTTAAAGTGTTTCACGGGTTAAAAGCTGTCTCATTTCCGCAAGAAAAGAATAATAGAATGTCGTCAAATCGATTCAATTTGTCATAGAAGTGCTAAAAACGAATAGCAAATATCATCACAATATGGACCTCTTTGCGGAGTTAACACAGAGATGTTGACTGTTATGCAAATTTTATCATGCACCATATAAAGTCAGTATACTTTTGAGTTCGAGCAAACTTGATCAAGTATATTAAATGATTAAAACGAGAGTAGTACTAGAGAGTAAGTAGGCCTATTTGAGTTTATGGGACAGAGAGAAGGATAGAAAGATAAAATAAAGATGTAGAGTTGGGGTTAGAAAATCAGAGAGGAACATTAAAAAATAATAACAAGGAAAAGATAATAAAAGGGAGAGGGAGAGGGAATGAGAGAGAGAGAGAGAGTGAGAGAGAGAGAGGGAGAGAGAGAGAGACAGAGACAGAGAGAGAGAGAGAGACAGAGAAAGACAGAGAGAGACAGAGAGACAGAGAGAAAGAGAGACAGACATACAAAGAAATAGATCGAAGTGAAAAGATATCGAAGAGATGAGATGAGATGAGGGAAAGGGAAATAAGTGAAAATGGGAGAATAGAAAGCCTGAGAGGCACAGAAGATGCAGAATGAAATAAAAACAGAAAGGAAACGAATCAAGAAAGCAAATGTTCTAATGGTTTACAAAAACATAATGATGAAGAAAAGGAAGGTAATGGAAGATAATAAATGGTAAACAATAAAACATGACAGGTACTCTGTATAAAGTAATTATTGTATGACTCAACAGTCATGTCAATAGTTTAATCAATCGATGAGAATAGTATTGTGGCGGGGCTTTACAAAGGATGACATTGTGTACACCCCAACTTTTACCACAAGGGCCTGTTTTTGTTGAGTATACAAACAACACAAAGAAGAACAGCTATCGAACGAATCACAAAAGATACAAATTATACACAGTCATTGATAGTGCAGATGAATATCATTAGTCTCTATTAGTCAATGAAATATATGCCTTTTAAATATAATAAACGGTATTATCCCATCCAGTGGGGGGTCCAGGCGGTGCACAATAGGCGGGGGTCCCTCTATTTATTATTATTGTTATTATTATTATTATTTTTTTTTTGTTGTTTGTTTTTGAGAATGCATATGTCAATTTAGCAATCTGGATCTAGATAGAAAACAGATGTCATTCCCTCTATTTCCAAATCCTGGCTCCGCGGATACTCTTTAAACATTATCTTCACATAATGTACATAAATAAAAGTACAAAATTTGAATAAGTTCATAAAAAAAAAACTAGATAAAAAAAAAAAAAAAAAATACTGGCAGACCATTTTGAAAAGTCGTATCTGACGATATTAGTTTTCTTGCTTAAAAAGATGAAGTAGGCGTGTAAAAGATCTCCCAAATTGCCTTTGATATAATTTTTTACCGATATCAATGTTATCCAGATCGATTCTGCATAAATAATTCTTCAAAAGTGTATCACTGAGCTGTTGAAAGATATCCATATGAAAATGAGACCCCTATGAAATAACCTGTAGGCCTACTGCATGCACAATGAAAATACCCCCACAAATAAATGACAGTAATGATATAAAAGTTGCAAAAGAATTCTCGATTAATAAATCCAATTCCTATAAGACAAAAAAAAAAAAAATAAATAAAATAAACTTTTTAAAACAAGGAACGGAACTTACCCGAATTTGGCCCAGTAATCACTCTACAACCAATAAGATGTTACTAACTCGGTGCTGGATAAGACGATACTTGTTTTGAGCATACAATGTCTGAAAGTAGGTACACCCCAAACAAAGCGTAGTGATGCGAGTATGTGTGAAAGGGATATTGGGGAGATAGGGGGAGGTGGAGATCATACAAAAAGGGCTGCAGCAAGGGGCCGGGCATGGAAAGTGTCACCTATATCGAAAGGATTTGTTTTCCTCGAGGGAAGGATATTTTTCGAGACAAGGGATTTCACTTCCCTAGGTGACGATAGGGTACATGCAGGTAATATGGGCCCCCTAAGCTCATTTGCCTAATTTGCATAAAATTACAAAATGACACACAGTCTATATTTTTGTTTATATGAATCAATAACTACTGCTCTAACTTTTATTGTGAAGAAAAACAATTACCACCAACCCCCCTGTCTGCAATATTCAAATGTTGACGTCATCACCAAAGTGCCCATATTAGATAGTACTACTTGTCTTCTCTGCCCCCCCCCCTTAATCTTAAAACAGTCCTGATGCCGCCTTTCTTTTGAGAGGAAATCAAGGAGAGATTTAAAAGTAGAAACCTTTCAAGTTGAACTAAGTCTGGTAAGAGCGTCACACAAAGGTGCGATATCAAGTCAAGCAGGTAGATAAAGAGGATTAAAGGGGGTACTCAGATGTACTCAGGGAGGATAAATAACGGCAAGGTTGGACAGTAATTGGACCTGGTTTACCTTGATGAATGGAATTATTTACGAATTAAAGTATTTGAGGTTGTATTCTTTCCATTTCAGATCATTTGTTACATCTTTGTCTGTCTCCCGTTCTTCACCATATCCTCTGTGTAATGTCTCCATCTCTTATCTCACTTTCTCTCAACCCCTCCCCCCCCCCTCTCTCTCTCTCTCTCTATAAACTTTCCTTGTTGATACATTGTGTCTCAGCTTTAGGCTTTCCATCAAATAACAATGTTTATTCTGTAGAAGATCTTCTTTTAAACACGCCTGTGACAAAGAAGGAATCTAAAACGATCCAATATATTGATACAAAATATTCTTTATTTTTTATTACACATGCATATCAATGCAGAATCAGAAACATCAAAAACCATACACATCTTCCTTCACGTCGATTTCTCCATAAGAATAATTAGTACTAATCAGGCCAACACTTGGTGTTGTATTCTAATTAAACAAAGCATATTAATGATATTATCTAAAACGGCCCCACAATAATTTTACATTGACAATTTCAAAGGAATATATCACCTGGGTAGAATTTTTAACATTTAGGCAGTTTTAGATAGAGTGGAAACTATTAAACATTACCAAATGACTTTTACATAGTACATTAAATTTATATTGTAAGAATATATTGAAATAGGGACTAACAATTCATAGAGAGAGTATTTGAAAGAGAGCATTAATCTCAACAAACTGAACCATTAATTAATTTGTCTAAGCCTTATAAAATTGTAAAATAAATACAACAATATACTATTAGAAATTTAGATTGTTTGCAACCAATGGCATTATCCTGCAAATTTCTTTATTTTCTTTTAATATATATTCTCCTTTACATGATCCTAATGTTTGATAGGTTTGTCAAACAGAGGTAGAACTATGATGTCATACCCTCTAGGTTTCAAAATTATATTTCAAGTTTTTAATCAACTACACACATTCTCATTTCTATAAATCAAATTAAATTGAGGAAGAGAGATCCAATAGAGATGAGCAAGATAAGAGATAAAAGGAATAATATAGAGACAAAGATATTAAAAAAAAGGAGGGAAGAAGAAAACAAAAGAGAGATGAAGAAACAATTCCAAGGAGAAACATCTTGAACATGTCATTTTCAATGATTATAGCAATATTCTTAACATACATATATCAAGTTACATCTTATCTTATAAACATTACTCATATATAGTCTTTGTCATTATATATATAGATACACATATGCAAATGCAAGTTGAGTATAAACCATTTACTTATTATTGCATCCATCATTGATTTTATGCCACTGCAAAAAATCCATTAAAAATGAGAGGAAAAGAGATACTACGTATACTTTCATTTCGTTGTCAAGTACTTTTTCACAACCAATGCACATACATATATTTCTCATTATTTGTAGCACATCCACAAATATCACTTTAAAAAGTCCACTTTTCCCACCAAGAACATATTATGAAAATAACATTGTACAATATCATGTACATGTATAAAATCTCTTCTTTTTTGTTATTTTTGTTTTAGAATTAATATCTTGCCTCTAGCTATACAATGATATAATATTACATTACGTTAATGAAACTTAATACAAAAATTGAGATTTTATACTGAATACAATATAAAACATCTACTTCATGTTTAAATAAGATTTTTTTTTCTGAGACTTAAAACTCAAAGTGTGTGCCTGTTATAAGAGGCAAAGGAAATGCTTAATTTAAAAGAGTATTTTAAATGGAATGGAAAATAAATTGTTGAAAAAAAACACAAGATATTGTTTATACTGCCACAACAGTCATACATTTACATTTATGAAAGAAAAACATATGTGTACTTCTCCTTTTGTACTACAATATGCTTCTGACATAATCAGAATATTGTTTTGCTAATTCCTAATCCCACCACTTCCAGAGTTTGTTTTTTCTTCACATTTTTTTGACAACCAAATCTGTATAGTGATTGGACGAATGAACTATTACCCAAAAAATTACAATTTAGGCTTTGTCAAATGACCTTGAAATATCATGATATGTAGCTCCACTATTCAAGATTTCTTGCGGGAATAAGAGAAGGGGTAGGATTGTATTTTCTTGTTCTTTATCAAACAGACAAGCATCGCTTTGTTTATTAATCTTTCAATCATTGATGGAATGTGAAAAAGAGAATTTGAATATAAGAGTTGTAGAAAAAAAAAATTCTGAAATAATAGCACAATATTTGAAAAAGACCCCAACTGACTCCTGCTTTGCATATTGAAGCTCCATAGCAATCATAGTCAAACTTGAAGTTAAAGTAAAGATTATTAATTTATGTATACCACTAATATAAAATAGGGATAAATATACAAATATCTCAGCTGTAAATATATACTTGAACCACTATGCAAGTTATTATAGAAAATGGAACTAGATGTATCATAATGACAAAAATGAAAAATAAAGAAATGGAACTCCGCTAAATTTTTATATAATGAATGGAATCATTTTAAAGTAGTACCATTCAGAGGATATAAAATTAAATGAAAGTATTAAGATATATAAATGATGAATATATGAAAGTACTTAAATACAACGGATTAGAACTTTTTTCCTCCCCCCCCCCCCCCCCATTAATTAAATTAAAGTTAGGAAAGATAGAAATATACATTGAGGGGTCTACATGCTTTTGGGCAGTTGCACCTTTTGTCAAAATTTCCCAATTAGACACACTGGCAAGCTTAATTACTTGAAATTTTGAAGATAATGTTATATATCGAGCTTTAGAGGAAATTCTGGCAAGAGAATCTGTTATAAAAGAAAATCAATATATGATTTTGATAAAGTTGGGTATATATGAATGCCAAGTCCATTCAGAATTCCGGCCACAAAAGGGGGAAATACAGCTATCATAAATAACATTCCTGTTCTATATTTGATTTATATCAGGATGAAGATTTCTTACCATTTCAGATCATCATTATTAGTAGAATTTGAATGCAAAGAACAAATACGATCTCATCACAAGAAAAAAAAATCAATGCATTACATCTCAACACATTAAAACATTTGGACATATTTGCTTACTGTTTTGAATCCAGGTTTAATGCCATTTCGTTGCTTGTGAAGATATAAGAATGTTGCTCAAACCACATCACGAACATTTTTATTCATGAACTATTAGATCTCTGCAACATAGCTTAATAACTAAGCAAAAAACTAGGGAAGGGGAGGGCTGGTAAGTTGATTCTGCCATATCTTGGGATGGATATAAAAAAGGCAATTTAAATTTAGTAATTACAGGTATTCATTAGGTAGACCTTTGAGGTAAGGTATTGCAGGCTGAATCAGATGTAGATACAGTGAAAAAAGGTTCTTGACAGTTAAACTCTTATCAAGATTTTTTCATTTCATTTCAATGACTGACAAGTAACCAATCATAAGTGCTTTTTTTTTTTTTTTTCTTTTTTTCTCACAAAATTTGCAATTGATCAAATAACCTAGAAAACCCTAATGCCCAAGATTTAGTAGATGTGGATTTATTTTACTAACATTTTCACGATAAGATTTGGATAGCAGCTGTACTGACCCTTCATGATATTGCAAGTTTGCAGGAAATCATACTCTCATTGAGGTACATGCATGAACTGCAATATATTTCTCTTACCTTCTTGTAACATACAAATGACATATTGGTGAAACATATATTGCAGTTGCATGTGGAGAAGATTCCCTGCATACAACATCCAATCATTTAGACTTAATTGATGCAATTAAAGTTTTCAACGTTATAAACATGACAACAGTAGGGTAAGTTGCTATTGTGATGAACTCTGTAGAAATGGTGTGTGTCAGCAATATCAATCAATATCACCAAAATCAAGACATCGCTGAAACCTGTAGACAAAGACCACCTTTCTACAGGTATCACCTCATGACAAATTTGATGTTCACGGTCATAGTGACATCCTTGAGGTTTCACTCACTTATATTGTCACAGCTCGATGGCCCGGATACCCTATTGCTCCAGAGGATTGATTCATTTTTAGAAAGAGGACATTCTACCAAAGCCTAGAACAATGATGTGCAAAAACTTTGCCCATGTTGCACACCTGAAGACACTATTGTCTGGACAAAGGGGTCAAGAACTGTTTACATACAGAGCAGGATTAATGACACTATTCCTTCAGAAGCAAACATCCCTGAACCTGTAGTCAAAGACTCCATCCACAGTAGCTGACCTGACTGCTTCAGGAGTTACCGGATGGATTGGCGAGGTTGGCTGCTATGTGCTGCATAAGGACCTGACCAAACTTCTTCTGGTGCATGTCGATGTTGTCAATGTGCTTGAAGAGTTTGTCGCTGTCGATGGTGATGGGGATGTTGGTGAGGAACTGAGCTGCCTGGATGAAGTCCATGTTCAGTAGGGTGTCCTCGTAGAGTGATAGGATACCTGAAAGAATCCAGGAAATAAAACATTGCAGGGTTTTATGTTAACCAAGATGAACATAATCACTAAAGGGTTTTCATTTGTCTTGCAACATACTATGGTCAACAAGGAAATTACTAGCTTACAAGTTCACAGGCTTTTGAGTGCTGCTGCAACTCATTATCAAGTGAAGCTGCAATCGCTTCATCATAATCAAGAGTCTCAAGTTTTTAATAAAATTTGTCCAATAGGCATGTGTATATCTGTGTATTGCATTATTCAAAAATGTTTTTGACATTCAATATAATATAAAGCTTGAAACTTAAATTATTTCCATGAACCTTGTAAGTGGCCTTGATAAACAAAAGATTCATTTTAATTTACATTTCTGGGCCCCGTTGCATAAAGAGCTACTATAATAGTAACTTTGCCATCGATAGTAACTACCATGGTAACATTGCCTGACAGCCAATCAAAAATGCAGTATTTCATGAAAGTTACCAATGATGGCAAAGTTACAATAATATTGATTCTTTATGCAACGGGCTCTGATCATTGGAAGTGTGTTGCTGTTGTTGTTTTTAGTCTTACGGTGATGTCATTCATTATGTGAAAAGTTACATTCTTGACAAAGAGCATTGGCCCAAATTCACAAAAGCCGCCTTACTCTTAAGCCTGGCTTAAATCTGTGGTTTAACTATGGCTTGCTAAAAGGGAATCAATCTGTCTATGTTGCATGTTCCTATCACCTTCATTGAATTCTGGAATCATGTTTTAATTGTAAGGAAAACTTTTGTACTTATCATTCCCAAGCAGTTTTTAATAGTTTCACTACCAAAAAATTATGATGAATTGAACATCTACTTTTCGGGATTGATTCCCTTTTAGCTGGCTGTATTTAAACCACAGATTTAGGCTAGGCTTAAAGTTAGGCGGCGTTTGAGAGTACGGGCCATTGTCTAACCTAAAGCTGATTAATCTGTTAAGAGAGAATAAGTTACTTTTCTAAGTTTTGTGAGTGGAACAGATAATCAAAATCAAAAGATCAATTTCATGAAAATTCTGATCGTTGACAGACGAAGAACATTATCTTACCTAAAGCTGTCCTGAAAAGCAGTTCTTCTCCATCTCTGAAGAACACATCCCATACTCTGCAGGCCACGTCCAGGGGTAAGGACTTGCTGTAGAGAGTGTACATCCTGCATGGTAAGGGCAATAAGATATAAATAAATTCAGTTTTGAAGCTGTGTTTTTTTAAAGCCAATACGAACCAGGAGCCACCTCAAGTCCTCAACTACTCAATTCTGCCCTGATTTCTAACCCATAATGCAACATCCCGAGCAGTGTAGTCTTATAATACAGGCCCACTTGAATGATAACACACTAACTTACTACTTAATACATTCATACCCCAATAAAAATGTTAACAAGTTGCAAAGCAAGTTCTTTTCCCTTCAAAACATTTTAGTTTCCTTGTTTCGAATCAAATTAAAGGCTATTTTATTCACTCTAATATCTCAAAAGGTATATTTCAAGACTAGCTATTTATAACACACAGTCAATGACAGTGTTCATCAGTTCGCTCTCGCTTTAATGTGATTTCTAAACGGGGGCTTCATGCATGCATAACAAAAGAAAATGTATGCGCTTACAAAGCAACGTGCACCTACGGCTATGGCTGCCATTAGTAACATTGCTCTGAAGTCAGTTTGGTGTATAAAAACAACATGAAAGTCAAGCTGAACAAAACACAAGGATTGTATCATGTCATGACTTTGGCATATTGATTATGTCTTAAAGGACTCATCCGGGCTGGAGTTTGCATTATTAGAAAAATAAAGTAAAATAAAAAAAAGCACAACACTGAAAATTTCATCAAAATCGGATAAGAATTAGCAAACTGATGAATTTTCTTAGGTTTTGAATTTTTTTAGGAAACAGTTCTTCAAACTGGCAAACTGACGATGTCTCAGTCCCCCTACTTTCTTTGTATTTTATTGTATGAAATACCAATTATCAAGATTTTCTGCCCCAAGGACATAAAAACAGGGATTAATCCTTGTGGAATGTTCAAGGTCACAAGTGCTTTTACTTATTTCAGTATGAGGGACAGATTTTCTGTATACGCAATATATGAAAAAATGAGATAAATAGGATTTCATATAATAAAATACACAAGAAGTAGGGGGACTGTGACATCATCAGTTTGCTCATTTGAATATTCAAATATTCAAATGAGACAATGAGACAATTGTCTAGAACTGTTTTACCCAAAACAGTCAATACCTAAAAAATGCATAACTTTGTTATTTTTCATCCGATTTTAATGAAATTTTCTGTGTTGTGCTTGATGAATTTTACTTAATTTTACAAAACTTTTTCATTTCAGCCCGGAGTCCTCCTTTAATTTTTTTTTGGTTATGTAATAATGGTCATTAAAATGTGGTTTGAAAAACAAATACAAAATCTCACAATGACATAAAAAGTAAAAAAAAAACACCGAAAAAAACAGGTATTCCTCAGCTTGTGAAATAAATACATTTTTGTTACTTTACATTCTCAAATGTATTGAATGCCACATTTAACAGGTCAGTTTCTACATAAGTCTCTTTTCTTTGAGTATTTATGATTCCGTACGAAAATACTTTTTTACTAAAGCCTTTTACAGTCAAATCATTCTGTGCCTGTGTGAGCAGCTTAGAGCACACAAACTGCAAAGGCTGGTGATGTTTAAACAGCTACATGTACCGTACACACATAGCAAGAATATGACGTCTGGATCGTTAGTCTTAAGAAGTTCATGCTCCATTCATGTCAACTACAATGACATGGATCAATAACTTTTATGACTTGGCACATCATTTTCAGCAACAGCAGGGGCCACAGAATTTTCATTGAAAGTGTGGGGTTAAGTAGAAAATGGGGGGGGGGGATATATACGTGAACAAGTATGATATTATAGTCTTTTTGATTTAGAGGGGAAAAACTAAATAATGTTGAAGGATTCTCACTATATTAAGAGAACAATATTCTCTGAAGATGCCCTGACTTTCCCCGATGGATTTTCAAAATAAATGTATTTCAACATATTTTAACCTATAATAATATGTTGCAGCAAACAACAGATTGACAACTTCTTATAAAATTCTCTGACTTTCCCCTGATGTTGAAGCCTTTTATTTTCAACTTTGCTGACTTCTCCCTGAATCGCAGGTTATCCTGGTAGAGTGGAAACCCTGTAATGATGGTTAATATCCACTCGGTCTTAAAGCAGTTGGTCCAATTTTCTGATTATCTAATACCAAATGGGCTGAACCCATTTGGTCTATGAACAATTTTGTCTAAGTTCGCCGTGATCTAAAACATACTTGGTCTAATGACCACTTGGTCAAATTGCCAATTCGTCTAATAGCCAAATTGTCTAATTGCGTTTTCGTCCCGATTGAATATTATGAGTTTGTTACTGGACCAAATGGTGTAAGACCAAGTGGACATTAGATGAAATGGACATTAGACGAAGTGGACATTAGACCAAATGAAAATTAGACAAAATAGTAAATACGCAAAGTGGCAGTTAAATCAATTAGTAATTAGACAAACTGGTTGCAAACGAAATGGATTTAGACCATGTGGGATGAGACCAAATGGGCATTAGTCAGAGTGAGTTTAGACGAAATGGCAATTTACCATGATGAGGCGATATGACTTACCAGTCAATAATGTACAGATCAGGTGAGATACCCAGCTCATCAAAATGAGCAAAGAGGCGGGGTAAACTGTCCTGGAAATACTCTTCAAAGGAACTGAAATATGATTGCATCTATGGAAAAAAATGGAAGAAAAACATTTGGATAATACTAAAAAACAATACTATTATTTATAATGTGCTTTTCCCATAGCAACCCAAAGCCCTTTACAGTATATCATTACCCTGTTCATTGAATTCTATTCCATACCGGTGACTGAACGGAATCATTCTCCCAGGTACCATTTACACCTGGGTGGAGTGAAGCAAATGTAGATAGTATGCCTTGCCCAAGGGCATAAGTGCCGGTGCCGGGAATCGAACCACTAGTGATAAGACGACTAGACTACAACACTTTTACACATTTAAGAACAACACACTGTAGTGAAACTTTCAACAGGGTTGCATAAAACTCCTCATTAATGGAAACTCTACAGTCTGTGTCAAATAAAATGGTACAGTTGGAAAACATTTTTTTATAGCATGAAGATTAATTACAACCTGGTCTTGTTTGGTATTTTTATAAAGCAGGAAAATCAGACTTTCTTCTGCAATTTTTTTCATAACATTTGGTGCAGTATTTTTTGAGATATGACTAATTTTCTATAATCAAGAAAAATAAATTTTTCGCACACCGTCCCATGCCTTTGTGTATGATTTCGCATAATGACCGTGAATTCGGTGCTCCAGAACAATAAGGCGTGCGTACTTTCGATTTGTTCTCGTTGCACAAAACTTAGCATAACTTTTGTTTTACGAAAGCAAATTATACAGGATGAAGCGCATAAACAAGAAAAATCTTTTGGCTTTTAATTTGATATCACAAACACACATTATATGAAAAGATTTTACACCTAAATGATTTTTTTCCCTGACTGTACCATTTTTTTTTAACACAGACTGTACTATCAACTATCAATGGTACCTTACATGGTAACAATGCTCTACAGCCAATGAAAATGCTGGATTCTGTAAGTTAACATCGATAGAAAAGTTACCATCAAACGTAAATTTTAGGCAACATGGCTCATAGATGAAAATAAAGAATGAAAACAGAACCCCACTCAGGTAATATACAACGAGATATATTATAGATATAGTTAGAAATGTAACATATATCAAGATTAGTTTAGAATTTAGTTAAAACAAGAAAGAAATTATTTTGCAGGTCCAAGAAAACAGACATTTGATAAGAGATGTCTGCAAAGCAAACTTGACAACAAAATTATTAAGTAGAAAGAATACTTTTTAATGAAGAAATTGTGATTTGACTTGAATAAAGGAGGTTTAAGGAAAAGACAAATAAAATTAAAACACAAAGTAAAGTATATAGTTTCTATCAAAATCATATGACAGATGGAATTAATTTCTAGATTTGGACTTTCAGTGAAATAAAAGTTTTATTTGATGCTGAGGTTATTTAGCTGGGTTTATTCATTCCTCTCCATTTTTAGAACTCTAGATTATTATTAACTACTCCAGCAAAAGAAACACCATCAAACTACAATAATCATAGGACTTACAATTTGTTGATCAAGCCTAAAGAAAGCTAGCTGGCAAGACTTGTTTAGCAAGTTGGCGAAGCATATGAAAGCATCAGCTACATCTAGATACAGCAGAAAGACGGCTGCGATGAACGACATTCCTTGCACCTACGATCAGAGGGGAAAAAAAAGAGGATAAAAATTATTTACAAATTCTTCAGATATACAAGACAAATGTCACTGTATATTCTATGTACAATATCTATAATTTAATAGTCCTTGTATGAATTGCTGATCATTTATTTGGATTTTAATATGGTTTCCCCTTTACATCAGCTCTGATATATATATATATATATATATATATCTACCTATTTTCGTCCTTAAGGCAAATTTCTTTGTTTCCTCCTTTTATATCGCCCCAACTAACCCTATCCCTAACCCTATAGAATTGGTGTTAAGGGGAATTTTTCGCCTATAGAAAGTCGCTCAGGGGAATCCTGACTGAATAAAGCTATTGTTCTCAGTTCCCCTTAAGGCCCGTTTTAGTAAGATATATATATATATATATATATATATACTCTTCTGTTATTTTTTGGTTGTAAACTATGTTTTATTGTATACTGTACATACATGTATGGTATGCATATTTTTATGGTTGAATAAATACATAAATTGAAATTGCTTTTTTACTTACATATCCCACATCAGGTCTGTAGCATGCATATGCTCCTAACACACCGTGGAGCATATCGAAGTAAGGACCTCCCTGTAAAATAACACAAATAACAAATCAGAATTCAGGGTCTTTAACAAATCTCACTTTAAAGAGGTTAGGTTAGTGGTTTTCAACTTCTGGTGACCCCATGGACAAAACCACTCCAAGACTTTCTTTCTTGGGCAATTTGACACAAGGCTAGCAATGACTTTTCTTTGGACGCATCATCCATGATCCATCTAATCGTATGCTTCAGTTTAATAGTAGAAGTCCACTCAATCCTGTGGAAACTCCCAAATCGTCCACTTAATCCTGTGGCAACTCCCAAATTTTCAAATTACCCCCCCCCCCAAAAAAAAATAAATAAATAAATAAATAAAAAAAATATCACAATTATGGATTTGATTTATTTATCAGACCGAGACACTATTTTCATGATAAACTTTTTTCTCTAACCTAACCTTTGTCAGTCTCTGTGCCACATAAATGTAAAGCTCTACAGTACATAAAGAAATTACTCTTGATGGTCAGGATTTTTTTTGTGTAATAACTGACAAGGGTTGTGCCAGCAATTTAGTTCTTGAATGCTCATAGTGGCGGATCCAGGCGGAGGCGCAGGGGATGTATAACTGTATCACAATTACTTGGAGAAAGCTTAAAATCAGAAAATTTTGGCGGGTCACCCCCTTATCGGGCCTGACGCCTCCTCTATTTTCAAATCCTGGATCCGCCACTGGCTGACATGTCTAATTTACAACCCAATAATTGTGTGCTTATCTAAACATTTATTCATAAAGACAATCAGGAATTACTCAAGGCCTTTTAATGGGCCTCTTTATATCCATACATGAAGCACATACAACAAAGATTCATAAATTAAGGCTATGCAACAAAGATTCATACATTAAGGCTCTGTTTGTATTTCTACAACACAGCACTCCATGCCCAGCACCTCATTCAACATTGATTGCACTCGATTCTGTCATGTTTACCTTCTGAAATATACATAAATGTGGGAATGTCCTTGCTACGTCAAGCTTTATGACATCAACGCTGTTCTCTCGACTGGCAGCATGAACTGGGTAAGGTCAGAGAAAGAGGAATAAAAAGAGATTAATTATCCTCAATCTAGACCTATTAATGAAAATGGAGACAAATGCTGATGCCTCCATATACATTGTAACAGGCAGCAAAAAATAGGTGAGAACAGAAAACGAGGGATAAAAAGAGATTAATTACCCTCAAATCTAGACCAATTAATTAAAATGGAGATGCCTCCATATGAAGGATATCTAAATGATGTAAAAACAGCTCATGTTTACTGATATACATGTATATGTAGGAATTATTTTAGAGGGAAGTTATCTGTATCATACTACCATATTCATTTCATTTTTAAGGTTATTCATGACAGAAAAATATACTGAAGTCAAAAGGAGCCTGAGCTTTCGAAAAAATATATTGACACAAGTTTATTATTTTTCTAATCATAAATAATACTTTCCAGTGTGATTTAAATATCACAATTTCTCTTTCTTTCTTTCTTTCTTTCTTTTCTCTTTCTCTCTCTCTCTCTCTCTCTCTTTATGTTGTTACTGTAATTATCTGCAAAATCTCCATTATCAAGTTGGCAATTATGTTTTCATGTGATGTCTTCATATACATTGTAACTGGCAGCATCCACTAGGTGCTCAGATGGAAAAACAAAAAAGAAACAGATCAAATATCCTCAAATCTAGACCAATAAATGAAAACGGACATAAACATTAATTCCTCCATATAACTGGCAACACGAACCAGATGAGGTCAGAAAAAGAGGGATATAAACTGATTAACTATCTTAAAATCTAGACCAATTAATTAAAACGGAGACAAACGCTGATCAATTGTAACTGGCAGCATAATCTAGATGAGGTCAAAGAAAGAGAGCTATAAACTGATTAATTCCTTCAAATCTAGACCAATTAGTAAAATGGGGATGCTTCCACATGTTATGTTTACTGATA
The DNA here is from genome assembly GCA_940671915.1 of Paracentrotus lividus. Classification (NCBI taxonomy): domain Eukaryota; kingdom Metazoa; phylum Echinodermata; class Echinoidea; order Camarodonta; family Echinidae; genus Paracentrotus; species Paracentrotus lividus. Next base: position 21,812,263 of record CALNVZ010003432.1, on the reverse strand, counting down.
TACATACATGTAGGAATTATTTGAAAAGGAAATTATCTGTATCACACCCCCATATTCATTCATGACAGAAAAGTGCAAGTGTATTATTTTTCTTATCATAAATACAACTGTCCAGTGTGCTTTCAATTTCATAATTTTTCTTTTTTTTCTTAATGTTCTTTTTTTTTTTTTTTTGTTGTTTGTTACTGTAATTACCTACAACATTCCATTATGAGGGAGTAAAGTTAACTTGGTATGGTGATTATGTTCTTATATGTAGGCCTATACTTTGTCTTCAATATGAACCTTGATCAATCAACCTTCCACATTTCAGTTTTGGTCAAACATTCTTACAAATGTATTATTCACATCTATCATTTTTAGTGTATTTCAGTAATATTTATAAAGGGCTGTGATTTTACATGAAGAAACACCTGCTCTAATCAATCATCTCAAAGAGAGTAAATGATTTATAACTTTTCATACATGTAAGCAAAAATTTAAATTTAAAAAAACAAGTTATATTGAAAAATTGAAAAGCAATACTCATATGGCGCCATTATTACCAAATACATTAAAATCAAGTTACTGCACTTCACATGTTTAAAGGTAGTGTCATCCTTTTTCACAAATTGCGAAAACTTATGCAACTTGGCATAACTTTATAATATGATCAACCTGTACTGTCTATTCAATCTTACTGTCATAGGTTGCCTAGATCAGTTAAATGAAACGAAAATCTGACTACCAATCTAGACCAGCTCTCTATCAACATCGTTGATATTACAGCGCGTGCAGCACAAACCACACACAGCAATATACACATGGTGCATCAGCGTGCATTATTCTCTGCGCTAACGGTCAATGGTTCGCACCGTACGGTATATATTTCGAGGTTCAAAAAAATAGGAATGAATTTTGATAATCGCAATATAATGACAAACATACACATTTGAGCTTAATCATGTTGTGGGAAGATATAGTCATTGATATACTACTATATCCTCTCAAAAACTAGAAATGTAATATTTTTGCCTGCAAAAGGATGACACTACCTTCACATGTTTAACACAGACAAAAGTATTTTTATCATGACATCATACTGTCAACCTTACAGCGGGGTACCACTAAATTTATAAAAAATCAAAACCCCAATAAACTATACAAAACCATTCCATATAATACATGCTATGATTTTCTCCCAGTACTTTTGCTGGAGTGCTTGTGAGTGCTGTAAGACACATGTAGTTTTCGGTAAGTGAATTTGTCTGAGCTGAAATGAAATCATGACGGGTTAACTCATATTCATGCCTGTAAATGTCATTGGCATCTAAATTGCTCACCAGGTGGTGTTGCATTAGCTCAAGCTTGCAAAATAGCGCGCTATCTCTGATCCGATGAATTAGGTCGATCACAGAATATCAGGTTTTTCTCTCAAATAGGCATGCTAAATTGGGCGAATTCAAGTTATCTTGGGCTATTTCCAAACTCAAACTAGTTTTGCAGTTTAACTTCGAAATAGCGCGCTGAGTGTTGTTACACTAACCTGAAACCTGCACTGTAAGCCCAATCCAAACATGCACATACATGTATTGGGCTTGTTTGTGCAAGCTCAGGTCAGGTCAGGTCGAAAACTAAATCTCAAGATTCAGCTCAGGCTAGTGCATCATCAACATTGCGCTTCACTGATTTTTGTTTTTTTTCCCCCAACGATCCACCTCTCAACATTCTATTTAGCTAACTTGAGCTGGTGGAGAGCTGCTACTGATCATGGAAAGAGTGTACTATTTCTTGTACACTACCTTTCTAGTCAAACTATAATCTGGTTTGTGCAAAGTGGTGTTATACAAGGCATTAATGTCCCATGCATTTGTTAGATTAATAAAGAAGTTTTTTTTTCCTTTGCGATATCAATTCATCACACAGAGAAATGCTTATAGTATCTCTTACATGATAAAGAACTTCCATATTAGATGGTATTACTGTTCACTACATGTTGTAATATCCTCGGATAGTCTGAAGTTATTATACAAAAAATCAATGCCCGGTAATTATAGGTACAATGCATTATGCTGTTTTACTTTGTATATCCATTACTCCTGCAGGGAAATGATATACCATTACTTGTACCTCATTACTAAAAATAAGAACCTTTGATTGCATGAAAACAAAAGCTTCTATACAAGGAATTAATGATGGGTATTTATATTCTTCAATTGTAATATTACTCTGCTGATTTCGTTTCGATATCAATTGTTCAAAGAATGAAATACTTGTCCTATTTTTGTATCCCTTATTTACATCGAGTAATGTAAAGTGCTGTAATACAATGAGGAATTAACGCTAATTGATACATGTACCTTATAGAAATAATAAACTAATCTGTACCCACCCCCTGAATCACCATTGTATATATCTTTAAGTTTATAGTTCCTTTCACATTAGAAACTTTACTCAGACCTATGCATGAAGTGGGCAAAGCACATTTGGTTTCTGCAACAGGAAACTAGAAACAGGATATGGTTTTGACAAAATGAATACAATCATTCATGAATACACTGGGACATCATGTGATTTACAAGCACTAGGTAATAATTTACCGGTATTGTAACAGAAATAGAACTTGCTTGATGTATAAAGCTGAAAGAGAAATTTATATTTCTCCATGGGAATCAGCAGATTTGACTTTGCCTACAGGTATCCAAAAGTGTTGTATACAAAAAATGTTAAAGGTTTTGGCAATAGAAATGCCATATGACGGCCGAAAAAGGTTTAAATTTGTTTGGACCAGGAGAATGTAAACAAACCAATTACAGAACTATCAGGAAATCACATTCACAGGAGCCAGATGGTGTAGTGCTTAAAACCTGGTGGGGACAAATAAGTAATTTTTTTTTTTATACATACTGTTGGCTTTTGCTGTGAGTAGCTCATTTCTCGAGCATCTTAACAATTTAATCCAACCTAATCGTACATTACAAGTCTTGAAGAAAGTTTGTAAAGAACTGGTTTGCATCTGTGAATAAAAGTCATCTTTTCCCATATTACCAGAACTCACTTAATAGCATTAATTAAAAAAAAAAAAAGATAAACTTTCAGGTTACTTACTTTCTTCGAGACCAATGCCTTCTGACTCTGACTCACTACACATCTTGATTTTGTCTTTGGCACGGATAAGGAAGATTTCAAACAATTCTAATAGAAGAGAAAATAGAGAAACATTGGTGAACACAATATGAAGTAATTCAAAATGGTCGTTGCAGTTTCTAAGTTCTGTCATATAGCTATCTTTTTTTTTTTTGCCACAGCAAATTGGAATGGGTTTTTACTTCTGATTTTGTTCAAATATAGACACTCTCTCAGCAACTTGTATGGTCTATGGAGGGCAGACTGCAGTCTTACAGATCAGACCCTCTGATACATCATACCTTTCCAGGGTTTGTGCCTTCAAATCATAGGAGGTTGGGGGAGGGGTGTTCCTACTCATCATGAATAATATTGAGTTCATTCTTGGTGGCCAGCATCCAGGCATGCCCTCTGATACCCTGCCCCAGGGTGGGGTAAGGAGGGGTCAGGGCGGGGTCAGTGTGTAGGTGTGGTTGGGGAGGGTGTTCCTCCTTACCGTGAGTGATATTGAGTTCATTCTTGATGGCCAGCATCCAGGCACGTCCTCTGATACCCTGCCTAGGGTGGGGTAAGGATGGGTCAGGGTGGGTCAGTGTGTAGGTGTGGTTGGGGGAGGGTGTTCCTCCTAACCGTGAGTGATATTGAGTTCATTCTTGATGGCCAGCATCCAGACATCCCCCTAATACTTGGGGAATCTCCTGCCATCAGAGATTGGTAGGAAGGGAGGAGGGTGGGGTAAGGGTTGGGTAAGAAGGGGGGGGGGCAGGGGTGTTTCTGCTCACCATGAGTGATATTGAGTTTGTTCTTGATTGCCAGCATCCAAACACGCCCTCTGATACTTGGGGGGGGGGGAATTCCCTGCCCCAGGGTGGGGTATGGATGGGGTAATGTGGGAATCAGGCGGGTCAGGTTGGGGTGAGATTAGGGGAGAGGGTGTTCCTACTGACCGTGAGTGATACTGAGTTCATTCTTGATGGCCAGCATCCAGACACGCCCTCTGATACTAATGCTACAGTCACACAGACACTTGCGTTTAGTTACGTTTTTTGTTGTTTTATCCTCATTTCATCTTCTATTCTATCATTTCTTATGTATTTTTTGTTTTATTGGACAAACAAAATTATCATTATTTCCACTGCTGACTCTGACGGAAGATATCCATGGGATCCGTAAAAAAAAGGAAATTTTTGGACGCAACACCGGACGTAACTCAACAAAGTGTCTGTGTGACTGTAGCATTAGGGAATCCCCTGCCCCAGAGAGGGGTAAGGATGGGTCACAATAGGGTAAGGGTGGAGTGAGAGGGGTGGGGTGTTTCTGCTCACCATGAGTGATATTGAGTTCATTTCTTGATGGCCAGCATCCAGACACGCCCTCTGATACTTGGAGGAATTCCTTGCCACCAGAGATCCCCGTCTTCTTGTGCTTCTTACTGTAAGACAATAAAAAAAATATTAAAAGGTCAAGTTTTATTATAATCATTAACAACAACAAAAAATATTGAAATAATGATGGGCAATGACAAATGCAACTGTAGGCCCTATGCAAGACACATATATAAATCAAAACATGTATTCTATATCTGAAAGCTACATATATGAAAGTGTACGTACATGAGCTTCTCTTGAAACATTATTCTCATTGTTCATTATGACCCAATTTTTCTTCTTTTTTTTCTTAAATGGCTCAGGCAAAGAAAAATATATATTTAAAGGTTGACACAGGAATGTCATCTCCAATAAAAATGTGGCTGATGCACAAGGGAAGAGGAAGTATATTGGAATGACCTTCCGGGATCATTACAGATGCTTGTGAAGTGAGTCACTGTCTATTTATCTATCTATTTATGTGCAACTTACAGGTACATGTGCAGCACATGTCATAATAATTGTTATTTGATAAATCATTGATAAAAAATCAAGGTTAAAGTTTGGGTAAATATAATATTTGGGGTAAGAATCAACATGGAAGATTTTATTTTTGCACTAAAAAAAAAAGAAGAAAAAGAAACTTACGTGTAGGCCTACATGTAGTTTTATCTAACTTATCTTGATCACTAAAATCTTTATACTGTAATCCTATTTTGTCCTTATTTCGATTTAAAAATGTGACCTTTAATTCTTCCTCCAACTAGACTACTTAAATTGATATTAATAACCTCAATGTACACTTTACAAGTTTGTGCATTTACACAGCTATCCCATTTGTAATTAAGAAAGGGTTGTCTTTTGATGAAAATTAACCGACAGATGACCCAATTTCAGAGTGTTACAAAACTGAGTCATTCTTAATTCAATCTTTTTATATTTCATCAACATGCTTCATATGAAAGATGAACTGTACACCAATTTTATTTTTATTTTTATTTATTTTATTTCCAGGAAAAGGACAACAAGAGTATGTACATAAGAAAGAAATTACCCCGACTAGTGCCTGAGGATGACTAAAGAAAAACTAGTTTCTGTTAAGAAGCTCTCCTCACTAGTCGGGGTTTACAGTAATTACATGTGTATACAATAAATAAAATCAGTATAAAATGGCAATAACTTTTAAATGCGTTACTTATTAAAACCAAAATCTAATAATAAATAGTAATTATTTCCATGTGCTATTATTATGTATTTAAATATCCAGTCAGTATCAATATGAAATGTGTTATGCATTTTAATATACAACATTATGCTGTTATTAGATGGTAAAGCCTGATCAGTGAGACAAAAATTATCCTTATTGATTTCATTTATAAATTACATAATTAAAAAAAAAAAAAAAAAAAAAAAAAATTGCTTGGAATATTATGATAAATGAAAGTATTTTCATAAGGTTCAAGAAGTAAAATATAACACCAATCTGACATTACTTGTACTATTAATATAAATTTTGAGTCTCTGGTTTGTATTTACAACACACAGAAATAATGCATCATAAAAGTACATGTAATTCAATTGTGTACATGTATGAAAGATCACTCTCATTGTAGCATTCATCATGGCTGTAAAGTTTAAAATAATTGAAAGTGTTGAGTCCTGGATGGTGTTAAGCAAAAAGAAAAAAAAAATGCACAAAATTTGTTCATGTACTGCATTTATTAGAAATTCTACACTACATGTGGCCATGTGTTTAAAGTTGGCCCATGTTGTGTGACACACTCAAAATTTGTGCTAATCGCGCGCATTTCAATGAAAGTGGCTGTAACTTTTTCATAATCTATATTTACCCCATAAAAGTATACATTTTCTTGAAGCTGAATGTCTGAGGAGTTCAGAAATGCACTTAAAATTAATTTATTAATTATTCATTGAGTAAATATAAACAAAATCATTTTTGAGGAGTAGATGTAAAAACTAAACCTTTTTGTAGGCCAATCTCAAGAAGCATGGGTAATTACTGTAATCAAGGTAATTAAAATTCCTTGACTAACATAATAAACTATCAAAATCAAGCTAAATTGATTATTTCAGTAGGGTGCATTCGTTTCAATCCAAAAAACACCCCTCTGTGAACTTGATTTAACTCATTACAGCATATTTGCCAAATTTGCTGCGCCATCTCCTCCTGCGTCGGCTCCTCCTCCACCCCAGATATTTGTTAATTACTAGTTAATTATTAAACAGAAAATGATTAAATTTTTACATGTTTTGATACAATTATTTTGTTGTCCTACATCAGAGCTTTAATTTAAGACCAAAACCAGCTATAAGGGTTGTATAGTTGTTGAGTAAATCTATAAACAACATTATATATTTAGGAGCAGATGTCACAACTCCACCATTTTAAGGGCCCAACTCAAAACACATGGCCATGTATAAACCAATATGATGGAAATGTTGTCATTTTCAATGCCACAAACATTCAATGACATAAACATTCAATATACACTGCATACATGAAAATAGCAAGAATACAGGGTTGTAATTAAATTCTTACTTAATAAAAAATGGTTAAGAAGCCCCGGCTTAGCATTTAAATTGTAGAGATTAGTGGTTAACCATTCGCAGAATAATTGCACATTGAAAGATCATTGCAGTACAAACCGTATTACATGTAGACCAAGTATGCCATTGAGTGTACCTGTATTCATATATTTATTGTTTGATGTTATGATTTTATTAACTTTATGTTAATGAAAGGCACAAAATTGCACAATGATTTAAAATAAAGAAAAATCATCAACTTCTTAACTCAAGTACTTGAGCTGGATAATTTCCTGATGATGGGTGGCTTAAATTTCACAATAAATTTGTGGAATAATTGATGTGAACATGATACCCATCCTACCCCAATGGCTTTCATCATTGTGTATTGATACAGGTATTGAACAATGTATCCAATATGGTATAAATATCGAGAAATAACATTCTTGACAGTTGTTCTGAAGTTCCAAAATCATGTCTTTGGGAAAATATCATAAATTGAAAGATCAATTTAATGTTGTTTTTTTTAAAAATGTTTTAGACTCTTCTTTTCTCCTATATATTTCTCTAATTTTCTGTGTAATATTCTTCATAAACAAACATTGTTTTAATGAAAAATTACTTTGAAAATATTTAGAATTTGTGCATGTTTATTGACGTGTATTGTAAATTTATTGTAAATTTGATGTTTTGGGGCTAATAAACAGTAAGTGAATTCAATTTATACACACAAATTTCATACTTCATTTCTACTTGCAGATTTTGTATTATGTATCATCATGACTTTTGAATGCATTAATGGACCTGAGTGCCTGACAAGAAACCACCATTATCATTATTAATTTGCTTTCATAATAAAAATGCTCAATTAACCTTTGAAATATGTCAAAGAACAGACCATAAAGGCTGAAAATCAGGCTTATTTCTACTTGTTCCTATCTGAAAGGCATTCAATCAAGGTTTGTTTATTCATTTTTGTTGATGTCAGAGAAACCAATGTACAAAGTTCATGATCATACCCAAAGATAAACACAATCTTTGACCAAATCTGTTTCTAATGAAATATACAATGTTCGTATTCATGATACTGTATTCGCTCTTATTTTCGTGCGATTAATTTTTCGCGCTAAACGGCCTCAAAACATGTTCACAGGTTCTTAAATTCGCGCTGCAAGTTTGTAAGCTGGCAATTGAACCCATTCAATAAATGCATAGGAAATCATGCCTATATATTCGCGGGTTTTTAAATTCGTGCCTGCCGCTCTTTACGCGAAGTCCGCGAAACTTAATGTACCGCGAATATTTCCACAAATACAGAAGTATACATGTGTAAATTTATGTATGGTGATATGTTTATCTACAATGCCCTGAATAAGTTTGAAATTTGTCACATTGTGAATTTATAATACTATATGCAAAACTTTCATTAATCAGTTAGACTTTGTTGGTAGGTTTGCACTTTCTCTAATTTCTTTACTGGAATAATTTTGGAAAAAAACAAGTGCAATGTGTGAAACAATTTTCAAAAGTTTACAATCACTATACATAAAATTTTAAGCTCTAGTCTGCTCCTCATTAGAAATCTACATTAATTAGTTAAGTTTTCAGCATCATATGAAGAGATCTAGTTATGAAACATAATAAAATCTAACAATTTCTTTCAAATTGACAAAACCAGCATACATGTACCCTGTAGAGATAGCTTAAATATGTTTCATTTTACATAGATCTACAAATGTACATGTGTATATACTGTGCACAAAGCATGTTGCAATAATTGTCTATGTCCTTACTTTTTCAAGTATGCAATTGACCTCTATCAAATTTGCCATAGAATAACAACAAGAATAGATATTAGGCAAAAAAACATAAACATTATTTACAATAACAACACATCTTGCTCTTTGTATTGTAAAAAACCACGTCATAATGAAGGTGGGTGGACAAATTCCATGGAAAATATAGATTTTGCTTACGCCTCTTCACTGAACAATACCTGTATGCCTTTGCGACCCTCATACAATATCTCCTTTTTTAGCAGAGTAAAAAGAAAGAGCACCATCATTGATATTTTATTTACATTGCATCCCTATATGCCTACACATATTTAATTTTCAAGACCATTACAAAAACATGAGTTAAATGGATTTTAAAGAGTTTTCTGTCAGAAGAGCAACAACAAAAAAATGTCTACACGGTATAGAATTTATAAGAAAAATCTGTCAATACATTCATGTTTATTTTTCTTAAAGTGAAAATATCACTGGTAGCATAGAAAGTGAAATAGAAAAATAGAAGAAAAAAGAAATTACGTCTTCTTGACAGACGACAGGTCACATGATTGGCCACCATTAAGACAACTCCCCCTAATACTCGATCTCTGTGAACTTTGCTAGATGTTAGAAATCCAGGAAATTGAATAACAATACCACTCCAACATGCTGTGTATTTCATACAAGATCAAGGTCCATATTTGATTTTCAAGTTCAAAGAATTGAAAACGGTTTGATGTTTGAGTTTGTTTGCGATAAATTTAAATATGAGCTCGAATATTATAAAGAAAATCTATCCTTTCTCAGTGCACAGAGAAAATTGATACAAAAGAGATTTACAATGTATGTAGAGATGTAGACCCTAAATTTAATAACTTCAATTCTTTTTGTGGAAAAAAAAAATGTTGAAAAAAGTTTAATGTATACATTTGAAATTCCTTGTAGAAAATATTCAAAAGAAAAAGAGTTCATAATCTTAAAAATTTGAATATCTTAAATATTGAAATTGCTCTCAGTGCCTTACTCTGTGCATGTAGGCTACGTTGTACATTTTGTAGATATACAAATATACAATTGTAGTCATTCAAAAAAAAAAAAAAAAAAAAAAAAAATTATGGACAATACTCTTTTTTATGTTTGCAGACATACATTTCATCAAGAAAGTGAAGAAATGAAATATAGGGCAAGTCCAAGCTATTTGTTCCCGAAATAGTGATTTTTCAACTTTTCAACCATTTTTGTGTCGAGTGTGTCAGTAAGGTTTTAAAAGTACATATAATGTATCATATATCACCACAAAGTTTATGAAATAAACTTAATGCAAATGAGGTCAAAAAGTCATTTCAAGGTCATATGATGTCACAAGGCTCATTAATATTCATGAAAAAAAAAAGGATAAAATGCAATAAAAATGCTATTTGCAACCATTATTTCTAAAGGTTTGTTATAGGAATACAACCAAAAAGTACATATTTTCTGTTTCAATTAATCATCTTGGCTTCCTCTGGTGAAAATATCACAAACCTAGCACATAACTTTCCATATTTTTATTCTCTAAGTATTCATGTCTCAGTAGTAGTCTCACAAAAGTTACTGAGCTGCTGTAAAATAATATAGTTTTATTACTCGCCTCCCACCTCAAGTAATGAAACAAAATATCTACTTTTTTACAGTAATGTGTTGTATTACGGTTCTTTTGTTTTATCAGCAGGATTTTTTTACACAACATGTTGCTACGCCTTGGCTACACCAAATATTTAATGGAAAATATTTTATGGAATAATTGTCCCATGTGTTACTTACATTGTACGTGTCCCATGTGTTACATGTCATATTTTATAAAACTTGACCTTGCCAGAAAACGTGAGGCTGTATTGACATTAAAATATGTATTTGGGCCATTCCACGGTCGGGAGGACATTTGTTGTTTTCTTCTTTTTGCTTTATCTCAAATTCAGGTAGTACTTTTGGCTTTAAACTTCTCTGAAATTATTATTGCATTGGGGGACACAGATTAAGTTTGATTTTACCTTCAAATTGTATGTCCTTGTAGGAGAATCCGAACTATACATAGTTTAAAGCACGTGGGACTACATGCAATTTTGAAAAGTTTTTTAGACTTTAGCAGAGAACTATAATTCCTTTTGCAATTTTTCCAACTGGATAATTTGAAGAATATAAAGTCGCACCTAAATCAACAATAAAATTCAATCTGAAGTCACAGAAAAGCTATGAAAATGTAAAATATATCTTGATGGACAAACTGTAACGCGAGTTACCAACATTAACGCTCCCTGTATTTTACCTGTTCATTTTTTCTTCACTTTGATGCACTTTATAGGTTAGAAATATGCTAGGTTCATTTCATGATAGGAAATCTTTTGCCAACATGGTATAGTTAAGGAACAATTCGCACTCATCTGCATCATGATTTCGACCATGTCCTTTTTGCGTAACACGAGTTACCGAAGTTTAACGACCCGAGAATCTGAACGAGCTTGACAAATATTTTTCTCTTTTAATCCATTTGGTTAGTCTATGTCTCCTTTACATATGGTGCAAAAAGTTACTTGTAGATCCTAGCAGTTTGAAAGATAGAGGACTTTAATCATGAAAGGTACCGGTTATTTGTAACGCGAGTTACCGTGGAATGGCCCATTTACAAAGTTTATTACATGGTTAAGACAATGTGACTATGCAAGTTTTTATCTGCTTTTTAAATTCCTAGTATTATGTGAACAAATTCAAAATTTAAAACACCATTTTTTTCTGGTCCCATGTGTTACGAACGAATAAATTATTATAAATTAAATATGAATTGAGTTATTTCGATTATTGTTTATGATTTTGTTGAAGGTTCTTAGTACCTTCAAAAATATAGCTAGGGATTGGGATTTCAATTTAAGATTTATCAAAAAAGCCTATTTGTGTCTCTGAATGTCCCGTTTGTTACATTGCAAAATAGCGTGGACTTGCCCTATAATAGATTGACCTACATGTATGTTGTATGCAATGTTACAGTGTACATGTATCATGAGACATTTACCTTTAAATTGGAACGACAATGAATCACTATTACATGTACTCCCCTTTTTATCAAGGACTTTGCTCCTGTAATATGCTAAGATCTAAAGATCAAAAACTGTAGGTTTATTTGCACTATTTACACAACGTTCATTTACATGCAAGACCATTGTTTTCAGGGTAACGGGTACATGTAATAATTTCCATGCTAGCCGCTAGCCATTTGTTTACCATTAAACTAATTTTTGCTTAAATTAAATCCATTTAAATCATTTTTTTTTTTTTTTTAATGACCTCAATAAAATTGGCTACCAGCCCTAACCAAAGTTATTCCTTGCCTGAGGGTAAGTCCAAAATATTTTGCAACTGATCCATCTACAGTAATTTTCATGTATTTTGGGTAAAGGTTCAGAACCTGTATCAAATACATGAAAAATAATTGAGATGAATCATTTCATAATTAAGTTACCAAAGTTGCAAAATAGCTTGGACTGATCCCCTAACCAAAGGCATTTAAAATTCTGCATAAAGGCATACAATCTAAAGGGCCTGTCCCACAGGAGGTGATCGTTGTGGCGATAACCTATGCCTGTTAGAACCTGCCTGAATCGTGTCAGAATCGTAGGTGACCGTAGGTCATATACATACCCACGACTCTGTCTACGGTAGGCTACGACAAAGGCTTGCTTCCACACAAACAATAGGCTAACAATAGCTTGTTTCCGCGAATACAATAGCCTAGATCATCGCGCATCTCGCGGCTCGACTTCTCTTGTCGCAGCTTAAAAGTCAACCGAATATGAACTTGCAAGACAGATGCGATACTTCACGATCTTATAGGCGATTGGACCTGCGCATGGTGGCAACAGGTAGTTTGTAGGTTGTCGCCACAACGATCGCCTTCTGTGGGACAGGCCCTTAACTGGAATTGATTCCATGCACTGATCAGGGTAAAAGTGCTTTGATCTGGAAAAGTGCTAAAAAAGAAAAAACCCAATTTAAGAGTTAAAAGCCATCTAGCTTTCAACAGACAATATACATATTAAAGAATACTCACACTTCATCCCACTTTGGTAGTATCTCCTGCTGCCATATATGGAGAGAGGATTTGATTCCATCCTCATACTTGAGTTGCTGAGCCATCTTCTTGAGCTTCTGCTTGTAAAGCTTCAGTTCTGGAAGGAAATCAAAAGGGAAGTAATTTGTTACAGCTAAGCTTGACAATTAACTTGGGATTTTGTTAGATGTTAGATCTTGAAGGTCATCACATCAATTGGATGCACGATGGTTGTGGTTGTGGTGGAAGCGGTGATAATAATAATAATGTACGTTACTTATATAGTGCATATCACAAACATCAGAAAGTCTCTATGCGCTTAATGTTTATAAAGAATGATGATGATGATGATGATGATGATGATGATGATGATGATGATGATGATGATGATGATGACGATTATGATGATGATGATGAAGATTACTGAGGTGATAGTGATGATTGAAATGATGCTTATTGTAATGATGATATTTTTTATGACGAGGATATTGATGATGATGAAAATGAAATCGTTGTTGATGATGAGGAGGAGGAGGATGATGATGATGATGATAATATTGGTGATGATGTTGGTGGTAATGATGATGAGAATAATGATGGTGGTGATGGTATTGATAATTCTTAGTAATGGTAGTAATCATTAATAATCTTTAAAACAATGCACATGTACTCATATGTATACATGCAGCTCTTTTTAACCATGTTTTTCATGCTTAGAATTGGATAGGCCTACTACAGTTGCTCCTAATGAGGGGAAACATGTTAAATTATGTTATCAGGCTAAACTGATCATCAATCACTCCAGCAAAACTGAGATGACAAAACCATCTTTTATTGCAAGCTGGATTCTTTTCTTGCAAGCTGGATGTACATGTTTTTGTAAATAAAGTCATCCAAGGGATGCTCCGTGCACGGATGCCAGACTTCACTTTCCGCTATCCAAACAGAGGTCTGCTGGTGAGTATATACTCTTGCCTAGTGAACTACTTTAACAGAAATCAATAAACTAGCTCAGGTTACTACTTGTCTGCTCCAGATTTAAAGTGATTTTATTCCAACTTCCACGGTCAGGTTCAAACGCTGTAGTTACCAGGCTGCTCTGTTTACTATTACAAGCTCCTCGAATGTAATCTGCAATTTAATCTACCTCTCCAGTCCATGATTTGCATATTTGTATCCAGTTACGGAAATCTGGCCGAATTGTGGTAACATTTTATGGCAATGAGATGAGGGGTTGGCTGGTAGGATTAATAAATTGGAGGAAACTGTATGCATTCATGTACCAACCTATGTGTACTCACCTACCCTACACGTATAAAGCAAAGTATATTTTTAATCATATCTAGTAGATGAATGTAATTACTATTTTGATATAACAGCCTCAACAAATTTGATGAATGGCTAGAAGCATTTTTCCCATATAGGTTGGTGGCAGAGAGGGGAAGATAAAATGAATGTACATGCGTGCACCACAAATTCCCTATAGTATACATTTATAGCCACAATGTGTTCACATTGATCAAGGTGGGAGAAAATATGAAGCACTTCAAATTTATCTGATTCTATCTATAAGCTCTCAAATTTAATTACAAATTCAGCAGAACGCCTATTTATAAATTGTGGGAGCATCACATGCTCTAGGTCTTACGATTTCCCATGTTTCATTTTTTTGTAAATGAAATACAATGCATAATTCATCATGGAATCTTCTGTAGAATATCAATTGCACATATTTTCACTTATTCCTATCTATCTATAGATGTGAGGCTTTACAATTGTAAGTTTTTGCAAAACAATATCTAGTCTAAATAATAATAATCTAGTCTAGTCCTAGATAATGAAGCTATATCAACATTAGTAAGCCTGCACATATTCATTCAAGTCCACATTCACTTTTGCACACAAATCAGACTGTGAATCTATTAACACAATTCTGAAACCCATTCCCAATTATGCCAGCCTTTGAGCACATACTCCAGAGGTAATTACAGTTCAACTGGTTAAATGACGTCATTATTGGTCCAAGGATTTGTGTGCATAGTTTTGCCTTTACCGAGTACATGTATGCCTGTACCAGGATGGTAGTTTATAGCATTATTCTACAAGCATTATTCTACAAGGAACTACAACTACTTGAATTGCTTAATTGATATCCTACACTATTCCCCTCTCTCATATACAGGGTTAAAGTATAATTACTGAAAATTTAACTTTACATGTGTATTTTATGAATGTGACAAAACTTGTTTTACCCCCTGTCCTTTGAATTACTGATAATAACTTAATAATAGTGTTGAGTGAGAAAAATGAACTAGTTATCAGGCATGCTGCTTCAATAAAGTTTCATTAGGGAATTGTGAGTGGGTAAGCTCAAAATTATAAGACTCGAGGCCCTTATCCTATTTTGATACATTTTAGGTAAATTATGCAAAATCATTGTAATCAAGATCAATGCAGGCTGAAAATCTTTTATATCACATTGTTGTTATTGTTTGTTTGTTTGTTGCTGTTGTTGTATTTTTGTTTGTTTTTTGTTTTTTGTTTTTTTTTTGGGGGGGGGCAGGCATGGGATTCTCCAGACACAAAAAACAAATCATAAAACTTTTTTAAAAAGGAGTTTAGCTTTTTGTCTCTGGAGCAGTAGAGATACATGTAGTGTAGTGTAGCTTTCCATTATAAGGCAGGGGGGGGGGTGAACAGGAATATTACGTTTCTATACGGGGGGCGGGGGGGTCTTGTCATGATTTTCCTTTGTACATGTACATTGAACATTTGACCGCAATAATGTTAATGGTGCATATTTCCTGTTCACAACCTCAGATATTTTCTTTACAAGTGCGACTCACTGACTGCTCTCCATTTGAATGAAGCCCCTATATGCACTGAGTTTGCAAACATTTTCATTCATTGTTTGTTGAGTTCAAACATGAAGTACAAAATATATCATGTAGCTTTAGATCCATGTTTTATCGAAAAAGGAATATCTTCTGAAAAATTGTACATTCTGTGCTAAAATAAAAGTTTAAAATCTTCATGTGTGTGTAAAAAAAAAAGTTTTAAAAAAGAGCAAAATTTTCATGACATTTACAAATTTTAAAATTTGCAAAGTCAATAATATTTTAATTCTTTTAGCTGTTGCAGTTGTTGTTTGAGTAACTTGTTTCCATGTAAAAATGCTAGTTTTAGCTCTAGATATAACATTCCTCATGTTGTTTTATGACTATTGCAACAAAAATTACACAATATAAAGTTGCCTTGGCAAACATTTTGGGGACACCGACAATCACTCTGGACTCTACGGTTAGGGGAATATGGTTGCATAGTTGCAATATGTTTTTATGCTAGGTTCAGGGTTAAGTAGGGTAGGGTATATAGCGTTATAAAGTCAAGGGTTGAATTTAGTTATTTCATCAGTGTATGGATTTGTCAGCGGAGCAATTGTCGCCGGAGCAAATGACATGGAATCAACATTTCATATGACTTCCTTTTGAGAATGCACACAGCTAGTGTAGGTCATTATCATTTGATCACATAACACGTGGCTATGGCAAGGATGAGTCATTCACGAGAATTTATTTTCTATGGACTTCAACGAACTATAGGAATGCGTGGGAGGGCCAGGTTGATTGAGCGCAGACAATAACAGGATCATGTGAGCCAGTAGGTACATGTACCTGTTCTGATCACCTGGCATAGGACTGTTCATTTGTGAACCTTTTTTGTACATGTAATGTGTACAAAAGGGTCTGGATTGTTGAACTGCACAATGCATCCCATGGGCAATGTACATGTAGATGCTCCTGATAGTAGAGGACCGATGTGTAGACCCCGTCAGTATTTTTTAGGAACAAAGGTTTGAAAGTGGTTTTGAGTTGGTTAGAGGTCACTAATCAAAATTAGCTTGGTTAGTCCCCTGCTAACCCCTGGCAACTCTCGTAGGGGTCAAAATAAGGTCAAACTGGGGCCAATAGGGGGTCAAATTTCTAAAATGTCTGAATAGTATCAAAAGACACAGCAAATTATTTGTCTCTTTCTACTGAACAAAAAAGTGTACAGGATCATATACCCCTGACCTCCCAGTAAGAAGTTATGGCGGGAAATGTCAAAAGGTCAACAAACTTTCACATGAAGTCATATGAGGCCTACAGAAGCTAAAATTGTTTGGAACAACAATTTTTTTGTGTGTTTTGTGTCAATTAACTATTATTATGATTAAGAAAACTAATTGAAACTATTTCTACACAAGAAAATCATGTTCAGTACATATTAGGGGTCAAAGTAAGGTCATTTGGGGTCAAATTGGTTAATTTAAGATGGAAATACGTATTAGGAGTTAAAACAGCTCCATTTTGTGTAGTACTGTCAAATTATGTATAAATAGATTATTGAAACTTACAGATTTGTATTTCTAATCCAGAAACCACATTCAATAAAATGTAAAAGGTCATGATATGGTCAAAGGGTCAATGGATCAATTAGGGTCAAAATGTTACATTGACCTAGAAATATTATATTATATTATATTATAATATATAAATGCACACTAGAACCCTAGAGCCATGAACTTCAATTTTAAAACTAGTATGTACCATTAGAAGAAAATCTAATTTGATGTTATGGAAAGAAGATGAAAGGTCAAGGGTCATATGGTCAATCTATGAAATTCCGGGTATTTACATCGTTATTGCTTTAATTTAAGAAAAAGTTTGATTTTGATGATAATATATTCACTAGATGCCAATCTCATGTATTTTAGAATATGCAAGATCATATATACCTGACCTCTCGCTCAGTAAGAAGTTATGATGGAAAAGGTCAAAAGGTCAACAAACTTTCACATGAAGGAATAATAGGCTTACACAAGCTAAAATTGCTTGAAATGACAAATTTTCATTTTTTTTCTTCAAATTTATTAATTATTATGATGAAGAAAATTAATTGAGACTATCTATTTCTACATAAGAAAATTATATTCAGTAGATATAGGGGTCAAACTAAGGTCATTTGGGTCAGAGTTGTGACCTAAATAGGGTAAAGGGGTTGTAGCAGCTTTTACACTTAAGTTGTGTGTAAGCTGATGATTAAACCCACAGATTTCATTGTACCGGTATTTCTAATCCAAAAACCACATTCAATAAATGTAAGGGGTCATGATATGGTCAAATGGTAAATCAATCATTTTAGAAGTATTTGGGATATGAATTTCAATTTTATGATAGTGTAACATATAGAAAGATGATCTACTTGTATATCGAAGGACACATGTCAAATGTCACGCAGTCAAGTTATGACATCCCAAGAACCGCTTTGAACTTCAAACTTAATGATATCACGATTATAGGCAGATGATCTGATGATATTTTGTAAAGGGTATGTCAAAAGCATGATACCTGACCACTGGCGTAGCGCATCCCCCCCCCCTCCCTAACAAAATAACTGCGTCCCGCTCGACCGATTATGCGGCGGTCACAACTCGCCGTATCTTCGACATACCATGCAGGCACGTTGCATGTACGACGTGCAGGAAGTTTTTACAATACCCTTACTACAGAAACGCAGGAATCGCAGAAGTTGACCCAGGACCTGTGCATGCATTGTGCATGCAACGCAGGCTACGGAATGCACTTGTCCCGTAGCCTACGGCGAGTTGTGACCACCGCATTATGAATACTCCACCCCCCCCCCCCCCCCACTTACAAAAGAAAGGAATTCGTGTCTACGCCCTGGACCTGACTGTTAGGGCAGTTATTTTATCAATATATACCCAAATTGGTTTAAAAACGAGAGAGACTTGCATAAATTAAAGTTGAGGTTCAGTAAAATTTTGAAAAATAGATAGCACCATGATCGTCGAGAGACGAATCTGAGCGCTATACAAGTACCCACTATTATTATTATTATTATTATTATTATTATTATTATTATTATATCGACGAATACCCAAACAATACGCACTTCTCATGCACGTTTAGGAGGCCCTCAGTTAAAAAAAAGTAATTTCATACACAAACCTTTATGTGTGAACCTTGACATTTTACCAATATACAGTCTCATATAATGAGATTCATGGTCACATAATGATAGTTTCACATCTCAAATAGTTTTTGAAATACTTGAATAACGAGGCAAATGCCTGTATTTTCTTAGTTTTACCTTTGTGACCTTTGACATTTTCCCTAAAAATTGTATGACATTGGCTTCTAATGATCCCTGTTATCATCAAGATCGAAGTTGATATGTTATCAAGCTTTTTCTTAAACCAATGTAATAACGAGGTAAATACCTGGAATTTAATAAGTTGACCTTATGAACCTTGGCCTTTCACCTATGTTCTATAAGATCAAATTAGATTGTCTTCTTGTGATGGTACATACTACTTTTAAATTTGAAGTTCATGGCTCAAGTGGTTCTAGTGTGCATATAGCATCACAATATTTCTAGGTCAATGTAACATTTTGACCCTAATTGATCGATTGACCTTTTGACCATATCGTGACCCCTCACATTAATTGAATATGGTTTCTGGATTAGAAATACAAATATGTAAGTTTTAATAATCTATTTATACAAAACTCAACAATACTACACAAAATGGAGCTGTTTTAACTCCTTATTTGTATTTCAATCCTAAATTAACTAATTTGACCCCAAATGACCTTACTTTGACCCCTTATATGTACTGAACATGATTTTCTTATGTAGAAATAGTGTCAAATAATTTTCTTAACCATAATAAATATTAATAGACACAAAAAACACGAAAATTTTTAGTTCTAAACAATTTTACACAACTTGTGTAGGCCTCATATGCCTTCATGTGAAAGTTCGTTGACCTTTTGACATTTCCCGCCATAACTTCTTAATGAGAGGTCGGGGGTATATGATCCTGTACACTTTTTTGTTCAGTAGAAAGAGACAAATAATTTGCTGTGTCTTTTGATACTATTCGGGCATTTTAAAAATTTGACCCCCTATTGGCCCCAGTTTGACCTTATTTTGACCCCTACGAGAGTTGCCGGGGGTTAGCAGGGGACTAACCAAGCTAATTTTGATTAGTTACCTCTAACCAACTCAAAACCACTTTCAAACCTTTGTTCCCAAAAAATACTGACGGGGTCTACACATTGGTCCTCTACTATGAGGGCCCTTGTTTCACCACATCCTGCTTTATAAAGTTACGAACCCTGACTTTACGAATGACTGGAACATGTTCTTGGGTGCTATACTAATCGCATTCTCAATCATTTTGCACAAGAACTGATCACATGTCATTATTTGTAAATTCATGCTCAACTTTACCAACGACTTGCATGGTGAAATACTCCCCTATGCTCCTCAGTATGAAGAGCAATCATAGAATGGCAATGACCAATCAAAACTAACCAGTAAACCAATAAGAAACTGTGTTCTTTCAAATTTACAATTGATCGCAAACCTAATATAGGGGCCAGAATATTTGATGTACGTACACACTTGGACACTATTTTTTCTCCCAAAAGCATGAAAATAGTGTCTGTCTATACTAGACTATTAAAACTATGTTAACATATCTAAAAGTTGTTTGTTAGAAAATTATGCATGTGAAATTTCAAAGTGGTTTGTAATGATAAACTTTCAGAATATTGTATAACTAAAAACTTTTGCCACAAGGAACTTAAGGGATTGAGTGAGCGCAGACAATAACGCGATCGTGATCATGATACCGGTATATTATTCCAATGGTCCAGTGAGCATGAGCAAACATACAGTACGTTTGTTCACAAATACTATTCAAGATATTCAGTTTACGAAAAATATATTTGTTAAAATTGAGGGGTTGGGTGAACGCAGACATTAAACAAAATAATGATCAAATACATGCTCTACTGTACGATATTAATCCACCAATCTGCCTCACTATGGACTACAAGTGCTTAAGACCATGTACATGTATGTACCTGTCCTTAGCTCATAAATCGTGCAAGACTGTGAAGACTAATGTTCATGATCATATATATTACTACTAACACTCATAGCTTTTATAATATAGGCCTAAAGCTTTTAATTTGATGTACATAATGTACCTCTCTCTCTCTCTATTCTTCAACTCCCTTTAAAACCCTTTCTCTTTATGACTCCTAAAAGACCTGTCCTGGGACCTGTCCCACGGGAGGCGATCATTGTGGCGAGACTTGTTTGATAGGAAAATTAGCAATTATTGACTTACCTACAACATTATCTGCACAAGGCTACAACAACAAATTGCTACCACACACACAATGGCAAAGTCGCCAGTTGTCGAAAAAAACGATTGCCTCCTGTCCAGACAGGCCCTTTATAATACACACAGTCTCCTTCTACATTATATCTAGATACTTTGAATTACTTTGATACTCTACTGGTATTCACAATTAAGATGTTAAATCCATTTCCAATTCACTTAATAGCGACAACAAAATATAAAAGATCCCTTTCCAATCATCCACATTCAACCCCCAACCCCCCCCCCCAAAAAAAAAAAAAACAAACAAACAAACAAACAAACAAAATCTGAAACAAAAACAAAAATTTGTCTCTGATTTCAACCAAGATCTTTACAAGGTCTTACTTGTACATGTACATACTATCATTTTTTGTTTCAATTTGGGTATTTTTCTTTAATACCTTCCGGTAATACAAAATCTTTGGCTATATATTAAAAAAAAAAATTTTTTTTGTAAGAACAAGAGTCTGCAATGTACATTATCAGAGACAAATGCATAAATACATTTATTTAGCCACCATCGAGGGGCAATTGGGATTTAAAACCAAGCTGAAGCCTGATAAAAATCAATAATTAAATGTCAGCAACATGGTCGCCTTGAAGCTAAATGCATCCAGGGATGCAGTGCAGTATTCCTCTCTTCTCTTACAAAACTTCATTAATCAGAATGTAAGTGATAACTGATATTTTAGATGGGAAGAATAGAGACATCACCCCCCCCCCCACACCTCCGCATATCAGGTATGCACAATGATTAGTCTGCAAACACAGACTCAATTTGACACTTAACAAATTTAAGTTTAGAGTGGAGACTAGCCTCCAAACTCACTGTCTGTGTCAAATAAGAGAGAAGCTACAGTACACGAGTGAATCTAGTTCTTAACTGCAGACCCTAGTAAGTGAACAACATGGGTTTGTGCCTGCAAACTACACAATGGTATGCTTGCCCATATCAAAATTTCGTTTACAATTACAGTATAATATTCATGTATAGGCCTACATGCTAAATGTGCATACATGTATGGCAAATATTTATACATGTACTAAACATATTTTCAGAACTTTTCCCTTTCAATGTAATTTCCCTTAGAATAATAATTATTATTTAGAAAATAAATACAACTGACTTCATACATGTAAATGCAATTTGATACATTTGTTATACCAGTATATTTGTAATAATTGCCTGCACATCTTTATGATCTAAAAAAAAAATGCAAGAAAATACATGTACATGTACATGCTCGCATTCGAGTACTGTATTCGCTGTTATATTTGCGCTATTAATTTTCCGTGCTGAGCGGCCTCAAAGAATGTTCACATGTTCTTGAATTCGCGCTGCATTTTAGTAAGCACGCACTTGAACCCACCCAATACATGCATAGAAAAGCATGCTCATATATTCGCACATTTTTAAATTCGCGTCTGCCGATCTTCTCGCGAAATCCGCAAAAATTAATGTACCGTGAATATTTTCAAGATTACAGTATGAACATGTAACAAGTCTCATCCTCAGTTACATATTTGCATGATGAATTTGTGAAATTAGTGTATGTTACGTGCAGATCTGCTTTACAATCAATCTAGCGATCCATTGTAACTCTTTTGTATATGTTTGATCATATCTTTTACAATGCATGTTACATGTAGTACAACTTTAAGTTCCCTGAAAGGATTGATATTTGTACCACTACCATCAATTTATCAAATTGTTTTGCTCAATTCCCCTCTTTCATTATAACAATGAATTTGATGGATTCAATCTTATAACCTCGAGGTACAATAGATTCATCTATTCCAGAATAGGATGCCTACGCTCCTCAAATTTATCTCTTTATCTTTCATTTTATTCTCACGGGGATGTCTAAATTTGAGCTTTTACTAGGTAAATCAAATTGATCAATGTTTTTTGTTTTATCTTATTGTTTTTATATTGTTTTTGTAGTAAATGTCTCTTAAAGACTAGGATCGGTTGGGGGGGGGGGGGATTACAGCTACATGTACATGTACAACCTTGCAATCTGAATTATACATTATTTCATTTCATTTCATTTATTTATTCAGTCCAAAGTCCAATACAATGGAAAATTTGTTGGTTCACATATATAAAAACAAAAGAAATACAAGCATGACAATATTTTTTATTTACCTTTCTTTTTAGCTTCTTTTAACATCTTGGTATATTCCTCCTTATGTTTCTCTTCCTCCTCTGGATTCTTGGCTGGTAAATTTCTGTCAATAAAATAAAAAATAATACAAAATATTTCAAATTGGTTAAAGAACATTGATCCTTTGACAAACTTAAATGTGACTATTGGACGTGTATGAATAGGAATATTGGTTTTGTGTCAGTTATATTTATCTTTCAGCTAATTACATTAATGATTGATAATGTACATGTATACTGTACATGTATACAAATTCACCAATACAAAATAGATGTGGTACAACCATTGGTACAAGATGACATTGATCTACATTTTATTGGACATTATTCATTTTGCATGACACATATATATAAATGAGAAAAAAGCTATTCATCTGGGTAGTACATGCATTGATTAATCCTTAAACAAAGCCTGTATTATGTCTTGACAAGTATCAGAAATTATAACTGCATGTAAATTGTTCTTTGCAAAACATAGAAATTAAGTATAAATACAATGTATATTCCACTTTGATATGACATATATACATGTACCTCTAGAGGACCTGTCTTACACGTAATATTATGAACACCAAGTAGTAAAGTTCAGCATAAAAACTTTATCAAACTAAATAGTGAACACCAGAAGTTTTAAATAATTTCTTTTCAGCAAATAACTGAATTCTAATTTTGTTTCATAAAATTTTAAATTTACAAAAATTGAAATGCAGTTTATGTACATGTATACAATGTATTGAATCCTCTTCACTCAGTTTTCATCTCATTGTTATTCAATGTAACACTTGAGTGATCATGTGATCAATGATGGTTTCAGTTCATTGACCCATAATGCACTCTTCTTCCGACAGCCAACATGTAAATGTAGTTATTAAAGTAAATGGATGTGGAGTATGCATTTTTCAATCAATAAAGTGGCCCTTTTGGTTATGTGTGAATTTCATCAATTTCATCATTGTACACAACAGGGTGTGAATACTGGAGAAAAGTATTGTCATCACAATCTTTGGAAGAAAATTGTATTCATTTTGTGCACTATGACATTTGGTTTGCATTTTTAAGTAATGTATATTGTCGGCACTCTACAATGCATAGAAAGAGATTGCAAGGCGATATCTTAATATGAGGCGATATCTTAAATCTTTAAAAAAAAATTAAAGTAAACTAGGTCAGTAATTTTTTTGAATTATCATCAAAAGTATATGTACATTTAGCTTTAAAAAATATACATGTACATGTAGGCTTTGTAATTATAAAGATTTAAGAAGTATCCCCCTGGTATTTATATTGTTGAAAAAGCTAGGGTCAGGCTTGACTGGATTGTTTCCTAACTCTACTTTATGTTCAATAATTAAAAATATTACCCAAAAAAAAAAGAAAAAAAAAAAAAAAAGAGAAAACTCTCCACATTCAGCAGGTGATGTACTGGGATACTTTTTGTTCAGAAGCCTCAAATTTAAATCAATTGACTTTGACCATAAAATTCCTCGAAACTACGTTCATCTAAAACAAACTGTGACATTCATGCTATTGCTGATGAGTTGGCAAGTCATGTGATATACTATATTTCATGAATAGCTTGATATTTTTCTGTAGAAACAACAAAAACATGGTTAGTTACGTTACAGTTAGTTACGTTACATTTTGTCCACTGAACTTCTAGAGGTCATTTAACCCACTGGTAATCAAGTAATATGACAATAGCCTGTGAAATATGGAAATGTGTTCATCCTTTCCCTTTTAGCGAAATTTGCAAGGAGAAATATTAAACGAATATAATTGTGTAAATTGCATTTTAGTGAAATTTATTGTCCCCAGTCCCACATGTAGAATTTTAATGATGGTTTGAGATCTTGAAGATATTAACAAAAATAACTTTTTTTAAAACTGAATATGAAAGACCTTTGTTATTCTCGAAAAATATAGATTAGTGATAAATTGAATAATTAACTATTTAGGAGACTGACTTTTTTTTTTAAATGTCCCCATAATTCATGGAATTGCCCATATGTAAATGTCTAGAAAGGGCACCAAAATTTCCAAGGCTAAAAGGGCACAAAGGCCTGGAAGGGGGCATCTAAGGCCATGGCCTTAAATTTATTAAAGCCAGTGCTAATTACTGATTTTGAGAGCGTCTATTCTGTGCGACTGAGGTATTTGTATGTATTGCAACTATCCTCTTTAATAACTTACTCTGGACGGTTCTCTAGTATGAGTGCAGTGGTGGATGAGGCCTCTTTGAGCCCCGTATGGCGCTTCTTCCACGTCAGGGAACTGGTAGGAGGGTGTGTCTGACCCCTCTTCTGGAAGTCTTCTGAGATCTGCATGTGATCCCTCTGCATGGACGACTCCTTGGCAGGGACACGCCCAAATAGCTTCCAGCCAGGGGGCGAGGCCTCCGCCCCTGGGGAGTGACCGGACTTGCCAAGAGACTTCCTGAATATATTCCTGCCAAAATATGAGCAAATAATAGATTGTGAGTATATAAACATTTAATCTGGGCAAGACATATTTTGTTTTTAATGTTTTTGATCTACACATATGTGCCAACAGAGGCAGTGGGTGTCTTGGAGTTTACATTGTATGGGCCCTGTTGGTGAAACGTAATTTGGTCGAAAAATACTGTAATACAATGCATGTTGAACACATTGAAGAGGTCCTGTGGTACAATGTACATGCCCCCCAAAAAACAGGGCCCTGCTGTTATTTATTTTTTTGGTCTCTATCAGAGTAAAAGAAAATTCTAATGGTCAATCAGAAAAAGAAAAAAAAATAGAATTTTTTATACTATTGGATTATTATTGAACTCTTAATTCTTATGGAATTTTGACCTGGGAATTACATGTACTCAAATTTACTAGTTTTTCATTTTCAAGAAATCAAGTTGCCAATGTTGAATTTGATTAATTTATAATTTGATTTTGATGTTGGATAGAAATAATTTACCCTAGTAATCAACACAACAAACACTTTGCATTAATAGATAACACTGCATGTGATCATTTTTTTTCTTCTTCAAATCATCAAATTTGTACTGTAGGCCTACATGTTTGTTGTATCCTTGCGGTATCATCTCCCAATCGAGCTTCACATTCCATTACTTTCTAACCTAGTTAAATCATAACCATAGACTGTTATGTGTCACACCCACTAGAGGGGAGTATCATATCAAAATAATAAAATCACCATCTGTTGAAGGCCAGATCGGTGTCAACTCATCAATGCAGGGGAGGAATGATCCAAAGCTACTGTACATGTAGCTACTGCATGTATTTAGCTTTTCTTCTTCATGTCAAGTCATGTATTCAAAATAAGTGAACAGAAGACAGTTAAATTATTGCCAATTAGTGGTAATAAACACTTTTTTCCCTTTGATATCAAATGACAAGTTCATGTAAAAACAGAGCAACAGTCAATATCTCTGTGTTGGTTATTTATATTTTCTGAAAAAAAGTTATAAAACCAAATAAATATCTTGAATGATTATATTCTGAGTAACCCCTTTCTTGCTCTTTTCTAGTAATTGCAGACTAAGTCTTGTTTTTCTGAAGAAAACTGATGTGTAAATTTGGAGAAAATATTCACAAACAAATCCAATAGAGTGCTTTTAAGCCAAATATTAGAAGCCTGGCTGACTAGAGCGCAATCTCATCTTCATTTTCCTTTGGGAAATGGAGACAGACATTTCATTCTCTTACAAATGGTAGGCAGCTAATAAACTAATTATGAGGGTGATTATGTGCAGCTTGCACTTTACAAAATGCCTAAAGGGAAACGAGAATTCATACTTTAAAGTGAGATTACTGTTGTGCTCAAGAGGTTGAATTGTGAAAAAAAACTGTCTCAACGAGATTTGGAAAGGTTGATAACAATTTTACAATTTACGTGTAGAGGTGTTGTGTGCTGTGAGATAATAGAATCAACAAACAAATTGAGAAATTAACCTCATTCTTCTGATTTGCATGTACAGGACATGTACACAAAATGTTCAACCCAAACTTTTCAACTTTTCTTCTTCTTTTTTTTTTTTTTTTTGTTGTTGTTTTGTTATTAGGCCTACATGTACATGTTCAATGTATATATGACTATGAGTCCATTTGAAGAGCAATCCTTACTGTTGAATTTTTTTATTTATGATAAGTCATTTTCTACAGCAAGATTTTATAATTTGTTGTGGTGCTTGATCTACATGTACATGTACAATTGTACTGTGTACAATTGTATCTGTAGTTGTTATTTACATGTATTTCAGTGTACCTGTGAATGAGTATTGTGTTGTGTTAAAAACATCATTAAAAAAATGTAGACCTACATGTATGTACATTTGTAGGTCATGTAAATTGACTTGGCTGTGACACATTCGCAAGTTCAATTGAACGAGAAATTACATTTCTGCATGAAGCAGAGTATTTTTATACACATACTTTGTACAATATACATGTGTGCACATACAATTATAATGATCATGGAAACCCATTTGTGACATGGTATACATGTACCTCCCTCTTAACAATCCCAAGAGCCTGAGGTGTGAATACATTTCTGGGTAGCGTAGAACCAGGGCAGAATGACCGATCGTCTCCGATTGAGAGAGGCGGTGGTGTGTGCAATCTGCCATTAACAATTTGGTGCCTTTCGAGCAAGTAGGCGTTGCTGCACTAGCTAAAGTTAAAAAATAGAGCGCTAATTGGTGGATCGGGAAAAAACATGAAAAAAGAAACCAGTCCTGCTCTAACTCAAGCTGTTTTAAAATTTCGCATTAACCCGTTGTATACTGAGAACTTTTTACAAAGCCGAATGAATCGTGATTGTCAAACATGCTTGCAAGAAATTGTTTCCATTTAAAGGTGAATCAAAGACATTTTTATATAGATCAATTTGTCAGATAATTTTAATTATATAAGGTTTTTATATGTTTATGCAATCATGAGTGAAATAAACGGTCGACAAGAGGGATGATCTGTGGTTCGTCAGCCCGCATATATGCAGGCTTAGTATACAACGGGTTAATGAGTGACCTGACCTTGAACAAACTAGCCCGATGTGTATTGCGCAAATGGTACCTACCGCTAGCGTATACATGCACAGGTGCACGATTTCGGATTTAGCTCGAGCTAGTGGTCACCACTCAAAATAGCGCGCTATTTCGTGCTAAAACCGCAAACCAGCCCAAGTTTTTTTTTTTAAATCCTAAGATGACTCGGGCTTGGATTTCTTCCAAATTAGCCCGCTATTTGACCACAGAGTCGGATCTGCTCTGATCAAGCTAATTCATTAGATCACAAATAGCGCGCTATTTAAAATTACTCGAGCTACATTGTACAATGTTAGTGCAGCACCGCCAAGTGAGAGGTAGCAAGCTTGTTATGCACGGACATGAGCTTTGCCTGTAGTGCACAGACGATAGCTGAGATTGCGAGGCAGACAAGATGAACTAGGCACATAGGAAGACGTCATAGTCTGCTCTGTGATGGAGCTCCATATTGATTTAAAAAGCATTGTGCCAGACTAGGATGGATTGTGCACTTTTAACTTGATAAATTTTTATTTATAATTCCAATTAATATTCTTCACTTTGTA
The DNA here is from genome assembly GCA_940671915.1 of Paracentrotus lividus. Classification (NCBI taxonomy): domain Eukaryota; kingdom Metazoa; phylum Echinodermata; class Echinoidea; order Camarodonta; family Echinidae; genus Paracentrotus; species Paracentrotus lividus. Next base: position 21,783,405 of record CALNVZ010003432.1, on the reverse strand, counting down.
AACAACTGGTACAATCAGAGCATTTTATTTGAAAAAGAAAAATTTCTGAAATGTGTTGTGCTTGTTGGCATTTGTAAAAGTTTTATAGTGTTTACATGTACATTGTACATGTAAGTGTATGTATTTAATTCCAAATAGTGAAATATTCTAAATTGAAAACTATTTACCAGCCTTTTCTAATCCTAGTAATATCCTTTTTACAAACGTAATAAATGTAAGGCTTTTATTGTACAATTTATTAATATATCATTCCAGTGCTGTATGCCCTGAAAATCATCACTTTGAACTAAAAATATTATTTTTAAAAATGAGGAATGTACACAAACATGTAATTTGTGTTTTTATTGTAATTTGATTGATTATAATTTGACCCCAGATGCATGTACCCTTACACATTCACAAATTGGGAAATACAGTATATGTTTTGCTTTTTTTTTTTAGTCTGTAAAAAGAAATTAAATGATTCAGAAATTAAAAGGCCTACGCTATTTTTTCATTGTTTATTTCATAATTCAGATACATGTAAATATAAAATTTGGTAAGACATTTAAGAGCTTTTAATAACAACAACAAAATTCTCAAATGAAAAAGTTGCATATTTGGCAATGTACATTTGTACACAAACCTGTATTCTCTTTCTCTCTCTCTCTCTCTGATATTTCTCTGTGATTATAAAATGATAGCCCCAAAAATATTTATACTGTCTTGCTTCAAAATTTGGACCCCTCCCCCCCCCCCAAAAAAAAAAAAAAATAAATAAATAAAAAAATAAATAAATAAATGAAATAAAATAAAATAAAATAAAATAAAATAAAATAAAATAAATAAATAAAATAATAATAATAATCTGAATGTAATCTTGAATGAAATGCAAACACTCCTTGGACTTTACATTGTAGCTGGCAGTCACAAAGCCACATTCAACACAAAAAACAATGCGTAATGCACTGTAGCTACTGGTCACAAAAATAGACCAGTAGCTGTGTGACCAGTAAATGTGTGAAATAGACCCACAACGAACAACAACAACAACAACAACAACAACAGTACATGTACATGTAGGTAGTAGTGTACTATTCACCTAGAAATGGTGTGTCGAAGGGAGTATTTTTATAATCTAGATGTATTAGCTACATTGGGCTTTAGTCTCTGGAGGCATATTTGCCATAGTATATTTTGAGCACCAAGTTATATGGGTAGTATGTTGGGATTAATTACAGTACATTCACCCATTGAGGTAAGCTACATGTACATGTAAATACAGGAATGTCATTTGCAAACATCTACATGTGTACAAGTAATGTCTTGATCATCCTTGTAGTGTCTGTCATGCCTCATCAGGAAAAATGACATTTACAAAGTTGTAAACAAAGCAAATGTGTAGGCCTATTATATGAGATTGAAGGAGTTGAAAAGTAAACAAATAAAATTTAGTGGACATAAACAGGTATACAATGTAGTTACTTTTGTACCATCCACCTAAGTGAACAAAAGAGCACTTCTAAAGCAATGATAGAAAAAAGGGAAAAAATTTAGAACCTAGGTAAGGGATTCAAACTTGAGAGCATATAAATTGAGAGTACAGTGTATCTGGAAATTTAAATTTGGGCTATGGATTCTGAACTTTGACGTCATGACTCATGTTTCAATAATTGTACATGTAGATTTTTTTTTTAATTGTTAAAGTCATTGTATTGTAGAAGTGGGCAACAACTTTCCTAAGAAAATATCTGAAAATTGAGTATGCATTAGCATGTGCCCTGTTGCCCAGGGCAACCAGATTTGACCCTCGGGCAACCAAATCTGGAAGAAAAGATCAAAGTAGTTGCCCGAATTGGACAACCACATTTTTTTTGCTAGACCAATGGAAGGGCCTACATGACAGAAATAAATATGTATCATGTATTTGCCAGATCATTTTCAGCCCCTTTGAACTAGGTTACATTATAAAAGCATGTTGTAAATCACATTCTATGCAAAAATTTTGACATAAAAATCAAAATTTCATAGCTGTTGTTGGGTTTTCTTTCTGTAGGGCAACCAGATTTTTCATTCATGCAACCATTTTGGAGCAAAATCAAACATTTGGTTGCCCTGTAGGGCAACTACTAAAAAATGTTAATGTTGAGCGTTGTTGTAGGTGATCATGATCATATCGAGATAAATTGGGCAAATACCTGCCTGGAAAGGGCCAGCCTGGTAAACACTAAAGGGGGATAGGGTAAAGATTTTTTCTTTTTTAATAGTATTTAGTGTACCACAAAGCTCGTTTCAAAGTGTGGTAGAGATTTTCTATCAATTTTATATCAATGTAGCAATCCACTTTGAATAATAAAATAATAAAAAATTTATATTTTAAACCTCTAAAATACAAAATCTTTTTTCAATAACAAATTTGTTAACACTTTGAGTAACCACTTTACACACTGACAGTACATGTAGTTCTACTCCTTTTACCAAAATTCAGCTCATATTTAGTAACTTTATCCTAGTTATCTAGAGTAAGGAAGTAATCTCCATCTTACCTAGTAAGAAATCCCCCAAGACCTTTCTTCTTTGGCTTGGCTCCTGATCCTACAACTGTTGCACCAGGAGGATGTCCATGTTCACCATGCTCCAAGTTCACCTCCTCAAAATCTACATCATCCTCTCCTAGCACAAGACCATCTGCAATGGCCTCATTGAGCTCGTCCGTTGCTATGGATATATTGGAGGAGAATTCAGTGCTCAGACTTGTTGCGGTACTAGTCCTACTCCTCATGGGTGTATTGTTTTTTTCATCAGGCACTGCGGAGCTTATCATGTGACTTTTTCCGGGCGGTATCACTCCCGATTCAGAGACACCCTCTTGCAGCGGTGAAGCGGAGTGGATACTTGAACCCTCTACAGGTGTCGTTGAGACAGAAAGCGTCCTTTGACTGGACCACGAGGATTGTGAGTTCTGCACGGAGTTTGGACTTGGTGTAAAATCGGTAAGATTCTCTGTGAAGAATTGCGACCTGGCGGAGAGTTCAGCGCTGGCATCCTCCCATTCTTCGGAGCTGGTTACATCGATGGTTGCGGGAGATGTACTTTCCTCCGCTAAATCCAAGGTAGGTGGGCGTCGCTGCTGAGGACTACAGCTTTCGTTATCTATATGTGCAGCCCCATTCCCTTCTTCCTCCAATGTGACATCCGAGTTGCATGAATGAGGTATATGAACTTGTAGCTCCTTTTTAGTCTCCACTACATTTTCTTGACTTTCATTTTTCACACAACTTGTCTCAGATTTCGATGTTGCAGTAATGGTATCAGAGATATCACTTTTATCTTCTACATTTATTTGCATATTTGTAATTTTCTGACTTAAGTCCTGACTAGAACATGATTGATCAATCTCTCCATTAGCATTGCTTTGCTGATTAACAATCACTTCCGTTTTAATTCCTCTACTGTGATTGGACTTGAGGTTCGGTTGTGCACTATCCGAACTAGTTCTTGTGTCAGCAACCGCATCATCATCTTCATTTTGTGCTAACCTTACTACAGATGAAGCATCATGGTGATCCGAGGTTGAGAGTGCATTTGGTATACTCAACTGACAATCAGTGGTATTCATGTTACTTGATACAATGCGATCATGAATGTGATTTATTGTATTTGTATTGCCATTATTGGGAGATAAATCTTTTAAACTTAAACTATTATCACACGTTCTTTTATCCCTGATAACTCTTCCTGTTGATATGTTTTGCTCATCATTCAATTTCCTTTGTTGCAAATCAAATCGTCCCTTCCCTGCAGATATTTCCCGCTCCGCATTGACAACACCCATTTCATCACTTTTCAACAGCGGGGAGTCCCCGGCGGTCTTCACGCCGCCGTCCCGCTCACTTGCAGCAAAAGATGTCTCCTCATTTCTCTTCGGAGAACTTTGAAATTGAAGGTTTGTTTGTGAATCCACAGAGTATTTTCTTCCCTCTCCATTGTTCAAAATTAAATCTTCTGAATTTGGCTGAGTAATGCATGCACTGTTCATGATTTTAAAGTCGTTCCTTTTATCGACTTCCGTATTCCATTGCGGCGTAATCGGTGATTCTGAATAATCCCATTCATTTGCGTAATGCAGCTGCTGCAGAGCAAATTGAATGAAGCGATCCGCCAGTATCAACACCAATTTTTCAGCGAATATTTCATGTCATAACAGACCTAGAATCATCTAATACTATTATTTCACGACAGCTTGATGTCTCAATGATCCATTAAATTGTGACACACACCATAAAGCTGCATGTTAAGGTAAGAAAATCCCGTCATTTTAGACAGATCTTCGTCAGAACCGGGGGCGTATCCGAGTGAATCCAACTTATCAATATGACGTTCAAAGGTCAGCTGTCAATCATAAATAGATTAGAAATTTACCTAGACCATTTGTCACTTCATTATGGATTTTATTCATTAAAATATAACTTTTCAATATTTCGAGACTATTTTCTTAATATTTATAATGTATTGCAAAATTGGAAATATATAATACTTAATTTAAGGCATTTTACGGGATAAAAATTTATTTCTTAAATAAAGAGTGACTGATATAAGCCTAGCAACAGCGCACTTTTTCATTGAAGTTTACAAGAAGTCCAGAATAACTCGACTTTGACATAATTCGTCTGTATGTTATTTCGCCAGCGGCAGCGATCAATCTTGCGTGAGGCTATTACATGTATTTGATTTTTTGGCCTTTCAAATGAACACGTAAAACGGGTTTAACTCTAACCCTAATACCAGGCGCGGATCCAGAGACCAGAGACGGACTTTTACGGGGGTCGAAAATGGTCCATTGATTTTTTTTTTCACGTCCACTGCTCCCGGGGGTGGGGGGGGGGGGGTCATTATTACAACATGATTGCTACGCATGCGTGTCCCACCAAGCGTCGAACTCGTTTCAGCCTTTCGGCGGCGTCTACGCTTTCTTAAAATAGGGTGTTTTATAATTTCAATCGCCAATTTCATAAAAAATACGGGTGTTTTCAGCGGAAATTGCTGTTTTGGGGTCAAAATTTCACGGTGTTTACGCCATTTAGGATACGTTTTTTCCAGTCAGACGTCGAAAAGGGGTGCAAATTTGACTTTATGCAATGAGACGTTTATAGGGTCCATTTCAGGGTGCGGGGACACGCATGGGTAGCACTTTTTTCTTTGCAGTAACCCCCCCCCCCCCCGGGGGGTCACACAACGTAGTGTGAAGTCTCTCGATCGGCCCGGAAGAAATTTAAAAAAATAAAGCTTCCAATATTTTTTTTTTTTTTTTTTTTTTTTTTTACATTTTCCTCAATTTGGCGCCCCCGGCCCAAGGTCAATTTGGCGCCACATGAAGTTCATTTTGGCGCCCTTTTGGCGCCTACCGCGGGGAGCCCGGGCCCCGTAAGCCCACCCCGCCCCTCCTCCCCCCAGAAACCGCTAGCGTTTGTAATTTGTATTGCGGTTGGTAAACCGGGCCTTTATATACGGTGTGAATTTTTTAGACATATTTTAAGTCATGTTGCGTTCTGGGTAGGCCTATTGTAAATTTCATGAATTTGCAATTTTCTCAGACATTACATATTATTTTCATTACATTATCAGCTAAGATTGCTTATACATAATAGCCACCGGCGAGGATTTGTCTGTGGCACTAAGTTTTTTCTTTCTTTCTAGCTGGGGTCTTCAGTTAAAACGCTCGCTTTAACCTTTCAATGGGCCCACAACCATCCCCGACCACCAATCTGTGGCGCAGAAAAAAAAATGCACCAAAAAGGGAAAATTTAACACCTACCCCCCCCCCCCCCCGCTATCGCGCAGCAGCGGTGACGTGAAAACATTTTGATGTAACTTTTGCAACCCCGTAAAAGTCTGTCTCTGGGATCCGCGCCTGGGCACATTTAATAATCTTTGCTCTGAATATTTTGTGGCTGCAGGAACCAAGCCCATCCTCTCAACTAGCCCAACAACTTACAGGCCCGTAACCAAGGGGGGGGGGGTTCGAACGAACCCCCCCCCCGCTTGGCGGTAGGTCCGCTGACAACAACACAACAAACAACAACAACAAAAACAACAACAACAACAACAACAACAACAAACAAAAAGAGAGAAAAGAAGGTGTGATACCCATACTATTATGCCAGAAATGCTCTGCGGATTCTTAAATAGACCTGCCTACCTCATGTACAAAATTTTCCTGATCGATCTAAATTTTGAAAAATAATGCCACAAAATCCCCCTTTTCAGGTAAATCTGTGCAATATTTTCGCTCACGCTCGCATATATAGCCTACTTATACACGATTATCGTCATAGCGTTTTGAAAGGCCGGGGGGGGGGGGGTTGATCGAGTAATAGAAGTGATGGCTGAACACGTGGAAAGTATCTTTTTCGCATATTATGTTAAATTGATCTACTGGAAAAACTGGATGGGGCATGCATGACCTCCCACCTCCCCCATCGTCCATTCCTGGTTTTCAGGAGAGATTACAATAAAAATGACATTATGAGTCATTTAATAAGTGTTTTTCCTGTCGGCTTCATGCTCGCATTTCAGTTTAGTTTTAAGGAAGGTGATCATCATCTTGTTATTTAGGAATCTTAAAAAAAGCAAATGTGCTTAAAATGCACAGCCTCTATGTTATACATGTATAAACAAACAATTTTTGGCTCGCCCTGTCCAATCCCTTTCGTCAGAAATAAATGTATTTCAAAAAATGCACAGCATTTATATAAATTTATGCCTTGCGCTTCACTCTCGCATCTTTTGGAATTTGGTCATTCGTTTTATGAAGGATAAAAAATATAAATATGCCTAATACAAGGCAAAGTTTTTCCTTCGTTCTTTGCACTGACAAGGTTCATTTTTTCATAAAGGGAGGTTATCGTCAACTCAGGCGCGTATCCAGGATTTGGCACCCCGGGGGGCCCGATGTGATTGATTTTGGCGCCCCCCAGTATGCCAGTGGTGGATCCAGAAAGGTACATCCTATTTTTTTTTCAAGTTACATCGGGCGACCAAAAAGGTACATTCAATTTTTTTCACGTCACGATGGCCGAGCGATAAGCTCTCAAATTGGCGCCCCTGTAAGGTCAATTTGGCGCCCCTGTAAGGTCATTTTGGCGCCCTTTTGAGCGCCTACCCGCCGGGGGCCCGGGCCCGTAAAGCCCCACCGGTCCCCACCCGGCCCTCGGAATACGCGTGCATGCAACTTGTGTAGGAATTCAAAGAAAACAAAAAGATTTGAGAAAATTGTGCAAAATACCACATTTAGGTCACTAAACTGAAAATTTTCAGGCTCGCGCTTCGCGCTCGCAAGTTCAATCCTTGCGAAAGTTCGCTTTTCACATGTCAAAAACCTTATATAAATCCTAATTACAATTCTGTAAGTAAAAGAGGCAAAATGTGTCAGAAAATACACTACTTCAGGTCATTATAAGCCAAATTTTCGGCTCGCGCTTCGCCGCTCGCAGAGTTTTCATATAAAGCCCATTAACTGATTCCTGTCTCCAAAAGTGAAGTAATGTAATGAAAATTTTCTGTTCGTGCTCACAGCTTATTTTTCTAAAAGGATGGTGATCGTCACCTTTCGTAAACGAAAAGAAAATCGTGAGGTAAAATAATACTTCCTTCGCCGGGTAGTTATAGGTCAAAATTTCGGCTCGCGCTTCGCGCTCGAACTTGGGTTTACTCCTTCAGAAAAGGTCCACTTTTTCAATTTTCGCAACCCCCCGTAAAAATCCTAGTTACGGGCCTGACTTATATCTTCTCATTCTTTGGTGGTCGACAACCAACTTTCGCAAAGTTAGTCTCCAGCAGAGGCATTGGGTCCAACTTTATATTTCAGTGTTTTGCTACTTTATAGTGCCCCTTTTTAAAAAGAAATGTTAATGGAGACTTCAAAAGTCTGAAATGAAACATTTGGGTTTTTTTTAGATAGGAAAGGGCACGCTTTAGGACGCATGGACAAGTGGGGCGTTTGCCCCTGTCCCCTTCCGGTTCCGCCGCCTCTGCATCGGCCAGGAACACCATGGGAAAGCAGTGAAGAGTGACGTAAAAAGTAAAACATTCATAATTTATAATTCCGTTGTCCCCGATCGGCAACCAATGAATGACCACATTTCAATGTTGCTCTCAAACACAGAATTTACATGATTTTAGTTAAGATTCCTGTACGGAGGCCCATGTTTAATGGAAGGGAGGGGTGGTGCATGCGCGTATTCGGGGGGGGGCTTACGGGCCCGGGCCCCCAGGGTAGGCGCCGAAAGGGCGCCAAATATGACCTCAAGAGGGGCGCCAAATTGACCTTAGGGGGGCGCCAAATCGAGCAAAATGTATTATAAAAAAAAAACAAAACAAACAAACAGACGAAAAATATACATAATTCGAGCCGATTGGCAAGTTGTACCTACCCTACAGCTGATCTATAACCTTTTGGTTGACCGAAGGCCGAAAATTTGTTAACACTTACCCCCCCCCCCTCCCCGCTTATCGCTTGGCCAGCGTGACGTGAAAAATTTTAAGTGTACCTTTTGGCTCGCCCGGTGTAACGGGAAACAAAATAGGATGTACCTTTTTGGATCCACCACTGGGGGCCGCCAAAATCAAAATCACATCGGGCCCCCCGGGATGCCAAATCCTGGATACGCGCCTGGGTGCGCACTTTTAGTTTTTACTTTTTCTCCTGAATCCATGGGACTTTATTAATAACTGAGTCTTCTTTTTAGTATATAGGGCATTCTTGAGGAGCTTGAAGCGGGGCCGGGGCGAAAAAAATCACAGATACTTGTGATCCAGACAAAATTCTGCTAATATTAAAACAACCCTAATTACATACGACATACGCCCTGTGAAACAAAATGAAAAGAAGGAAGCAGAATTAGGCCCTTATATAATTTCATAGGCACGAGTCGACTTTCCGTGTAGGGTGGGACGAGATAGATGGAATCCGAATTCCGAAGGGTCGATATGGGTTTGGAACGGATTTATTTTCATGCTGCGCTGGTTGTGAATTTGTGATCATCACGAATATCAGTGACTGTTTTTATATCTTCGTTTAGGATTTGGATCTGGAGTGCATATCGTCATTAATTATGGAATTGCACGTTATTAATTGAGTCAAAGGTTTCAATAAGGGTTCAGGTAAGTTTAAAATGAAATTCTTTTTATGACTTTTCATCGATGAGTTTTTAGGTTGTATGGAAAATGGTCAAGTGAGAAAGGCCGTGAGAAAATGAAATTGAAAATGTGCATGTTTTTTTTTCTGCTGAGTGCTGTGCTGTCGACTTTCGAGTGCTCAGTTGTTGATGTTGAGATTGAACGTGAAGACGAAAAAAAATCAACGTTAGATTTAACTGAGTCTCTCTGTTCATAAGTTACAGAAAAGTGAGAGTGACTTGGCTGAGGGTACAGTGAGACTGAGACTTAAAAGAGAGACTGAAGTGAAAATGAGATTGAGTAGATCTAACAGCTAACGTTACAGTCTAACTTTAACAGTTAAACTGACTTGAATTGAAATCGTGTTTCTTTTCTTTCCCCGACTCCCGAGTCTTCTTGCCAAGCACAAGCAAGGCAAAATAAAAAAAAACAAAAAACAAAAAACAAAAACAAACAAACTGCATCTTAAACAAACAAACAAAAAAGAAAAAGTAAAACAAAACCAAAATAAAACAAAACAACACCCCCCACAAAAAAAAACAAAAAACACCAACAACATCTAAATTACAAAACAAAAGCCTTCCTCGTGCTTGAATTGATCAATAAGTAAAAGTTAGATCTAGATCTAATGCAACTTAAAAAAAAAAATAGAAGCCCATCCTGCAGAATAATATTGGACTAGACCTAGTAGAAATCAGAGATCTAGTACTGTCCAACTATTGTTCAGAATCGGTCTCGAAGGGCTAAAGGCAAATTTGCATGTATTTTGTTAGGGGCAGAAATCCTCAATTAATTTTGAATGCTAAATTGCAGTGCACTTGACAACTGAAGTTAACAAACAACAGTGAATCAACCTGCTGCAGATAGAGAACAAAAAAAGTCAATCTGGTTGAACCGAAGACAATAGTTCTTGTTGACTCTTGAAAAGATATTATTTTGATTTAATAAGTTTTGATAATCAAAATGTCATTTCTTATAGCATATGCCATGGGTAAGAAGCGAATCCACCGTAAGCCCGTAGCACTCACGTTTGCCGATACCAGCAACCAGCCTACTGAGCAGGATGCAGAGGGTTGTTCCTCCTGGAATCCTACTGAGGGACAGAGGAACCAGAGAGACAACAAAAGGAGCACCAAACTAGGCCAGGAGAATGGGGATGAAGATGATGTAAGTGGTTTTCTATGGAAAATGTGATAGATACTGAACCATAAAAGGGCTGGGAGAGGGGTGGTGGATTATGCTCCCTCGATATTTGCCATAAAAATTACACAGTATTTCTGAGACTAATTCTTGAATTTTCTCTATCTTTTACAAGGAGAAGATTATAAATGTAAGATGTAATGCTGTATAAAGTTACTACCAGATTAATTTCTTCATGATAATATTCCATAATTATCTGATGTTGTTTTATAGATTGAATGCATGGGAATGGTTAGTAGCAGTACTGCCAGCTCTGAGAATAATAGAAAGAACAACCGCCCAAGTAATAGGGAGGTGCTCCGCAGGCAGCAAGAAGAGGAAGAACAAAGAAGTAAGCCTAATCAATGTAGCACTTTCCACTTTACCAGTCTTACAAAGAAATAGTGCCTAATTAGGAAAGAGTTTCATGTCTGAGAGGTTCGCAGTATTTTTACCCAGGTCATTGAATGCTTGCACAGTACATGTATATAAGTCTTTCTGACACCTGTGCAATCATGACAGCAAACCAGTGAGGCGCACTCATTCCATTCCTACTTGGAACCCATTTACACGTGGGTGAGGAGAAGCAATGTAGATTAAACGCCTTACTCAAAGAGTACAAACTATTCTTTTTTAGTGAATGGTTCATTCAAATGGATCATTCAGTAAAGTTTAGGAGGCTTTAGATATCTGAGCTGCAGGGCCCTAAATGCTATCAGTGTACATTTATTGTAATACGTTATAGAAATGAGCCCCCGAAAAATGCAAATACAAAAACATCATTATGTAACTATGATATATGCTTCACAAAAAAATGAAAATGATTTTGCCTGCTACCTGTGTCACTCTTTGATTAATTTTTTCCAAACTTGGAATCTCACATTACATTTTCCCCCAAAAAACCTTCACCTGAATTCAAGATTACTTGGCAAGCCGTTTCTAAATAGTGAAACATATTTAACATGAAAAAAAATTGATAGCTCTTAAAGAACTTGAAGCTGAAGATATGTTTACATGTAATGAATATGTTTGTTTGCTACTTACAGTGGAGGCCAAAAGTTTTCATACACCTGGTACAAAAACATATAACTGATATTTTTACTACCATAAGAAAATTTTGCATCATTTATTTTGATGAAGATGGTTTGGTATCATAGCTGCCAACTGTTACGAAAAATTCGTAATTATTACGAATTTTTACCCTTTATACGAAAATACGAATGCACCTTTAAAAAAATTACGAATATGAGCGCCGATTATTACATGTATTATATTATACCACTCTGCGCACTGTTATATGCATGTTCTATGTAGTTCTACTACGGCGCGGCGACGTACGTACGTGCACATGAAAGCAAACACACGAAAACAGCGCATTCGTAGTGAAGCGGAAGGCATTCAAGTACATGCACGTTGATCTAGTGCATACACACACGAAAGACGAAACAGCGCATTCGATAGTGAAGGCGGAAGGCCATTCAAAGTACATGCGTGTTGATGTTAGTGCATCACACAGGCATGGTACGAGTGCAAGTGCACTTGTGTGTATTGTGTGTGATGCAGTTGTGATGTCGCTAGCGAAAAGTCGACCGTATTTTGTCTCCTCTTCTTCCTAGTTTTGGACCATAATGGTGGAAAATGGAGCGTAAAAAGGGACAATGTTACAACAGCAAATATGGAACAGAGTTTGACTTCATCACCAAATCGGGAAAAAGCAAACAACATGCATTTTGTACGATATGTCGAAAGGGATATCTCCATCGCTCATGGCGGCGTAGGTAGTGACATTGTTTTGCATTACAAATCAAACTTCACATCGGAATTTGAATCTGAATCTTCATCCACACCCAAGATACTTCATGGATGTCAACTTCGCAGGATTTAATGTTACGCGAGCTGAGTGCTTGTTTACATCATTCTACTTGTATTGATAACATGTAAGTGATATTGTGAATGCTCATATTCATTGAGTTATTCATTCATCTTCAGATTCATGAAAAATTTTTGGCAATAATTTTCTCAAACCTAAGCTCACCCTAAAACAAACAGAAAAAAAAAGGTTTAAATGCTCCAAAAATAGCTCAATTGCACCAGAGAGCGTCAGACCCCGCCGCAAGGGACTTTCGCGCTTCGCGCTCGTGATGTGCGCTTGCGCACATGTTAATGTGCGCTACGCGCACATTTCTGTGTTTTTTATCTGATCATTACTAATTTGAAATTTCAAATGTTGGCAGCTATGGGTATGGTATTTACTTTGTTTTCATAGAGTATGTTTTCATAAAAGATAGTTAGAAACATATATGCTTAATCTTATTTCAGTTCTGATAAATTTGATGGGTCAAAAGTTTACATACACTAACCAAAATTGGTGATGATGCTGCCTGTATTTTGCTTCATTTTTCACTTGTTGATGCTGTCAAGGAGCTTTCTATATACTTCTCCTGAGATTATTGTCCATTCCTCCAGCAAGATTGCAACAATTCAGTCCCATTTACAACTTTCCTTGGGCGAATACCATGTTTGGGGTCTTACCATATGGTTTGTACAGGGATCTGGTCTAGACATGTGACAACCCCTCCGTCATTTCCCACTTTTCTCTCTTCCACCTATTCTAAAACAATTCAAATGAATGTTTAGGTTATTACATGTATGATGATTAAAGACTCAATTCTAATATGGTTCCAACTTTCAGGCTGGCATATTGATATGATGCTACATGCTCCAACATCACACTACACAAACAATGTATAAACCTCATTGATAAACCCTATTGATTGTAAAATGTGATGTTGGAGTATGTAGCATCATATCAATATGCCAGCCTGAATGTTCGAACCATAATAAAATTGAGTCTTTATTTGCCACAATAACCCAGACATGCATTTAGATCAGTTTTTAGAGTGGGTAAACGGAAAAAAGGGGGATTAAGGAGGGGTTGTCACATGTTTAGACCAGATCCCTGTACAAACCATATGGGCAGACCTCAAAAATGGTATTCGCCCAAAGAAACCTGCAAATAGGACTTAATGTTTGCAATATTGCTGGAGGAATGGACAATAATCTCAAGAGAAGTATACAGTGTGTCCCACAAAAATGCTAATGGCACTTTAGATGGGTATAATATTAAAATTATAATGCTACTTGTATATTGCTTATATCTTTAGACCCGTAAACTACAATTCCTTTTCTACAACTGGATGAAATTTATATGGTCCAAGAATCACAAAGATATGAGCATTTTGTCATTACAGATCAGGAAACCTCTACATCCAAGTTTGTATTTAGTAGTACCGGATGTATTGAATAAAACAAATCCAAGTTTGATCAATACCTTGAAAAAATATTTCAGTAGTAATTATGAAATTTATATCACTGTAAAGTGCAACTCATTACCATTCTAATGATACCTCTCCCAGCTCACTATTATCTTGTATCACTGAACCCCATTGTTTTAAATATGTCTTGCAAAATTGTGAGTGGTTCACTTTCACGCTCATTGATGATCAAAGTTGGGTTTCCTTTTAGGCACATTTGAATAACGCATCTGAAGGAACATGAAAGTGAACACTCACAATTTTGCAAGACTTTTCAGAACAATGGGGTTCAGCGATGCGTGATATTGGTGAGCTGATAGACATATCATTTGAAGTAAAATTAGACAAGTAAAAAAAAAAGAAAAATAAAGCAAACTACAGGCAGCACCATCACAAATTTTTGTATGTAAACTTTTGACCCATCAAATTTATCCGAACTGAAATAAGATCAACCATATATGTTTCTAAATATCTTGAATTAAAACATACTCTCTGAAAACAAAGTAGATATGATACCTAACCATATTCATAAAAATAAATTATGGCCAATGTTCTTAGGGTAGTAAAAATTGTATTTATATGTTTTCTTACCAGGTGTATGTAAACTTTTGGCCTCAACTGTATGTATATGATTTTGATAATATATTTTTGTTTTTAATGTTGCAGTGAGGCAGCAAGAGGAGGATGAATTTCAAGTAAGTACGATACCCTCGGACCCGATATAGCCATTGTTTAAGAAAAAAAATTGGAGAAGTAGATTTATGTTTGTAGGTTAAAAAGAATAAATCCCCATTTCCAATAAATTTGCAAAATTTTGTTGGTCCTTGTCGGTTAGATGTGTCAAAACTAAACTATGTATCCTTTATAATATTGTTTTTTCATCAGCTGGCTTTCTTATTCAAATTAATGAATTGCTGAAAATTATCATCTTTTGATTGTCATGTGTAGACCGATGTGTAGACTGATGAGTTGGCTCAGTGGATAGAGCGTCCGCCTCATAACGGGAGGTCGTGGGTTCGATCCCCGGCCGCGTCGTACCAAAAGACGTTAAATAATTGTAGTTGCTGCTTCCCTGTTTGACGTTCAACAAGAGGGGGATAGAGCAACGCCTATATGGCGCTGCTCAGCGGCGGCCGGCCCCAAAGAAAAGGGGCAAAAAGAATATACGTTTCGGACAATAAAATTTGGAGCATTGGAGCATGTGTGCCATTTTATCTTAAATATCAGAAAAGTATTGTGAGGATTGAATGTAAATTAATTTGTCCATCACCTTGATCCCGAACAGAGAGCTTTGGAGCTGAGTCGTCAGGAGATGCAGGTCACATTGGTGACCAATTCAACCAGTGATGGTATCATCAGCAACGAAGACAGCGAAGGAGACGACAGGGTGCAGACTAACAACAGGGTTCACGTCCTACCCGGACGAGAGAGCGACGAGGGCTCATCGGATTTGGAAGATGTAGGGTTGGTTGTTCACGGCGAGGCACAGGCACAGACGAGCAGTAGAGTTGCTACCTCTCATGAGAACAACGGTTCGGGTGATGATGGAAGCAGTGACGGGGAGGATAGCGATGTCACTGATGTCAGCAACGAGGAGGAGGCGGAGACGGGGATAGCAGATGGAGATGGTGGTCGTGAAGTGGAGGAAGCTGATGAAGAGGCCAATGGGGATGATGATTCTTCCGTGGGGTCGTCTATCTTGCTCCAGTCTGATGAGGAGGTAAAACATGCTTTAGAATAAAATATGACGTCACAAATAAATGTCACAATATTGATGTCTGATCTGAACCTTGATGTATGTTTCACTGCCAAATTCAAATTTAACACCTGATCTATTTTTCGAAATAATGGTACTTCTTCTAAAATTTCGTAATTTTTTATTTTTAGTCCCCATCTCTGTAGTGCTACTGTTCCTGTGTGTTGTAGCTTACACCTCTGTTTCCTAATTGGCTCCCCCTCTCCAGCACCAATTAATCTACCCCTTTTGTTCTCTTTGTTCTCTTTTACTAGCCCCTCCCAGGCTCTATATGTTCTTTTTCTATACTAGCGTTTGTTCACTGTCTATGAGTGTCACTCTGACAAAGATTCTGCTGGGATCGAGCTTATTTTGACTCAATTTTCTAAGATACAAGAATTAAGACCTTCATTATATTGGAAATTATGTTTGGACAATAAACTCCATCCTTTACAGGAAATAACTGCAGGACAGCCACCGCCTGCCTCTAGCAGTTACCCAACTCAATCCAGCGAAAAGTTTGTAGCCAAAGTGGGCCCTCTAGAGGACAATGAAGGCCAGGAAGGAAGCATAGATATCTTTGATGTGATGGAAGAAGAGGATCAGGACGAGGAACCACTCTCACAGGAATTGTTTGTTGATAGTCAGAGAACCTATCAGGGCTATGAGGTAAGCATTGTTATAGGAGTCAGAGTCTTAATAACATATCACTCCATTGGCCTGTAAACATAAAGGGATATGATCAATCTTACGGTCGATTTTAACTTTTAGTACACGGTTTACCATAGACTTACAATCGTAAGTCGATAATTAAGTAAGATCGATTGTATCTTTATGTTTCACGGCACAGGACCCATATGCCTTTTAAAAAACAACTATTTACTCGTGTTTTATGAACCACACTATACGGAAATGGGTAAAATAGCTGGGTTTTTTTTCAAGCCGTATCGGCCAACGGAGTGATATTTGAGTCATGCTGAATTAGACTTTTCTCTAACTTCCTTGGTGCAAACACCATCTGTGGGAGATTGTAGGGCTTATTTCTTCTAATTGTGCAAGGTCTCCCTGACAAGGTAATTAATATTTGAAATCTTATCATTCTCCACCCTCTAAAAGTGTGAGAAGCATGCGTGGTCATTACAGGAATTGTTTATCTCTCGTTGGACCTATAATATATAAGGTGGATAAAGCAAGCATCGCACTCGAGACAATTATTTTTTTGAAGGGGTGTTCCTCATTGTATTGTTAGACCCCAAGCACACTTTAAGATAACATTGCTTTTAGGAAGGGAAAGGAGGGGTTGATCAGCATAGGAACTGTTTGTTAATATTTAAAAAATGATGCAGCGCATATGAGGTAGGTATTATGCTTTAGACATATTGTTAATCTATGATGCTGTTTGATAAGATATAACTTTCAATCTGTCCCTGTCTTTACTTACAGCCTGAGCCTGAATCAACACACAGTCAAGAGGAAGACAGAGGGTGAGTCAAGTTTGCAAAGAGGTTGTAGGATACCTACCCCAATGGACAGCCCTGTATCTCCTCACCTCATGTCCTCAACTTCTCGATATGTCCTGTTTCCTAACCCAGAATGTAACATTCTGAGGAGTGTATTCGTATGATACAGACCCACTTGAATGATAACATTTTTATTCCCTAATCAATAAACTTATACGAACATAGTTTGCATACAGCAAATTACAGGCTAGTTTATACTGAAATATGCAATGCACTATTAGTGATCACCTCAACATAGATTTATAATGCATGTCCTATTAGAGCACACACACAAAGAGTCACTTTTAAATCGGATATAGATTGTAAGAAAGTAATTTTGATGTACAGAACAATATTATTTTTATCAAGGAGTTTTGCATGGTGTGAGTACTTGACAGACGAATTTAAATTTCATTATATTCTATTCAAGTGGCAGTTCCAATGTGGATACCCGGAGAACCAGGCTCAGTTTGCGAAAGAGGAAGCGAGACGGCGAAGAAAGCTCCAATTCCAGGACCGACAGTAACAAGAGGAAGGCTGCAAGGCTGGCCCCAATTTCCGACTTTGAGTCAGAGGTCGACGTGGAGGTCCAAGTCAGTGACGATGAGGAGAATAACATGCACCCCTCTCAAGATCCGGGCTTTCATAGATTTCCCGCAAAGGTTTCCTGACAATTCGGGGGTGCCTCTTGTAGATCACAGGTAATTCAGAGACTTTTCTAATTATCTGCTCTCTGATAAAGTCAGAGGGGATAAAGTAATGATGTAGTCTGTTCATCCTCAGTAACAATTGGTTTTCGTTTGTATGTTTAGCATTGGTAGATTGACAATGTCACCCATATTGTTTGAAGAAGGCGATTAATTTTGTACCAACTCAGGAGAAACTATAAAAATTGTGAAATCCATTCATGAGAGAAGGATAGTTTTGCATATATTCTCTATATTTTAATCTTATTGACAAGTGTTTGATGATTCTTGATTTTTCCAAATTGTGATTTATATCAATGTAGAAATCCTACAGTGAAGTTGTAACCAGATGCTAATTATTTCACACAATCCTTTTGATTATAAAATGAAATTAATTTGTTCCTTATCACTTTTTTTTAACACTCCTATGCTGTTGTCTTTCCTTGTGATGGCCTTATTACTATTTACAGAAAGGTAAGCCTTGAAATATACAGTCCTTGTACTGTATTAAGCCTCTATTTTTGCTTACATGTGTTATCCCTATTTTTTACTAGTTTAAGAAAATTGTGAGTGGATGATTTTGTGCTTTTTCTCATTACTATAAATAGCCTTATATTGAACTTGAAAATTTTGGGAGGATGTGGGTAACTCTGAATTATTTGTTATACTTAGCACACTTTACGTGATGATTCAGGTGGTAGAACATAGGTTTCAAATGCGGAAGGTCCTAAGTCATTCACCAAGTCCTTAAGCTATAGTCCTTTGGAAAGGCATTATTCTTCATCACCCAGTGATTCGATGGGGTGCTATCTCACTTCGCGGAGACGTCTCCGCGACAGAATAAAAATAGTATTAGAGACGTCTCTGATACGTCTCCGAGACGTCTCCGCGACAATTTATGAAAAAAGTCTGAAATAGTCCCAAATCCGTCTCCGAAAATCAGGAGACATCTACTGATTTTCGGAGACGGATTTGGGACTACTTCAGACTTTTTTTCATAAAATTGTCAACGATTGTCCGCGAGGTGAGATAGCACCCTTAGGGCTAACAGACTTAAAGGTTTGCGGAATTTGTGAACAAAACCACAGGCAAAATAAATATTTACAGTCTTACATAGTATTTGATTGCTATGGAGCTCTATTGTGATTATAGAATTGAATTTAATTGTTATTGAACCGCTGCATTATTTCTTACAAATAAAATAAATGTAATAGTGTAAAGAAATATAGTAAGGTATTCATATATTTTGTAATTTGATATGCTATTAACTTTAACTTGAACTACTTATATTATTTCTACAGCCTAATCACAAGAGTCCTTTCCTGACACCACCTGGAGTCTTGCCTAAACTCATACACAGCTGCCATTCTACGACTGTTCTACCAATACAAGATCCGTCTCCTCAAAGCTCAAGCAAAGCAAAGGCATAGGATAGAATTGGGAAGGCCTGTTGCAGTGGGACCTCATGTCAAGGATACTATCGTTTTCAAGAAACGAGGCCAGAAACAAGTCTTCCAGTGGCTCCTATCATCGGATGAAGAAGGCGCAGGAGTCAGCCAGGAGAATGTCGTAGAAGAAGCCAACCAGGCCAGATTGGTGAAACCCCTGAGAAGCGAGCTAGGGCACCTCAATAAAGTCTTTCATAATAACAATTATAGCAACAAGGTCGGGATAGTTACTTGGCAATCAGCAGGTTGAAGCCAGACCAGGTGGCTTTAAACCTAAAGTGGAATGGACAAGATCCATAGTGGGTCCTCGGTGTCCAGAACAATGCCAGGACGGAGGATCAGTGAGTTTGAAATCTGGTGACGAAGTATCAAGTTCGAAACATCTTATTATAAGGTTTCTCCTGTCCGGCAGAAACAGTGCTGGAGAGTGGATAAGTAAATCTGATATGGGTGGGAAGAGAGAAGCGAAGAATAGATTGTCAAGTTCAGATGATAGTGACGCTGATGTGGAGGTGGTTCCTGAGAACTACAACCACAAGAACTCCTTTGACAGCAACATATCGCCAAGAAGGTCCATACCAGCTGAATCTCAATCCAGCAATCCCCTGAGATCTCCAGTCTTGGTGGGAAGTCTAGTCGAGACTTGTGAGACCTTCCAGCGGTGTCACAAGGCAAGTTGGACATTGCTCCCCGCGAACTGTGCAGAATAATCGGGATAAGATGGAGAGTCCTCAGCCATCGTCCCCTAGGCTCAGGGTGGACAATGATGGTAGGACAAAGCCTGTTGTGGTTGTAGAGAGTGCTTCTGGAGTGTCATCCACTGTGCCTGATAATGGAACAAGACATGCAATGTTGAGCGTCGAACTACACCAAGAGGCAACTGCCTCTGGCTCTGTATCCTCTGCTGTGCCTACCTCAAGGACAAGTGCGGATTCCCCAGTAGATCCTGCAAGAACCTGTCCCACTTCCACAAACCATGCAGAACAAGGCAGCAACATTGATGCAGCTCCTGCATTATCCAAGGTTATTACCTCCAGTTCTTTGTATGGATCTGCTCATAGCTTTGAGGAAGAGAGACTTCTTTACTACACAGGAAACATTTTGAAAGAGGCACGTCCAGATGAAAATGGTGTAGGAGATGTGGGTAGTAGCAGTGTGAACAGATTCAGTGAATCAAACAATGTTGAAAGTGACGAAGAAGAAAGTGTAGTCCAAGAAAACATCTCAAGGCATGAACATAGAAAAACTAATGGAGCTGTTGATAATAGTGGAAGAGATGTCGTTGACCATTTAGCTGCGACAAATGATGAAGTTGAGGATGCTGAATCGAGAACAGGGGATGAACAGTATGAGGGACATGATCATGATGAAGAATTACAGGTAGGCTATTTCAGTTCATAAACTGTTTAAAAGAGACCCTTTCTGGCCCAGTATAAGACATTGCACTTGAATGAAATGTATGCATTGAATAAATAAGTAGCTTTTTACTCACCATATTATATTCGAACAGTATTTTGGGCTATTGCTATTTATTTGAATAATGGAAAGAAAACTTAATGCAGGAAGCACAACAACTAGTAAATGATGGTAACAGTGACTTTTTTGTGTTATTCAACATTATAATGCGGAAAATTGTATAAAGCGTGTATGACGTGTGATCATGTGACGTTCCATAATTTTGTTTTCTATTCCTTTCTTGTATGATAGTTGAGAGCACATTTAATGCTTCCTAATTCACTCAGACAGGACTTGGCTGTACGTCCCCTGGGGCCTGTTTCTCAAAACCATCACAAGTTAATTTTTTAGACAACCCATAGGGACGTGTGTTGTAGAATGAATGCATGTTTCAATGGGATGTTCACAAACTTAGACTGATAACGGTTTTGAGAAACAGGCCCCTGTTCTCTTATGTTCAGGCAT
Organism: Paracentrotus lividus; assembly: GCA_940671915.1. Taxonomy (NCBI): domain Eukaryota; kingdom Metazoa; phylum Echinodermata; class Echinoidea; order Camarodonta; family Echinidae; genus Paracentrotus; species Paracentrotus lividus. Next base: position 21,762,468 of record CALNVZ010003432.1, on the reverse strand, counting down.
GAAAGTGCCTTTTTTAGCAGTCAGGCAAAATAAAACATTCACTCAATCTTTAAATTGCTGTATGATATCTTTTCCTTCAGAATTCCAATGAAGCTGCAGTTAGCATAGGAACCAATTCCTCAATAGACGACCATATCCTCGATGAAGGTGGTGGGCAGAGAGACGATGAGGATGATGATGCAGAAGACATCGTGGAACCCGTCCAACGAGAGGAGGATAACGAAGAAGACGATATTCTCCAGGCTGATGGTGTGGAAGAACCCATAGTAGATGGTGTCCAGTGTCCTTTGTGTGGTGTTACCTTTGTTATGACCGTCATTGAGGTTCATGCTGCAGAGTGCAATGGTCCACCAGAAAACGCAGGTGTGAAGAAACTTTCTCTCAGGAATAGCTGGAAGGCAATTTTTACATTTACAGAGTGACACAAAAACACCATTTTTCTTGATTCAGTTTGCTTATTAGAAATATAGGATTCTAAAATGAAAATTCTGAATATGGTAAAGAATGAGTAAGTAGAGAGGTTGAGTAAATAAAGGATTTCATCTTTATGGCTGCCCTATAATATAAGTAAGTATGTATTGGTTTGACTTATAAATGTTACCACGGTATCCTTTGAAGACGGTTTTAGACTTGTTGTTTACTCATGGTATTTCACCTATGGAATGGCACTAGATTCAAGGGAGCCATTTATATTTGATAGCAGTCAGCATGCCTGTTGCTCATGCATTTGCCAATTGTGTTGTCATGTCTGAGATACTTGAATGGATTTAGATTTTAACAAAATTGATTACTGTTATGAATTATAAATTCACCCTTTTAAGTTTGTGTGGGGTCCTGCAGTCTAGCATATCTAGAACCCTGATTCACATAACCTGTAATAATTTTTTCGAATTTAGAACCTG
>CALNVZ010003432.1:21705387-21761168 GCA_940671915.1 Paracentrotus lividus | reverse complement strand
TATTCTGGACTTTTACCACACTCTGCCCCACTCTTTCGCCTTCCATTTACCCTTACCCTTTCCCTCTGCCTCCTCCTCGTCCCACCTGCCCCCCTCCTGCCAGATCTCTTTGATCTTGCCCCTAGAAGAGGTTGTTGAAACTGCATTCTGGAAGTCAATCAAGGCAGGGAGGATTATCTTCAGGGCTCTTGAAGGCCTTGATGGGTGAGCACGAAAGGGACTGTAGAGGCGATCTTCGAAGGACTCTATCATCTCCGTCAATTCATCGTGTGTCACTTTGCCATACATCGGTCATCGGTCATCATCGTCAGAGTCCAAAGGTATGCTCAAGGGCACTGGGAGAGTTTGACCACCCTTTCATCAGATGAAAGATCCTCCAATGTCATGCGAGTGATGAAAGCGAGCCTCACCCGTTCGGCCTTCGACCGCTCCTTTGAGCTATCATGGAAATCAATGAACACAGAATAAAGGTTTTTAAGGTGACAAAGCTTACCATAGAAAGATCTAGATTCCATTATTATATCTGTAGACACTCAACTCTCTTTAGCACATTGCAATGGATCAGCATTTATATGCTATTAATATTCAAAGAAAGTAAAAAGTATTGCAGCTTATCTCACACACTGATCCGCCCCCACAAACCACCGAATCTCCCACCCTAATCCCAGATTCTGGTGGAGGAGCAGAAAAAAAAACTGAACTATTTATACGTTATAGTGATGAGTGATTTTGTGGCACAAAGTCTCTGAAAGCGGTCTTACATTTGGGAATTTGGTACTCTTAAGGTTTGAGCGTTTTGTAAAACGGAAATTTAGTATTTTAAGAAATTTCCACACTGAGACAAACGATATTAGCACAAATGTTGACATTTTAATCAATCAAATAATGAGACAAAGTAACTAACTTAACAAACTATACTTATTAGTACTATCTATTACGAATAGCTAACGTGTTATGTTCCCTCATGCATATCACGGCCTCACCAACAACAACAAACACCACCACAAAAAAAAACACCAAAAAAAAAAAAACACAGACCAACAACAAAAACCACAAACAACACAAAAACAAAAAAACACAACAAAAACAACAACAAGGGATGCGTGCCATCACAAATCCCCGTGTAGCTAGACTAAGCGCAACAGCCCCCCCACTTCTATGGGTTAATAATAAAAATCCTCCAAAGAATCCAACTTGAAGCAGAGCGCTTACGTTTATTGATATCTACTCCTCTGCTTGCCGACTGGCAACATGGGGAAACCGCCAAAAAAACAAATACAACCACACCAACACAAACAAAAACCCCACAAACAACCCCAACACACTAACACACAAAACAACACCACAACCCCAGCCGAAAATAAATTCAAACTCCCAAACAAAACAAAAAAAAATAAAAAAAAAAAAAATGATAGAAAATAAAATACAAAACACACCAACACCAAAACCACAAACAACCCCCCTACCCACCACACATAAATAAATAGACACAACAAACCAAACAGCCAAACCTCAAACACAAACACACCAAAAACCCCACACAAAAAAAACAAACACCCAACACCCTACCACACCCACAAAACAAACAAAACACATAACAACAAAAAGCCCAAACCCATAAAACATAAGACCCCCAACCTCCACAACAAAAAAAAAACCAAACAAAACAAGCAACACAACACAAACAAACCACACAACCCACTCAACAAAAAAAATCCAACCAAAACAACACACCCCAACCACCAAAAAAACAAACAAACCACTAAAAAACCCCCACACAAAACAAGACACACCAAACAACAACTAAAAACCCACCCAAACAAAAACCAACTAGACCCACAACCACGAAACACTACAACAAAAAAACAGAATACCCCACATACTCCACAAAAAATAAAAAAAAAACTCACCAACCATAAAAAAACCAAAAACCTCCCCACACAATCACACCAAAAATCAACAAAAACATAACTCCACCACAAATTAAGACAAAAAATAGACCAATAAAACTCCAAATACCACAACCACTCGCCCAACACACCTAAACATACAAAACCCGCCCAAAATTCCACAACCTCAAATCAAACCAACCATGGCAATAACAACAATACCTACAACAACCCAACCACACAAAAGGAAACAACAAACAACAAACAGAAACAAAAAATCAAATACAAAATATAAGCAACACACACTCAAAAACTGAAGACAAAATAATGGAAAATAAAAGATAAATCAAACAAAATATTACAACAGTACACCAAAAACTTCAATAAATTAAAAGACAAAAAAATAAACAACAATATGAAATAAACAAAATAGAACGTAAACAAACAAGACTGTAAGAAGACAACTATTGACGACACAGTACATGTGATAGCACTAACAAGTAGCACCTGTTAAAAAACCGGAAATGTGCAGAGAGCGCATGAATGTCGCAACAGACATATAATTTAAATCTTTGAATCAACCATTATCAATATCACCATACCAAAAATATGTGACTGGGTTACTGTTTAGTGCTCTTGTTTAGACGCTTCACAGCATCGTTATCCTGTTCGGCCTGTTACATGAATAAGGTAAGATTTACCTAGTTTATATCCTTATAATCAAATAAATTTTAATCAGATACTTTATAACCTACAATACATTGATACGTATGTACAATTTTTGAAATATAAGGAACAGAAATGAATAGTATTGGAAGAACATCCACAATAAATAACTAATCACATATATATTCTAATGTACTTCCCCTATATAACACCTATTACAGCTGAGGGGGGAGGGGGGTCGAAACTTCTGAACCCCCACTGTAAACGAAAAATACCGCGGACTGAAATCCGCGCAACCAGTACATCAGGCCGAATCGAACAAACCCGAGCAGGCTTATAGACTGTTAAATTCATTTCAAAGATGACTCCGCAATTATATGACACCAAGTAATACGAAAAATCGGATATCCTTAATGATATAGAGAATTCGCAAGTATACCTGCAAATAAGTACGAATCGCTCATGTCAGGGCCAAATTGAACGTTAAAATCCGTCATTTTGCATGCGTTTGTGTACAATATTACTGCTTTTTCTAAAGTTCTTATAACACTGATAATTGCTTCCTTCGGAAGCCGTTTTGATTGATTAAAAGTGTACTTTATATTGGATCAAAATACAATTTCTCAAGCTATAAAAAAAACCCAAAAACAAAGAATTACACTAAGAAATAGAAAACAATAAATACATTTAGAGAAATTCATAAAACAATAGCAAATACAAAAGAATTAATTTGAAATTTCTGAATTGTCAACTTCAATATTGTTGTCTTTGCCACTCAGCAACTTTTTAGAAAAAAATTTGGGCTCATTAACTATATTATAAGTGAAATATTAACGATTTCCAATAAAAAAGCATTCTAATTTTGCAACTGAGTAATGCATAAAATTAGCAAAAATTAATACGTGAATTTTTTTTTCAAAATAAAAACATACCAGCGACACCCTTTTCGATGTGTGAAAGCGACGTTCGCGAAACAAACATTCGCTGCGAGGCGGACCACCGCGCCGAGATCTCAGGGGGGGTCAAATTGACCCCCCCCCAGTCAAAATCTCCCTCTTAAAAAATGCCAGTCTGAATAGGGTTAAATGTCTTGATACAATTTTGTAATACTTTTAAATCTAAATAACTGGAAACCTGAAAGCAATGCTTCCACAAAATAATGAACATCTGAAGCAGCTTATCCATAAAAAAAAAAATCAAACTAGAATTTACAATACACACAACAGCATGCATGAACTGTCCACATAACAAGGAAATACATCACAAAATTGGGAGAGTGAACATGATTAAGAATATACACACAGATTGATGGTGTTTGGTCAGAAAGAGCATGCACATGAACAAGACAACCAACATCACCATGCAAACAAAGACAACACATCTAACCATTGCCTGGGTTACTCCCCCCTCATCTCTTAAGTCCTTCTCTCAGCATCACCATCGCCTTCTAACGCACCTCTGGTTCCTTGTGCATTCCCCGTGCGAGAGCGCGACGCCCCAGAGTCTGTCTCCTCTGTGGGTTGCCGTTGAGGTGCTCACGGCACTCGGGACTGCATCACCCCATTTTCATTGACGACGGTCCGTCTTGCGTGTTTCTTGAAGGGGTGCTGGACGACTCACCTGGAGTTGTTTGATGCATCCATACGGTCTAGCTCGTTCTGGACATGTGCTTGGTAGAGAGACTTCAGGATAAACTCGTGCAGATGAAGCATTTCTCCACCTCGCCTGGCTCATCATCATCATCCTCGTCGTCATTGCTGATCGATAGCATGAACTGGAGTTACTGTAATGGCAACAGAGGCAGATTCATAAATGAAACTTCCATTTAGAGAATTGTACGTTAATAGTAACCAGGAGGTAGTTTGAATCTTGATGTAACCCCATTTCTTTGCTCATTTTTTTCATATTAAATATTTCTGGTCAGTTCCTTTGTTTGTTCAAAATTTACAAGAGATTTGTGTGACATACGAAATACGGAAGGAATCTTATTTCCACCAAAGTCAAATGGATCCTTGGCAGCACACCAGGGATTACCAGACTGAGTGTTTCGGCCATTTAAGTACTCCCAATATCTCAAAGCTTTTTGGACATTCATACCGTTTCCCTTCTTGGCCGCCTCCACACATGGTCTTCTTGTTTCAGACTGGCTACATGGGAATCTCTTCTTCAACAGTAAATATTAGTCTTTTTACTACAAATTTTATTAATTAGAGATTCCATGTGTGGTTGTAAATTCAATGTGCACCGAAATATAATTTAAGTGGTAAATATAAAGTTAAAACATTACTAACACTTAGTGACTGGGTTAGAGAGCATGCAATCAATATGGACTAATGTCCTTATGTAACAAGGCACTGGATTTGAAGAGAGTTAAAAGGGCAGCAAAATTTAGAATTCTAAGATAAGATCTTATATGTCAAGCGTAAAGTACGAGAATACAAAGCAAGGATATTATGAGATGGTTGTGGCCAAGAATATGAACCCTGTACCTTGGCTTCCAGAGTTCAGTAGGTTAACCACTAGACCACATCATAACCACACACTACCAATGACTTACGTTTTAGATTGCCACTTGCCCTCTTGGAAGCTGGTTTGGGTGCGGTCTGGTTGCCTTGACGATGAGGAAGAGGGGCCAGGAGCCGAGACCTTGATTTCATTTCTGCGACCATGTCCATCACCTCGTGTTGTCAAAGTGGCTCATGCTGCCGACGACTTGATGTGGGGCTGTCACTGGTCGTCTCTGAGCTGGAAAAGTTCTTTTCCTGTTGTGGAAATGTCAGCAAGGGAGCAACTTGTCAGGCAATAGACCATCTATGCATTGACGTCATCGCGCAGCCATCATAGAGGCGGAGGCCATTTCCTTGCACGCGTTTGTGATCTGCAGTTGACGCATCTCTGACAACTCCATTTATGTATTTATTCCTACATCCCCTGGAAGGAGGCGCGCTATGAGATATATAACTTCATATGCATAAGGTCTATTGCCATAATGTGAAGGTCTCCGTAGTGCATCTTCCACCCAAGTTTAGTTAGAATTGGCTTAGAAACAGCATAATTATTTGGGGATTTTAGAAATTTGCAGGTAAAACTGAACACCTAATGACCTTTGACCCTAGTTTTAACTTCATGTTAATGTGTCAGTTCCATGATGGCATCTGTAACCCAGTTGGTTACAATCAGATAGATAAAGAAGAGTTATTTGACATTAAACACTTGCAGGTAAAACTGACATTCAACCACAGAAAGGCCTTGACCTCTGCATATCACCTTAGACCAGCATCATCTACATCTCTATAGCAGATCATTCCCATTCAACGAAATCATTCAAAAAGTCTTTTACATCTACCACAGGTTTCTTGACACTTACCTAACAATTCTGTCTACTGACTGGTTTGCTCTTTCTCTGATACCCCTGCCGACCATCACTATCATCATAATCCTCCCGGTCGTTTTCTGCTTCATCCTCAAGAGGACGTCCGGTCCAGCATCTCCATTCTGGCTACCATTCTGTCCGAGGGCTGGTAGGGTCTACCATGGCAGGAACAGGATCTGGTCTTCGAACTGGCTCCGGCACGACAGGGGCGGTAAATCCAGGAAATAGATAGATACAGCTTCTATTCAACACCTCTAGAGGGGGCAAGACTCCAAAGAGATCTTCAGGGAGGGGGGCAGAGGGTAGATGAGGATCATGATTTATTTGGAGCAAAATGACATTTTTGTAACACTCCTCTAGTTTGTTAACATATCGCCATTCTTGGTTTGTTTAAAGGGCAAAGAGTTATTAGCTGTTCCAATTGAGTAGGATGTCCTTTTGTGAGGTTTTGAAAAAGACAACACATTCTGCAGAAATCAACCAAAGTACATGTGTCCATTTTGAACGTTAGCGCAATATTTTCAACAATTTTTTGAGTGTTTTATGTTTGGGAGACATTCCATGTACATATTATATCACATCCATCTTACAGAGTGATATGTTCATTTCCCTTCTTTTTCCAGGTTCACATTTTACTGAGCAATATATGAAGCAAGATGTGTAATGAAGAAAATTTGATTACTCATTACTAATCTTGATTACTAATCTTGATTAAAGTTGACTGCTGTCAGAGCTTACAGACTTCCTGTTGGGATTAGATTTTAGTGGAATCAGAAGTTTGCACTAAGCCTTGGCATGTATGTTATTTTGCACAGGGAGCTTCATATATGAATCTTTAATGCAATGTTCCCACTTAACATTCGAGTTGAGTTGCCAAGTTATGGCACGTTGTGGAATGTAAGCTCAAAAGTGGCATTTGCAGTGACTCGCTAAAAGCTATTCTTGTAAGTCAGGATTCCTGGTTACAACATTCCATGAAATTGAGAGCAGTTCCATTTCTTTTTTAACTTGTTCAAAATTGTAAGTGAAATCATGCGAATTGTAACAATGTTCTACTGCACTCACGAAAGGCTCTTTTTTTTTTTAAAGGATAACTCGCGACAATTCAGCATGGTCTGGCATAACTTGTCAAAACTTGTTGTAATTTGTTTTAAAGTCTGGAGTAGATCCAAAATTTTGAGCATGAAGAGCATCTCACAAGATATTGCTGAGTGCATTGAGATTTTGTTACAAATGATATGAGTATAAAGTGTAAGCAAGATCATCTGTATTTACAACAAGTTACAGAAAATTGTTAACATGCCAAAGGGTGTTAGAATTGCTAGTGACTTTGACAGGAGTTGTAGAATTTTGTGAAATGTTGTAAAAATTGAAATGGTTTAAAATCTCAAAAATTGTTTCCACCTTTCGTATAACAGTATTTGGCCTCTATTAGTTACGGCTCTCTAATTATGACATGAGGGAAGGGCATTGAGTAGTTTTACATGGTAAAAGTTAGTGCACTTATATATGTGAACAAACATCGACCATGAAATTGCTCTGGCATTCTCTGTATCCTTTCAAAATAAATGCAGAATATGAGAGACGTCTTCAAGTGTGTTTAATCAGCTGATAATGCTTCTTGAGGCAGAATTCCCTGCCAGTTATGTTAATTGTTGAGAAGAGTTATTATTTACTCAACCAATGACCAATGAATGTGAACAATTATCTCCCCATCACCTTTCCTATCTCTCTCTCCCTCTCTCTCTTCCACCTTCCACTCCACCTTTTCTCTTTGTATCTCTCTCCCACTACCCTTTCTCTTTATCTTCTATTCTATCCCCTTTCTGTCTCTTCAAGCCCACTCCCCTGTTGTTCCCCATTTTTTTGTCTCTCTCCCCATATTCTCTCTCTCTTTCTCTGTTCACTCTTTTGTTTGTTGGTCTCATTTAGATGTGCCAAATTGCATCTTCCTTTTTGTTTTTTACTCACACAAAACAACTCATATTTAGAGATTGTGATTGATAGGAGATGCCAGGAAAGATGGAATTATTCTGTAATAACTTTTGGATATAAAGATTATACACACTCAGATCTACACTCACTTTGATCTTTGTAAGAAGAGGTTGCTCATTTGCCTGGGGTCTATTGGTATATGCCTGGAATGCATATTGTGTAAAACATTTTGGAAAGCAGAGAAAAATGCCATATGAAGTTTTGATGTATGAAAACATCCCCTGTAATAAACAAGAGAGAAAGCGAAATCTGACAAATTAAATAGATTATGCATGCACTTTCAAATATGCAGACAGTGACTATTGGACAACTTACACTACCTTCAGTAGCGGACGCAGACCGGAGTCACACAATGAACATACCGGGCCCATGCGTAAACATAATAGAGCCACTTTTGTCCCCAGACAATTGGGCCCCCGAAATGCATTCAATTCGATTTTCTTGGATCCGCGCCCGACCTTACACTATTGTCTACTCCCGTAATAACAAGGTACTAGGGCCAAAGAATTACAGAAATTACAAAAATTGTTGTTATGCTGAACTCAAGGGCACGTAGAAACATATGTGCATACTTGAAATTGGGACTGTGAGAATGGCCTCATAATGAAATCTTGTAACCTTGCTCGTTACAACAGGATTGGACTGTAGTAACTGACTGTAAATAATTTGATGAAATCAAGAGACTTGAAAGACTGAAAAAGAAACTGTCCAAAGAGGTTCTTTTAAATGCTGTGTGCTGATAACCCAGAAGGAAGTTTACCCTGTTTAAGAGTATCTCAGTTGACACAATTTTGGAACTGTGGAAGTGATGTTTACTTTGTAAAAGAGATGGGGCTACATGTTCAATTTTTTCCAGAATGACCTCTCCTAATATGGGCTGAACTTAAGCCTTAATTTGCCTTGCTTTACCCTGTTACAATACAGTCTACTACTATTATGATAAGCACACTTACATGTACAATATTTTGTCATAACTACTTTTTCCCAGTCGAAATTTTGTAAATGTGCACTTGTCTCAGTATGTCTCTTTGTTCAGTAAAATGAGATTGCATTTTAACAAAGCAGTTGGCTTAGTCCTGAGCATCTTATGATAATGGGAGTGTACTGTAAGGGGATGATACCTGTTATGATTCAAGATTTTGTTATACAAGGCAATTCTAGCTACCAGTCTCAATTTATTGCTAGATTTTGTTGTAACGAGGTAATGAGCTTGGTCCCTAGCAGGATCCTATAGCAGGATTGGACTGTATTTTTTTCCCGGCTCACGTTGTGCTCTTTATTTGCAAAGTTTATTGGAAGTGCACCAATAAACCACAATGTGATGCCATTACAGTCGACTCCTGTTACATTTAGGTGTTTAGGGCTAACGCAATTGACTCTTTAATAAAGAAATATTATTTTGTTGAACACAAATTGAAATTTGGAGAATTGACATGTTATAATAATAACTCATTGTATCCAATCGTGTTCTAATGGGAGTACTACAGTAGACTGTATGTACTAACGGGTATGGGGTTAACTTCTCTGCACTCTGTTAAACTTATTTTCATTGCATGGAGGAAGACTTCAAACAGATTCGGAAAAAAGTGATGTGCCTGTACTTGTTCTTCAATGGTTTAAAGCCATTTTTATTTTGTTGAAAAATATGTAATAAAGAAGAAAAGATAATTTTCATATGATGTTCAAGATATTCAAATTCATGTATGCCATGAAATTAATGTCAGAAGTTAACAAAATATAAAATGTTAATGACAAGATATTTGACTACATATTGTCAATGTGTTGTAATATTGAAGAAACATTGGAGAATTTTGTTTTCTATGAGAGTGACGGGCTTGGATTCTTGGGGTGGGGGGGGGGGGGGGTCCATGGGCCCAGCTGCCCAAATATGAAAAATCTAAAGAGTGTGCCCCAAAGGGAGAAAAATTAGCAGCGGATCTCCCTAAAACATACCATTATGGGACCTGTACAGTGAGTAAAACGGCAGTTTGCCCATTTTCGTACAATAGAGCAAAATGGGGTTAAGGGAGTGGGAGTGGGAGAGAAAAGAGAGGAGAGAGAGAAAGAGGGAGAGATGAAATTACGGGGGTTGCTGCGATTCCGAACAAAAAGTAAGAATTTGGTGTCCGTTTGCACTATCAGAGATAAGATGCCATCCTAAAACAAGGTGATTGGGAGGAACGGCTGAAAGCTATTATTAACATGTGCATAATAATTACAAAGGCGAAGTAGCCTGTTAAAATAGTGTATGTTGCTGAAAGTTTGATACTGCAACAAGGTTCATTGTTTCCGGTGAACTCTTCAGGGGAAAGAACGATCCCTTAAACAGCTTCTCGCTCAGATAGTACTAGTAATAGTTCAAACATAGTGATCAAGCCAATGAGCCCAAAAAGTCGAGAGCATATCACTGTGAATGGCAAACCATCGGTTGGCCTGGTAGGTTGGAGAAATGTTCGCAAAATTAAATTAAAACTTAAATGAACTTATATCATATCATATTATGTCAGAGTATTATTCAATACTTTTGTATTTGTCTTCTCTCTCTCTCTCTCTCTCTCTCTCTCTCTCTCTCCCTCCCTCCCTCCCACATCCAATATGATAACATTTTGTCAGTTACACTCATTTTTAGAAAATATATGAAATCAAAATACTGCAATGTTTGATAATGCTTTTGGTGTGGTTCTATGGTATTCGTTTATAACTTGGAGGAAAGAAGACTTTTCTGCAATGTTTATGTACAAACATTTTCATAGTGCTTAGAATACTCGCGAGTTCCACTGAAAATTGACTCTTCTGACTCTGTCTCTCTCTTCATACTAACTACCTTTCTGTATTCGTTGCATCCAATTTCCCTACAACCTCTCGGTCTATCTATTGTATCTGTATTAACTACCGCCGAGCCCCCACCCAGGCCCCCCTCCCTGAACAGAAAAAATAAATAAATAAAAAGAGAGAAATAGAGAGAGAGAGAGAGAGAGAGAGAGAGAGAGAGAGAGAGAGAAAGAGAAAGAAAAAAAAGCGGAATCCATGATTTGACAAAAAAGGGCCCAGAGGCGCAGCCGAAAATTTAACACGGAGGCCTTAGCTTAATGAGTGGATGCACGCGTGTTGCGGCCCCACCCCCTCCTGGATTCACGAATCCATGCACATAATGTGTCATGAGCCCAATCTGTCTTCTTCGCTTTGGGGTCCGTTCGTACTTTTCGATTTTCGCTCCAAGAAACAATATTCTATTCCACTCGAGAACGGGTAAATGAAGCCTCATGTGCTTCAGGCTCTAATGGCTTTTTAACAGTTTCGCCCCGAATTACATGAATATCTTCAGGGCTCGCCATGTCATGCATCTGTCAAAAAAAAAAAACTTACCAATTTCTTTCTGTATGCTGTGCTCAATTAGCGAAATTGAAGTTTCAGACATGTTGGAAAGTCACTTATTTTATCTATCTCTCTCTTTTTAAATTCTTTTTTTAAATGATGGTCATAAATTGATTTTTGATGTTAATCAATATGTTCCTGACCAATACTTTTAATTTTGTTTGGGACACATTATCTTGATTATTGAAATGACCAAGTGACATTTCTGGGGGCATTTCATGAAAGGACTTGTCGGACGTTTTATCCGACACACTGTTGAAAGCTACTGAAATGCCTGCATCTGATTGGCTGGGAGCAAATTTGTCGGATAAAATTTCTGACAAGTCCTTTGTTGAAATGCCCCCAGGTGTCCATCACTAAAGTCTTATGCCCACTGAAAGTGAAGTCTAGTAATACATGACAGGATTGCCTTAAGCTAAAAAAAACACTATTAAACATGATTAGTTGATGACTATATTCATATGGAAAAGTTTTGACAGATTTAAAGGCTGATTTGATAAATAGGCCTACTTATCTTTCATTATTTTAATTTTATTTATTAATTACTGTTCATAACTTATTTATTTTTACATTAAAATTAAATTTTGCTCGATACAAATTTACAAGTATAAAAATAAAATAATCAATTATTACGTAAAACTCAAATAACATACTTTATATCCAATCAGGCATACAGATTTATAGCATATAGTAATAGCAAAACATTATTGTCAGCAAATAAAACATATCTGAGCCATAAGGATTACGTTAAGAAAAATTCATGTCGTGGTAGGCGGTCGTGGTACTGTTCCAAAGTAATTGTGAAATATTGATGACAATTCAATCTATCAATAATTTTTTTTTTCGGTAAAGTTTTGAAAGCACGGTCATGATAAAGAGATAAAGAGATAAACCTGTTTTCATAATTGAAAGAAGAAGAAGAATTAAGAAAAAAAAAAAAAAAACAAACCCGAACCATCAACAACTTAGTGGCCCCCGATATTGCACTAAATGCAAGTCGTTGTTATCCCACGCCTTCGCTTCATTACATTTCATTCAATCATTATTATGCAATCGTTGGGGCGAGGTTCCTATATGAAATTCGAGTAGAGAGAAAATAATCGACGCTTTAATATTCGAAACGCTTTGCAGGTCTCTGTCCTGAACCGAGCAAGGAATTTTAACGCCATTTATGCTTGTGAATGGGTATTTAACCCGAACTTGGAGTAAACGTACACTCTAAAAACTGAAGTGCTGTTTTTAGCACTTCAGAGGCTGAAAACAGCGCCTTTTAAGAGCTTGTATTGTGATTGCACTCAAAGTGCTGTTTGACTGCACTCAAAGTGCTTTTTTAGCACGTTCACGTGAGCTGAAATGTCAGCAAAAATGGGCAAAAATGGCGTGACTTCGTTATATAGGATTCGAACCTGGGTCCCCTGGATGAGAAGCGCTTACGAGCACGTTAGACCAATTCACATCTCACGATTGCTAGCAGATCATATTGTTACATGATGAACTTTCTTCAAAGTTTCCATAATTATCTACTATGCTTTCATAATTCAATCATATGTTATAACTAGGGAGGTCTCCTTTGGTCTATTGGTAACGTCAGCGGTACTCTTCCATGTCTAGGTGAACCCGGTTCGAATCCCATACCGACCATGAACATCTTTTTGTTGATAGATTAGCACTTGGGTAAGTGCTAAAAGAGCACTTCAGGTGCTGATTTAGCACTTCAAGGGCAGTCACTATACGAGCACCCATAATTTAGCACTTCAATTTTTAGAGTGTATAAGGGAAAAGACGAGTAGAAAGAAAGGGAGAGACAGAGAGAGAAAATACTAGAAAAACAACAACAAAACAAAACAAACAAACAGGCGGACTAGCAGAGACGTAGAGACGAAGAGAGAAAGAAGGGGGGGAGAGAGAGAGAGAGGGGGCGGGCGGGCGAAGAGACACAGTAGGGAGCTTTCGCTGGACTACGGGGACGCTAATCTAGAACGTTAGCTTTATGGATGACTTTATTTTCAAAATAGCTCAAAACCCAAACTCCTGCATACTGTTAGTAACAGGAAAAGAGTGGTAAAACTGGTAATTAGGCTAGAACGCTGGCAAGCGTTTTAATTACAAGTTTTCGTGTGCACAAACGAGGGTTTCCCCTAGCTACAAGCAGATAGCTCCCCGTTGTCAAAATCTACAAACGTATTTGGGGAAATGTACGTTCTCCCGAAACGTAGACGTATCTATGGGTTCTCAGCTGAGAACGTAGTCAGTTATAATAAGAGAGCGGCTTGATAGGAATGTATACAGGCATTTCTCCCCTTTGCTAAAACACATAAAAGAAGCATACTTGAATTTGACTATATCATAAAGGGCTGGGCGGTAGGTTATTTTTTCATATCAGCAATGTTTTAGGGTCAGCTGTTTATACGCATAGATGCATTTGTCACAATAAAAACCTTTGGATGAAAAAAGAAAGAACTAGGTTATCCCCAGTAAATAGCCTTTGGATTGATTCTTATTGCAACATATAGACGTTCAATGTCTCACAAGCCCAAAGGGGAACATGTGCGGTTACCATTGGAAACTTTTATTCAAAGTTATTGAAGAAGATAGAAAACGGAGGGTTGCAGGCATTTTGAAAACTAGTGCCCTCTTTTTGCTTACGTTCTAGATTACGTCCCCGATAGTCCAGCGAAAGCTCTAGTGAGAACATAAGAAAGGGAAAACGTAGAGGCAAAACAAGACAACGAGTGAAAGAGGCCAAGACATTATTAGAGACCAGAGAGTGCAGGCGTTCAGGGGCTGGGGGCGGGCCAGGCCCCTCCCGCTTACCTCGGCCAGTGTAACTGTGAAGAAAAACTGATGTACCCTTTTTTCTCGCCAAGTATGATTGGGGGGAAAAAAAGTTAACCAAAATCTGAAACAATCCGCAATTTTGGACCCCCCCCCCACCTCCACGAATTCCTGGATCCGCCAATGGAAAAGGAGGTGCAAACATTTTAAAAGGGGATAAAACTCTCCCCACCGAGGCGTTACATGATACACTCCAAAAGCTTTGGTTCGTTCAGTTTAGCCCTAGGGGGCGGAAACCCAGCGACTCCCAGTCGGACCGATGACCGCGAATCTAATCTTACCACCTCTCTCGATTTCACGGGCGACCAAGAACTTAAACCTCCCGATCAGCGTAATTTTGTTTCTAACGGGTCTCATCTGTATTTCTTTCCCCATTATTATTGCGGTTCTTAACCAAGTCACTTAATTCATTTCTATCTTTTATCTTTAATTTGTCTTGTAAAATCAATCAATATTTTTGAGTTGTCAATATTCAAACATGATTTATAACAATATAAAATGCTATAATTGAAATAACGAATGCCCCAACAAAATAATCTTCACAGGCATAATATAATACGTAATTATGCAAAAATTTGTGAATTCCCGCGTGCAGTACAATAAAACCAAAAGTTCACTTCGTTCGAAACAATATAAATGGTTCCAGCACCTCCATATAATCTCTATGTTAATTGGAAATAAAAGGAAACGTAAAACCCCAGCGACTCTCTTTCAGTCAAAGTTGGATACAAATACACGAAGGCCTAAAATAGCGTTTATAATCCCATCGGTAAGGCAATGCTCTCTCGAAAATGTTAGCCCATGTATATAATACTCTCTGACTTTTTAAATAACAACCTGAATAATGATAAGAATCATATCGAAACAAAATATCAAAAACGAACTGTTATGATCATTTTTGTCGAACACTTTGGGAGACAAGAGTATACAAAAATGACTCCCAGGCTATGTTACGAAGCGTTTTATTTCAAAGGCGATATTCTGACATCATTGATATTTTGGGTACTCTTCTTAGGACAAAAGGAGCTGCTGGTCTTTGTCGGTACTCCTTATTGATATCAATTTCTTTTTAGAAGACAAAGTGAGGTATCTCACTCCTCGACGGACAAAAAAAGTATTAGAGACGTCTCCGATACTATATTCCGTCGCGGAGACGTCTCCGAGCCGTCTCCGAGTAGTTTCAAAACCGTCTCAAAGTAGTCCCAAATCCGTCTCAAAGTAGTTTCAAAGTAGTTTCCGCGAAATGAGATAGGCCTACCACCCAAAGTTAACATGTTCCCCAAAGTTGATTTCTATCCTTTGCCTTTGTGTCAGGTTCAATAGCTTCTGACTATTCGTTCGAGCATGAGAATGAAAGGGTTTTCTGGGACGAGCATCGAACATAGAGTTTGCCATAGCTCAGTAGATAGAGCACCTGTCTAGAAATCAGAAAGTCTCGGGTTCAAATCCCGATGGAATCCAATATTTTCTCATTTTTCATAAATATATATTTCTGGTCAGTTTTCCTCTATTCTTGATGTTTCAATATACGCCTACACCTTTGTCATTTTACAATTCCCCCCCCCCCTTTTTTTTACATAAAGTTCGCCCACATTTCACATTCTTGAGTGAAAATAAAGCACGTTCTTATTTTTGAATTTCTTCCTTGAGAATCAAAATACTTCACAATGGTGTAATATCGCTTTAGAGAATACAGAAGGTCGTTACAAGATAAAAATCTGATTATGTGTGAAGAATCGTGGTATAAAGCAGAATATAATAAAATATCGCTCGAACGACGAGAAAATGACAGAAAATCCCAAAGGACACCAATTCACACACTCCTTTTCAACAAATTGAAAAAAGTGTAGCCATTAAATCCTCATCTTGTACATTTCTCCTACAGAAAGCGCCTTAATCTGATAAGTCTTCTCATAATTCGGCTATCGAATGGTTTGAGAGTAGATTGGAGTAAAGTATCATCCATTTCTGTAGCTGCTCCCCAAGAGTACACCAAGAAGGAAACAAAAGGTGGGAGCTTAGTTGATGAGGAGAAAGGGTGAGCTTAGAAACTGAACTGTAATTGAACAGAAGGATACGACTTGATTCCTTGGCAAAATAGATTTTTAATCGATTGTACGTAGAGGGTAACCATGACGACCTATCATTGTCAACTATTTTACCATTGAAAAACATGTAAAGCACTATGATCACCGGAAATGAATGAGTGTTTGAAATAATGTCTCTTGAATATAAGTGTTTTCCATATCCATGAACTTTTTGGCCTTTGAATGTGCCTTTGTGTTGTGAATTCTAAGAACACCAAGCCTCCCTTCTTTGCATCACCCTCAAAAAAAAAAAAAAAAAAAAAAAAAGAAGAAGAAGAAGAAAGAAAAAACAAAACACTTCGAGGACAAATGTTCAAAATCCATATATAGGGAGGATGAACCATCCAACCGATATGTCATCTCCTCTTGTTCTATTGTTTCTTCATCATCATCATCTTCTTCTTTTCTTCTTCTTCTTCTTCTTCTTTTTTCCCCTTCTTTTTCTTCTTCTTCTTCTTCTTCTTCTTCTTCTTCTTCTTCTTCTCTTCCTCCCCCCTCCTCCTATTTCTTTTTTTCCCTTCTTCTTCTTTTCCTTCTAGTTTTGGTTCATCTGAGTCTAATGTCCACTATTACAAAAGCAACAAGGTCGTGTAATTGAAACCCAACAGGGTCATCGGCCTATATCACGTCCCCACCCTCATCACTTTTAATCCAATCAGGTCGATTGGTTTCACAAGAAGGGGGTAAAACCAAACAAAACCACCCTACCCTCACGGTTTCAGCACACCTCCTATAGCGCCAGATTCCTCGCCCAATGGTTGAGCTTAATCTGCCTGAGTGGATATGTAGTTTTATAACACACCCTTTGAGGTCTGACATACTTACAAACTACCTATGGGCGGCCTAACGCTATATCTGGATGACATTTGTCTTAGTAATGGAGTCGAAAGGGCAGTGATCTGTAACTATTTAGATTCATGTTTCTTCTAGAAAAGACCCTGACCATTTCTGTGAAAGTATGTTTGATTTTATTCTGACGAACCGACACCTCATGATGTACGCCTAAGTATCAAAACATTTTAAAATGTGCAGCACCCTTTTCCGGTTATTGATTGAACAATGCTCAAAGCAAAGTCCTGATTACACAACATACCCCTGAGGGCCAGGGTGCTAATAAATATGTCGATGTCTACAATACAGTGCGAAAATGTGTACTGTATTTTCTAAATATGATGTTACCATGACAAGCCACACTCGGATTTATTAAACAGTTACTTTAGAAATAGAGGGGAATAGACGATAATTTTCTTACATATAGTTCTCCTAACAAAAATCATTCAAATAGATGGATGCACAACCCCTTCATGCGCGTCCACAAGAAGTGTCGAAAAAGGTCTGTTCCCAGTCTTTAAGCCTACTAATAAACATTGCAAATAAAATCAAAAAGGCGACATCTTAAACAGTTCCATATCTACCGTAGATAACACTTTGATATACAGCCTGTCTACCTGGGTATTTCCATAACCTGACCTTTGACCCTGACCCCTGACAACAAAGTCTTTATTTCGGATGTCAAAACACACTGCACGTATAATGTAGCCTAAACCTAACCTTCAACAGCTTCGTATCTTTAGAAGATTTAGAAGATAGCACGTTGATTATGCATGTGTATGGGTTCTTCCGTAACCCGAACCGTGACACCTTAATCTTTATTTCAGGTTGCATTAAACATTGCACATAAACCAAGAAAATTCCAATGGGTTCATTATTTACCTTAGAAAGCACGATTATTCAGTGTGTCTATACGGCCCCCCGCCCCCCCCCTCATAATCTGATACCACCTCTGGGTTGAGATTTGGCCTAGTACATGTATATTAGGATTACAGTTTTGGTAGGGTTTCAGGGTTCACTTTATGGAAACATTCGTGTCTATTTAGAGGGCGCTAAGCATTGTGGAAAGTGGGAAGACATAGTCGAGGGTGCTAAACAGGTTAAACCTCGCATTAAAGTAGATGGTTATTTTAGCGTTTTTGTACTCGTTTAATTGAATAAGTGGGAGAGGGGGCTGAAGTCCCAAGCTCACCCCTGGCTCCGTATAGCCCCTGTATCTGTGTATTAAAAAAACGCGGGCCAAAAATAGATCCTCATCACTAATTCCGGTCTATAACTACTATAATAGCTTAGTAGCCATTTACATAATAACCGTCTAATGCTCATTTGTCTAATTCCAAGACGGTTTAATAAAAATGTGGTCCTTTCATAAGGTCATTGACACTCCTTAATGGGTTTAATGACAATTTTACCAAATGCTAATAGACTTATCGGTGATTATAGACCACCTAATGGACATTAATGTTGGAAATTAGACAAAAACTGTGCGGAATAGAATGTTGGTTTTTAAACGTGAAATTTAGTGATCGTCCATTCACAAACAGAACAGAACAGGGGAGCAGGGGTGGGGGGGGGGGGCTAATAATATATTATAATAATAATGAATAAATATGTCTATTTCTTGCTCTGTGTCATGTTATCAAACAATTTGGGCCTTTTTTACATTTCCATTATAATGGGAGTCTTTTTAATGGGTCCCGAGAATCTGCGCCTGAGAGCCTTAATCCAAAACACTAACGTTAGGTCTATAATATTCAAACGTTAACATGGTACAGTTTTGTTTTTGTTTTCTTTTTTAATTACAAATGCATGCAGTTACAATTTAGCAGCCAGAAAAAATACCAAAAACAAATGCTTTACACCTTGTGATACGTAACGAAATATGGGATTCAGGGATATTAGTTGTGGACTCAATTTGACAAATTTAATTTAGAGCAATTTTTTGTGGCTCAATGTACCAGTTTTCCCAATCAAGCTTTGAACGCCCGTGACCCAAACAGCTTAGTTACTGTTATAGAGTCTTCAATCGAGAAATTTGTCCGAATGGATAAATTCCACGAAAGAAAACCCTAATCAGAGTACAGATTTCACAGTGGCTTTTAGGAAATGAACGGTTTCCTTATATTTCTTGTCCACTCTCAGTGATGGTCGTCCTTAATTGGGGCTTTAAATTCCCTACTCCGATTGAACTATACACTTTACGCGTAAAACACACGCTCCGAACAATGTATCGGTTTTATCGAATTGCTACAGATCGATATCACTCTCTTTGCAGATATCGATACACGCTGCCCTTAAGGCGAATATAATACACTACGTCTTTATACGACGTCTAGCAGACGACAGTAGTTGCAATCGGAAGCGATACTGATGAAAACAATTGATTTCAGGTGGCTGTCACTCATTTTAGTGACATTTTTTTCTTATTGTCCTTTATATAGCAATATCGTTACTGCTTAATTACTCTATTTTTTTCACATAAAATTGCCGAAACGATAAACGACAAAGAGCACGCGTTAATCGTTTCGAATTTAGTATGTGTAGAAAAAAGGAAAGCAAATCCCTTTCAGTAAAGTAAGATTGATCGTCTTTTTTATCTAGTTACTCACGTTCTGTTTGCCAACTCACTTTCTTTACTATAATCGTAATACAAGTTTGTTTTTGTAAGTTATGCCCCTGAGAACGTTAACAATGCCTATGGTCAAGTGATGACTAACATTAAAACACTCGCAAAAAGCTCAGACCATCTTCTACCATACCAAGCATTGAAGCTCAACGAGACTTTAAATTTTGTACTTTCAACCGGAGCTCAAAGGGCATTAACTCTGCATAACAAGTATGTGAGCTAACGTCCTTTTTGCTCGTACTCAGCAAACGATTTGCTCCATCTGATCTCGCGAGACACACGCACAATCTCGCGGTTTATGAGACAAATCAAAACACGAACTATGCTTGGGGCTAATTCATCGCGCAACAGTCCCCATGTTTTCATATCGCGGATTGGTTTTTAGAGACTCCATTTCTCGAAAGTGTCATATTCTTCTTGATCAAAAAGGAAATGCAGCTTTCCAGATGGAGACAGTATTCAAACTTGATGCC
Source organism: Paracentrotus lividus (assembly GCA_940671915.1). Taxonomy (NCBI): domain Eukaryota; kingdom Metazoa; phylum Echinodermata; class Echinoidea; order Camarodonta; family Echinidae; genus Paracentrotus; species Paracentrotus lividus. The sequence continues at coordinate 21,741,018 of CALNVZ010003432.1, read as the reverse complement.
TAGCCCATAGCAGAAGCGACCATTTTGGTTCACTTCGTTTAATATCTGGGAGAATATTGTAACCTTATCACCCTGAAACTAGATAAAAGACTCAACTTTATCGATGTTATACGTCGTACATGTCGTATGGTATATCTATAAAAAAAAAAGATCGGAAGTAATTGCTATTTTCATATTTTGATTTTATCCTGCTATCCAGTTTACTAAAGGTGTTTTATTCTGTCTCTCTTTTGACTTGAAACGATTCCATATTTAAGTGGGGAAAGAGAACATGATTGTAACTTTAAAAATCAAGATGCCTCTACGAGTCAAAGAACATTAAAATATTTATGCCCATCAAGTGTCGTATCCAGGCGTGAGCCCCTATTTAATTTCTTGAGAATCACACATCGAACCCACATTTCAATATAATAACATAACAAAATTGCCGTTTGTGCAACCTTTTTTTTTTATTTGCCGTATGCCCCCCTCCAGGATCAAGTCCTGGATCCATCGCTGGCCAATCACAACCCTAACCATATATCTTTGACGAAATAAAGCATGGATCTTACTGCTGACAGAAGAAAGATATCGGCGTACCTATAGTGGCAGATTCTGTCAGTGGCTTAATGGACGCGCAACCCATTCCCCCTATTTTACAAATCCACTAAGTGACTTAATAATTATGTCATAACCAGAAAAAAATTTCAGCTGCACCCCTTATAGTTTTCAATTTTTTGGACAGCGCAAGTCCCCATTTTCAAATCCTTGATCTGTCACTGCTCAAAACAAGCCATGGATGCACCTTTTGAATGGTTTTGACCCTCTCCTTTATGACGTGATGCTTTGAAGTGCCCGCGAGATATTCGTCAAGTCACGTCTACTAGTTGCAGAGAAGGCCTATACCACCCCCGCATCAAAACAACTGCTCCGTTTGAAGTCAACATCACGGATTCAAAATCGGTCAACAATTTCCACCGCTTTGGACAGTGGACGTTCTTATTCAGATCAAGAAGGGCAGTATGTCAGTGTTAGAGCGTCCGAATGTATGCATTTTTCCTCGAAGGGACTTTTTTTCTACTTCTTTATCTTTCGTGACGTGATTGGAATCATATGACCTCGTTGTTCTCGAGTTCATCTTGTATTGACCATGCGCTGTAGCCACTGCATGACTGATTTTGGCGCCTCCTTTTTATCACCCCCTCCCCGTGAGCAGTTTGAAAAAGCAAAAAAAAAACGATAAATAATCAAACAATCTAAGCTTATCTAGTTTGTTGTTTGTTTATTTTGTTTTGTTTTTAATTGGGGGGGGGGGGGGGGGGGGGCTCTGATTGCTGGGCGCCGCCGTCGCATCAACAGTTACTATTACAGCAACTTTGCCATGTAGCCTAACTACCATGGTAATTGCTCAAAAGTCAATCACAGTAGAGTATTTCTTGAAAGTTACCATTGAAATCAAAGTTACTACAGTTTTTGCGGAACGGGACTCGCTCGGGTCTTACCTGGAGCCAATACCAATATTAAAATGTCATTTGTCCAACAGAGTATGCCCATTTTTTGAAGAGCTCCTTTCCAAAAGATATTACATCCACTTTTTATGAAATGGAGTTATTGATATCACACCATCATTCAGGTAGGTATCTTTATATGAACAAAAGTGCTCACCTTATTTTTAAAAGCAACCATTAAGACAATGCCCTTTCTAATATTGATAAAATATTAAAACAAATGCGTTTTACCCAGAAGTAACAAAGATGGATTTAGTACCTTTTGAAACAGAGCTTTTCATCCCCACCCCTCCCCCCCCCCCCCCCCCCCCCCTCCCCCGACAGAACTGATAAGAGCAAATATTTGACCGTTAATTTTTATTGGTTATAATGTTCTCAAATTTTCTCCCCAATTCAAGAGACATGAGAGAGGAAATGGTGATGAGTCGGCAACATAATACACACGAAACAGAACTATACTGATAGACATATCTGCAAATGTGCAACATTATCAATGACATGAGAACACAAGTTTAAGGCAGTGCCCTTGTCAAATTACTTGAAGTGAGCCCTCTTCAGGGAAAATAAAGACATTATAGTGTCTGACTTGCCATTATCTTCGTCGATCTTCATACATAATCATTTGCTTTGGTTTCAATGAGGTTAGAATTCGAATTTAGAAGAGGAAACAAAATCTACTTCATACTCTAGCGACCCTTTTCTGTTTACATTTAATAAGTCTCCTTCAGACTCAATCTGAAACTGAGCCAAGGAAATTAAACAATTTTACTCGCTTCAAGATCATTTCATGAAACGGAGAAAAATAAACGTGCCTCTGCTATTCTTGGATTTCTCATTCGTGCAATTCACATGGCACATTAAGTCTCGTAATGATTTGCAGATTGCGTATTCGATATCCTAGGTACATGAATTATGTAAAGTTAAATAATTTTTCATTGAGTCCATGATATGCGATCCTCCTTTGTTTGTCAGAACAATATGGCATGTTTGAGTTTCATGCTGCAATTACAATCATGTACCTCTTGAATAAAGATTAAAGTGTATCGGTTTCTATGTTTAAATGTTTTCGCAACATTGAGCAAAATATTTGTTTTTTATTCAACCATTTTGACGTTTACATTAAAAAAACATAATGGCTGGCAAAACCTAATCATTGTATTAATCTTTAAATTACCGACCGCCACTCGAGTGAAATTCCACCTGACAAGAGGTTGAAAAAAGGTCCTGTCCCACTGGAGGCGATCGTTCGTTGTTGCGATCTTGCTATTACGTGTATGGTAGCAAGTTGTTGTTGTAGCCTAGCTTAGATAGAGTTATAGGTATGTCTATAATCGCCTTTTTTCAGCCGATCTCCCTACGATTTTGACATTCTCATGTTGTCGCCACGACGATCGCCTCCTAAGGGACAGGCCCTTTAGGAACAACCCTTTTAAAGCTGTTGTCACAATAGCCGAGATGCGCCTGCTTGGCGATCTTTGCCAATTCTAACCGGTTACCGTTAGTAAACTGCCAGGAAACCGCCCGGGCACTTCTGTTATTTAGGGCATCGCTAGGTCGCCCCTGAAGTTTTAGTGCGGAGTTAGATTTTGGCGGCGCACCTGCTCACTTTTAACTTACTGCCCAATTACGCTTGATGCCCAGGCAGTGACCGCACGAGCACCGATCTAATCGAGCGATCGCCGATGGGCGATTTAGGTACCCGGTAAAAAAAATGGAAGCTGCAAAAGATCTGACGAAGATCTGTGGGAGATCTGTCGGTCATCGGTCAGCGAGTTAAAAACAGATCGGCTTTCGGGCGGCGCCTCCTTATTTTCCGCGCCCTTTACCGGTTCACAACTTATAGGCGCTGTTCGGCCACCGCCAAAGCCAAATAACTATCTACTTGATTCTTTGCCATTCACCAGGCGATGCCCAAATTCCATCAGAGTCCGAGTAGACTGTAAATCGGTAGGCCGCCTGCCGACTTTTGTGACCTAGCTGTAAGCTATCGTCAAAAAGCGGGACTCGGTTTCGAACCGTGGTCTGTCATCAGAGCGAAAACACAGACCTGACCACTCAACCAACTCATGTCTCCCTTGATTAGAATGCACAATTGGGTTTTGTTTGTATTAATAGGCCTACCATAACTACATGTATATGTTGTTCTTCTTAAAACCTTGATTGAAACATGACGGCGTTGTTGTGACATCATCAACGCGGGAGCGCTCGTACTTGCAGACGACTTTCGTGGTATCACAGAGCGCACACGTCACAGAAAGAGCGGGACTTTCGCTTGAGTATACAAACATCTTCAGTGCATGATGAAAAAACACATCCCGGTTGTACCTTCATTATCGTCATACTTCTTGTGAAGGTTGTGAGCTGCTTCGGGGACAGATATAGGCAGACCAGATTTTCTTTCTACCCCCTTGCAAATCGTTAGCGGCCTCCACTCGATACTTACGAGTTACTTGAACTTATTCCCTTTGGTCCCATGCCGTGCTATCTACGTTTGTGCACCACAAGCACCTCAACGAGTTCTCTTTTCCACCAATTACATATCAGCGTCTTGAAGCCCAAGCTTTAATGTGACGTGACGGGCGAGCACTCGGAATGTGGTTTCGTTAATGTGAGTACGGCTCGATCCGTCGTATGGACTTTTTGGATATTTGCCTTCTTTGCTGGGGTTGTGAAACAATCGGACAAAACATCGAGATCGTTACTGCAAATTGATTACTGTTATTTGTCTCCATTATTGTCGCGGACGTATGAACTATTGCTTTACGACATAATTTATAAACTCTGAAAGGATCAAAATTATCAAAAGGATATTCATTGGAAGCTCTCTGTTTTATATTGATCATTTCTAGGAATTGATGGTAAGTAGTCAATTTGTGAATTTTGATGTTGTCATTACTAATTCATGGTTTTGTTAACTCTTTTATTAAGTATTCGACTGTAACTTTTGAGTTATTTCCTTTCTCACAATTTCAAATTAATGCTTTGTTTATCATGAGTGATGTTTGTTTACATTTGATTAATTACCTTTTAAGATCCGGATAGGATCTGCGATTCAACGCAAGTACTTTTCATTTTGTTTGTTTGTTGTTGTTGTTTTTTTATTGAACCTTATTCGTTATAGCTTTACCGTATTGCATTCGAAATGCAATTTTATATTTAAACTTTTTAGCATATATTGTTTCGTACTAGAAGGCTATACTCAATTTTATATTAGATATTTACTCTGACAATTTTGAATAGATGCTTTACCTTGATAGTTTGTCTACCCTTCACATTATCTGTACATCTATAAGTCCCCCTCCATTTTTATTAAGATTGTTTTCTCAATATAAACTAATAAAAATATGTACTACAAAATACATTTCCGATGTAGTGTAAACATTATATTCCACACTACTCAAATGGTATGATATAGTTTTAATTTAGCTTCGAGTGGGCATTGCTCACTGAAAAATGCGTCATTTTCAGAATTTTTTGTGTCATAATGATAGTTGAGGATATGAGCTTTATATACATCTAAACCTTTTCCCCGAGAAATATATATTTTTAATATGGTAGCCTTGTCAAAAGTGTATAGTTCTTTTTGGGACGTACTGTACAGGGTGACCCAGAAAAAAGGAAACCCAACTTTGATCATCAATAATTTCAAAAATATTACCATGGTGATTATAAAATTTATATCACTGGAAAGTGCAACTCATTACCATTTTAATGATACCTTGCTCAGCTCACCAATATCACGCATCACTGAACCTCATTGTTTTGAAAATGTCTTGCAAAATTGTGAGTGGTTCACTTCCACGCTCATTGAGATGGGTTGCTGCAATGTGCCTAAAAAGGAAGCCAACTTTCATCATCAATCATTTTAAAAACATGACAGTAGTGATTATGACGTTTATATCACTGGAAAGTGCCGCTCATTATCATTGTATTGATATCTCTTTCAGCTCACCAATGTCACGCATCACTGAACCCCATTGTTCTGAAAATATCTTGCAAAATTGTGATTGATGCACTGTCATGCTTCTTACATTATCCATGGGGAACTGAAGGTTCTCTGGGTTGTCGTGACCAGTAACATGTTGAAATTACCTGGATGGTAAGATTAAAGGACTGAATAAGTAAAAATTTCCAACCCATTTATCAAACTCATTAATTTTAATTCACTGGAATGCTTTACTTAGATTTGTTAGGAATCTTTGAAGCAACTTATCTCAAGGAGCATGAAAGAGAACCTATCACAATTTTGCGAGACAATTTTCAAAACAATGGGGTTCAGTGATGCATGATATTGGTGAGCTGAGAGAGGTATCATTAGAATGGTAATGAGTTGTACTTTCCAGTGATATTAAATTCTTAATCACCACTGAAAATATCTTGAAGTTATTGATGATCAAAGTTGGGTTTCCTTTCCAGGCACATTCACACAAACCATCTCAGGGTGCATGAAAGTGAACCACGCACAATTTTACAAGACTTTTTCAAAACAATGGGGTTTAGTGATGCGTGACATTGGTGAGGTGAGCGAGGTATCATTAGAATGGCAATGAGTTGCACTTTTCAGTGATATAATTTTCATAATCACCATTGGAATATTTTTGAAATTATTGTTGATCAAAGTTTGGTTTCCTTTTTTCTGGGTCACCCTGTATATCTGAAACCAATCGATTCATTTTGAATGGCTTTTTATTTTAATCCCCCGACTCGGTTGATGGAGAGCCTAATCAGCCAATACGTATCAAATAATAATGATATCCACACATACCATTAATGAAGCTATAAAACCAAATTGGAAAAGTGCAATTTTAATCACAATGATGCTTAATGTTATATTCAGCGCTATAATAAGGTTGGATGAGTATGTGGAGGGGGCATTTCTAATGTTTTTACCCATTTCCTGTGAAACGATGGGGGGGGGGGGGGATTAGAGGGATTATGTTCTATGGCTTAGTTTATATATTTAGATGTCCTTATCATGATTATCATTTATTTACGCTTCATGGGCGGAACACTTAAAACGACAAACGATGATCTCCTTTAATCTATTATTGTGTATTAAAAACATCAATCCTTCTGTGATAAAAAAGGGAAAATGGATACTAATTGTAATTGAACATTATGGTCATGCACTCTGAACTAATTTCTAGGATTAAAAACAACATTCTCTCTTGTTAACATAATTTAGGCAAGAGGCATTTTCAACCTGTTTATCTTTGTTTTATGCAGCACTACAAAAAATTTAATGATCCCCATGCATTAGGAAGGCTTTAGTACTGTAATATATAAAGCTACTCGCCCGCTTATTTTATTTATTTTTATTTTTTTTATTTGTTTAAAAATAATTATCCCGTCCTTTCTGAGATAAAATTTTATTATCACACAACATGAATAAACATAATGGTCCCCATTAGCAACGCTTTAACACTATTTATGTAAAGTTACTTGCCCGCTTTTTTAATTCTTCCTTTTCGATCCATGTTTTAGAGATACAATTTCATAATTACACAACAGAATCCAGAAGGTAACACCCTACATTGCCCTAGCACTCGTAAAATATGAAATTATCACGAAACAGAATTAGCTCTCTGCATGCAGCCAATTACATGGAGACGCAAATTTGGATTGTTTGGACAAATCAAATAGTTTCATTGCTTGCGGCAAACACGACACTGAATGGTCAGCTCGTAATTATTAGTTAAAGCTTTTGGCTTTCTTTACATCGACCATATACACTAGTTTTTATAACGATTTATGAATTTTTAATTTTTAACGGATAATTTGTAGCATTATGATAATAAAACGGATTTTATAAATCGCATATATCGGAAGGTCTTTATCAAGGCGCAACAATGCAATTGGTAACCATATTGTTGATTATCATACACTGTTCATTTTAAAGAAATATTAACGTTGCTTTATATCAGTGATAACATTTTTAATTAGATATAGAATTAGCCATAAGCCACACACGGACATTCAAATATGATGTCTTATTATTTTAACATTCTATGTCGGTTATTTATATCCACATTTTTGTACTGCTTTATAATGTCAATATTTACCGTAATGATACAGGAAGGATATTAATGTTTTTATAATGTATTTTCTTGGCACAGAGCCTATTATTTGTTTCTATACATGAATTGATTAAACTATCGTTGTGATAAAAGTCTGAAAGTATTATAAGTAGTATGTCATGTATATCATTAACAAACTAATGATGAATTCAATCATTGTCAATTCAGTTGAAATCAGTGTACTATTACACGGTTCGGTGGAACGTATTAAGTGAAATTATACATACATCACTTAGGGTCTATATGCTAATGTGCTTTCAATCATTATTAATACAGAGTAGTTTTGAAGTTTCAATAATATTGTAAATAAATATGATTTTATAAATAATTTTCCTTATTCTTTGGAGGATTTAAAAACTAAAATGCGTTTAGTTTATCCCGCTAATGCGCTTCCAAGTATTATAAATACAGAGAGTATATTTTTAAAACTTTAATAATATTGTAAATAAAATGTTTAGTAATTCATAAGAATCCTAGTTGCTTTTGGAGTATTTAAAACTTAAATACGTTTAGTTTATCCCGCTAATGCGTTTCCAATTATTAATAATGCAAAGAGTAGTTTTGACACTTCAGTAATATTGTATTTATTTGAGGATTTGAAACAGGAATGCGTTTAGTTTATCCCATCTGTATGGTATCTTCGTATTACTATATGACAACGATTTGTGCGCTGATTAAAATCATAAATATCATACCCTGTGGTAATTTAGATTTCTGGACCAAAATGGGTAAATTTTAAAGTTTTTAAAATATCGGAACCACAAACACTACTCGGCAACGGATCTGTATTGCCCCAGGCATCTTTCTCCGAATATGATAACTATTGATTTAATTAGGTCTTATACACCATCCAAATGGCTTTATAATTCTATTATCGACGAGTGTAAGAACCCAATTACTGTCAGCGTTTGAAAGCTAAAATTGTCTAGTTTCCGTCATTCTCTATATCATTTATATGGGATACATTTCCCCGATATTATTGTATCTGCCAAGGTAAGATAATTATTATAAATTTAGTTCGAAATTGGGCTTTTACGAATCAATATTATCGAGTCATTACATTTAATGTAACTTTCTATCTCCCCCCATATAGTAACTTAATCTCTTTATTTTTGTACTTACCCATTTTTTTTATTTCTTACGCTTAGTCAACCTTTCTCCTCTCTCTCTCTCTCTCTCTTCTCTTCTCTTTTGTCTCCCTCGCTCTTATTCCCATAAAATTGGTTTATATATATCTACTCATGTATTATTTAATTCTTCATTCTGTCTCTCTCTGTATATATTCTCTTTCCCCCCCTTTTTTTTTTTGGGGGGGGGGGCATCACCGTTCCATTTCCCCCACTATATTAATTAATTCTTTGCTCTGTCTTTCTCTCCATAATTAACACTCTTCTTGTTGCATCGCCCCTCCCCTCCGTATATATTTAAGTCTTTCCTACTCTCTAAATACATTTTTTTTTCTCTCTCTCTCTCCATTGTAGTCTCCTCCCATTATATTTTATCTACATTAAAAATTTTTTTTAAAAATCTGTCAGCAGAGTTGCCATATCTGACGTATAAAATGACAGAATTGTAATTTTGCTACAGGTAAATATTTTAATGTTTACTTGAGAGATACAAATATATGTTTATATATACCGTACGGTACAGCAATACCGAAAATTTTTCCCATCCCTCTGATAGATTCTTTTTTAGGAGGAATTAATAACAGAAAGCAAACGTATTTTATATCAGAGTTTATAACGACTCTGCTGACATCACAATGCTGTAAAACTACAAAAAAAATTTTACACTGTAATTCTCCTGGCATCTCCCCATACACCACGTTCTCATAATCATATTGCTGATTCTTCCATCAAAATAAGGTTATTAATTCCCTGAAGTTCGTCTGTAAGTAACTTATATTGAGAGCTGGGTGTTCGTGCCGAGTTAAAGAGGACAAAAAAAGAAGGGAGAACGAGAGAGAGAGAGAGACAGAAGAGAGAGAGAGAGAGAGAGAGAAAAAAAAGGTAACCTAAGTAGACGTGCCAAATTCTCTCACGCAGAGAGAAATAATGAGCATATTCCTTATTCATGACACATTTCATCATACACAGAATCATTTCATAACACTACTATCATGATCAAATTCATGTGATGTTTCTTTTATAAAATAAAATGAACGAATTTGTCTATTATTCTAATTCCCTATGCTTTGTAAAACTGTAATTTATACCTGAAAAAAAAAAATCAAATTAAGGGAATTAAAATAACAAGCTTTGCTATTATACACAAATATGAGTTTAAAATTACCTTAATACATTATCATGTTTTTTATAATACCAATTTTTTTCATAAAAATGGAAATTAGAGCGAAATAATTCAACAACAAAAAAAAAAAAAAAATAAATAAATGATTGGAAGTTATAAAGCATTATTGAAAGTGCCTATACATGTATACCACGCCTTTACTACGCCAAGTTAAAACATGTTGCCAAAATACACGTAATCTGTTTCTCAAGCTTTCTAGTTATTTGAATGATATTTCCACTTCCTTGGGAGAAACAATTCTGTGCCATCGTATAATTACCAAGAACTATATATGCGACAAGGATGTTATAACAATTTGATTGAAGTAAAAAAAAATGCCTGAAGGCAACTTGGAAGTTAATTCAAACCTCTCCGTTTTCATTTTTTCTTATACTTATTTCTAAATTACATGTCGCATTGTCTTTCGCGCTCTATCTCTCTCTCTCTCTTATCTGTTTTCTGAGAGTCATTCGAACCTCTCCGTCTTCATTTTTTCTTATACTTATTTCTAAATTACATGTCGCATTGTCTTTCGCGCTCTATCTCTTCTCTCTCTTATCTGTTTTCTGAGAGTCATAATGTCCCCTTTCTTTCTTTGTATTTCCCTTTTACTCTCTCTCTCTCTCTCTCTCTGTCTCTCTCTGTCTCTCTCTCTCTGTCTCTCCCCTCTCTCTCTCTCTCTCTCTTAATCAGTATTCTTAGAATCCTGTATGTCCATTTCTTTTTATATTTCCCTTTTACTGTCTGTCTCCGTCTCTCTCACTGTTTAGAACTATGTATATAATTTGTTTGTATATCTGTTAAGTTTTTTTATGTTCTGCAATTATATTATATTATTATAAAAAATATTCTTATTAGTTATTTCCGTCTTATTCGTTATTTTGCATTTTGTTCTTTTCTATATCACAGTTTGTCGGATAAAACGTCCGACAAGTCCTTTTATGAAACGCCCTCCCGGTCTCTCTTACTCTCTCCTTCTCTCTCCCCCCCCTCTCTCTCTCTCTCTCTCTCTCTCGCTCTCTCTGTCTGTCTCTCTCTTTCTATCTATCTATCTCAATCTCTCTTTATTTTTTTACGAGAATAGCGACGAAGAACAGGAAGTCTTAAAAGGTTTTTGCACATTATTACCGATTTTGACAACCAATGTAATAATTCAAGTCGACAGAAGCTCGAAAGGTGTGAATAATTTGATGATGTGTTTTTCCAACCATGCAGGTGAAATAAGCTTATTTATAAAACACTTCGCTTTGTACCTTTTTTGATTCCCTCAAAATAAAGGCAAAAAAGTCTCTTTTGATAGCTGTCTCTACGCCTCTCGTTCTCTCTCTCTCTCTAGCTGAAAACGTTAGACTTTTACCCATGCATGCTGATACAGGATTTGAAAAATGGGGCGGGGGGGGGTGGGGGTGCAGCCAGAAAACTTGAAAAAATGTTTCGGATAGAGTCTAAATTTTGTGATGTATGTTCAATGAGTGGTTTTCAAAAAGTGGTGGTGCATGGGGAGGGGGGGTAGGGCGCCACGATTGATCCTCCCCAGGATCTGTTTATATTCTGAACGCATTCTGCACTTTTTCTTCAATATTTTCTCCTTCCATGCCCTCGTGCCATGCATCGTGTCCATGCATTTCCGCATGCCTGCACTGGTGTATTTTGTTTGAATATTGAACGTTATGATTACAATGCTTCTCAATAATAATAAAGGGGATTTTCCCCGTTGGTTAGCGTGGTCTTGGTGGTCAGAATCCAATAGACGTGTTTACTTAAAATTTGTTCAAATTGTCTTAATACTCTTCGTTAATATATAATAATACAAATATATACAACACTTACAATGCGCCATCGATCTAGTAAAATATTTAGAGGGACAGATTAAAAATGAAAAGAGAAAAGTGATACTCTAGAGGTTAATACATAGGTATATAATATTACTTAGCAAAAAAGCAACGAAACATAAGTCTAAGGGGAAATTAAATGGACTCTCTGTGTAATTCCTCTTGTTTACTCATTATAGCATGAAAAAGCAAAAACCTCGAATGATTCGAATTCTGAATTGGGTTTGCTCATCAAAATAGTCAATTTTGCATGATGACATGCATGTTATAATGTATGCCAGCACAATTTGCAATTCATTTTATTTTCAAACATTAATAATAACATGCTATCAATAATAAGTTGAAAAATAATATGACCCTCATATTGGAATTAATGTTTCTTTTGCGTGATGTTATTTTAATGTTATTTCAATAAGATTTTGAACATGCATTATGATCAAAACTGAGAGGCGTATATATTACAGCATTAGGGTACATGCAGGTAATATGGGCCCCCTAAGCTCATTTGCCTAATTTGCATAGAATTACGAAATGACACACAGTCTAATCTTTGTTTATATGAATCAATAACTACTGCTCTAACTTTTATTGTGAAGAAAAACAATTATCACCAACCCCCCTGTCTGCAATATTCAAATGTTGACGTCATTACCAAAGTGCCCATATTACCTGCATGTGCAGGTAATATGGGCACATGTATTTAATGTATGTTTTAAAAACTACAATGACTCTACCATGTCTGGAATTTGCTTTAAATGTTGAAAATCATTAACTTTAAGGTATAATTTGAAATTATAAGACCCTTCAGTAAATCCTTTGACTATATATTTCATAGTTATGTATTTTGTATATTATTATTTTTTTGTAAATATTATTTAAATATTATTTTCATTATACATGTCAACATAGGCCTACAATAAGTTATTCATATTAATTATATACTGTGAATATACCCAAAAAATCGTAGCAAAGAGATTGATACCTCATCCCGATACTAAGTATCAGAATCATTTCCGCCATTTTGGATGTCCCATATTACCTGCACTAATGTTGCTGTGTCAGGCAAGCATTCAATGCCACATTGCACCCCTTCACTAAAAAAATTGACCTGTACACGCTAGTATGATCAAAATGAAACTATATGCTTAGTAAATATACAAAACAATTGAGGTTAACCCCTCAAACACTCTTTCACCATCACATTCTGTGAAATATCAAATTTTACATCAGGGTAAAAAAATGCCGTAAGTTTAACCTACCTTGATGGTTTTCAGCAATTTTCTCAGAGAAATTTCGGCATCAGATGCTCTCACGACGATATATTTTCGTATACAGTTCATATGAACAACATTATGATGCTCACACCGGTCACCGGTCACCGGTCGACGGTCACGACATGATTTGCTTCAGGTGGCCCATATTACCTGCTGGCCCATATTACCTGCATGTACCCTATGTGCATAATTTAACTTTTTATTATTAAGTCGTAATCGTCTTTGTCAATAATCCTCAACAATAATTCATTTCTTATTATCAAAATTACATGATTTGTAATTTTTATCATTAGTATAGATAAAATGTGTACAGGCAATGCCATGGGTTAGATAATCAGACAAGATTTATGCAATACACAATTATTTTCAAGGTTGTTGAATGATTTATTTCAGTTCATTACGATGCGCATAATTTGGTTTGAATAAATTTATTACTATTTCAGTTTATATTGCAAGGGATTAATATCGATGACAAACGAATACAGCTACTGCATATTATAAACTGTAAAATATTCCTAGTGTTTTTACAGTAATTACCGGCAACTCCGCTGCACGGTGAATAACAGCACATTTTAAGACATTTTCCTGTAGCTATATCAGTAGTGGACGCAGACCGGAGTCACACAATGAACTTACCGGGCCCATGCGTAAACATAATATATAGAGCCGCTTTTGTCCCCAGACAATTGGGCCCCCGAAATGCATTCAATTTGATTTTCTTGGATCCGCGCCTGTTATAGTTGAAACTGGTGGAAGTATAGATTACTTTAAAAGAAAATTACGGTAATTTACCGTGCAGCAGAGTTGCCGGTAATTTACTCTAAAAACTACAGCAGTTTATTGTTTTTGCAATGTATATTTGGGGAGAAAGTGAGTCATATATATAGAAATAAAAAATACAGAAAGAGAGAAAAGGAGCCAAACTTAATCAGGGTTGTCCCATATGTCGACAGTTGCATGAACTATGATTTGGATCAAACTGAATTCCTCAAAATCATTCTCATTAGTTTGGCGACATTCTTCGAGTTCTTGAGGGGAGAGAAAATTGATATTTGAACGAGATAGATTTAATCAGGTATCGCGCTAAAAGCGTCACATCCCTAAAGCCATTCATGCTAAACCAATACCGTCTATAGCTGAAGATTTGTAGGATTTTCAAGATGATTTTCTAGCAGATGCTCCGTATGTAAGTATTGGCAGAAAGCAATGTCTTTATTGTGAGAATAGTTACTTTACCTTGCACTTTAATGCTTTATGTACAAACAGTTGTTCGCAGATAAGCCAAGATGACGTATTGGGGTGATTACACATTAAAGGGGAAGTTCACCCTGGAATTTTATTGGTTTTAAAAAATTCAGAATAATAATAGAAAAATATTAGTGAAAGTTTGAAGAAAATTGAAGAAAAAAAAATAGCGAAGTTATGAATATTTAAAGTTTTGATTCTGTGACGTCACGTGCGAGCAGCTTTCCCATAATGTTGTGTATGTAAATTCCATAAATTTGTCTTTTTTCATGGTTCTTGATAAAGGAATGGGTCAATTTGATAGAGGCATGTATTTGAACATATGTTTCATGATATATCGATCGCACAGGTGACATAATAAATTTTCCTCTGCAGAAATGACACTTTATGGAATTTACACTACATAACAAATAGGAGAACTGCTCGCACATGACGTCACAGAATCAAAACTTTGAATATTCATAACTTCATTATTTTTTGGTCGATTTTCTCCAAACCTTCACTCATATTTTTCTTTTATTTTTCTGCATTTTTAAAAACCAATTTAAACCCAGGGTGAACTTCCCCTTTAATATCCCATAATACTCCGCCCGATATAAGTAATAGAATTGTCAATAATCATGCGTTCAATGGTGTTTTACATCTTTATGTACGATAATATACAATGAAATGTTAAACTGAATGACAGGTAAACGATATGTCGGGCAATTCTTGAAGACTATCTACGAAGCAAGTACAACCAAATATCAATGGAAAGCTTTAAGTAGGCATGGAGTATCAACACACACGACTTTTTTTAAAAATCTACATGTAATTTTTCCTATATCAGTATTAAAAAAAAAGATGATCGAACCTCAACTGCGCCCTACTCACGCGTGATGTCTATTTTTGGTACAATTTCAAACAAATTTTATGGCAATCCGTTTAAAATTTGATAATGATTTTCTACCCAATAATAACAATTATAAATAATCACAGAGAGACAGAGAGGGATATAGAGAGAGCATCATTTTTTCCCCGCTCATAATTGTTCACTCACAATCATGTCGCATCCCATACTTTAATGAACTACGCTACAATGTCATGAGTCTGTTTATACAAAATAGACAATTTTCTTTTTAAACCCCAAATACTATATCGCTGAAAATGTCTGTAATCCTATTTATTACAAATGGCACCATATTGGCACAACAGTAAAAACAAAACTTCAGAATATAGACAGACAAACATGACAATCAGATTTCGTGAATGAGAACAATTTCATCCGTAATTGAACCAAACAAACATTTGGCAGTTCAATCACATTTTCCGGGTGAGTAGGCCTACCAAAATAGATTCTCCACTTTGCTTTAAAAATTAAAAATCAGGCTTTTTTGGCTTCTAAGCCTACGCACTTATACGCGGAAAATGTATTGATATATGATTAAATTAATCCTATACTGGTGAGCATGCAGTTCACCCCTGCGAGGCCAAATCAATTTCCAACAAATAATGTTCATACCCCAGTGGATGTTGTCCCAAGTCGCTATTTATGTACTAACGAAATGAAGTGATTTCTTATTCATTCACCGAGACTAGGCTAACGAGGCGTTTAATGATCATAGTCGTAATCGCAGTTGAACGATAATGACCCCGTAACTCCACTCGAGGTCCGACGCGATTACTGGGAATATTAAATCGGCTTCTCTCTCGTGGGGGAGACGCCTCCCCGCTTCGAATTCTGAGAAAACGCGAACGCGGGAAGGTGGGCTACTTATTTTGAGGTGGAATAAGGATGAAGGATGGAAAATAAAGGTGGTGTGAAGGCTTATCTATTTGAAAGCTGCCTTGGTATGACAGCACACTGTGATAACCACTTCACAGTAGGATATAAGGAGCCTCAGTGTGATGGCAGCAATTAAGTGAAGTCACAAACGGGACATTGTGAAACACATTCACAGTCATGACAGTACTGGCAATGTGAGCATATACGTGTATTATCATTATATTACTTTCATAATTATTGTGGACATAATGCGACTTACTGTGGGCACAAAGAACCACAGTGTGCAAGTTCCCTAATAAAAAGGAAAATGCAATCACACCATGTTCACACTCCTCACACAGTATGTGTGGTGACAGCTCAATACACTAGTGAATGCGATTACAATTGATTTCAATCATAAAACGTGATCACAATGTGTTATTATCTTCAATAAACTGTGTGGAAAAGTGTGATACTTTGCCTATTAAAGTGTGTATGCTTTATCCCAACTTGTATTTTGAAAGCATAGTTATAGTTCTGAGGGTAGAAAATGAGGTTTCAGACTTGTAAATTATTGACGACCCCAACTATGCCAACAAAATATACATAATTTTAACACTGTGAATTGAACTGTTTTTCAACAACAACAACAACAATAAAATCAAAACTGGTAGATAAATTCTTGAAAAAAGAGTTGTCACACCATGAGGTTGAATTTGAAGTCTAATCGTCCCAGTTTGATACTGGCGGACACTATAAATTTACGCGTATAATGTCGGTTAAGCTATTGAGAATGAGATAGAGAGATTGGGTTATATTTGGGGTATATGGAACATTCAATATTCTCTAGGAGAATAGTCGATTTAGGTCAAGAGGGTATATAGTATACATAGATCGCAATTCATTATCAGTTTCACACATTATCTAGCAACATTATCCACAAACGATAATCCATCCCCTATCTGTTGCTTTTCATGGTCGTATTGGAGTATTGTGATTTAAACTTCGTGGTTGTTTACGGGGAAAATCTCAAGTTAGATACGCTATATGGGGAAGATTCGTCTTGAGGTGAATCGAAAGACACATTTCTTGTATATTTAATCTTTATATATATATAGGCCTCATTAAAATGGTTTTGGAAAAATGCCCAAATCTACAAATTCTAATCCATATAGGGGAGACTGGGGTAATTATGGCCCCCTTTTTCACATTTCCTATTACTACCATTAAATGAAAAGTCCAATGATATTCTAAATATGTAAAAATACAGTCGGTCCATATACCTATAATATACATAGGAAAGTATAAACCTACTACTTTTCATTTGCATATTAATTACCATTATGTTAACAACTTTGGGGGCCATAATTACCCCACGGGTTGGGGGTATTTATGGCCCCTATTGTAATGACTGTATGAATTCAAAGATATTATGCTAATTAATGATGGTAATGTACAATAAATGTTGTTGGGTATTCCTAATACACTTATCAACCACCAACAATGATTTAGTCAATAATTGGTTCAGCCAAAATTTTGAAATTTTGCAATCAAAGCAATACATATATTTATGTACAAAATCGTACAAGTTAATGTCCCCATCTACGCTTATCTGCGCTTATACACTGTTTATGCATTTGGGGCCATAATTACCCCTAATGACATTTTCAATTTGATCCCCCTTTACAGCTCTACTATTGAAGATATTCAGGTGGAAGTTTTTCTGTTGTGTTTTTTTAACTTCCTATTGTTTCAGTTTCAATCAAAATTTCATCTCAAATGATTTTAATTAATGATATCACACTCCACATAAAAAAGCAGACTTGCCACTTTCCAACGAACAGAATTGTAATTGCCGTACATTTTAGGCTCCCCTAAGCACAAAATTTCATGTAAATGGCTTATTTTTCTCATATGATAGTAGGAAGAGTTTAGCTAGGCATGTGTAAAAACTAAATTATCATTGTGTAATGTAGAAAAGAATTATAAGCTCTCAAAGACAAAGGGGCCATGATTACCCCAGGGCCATAATTACCCCAGTCTCCCCTACATGTTAACTATAACATGTAAGAAAATTAAGATAAAGAGAATATAATTATCTAGACATTGTATTCATTTACGCGCAATATTTGCTCTTATAATGCTAATGCATGTGCATAATGTTTATGCAGAGTTGACTAAATTTTGTATGTTACTCAGAAATATAAAAGAATATATACCTTTAAACTCGACTTCGCGATTGAAAAAAAAAAAGACTAAAAAGGAGAGAAAAAAGACTATTATGTGGAAAAAGGTGGATGGTTGGTAAGCCTATTGACTGAAAAAAAGAAGAAAATCTGTCACAGACGCATGCAAGGCAGATACTGTTTGCGCAAATCATAGTTACTTCTGGAAAAGAAACGCTCTATAACACGTCCAGATGCAGGTTCATACAAAGTGCATAAGTGTTCTTGTTGTGAGAAGCTTGTGAGGCTTGTTCAAGCAGTATTTATAGAACTGCCACGATTTGCCTATGCATTTTTTAATTTTCTTTTTTTTTTTTTTTTTTTTTGGGGTGTGGGGGCGGGTTAAGGTGAGAGTGTTGCGTTGGGCGGAGGGCGGGGAATGGCCATATTCGCTATAACACGTTTTATCATGTTTATACATAATTACTTTGATGTTGATTTTAGGCCTTACCTTGAATTCATTCATTAAGAAACAGTGCCATATATTCTTTTTTATTGGTAATTAAAACTGTTTGACTGTCTCCTAGTTACCACGCAGGAATAACCTACTACGCGATTGGTCCAAATGAGATCACATGTCAACAGAAAAATCATACAAATGTTTTATCCATGCAGCTATGGGCTTACTTTTCAAGCGCCTCGAGTATACTTTGTAATGAATATTCATGGCGCTACTAAGTAGTAATAACTATTGTTATCATTTTGTTATATAAGCATGAGCAGTTTGCTATTTTATGAGACCCAATATTTATTATTTCCTTGCAAATACTAAGAAAGAAAGAAGAAACGGCCCAGATAGAGAGAGGTGAGAGAGAGAGAGAGAGATGAGAGACGAGAGAGAGAGAAAGTGAGGGGGGAGGGGGGGAATGGGATGTATAGATATAAAGAGACGCAGCGGAGAAAGCAAATGAGTGAGAAGGATTGAAAAGGGCTTATATTGCCTTGCCCCATGTCTACATCCATCTGCATTTTGATCAAAATTCTGGAGCATTTTCCATGTCAACTCAGCTTTGTCGTTCTTCTGACCGTATAACGCAGTCATGAATTATTGAATGAGATACGATACCCTCGCATAGCGTCTCAAAATAAGTGCGACAAAAACAGAGTGCTTTTCAAACCGCCCCTAGCAGGTCATAATATTTAGAAGAGCTATGAAGGGTGATGCATAAAATTACCAATTTTAAATGCAGCGGGCCTTCACGAAAAAAAAATGTATAAAAGATATTTCAGCTGAAAAAAAAACAAACAGTCACCAACGTAAACATTATTTACGTCTACGACTATAACTGGTGTTTACAAAAAATTAGTCCCATAATAAATATCATATTGTGACATTAAAAATGTTTATTTCAACGTCATATCAACAGCGTTAGTGATCTTTAATAGTATAACATGCTGCATATTTTCTACTTCCCATGTATTTCGCCTGTATTTCATGTTGTCCTTTCAAAATTTGCTTTGTTCTCACTTTAAAAAGAATATGTGAAAACCACCGATAAATTGCAAATAGAACAACATAGTTAGTAAATTATAGGAGAAACACATTCCCGTCATTGAAAGGCATTTATAACTCTTCTTCTAACGCGAAATTTAACTTAGTTATAATTTGGTAAAAATACAAGTGTTCAATATCATTTTGAAATTTTGAATCTCTAGTTTCATTTAAAAAAAAATGTAAACCCCAAATACGATTTCTGGAGACTTGTTTTTGTTTTTGTTTTTGTTTTTAACCAGGGGGTCACATACCCCCCCCCTCCCTTTCGTTTCAAGAGCCCGCGCATACATACAACAATCGCCCCTCGCTGGGATGTAGTCCTCTATAACTACCTTGGTCGAGTGATAAGATATCGCGATGGGGTGAAAGCAATAGCTGAAATATCGATTGTAAGAGGTATTTTACAGCAGATGATCTGTTTCTGGAAGTACTGTAAGCCATTAACTCTCCTATCTGACAAGTCAGTGGTGAGAGAGATAGAGTGGGCGATTGAGGAGAGAGGAAGGAGGAGAGAGAGAAAGAGAGAGAGAGAGAGAGGGGGAGGAGAGAGAAAGAAGGAACTAGAAGGGATAGGAGATGAAGAAAGAGTTTGTATGCGACTGAGAAATAGATAGATGGAGAGGTTGGGAAAGAGAGGAAAGGAGAGAAAGAGAGAGATAGAGAGAGAGAGAGAGAGAGAGAGCAAACATAATTGTACCCCCCAAAAAATACAAGAGAGAGAGAGAGAGAGAGAGAGAGCAAGAGAAAGAGAGAGAGGGAGGGGGTGAGAGAAAGAAAAAGACAATGCGAGAGATACACAGACACAGAAAACATGGAGAAAGTAAGATAAATACACAAATTAGAAATATAGAAAGAGAGAGAGAGCGAGAGCATCAAGTTGAAAGATTAAAACAGAATTAAAAGACAATTTCGGTGTAGTGCAAATAAGGTTGTAATACAACACAGCTATCTCCTCTTCTCTTTCCATTTTCTTCCGTCTTCATATCCACTGAAAAAAAAACAACCTTCCTTCAGATTTTGCTATGATATCTCTCTCTTTCAAATTGTTCACACTTTCACTTAAACTCCCCCACAGGAACTACCAACTCGACAATATTAGACCTATTTTCGTTTAAGGATTCTATTAGATATACATCCTTAAAAGTTTCGATACACACTTTAGTTTTATAAACATTTCTCCCTCTCTTTATCCCCACTTGACGACCCTACTCATTTCCTATGACAATGGTATATTTTTTCTCTCTAAGCTTCCTCCACTTAAACTCCTCCAGAGGAACTACCAAGAGAGTAACGTAAGAGTAAGACCTATTTTTATTTTCGGATTTTTTTTTGGTGTGTGTCTTTTATAACAAAATTATATTATGCGTAATTTTTATACATACTCTGATCATTTCAAAAAGGTGAATATTATGTACTCCGAATACAATTACTGGAAGATGTTTTCTGTTTTAAAAGATTGGACAGGGTTTTTTTTTAAAAGATTAAATCAAAATGAAAATAAATTGACAGGTTTTCTCTCTTTCTCCCTCTCTCTGTCTCTCTCCCACTCTCTCTTTCTCACTCCGTCTATCCCCTATTACTGTCTGCCCCTCTCTCTCTCCCACACTCTCTCTCTATCTCTTCCCCCCCCCCCTCTCTCTATCTCTCTCCCCTGATCTCTCTCTATATCTCCCCCATCTGCACTTGAAGCCCCTATGACTATGGTCTATTTCTCTCTCAGCTTGGTCACTCCTGCTCTTCAGTTTCCCCCAAGAGGAAGCATCCACTCGACAATTATCGACATGTTTTCGTAGAGTTTGTTTTAGGGCCCGCGTGAGCCGACTGTCTAATGGCTAGATAATACTTCTCAGCCCCTGGCACAATATATATTTATATTCATATGGTTGAAATAAAAACACCAAAGGCGTAATAGGAAATCGAAGCTAAGAAAGTATATTTCCAGATACTCGCTTTTAAGTTTCTTATCAATTCGACATGACTTTTAATGTCATACCCAGTCTGTGTTGCTCTCTACTTGATATATAATAGTAATCTGAATACAATACATGTCTGATATCAAATATGCTTTAAGTTACACGTATACGATTTTACATTTTGCCCCCCCCCCCCCCCCCAAAAAAAAAAAAAACAAAAAAAAAAAAAAAAAAAAAAAAATGACCATAAAAAAAAAATCAATATCCTGACTAAAATTTGCGCGGAACAGAAGGTAAGTTTATGATCCTCTAATTTTACGATTTCTTTTAATATTACTTAAAATTTAGAAAAAAGTGATATAGTAAAAACACAAAAAGTTCTTTCCAAACTTCATTCACAAAAATAAACTGACGGAAGTTTGTAAAAACACCACCCTTTGCTTTCTAGAAATAAAGAGAGGGTAGAAAATAAATGAAACAAAATATTTATATAATTTTTATCGTGGCATGGTGTCTTGAACCTGGGGGACTCTCCCACCATTTTTGCCCACTGCGATGGGTCGACGACCCGAGGTAATCTCCGAATATTTGATTCCTTTGTGGTTAAAAAAAGGGTTGAAGGGGAGTGAAATTGAAAAAGAGATAGAAGGGAAAAAGCGAAAGAGACAGAATTATAGAAAGTAAGAAAGAAAGATAAAGAGAGAGAGGGAGAGAAGAGGTGGAATCTGTGGAGTACAAAGTTTTTGAAAATCAAACTTCATGCGAGACAAAATTACTTCACCTATGCACAAAAAATGAGATTTTGTCATTTTGTGAAGTTTAGTGAAGTTTCTATTTTTGTTAATATGTCAATATGTTATTTTTTATCACAATATATGTTATTTATGTATGTCCTGCTTGTTCTGGTTACTCAGATATGTCCTGGGCCTTCTTTACTTCTTTGATAATACCTCTTTGTTCTTTGAATGTCAAATAAAGTGATGAATTACTACAATTTATTTTATTCTTTTTATTTAATTCATTATCTATTTAAATCGGAACTTAATCCAGGTAATGAGCTTGAGTGTCAGAAGTCCCAAAACAATAAAATACACAAGAATTAAAACGAAATTCATAAAAAATTATATACATGAGAATTAATATTGACGTGGACAATTTTCATTGTGCAGACGTCCAATAAATGTTTACATAACCTTCAGCCAAGAAATCAGACTTAGAATTAATCATTTGAAGGGAAAAAATGAGAGAAGCAAAAAGAGGAGTAGGGACACAGGAGATATATAAAAAGATACATGGGGCGAAGAAAGTTGGTGAGAAGCATTTTGGTCTATTTTCATAAATGGCAGGTTAGAGTTTAAAGATGCTTTGTTAACTCAATCTTGCCGTCATTTAAACGGCAAGGGTGACATTTTCGCTTCAACAATTTCTCTCTTTAAAAAGAAAGAAAACAAAAATTGTTTCGGAGACACCAAATGAGCATTAATCATGTTTTTATTGAGAATATTAACGACGAGAACATATTTAAATTGCATATGATTGTAAAAGTCTTTAAAGTTTGCAGACTCAAACCGAAAACTACATAATTATACACGCCTTTTTTTACTCGCGGGTATAATAAGCAAAGTTTTGAATCTGGCATGCAGCAATTATCACACTGTTAGAACGCGGTTAAAAATTTCGCTGTTAAAAAAAATTCTGGTTTAAAAGTTAAACATTCATGTTTAATATTTAAACATTGTTTAAAACCGGAAAAGTCAGGTTTCTATAGCTTTAAATAAGACCTGTTTAGAGATTATTAAACAGGTTTTTGTTTAAAAGGGCAGAGGCAAATGTCACGTGATAGTCATGAGCGAATGGCATCACTCGTTACGTGCAGGGGGCACACGAGTAAATAGACGCCCATAGGCTCACGTGTTAAATTAACGCTCTTCAAAAACAGACATTCCAAAATTCTGTTGATGGAAATCGTTTAATTATCACAGCAAAGTTAAAATTTTAAGGACTCAGAGTTAAGGGACTTATAGAAAATTTTGTCAGCTCAAACAAAAATCAAGAATCCTTGAGCGAGACTATGACAAAAGAGACGACTTTTGTAGGCGTGATTTAGTAGATGTACAAAATTACGAAAAAGATTCCTAAAAAATACGCCAAAGTGTCTAATCTTCAACTAAATGGTAAATTATGAAAGAGTAGGACTTATAGCACATATTTATTCATTAAACAGCAACGTAAAACCATTTAATGATTTTATATGACCATTTTCCATCAATCAAAATGACCTCATCTTTAGTACGCCTTCCCAAAAAACCTTGCGTGCATATCATTTACTCGTGTGTACCCTGCAAGGTAAATCGGCGCAACATTTCAATCACGGCGGAGGACTTATACCTCACACATTTCATAATTGTTTACAGATGTGTTGGCTCAGTGGATAGAGCGTCTGCCTTATAATCAAAAGGCCGTGAGTTCGATATCCGGCAGCGTTAACCAAAATAAAAGTTGGAGCGTTTTTATTTTTGGAGCGGAGCGTTAAACAATACTGTTTATATTTTAAACAACCATTAAACAAAAGGTTGTTTAATCTTTTAAACAACAAGAGTGTTAAAGTTTTACACAACTACAGGTTGTTTAATTTTTAAACAACGCTGTGCGATTCACCGGTTAACACGCAGTTAAGATTTTAAACAACTTGTTTAATTTTTTCTAACAGTGCAGAGAGGAGCTGAACAATGCATTGGTTAAAAGACACTGGATATGGCGGCGAATTCCATCATGAATTCATTGGAATCTCTTCTTGGGTCTCTCAAGTTTATTCTGATCTACAGTGAATTGGAAAAATCCATTTTAAACGGTTGAAGAGCTATTTGATCTTCGTATCGGCAGCGTGCCATGTTGACTCGAAAAAAAGTTGGAACCCCCGTGTGTCATCTCCTAGTCTCATTTCAGTCGCCGATTGTACTTGTCAACTCGATGTGCTACCCCATACGCATTGTCTATGCTACGCTAATTATCAGAACATGTCAATGAATATAATTATTAACCTTCTGTTCTAAAATTTAAAATTGAGATGGTAGTTCAATATTATAAAATTAGGCAACGTTAGGGTGTAACGTTGAAGACCTCACGTTGAAGTTAACATGCAAATGTGATAGAAGCAAGAACGATTCGATATGAAGAAATTGACATTGAATAAAGGATGAAAATGTATCAGATAACAAAACGACGAATCGTAAAACTAAAACATGAACATAAATCTATAGTCGTTTGAATAATGAACTTTAAAAAAAGGTTGGAAATGGTGCATTGGATGAGACTAGCCGAACAGGGAAGTGTTGATTTTTCATTCCCCTCCGTCGGGAATGGAGGAAATTGATTATGAAGTGCGGCTGGTGGATATAGGGGAAGAATTGAGCGCCGCTGCCACCATGCATAAGGGCACACGACATGGTTGACACGACATTAGGCTCAAAGCACGCAAATAATTCTGTAAGAATCCTTGAGGAAAATATAAAAGCGGCGACAAAGGAGACGGGGGAGGAAGAAGAAAAAAGTTCAAGAAGAGGTGACGATAAATCGATGGAAGTAAGTGGATTTTTAAAGCAAAGCTTTGTTTTCTTTCGCTCAAGTATTTTTGGATTAACATTCTCCGATGATTTTTTTTTCATTCTCTTCGGGGTGAGATGTGAATGCATTGGCGCCAAAGTTCTGGGATGGTGGGGGCGATGTATGAGTCTGTGCACAATACATGTTGGAATGAGAAATGGATGCGACAAGGGTATTTATTGTACGGCTATATGCAAGCATGATACAATCATGACTACTTAAGACAAAATTATCTTCCCCAGGTCTTTTAAAGGAGACAGATAGCGTGATGTTAAGACAGGATACCGGATAAAAAGGCAAATGTGAGAGTGAGAATACAATAGAGAGAGAGGGAGAGAGAGAGAGAGGAGATAGATTGTTAGAAAAAAGTAAGAGAAATTACTATTTTTAAAAGGACTGACAGGCAATTACATGAATGCGAAAACTGCTAAGAACTACAAAAGCCTTAAACTGAGTGGTTCTGGCGTGGTTTGGAAAAAAAAATGTAAAAGAAGAAAAATGAAACAAACAACAAAAGTTTAATAGCTATCATAGAGATAGAGAGGGAGAGAGTATTAAGATATGAACTGAAAGATATGTCATGAAAATGATCAATATTTGGTAGACTGAAATATGTCATTATACAATGTTATTCCGTAATTTCATCGCTGACAGACGCCATTACATCTTGATTCAATTATTCTAAAAAGCATGAAATGGACATTTGTTTTTGTTCCTTGTTAATGGCTACCACTTCGATTACAATCACCGAAAGAACAAGCTGACGAAACAATACATCGCACGACCTAAATGTAGATTAATGAATTAAATCCACTCACTCTCAGCTTCATTCAATATTTGAGTACACCTCATTGGTGTAACCTTACCTTACGAGGTCGTTCGGTTGATACACGTGCGTGCAGAGGCTCTCCCCGGCAGCTGTGGCAGCAGTATCATCAGCAAGAGGAAGGAAAACCAACCTCCAAATTGATGCTGGGGAATGGAAATAAAATCTTTCCACCCGCCATCATTCCATCGGCTCTGCATGATTACAAAAAAAGAAAAAAAAGGGGGCCTTATTTATAAATTAGGTCATATCACATATGGGTCCATCAACGATGTAAGTAAACTACAGTAATAGATACATGTGTTCAATTTGACACGTGGTGAGAGCTGCTCGGGGTGCCTTTCTTTTCTTATATTTTTTTTTCTTTGACGACGATGAATCAATAATTCGTCTCAACCTTCTTGTGTGTCTGTCTTTTTCGTTCCTGGTACCATCATTCTAAAGTACTAATGGATCTGTTACACAAATTATGACTAGCTTCAGGGGCATGTCGTTGTATCGACCTATGATCGTACCCACTGCTCTATTTTACTGAAACCAACACGGCATGGCTGTCATGGCTTTAAGTTAGGGCTGGTCTCAATTCACATGAAATAAAAAGCTGTATATCTATTTAAGCAATTAATTAATAAACCCGCACGCAAGAAGGAAGAAAAGAAGGGGTATAGGCTCTACATATAATTAACCAATCGGGAATAACTTTGCTATACCGGTTCCCGCAAGCTCAACCGCTACGCGTCCATGGTTAGTTTGAAATGATAATGCCCTTCGAGGGACAACCAACTGAGTATACTATTCTGAGTTCTCCATGCCATGAAATTTTTAACGTCGACGCGTAATGAATAAGTTGAATGTATGGAAATAGTCAAAATGGACAGATTAGTTTGAGGTTTTTTTTTTACTTGGCTGGTTTTTTATTCTTGTTTGCAATTGATTTGGTAATAATAATATTTTGATTTCTTATTAGCGTAAATAACACATTAGCAAGTAGTATTAATTGTTTTAATGTGCAACACCAAAATACTTCTCTGTAGTTTTTCACGGTAACAGAAAATGTTTCCTCTTTCATTATACAATGCATTTAGACCAGTGGCTACTATTTTGATTTTTGAATGAATAAAACCATTATTATTATTTGGTTATATTATTATCAATAAAGTTAACTACATCCCGGAGTTCAACTGGCCCGGTTGAATAGCACTCCGAGATGGGCCCTTGCAGGGTTACGGTGAAGCTCTGGGGCAGCAGCAGAGTGGATTATTCTATGGGTGATGTTGGTTCTACATCAAGACAGTCACAGAATATGGAGCGTTTGTCGATGCATAGAGGAAATCTCCAGCAACGGCAGAGGTCAAACAACAAGTTAGTAGAGGTTATGCGACCACTATATACGGAAGGCAGTTGGCAGACACGGTGGGACCTTCTCCTGCCTTTGTAAATTAAAGATGAGTTGTAACACAGAAAGTCAAAACACCAACGCGGTGAATAGGATTCAGGCGACTCTCTTGCCAAACCTTTTCGGCTCGTAGGGAGTTGTTGCTTTACACAGGACACTCCAGCGCGTCATCATGTTTTAAAAATTTCTAACTGGTCATGAAACATCTGAATTGGAAACATGGGAATGTAGAATAGATGAACCAAAGGGCGGCAAACTTCATAATGTCTTCTGAAATGCAACGCCTTCAACGGATTTCTTGTTGCAGTGAAGAAGATAGGGACCAATTCTGGCAAATAAAAGGGTGAAAACAACATTATGGTAATCTGGAGATGAAAAACTTCAACATGGGAGGAACAGGAATCCTTCTAAGCCAACAACAGCTGCTTGCGACATGCTGGGTTACTGGGGCCTATATCAGACAGGATGCATTATGGGTGAAGCTACAAGGTAAACCCTTCAACATAAACTTTTTCCAAGGGTTAATGCTCCACCAGTGCTATTCAGGAAGAAGCCATTGGAGCTTCTTCTATGCAGATTTGGAACAAGCAATGAAATCAACTGTAAATCACAAGAAAATAGATTGTAATGGGAATTTCTTAAATGCTATCGGTTGGTGAAGGTAAGATACCAAGATATAGTGGACGGCTCATGGACTTGACAAGAAATGACGTGGTGACAAGTGGGTAGAATGGTGTGAACTTAAGGGACAGATTGTGTCATACCTGGTTTCAACATCATCCCCGAGAAGAATGAACATGGAAAAGCCAGAACAAAGGAAATAAGAACCAGATTGACTTTAATCACTTATCAATAGGAGATTCCGAACATTCTGTAACACAAGCAAAGGGTCCCGGGCGCCTGATTGGCAACTCTGATCATGTCCTAGTAGTATGCTCCCTTCAACTAAAATTAAAGAAGATAACAAGGGGAAAGCAGGCTTATAGATATGACTTCTCAAGTTTGAGAAACAGGGGAATGGCCCAACAGTTTACAGATGCTGTCAAAATGGAAGTGAGAGAAAACGATCAAACAGACAGTACTGACCAGTGCTTTAATAGCTTGCAGAAAGCACTTACCAAGGCAACAGAAGAGTTAATTCCACATGTTGTTCCATGTATGAAACAAGAATGGATGACAACAGACATCTTGAAATTAATGGAAACTAGAAGAAAGCACAAAGGTGCGGAGGAGCGATATAAAGAACTGGATAGAGAAGTACGAAATAAATGTCATATCGCAAAGACTGAATTCTATAATAAACAATGTGAAGAGTTGGAAAGACTGGAGAAGACAAATCCCCAACTCATGCACAGTAAGGTACGACAGGTTACAGGTCATACTAGGAAATGTGCACATACAAGTTGCATCGAAGACAAAGATGGAAACATCATTATGGAAAGTGACAAAATACTTCATCGATGGGAAGAATATATAAATGAACTTTTCCGAGATGATAGAGGGCAGACACCAGTAAGGAGCAAAGATGGAGGCAACATCATATTGAAAAAAGAAATAGCATATGCTCTTCAAAGTATGTCAACGGGAAAGGCAGCTGGACCAGATGGCCTTACAGCAGAGATGTTCACTGCATTGGGAGACTTTGGGGTGTCACACATAACCAATCTTGCAAACAAAATCTATGATGATGGTCATTTTCCAATTGAGATGATTAAATCTGTGTTCATTGCAATACCAAAGAAGCCTGGTGCCAGAAGATGTGACCAGTTTCGAACTATAAGCCTGATGAGTCATCTGACAAAGCTGATTCTTCGTGTGCTTCTGAACAGACTCCGTGGAAGAACCATTGGTGAAATATCAGAAGAACAGTATGGATTTAGACCAGACAAGGGTACCAGGAATGCAATCTTTATCATTCGAATGTTATCTGAGAGGGCAATCCAGATGCAGTCAGACCTCTACGTGTGCTTCATTGACTATGTCAAAGCGTTTGACAAGGTTCAACATCAGGCACTAATGAAAGTTCTAGAGGCACTAGACATTGATGGACAAGAAATTGAACTGATCAAAAACCTCTACTGGGACCAGCTTGCTGCAATCAAAATTGAGGGGAAGATGAGCAACTGGCTCAGTGTGGAACGAGGTGTGAGACAAGGATGCATCCTTTCACCTGAGTTGTTTTCGCTCTACACTGAAGTCATCATGCAATCAGTAAGAGAAATGGATGGAATGAAGATTGGTGGAGTCAACATATCAAACATCAGATATGCAGATGATACGATCATGATTGCTGACTCGGAGGAGAAACTGCAGAACCTCATGGACAGAGTAGTCTTAGAGAGCGAACAGAAAGGTTTGTTTTTAAACCGTAAAAAGTCCTTTTGTCTTGTATTCTCTAAATCATCTCCAGCTCCACAGTGCAGGGTTAGAGTAAATGATGAAATCCTTGAACAGGTCAGTGAATTTACTTATCTTGGCAGTGTAGTCACACCAGATGCAAGGTGTGATAGGGAGATCAGACGACGAATTGGCATAGCAAAATCTACATTCAAGAAAATGGATATATTGACAACTCGCTCTATAACTCTCTCCACCAGACTTAGACTGTTACATTGTTATGTGTGGTCCACATTTCTTTACGGATGTGAATGCTGGACTATAAGTAAAACAAAGGCAGCACCTGGAAGCGACCGAGATGTGGTTCCTACGTAGAATGTTGAAGATATCATGGACTGATCATGTTTCAAATGAGGATGTACTCGAAAGAGCAAGGTCATCCCGAACATTGCTTAAAACAATCGCGTCCAGACAGATTCGTTTCCTAGGCCACGTACTTCGTAAGAATGCCCTTGAGACAGTAGCTCTCACTGGTGCTGTTGAGGGATGTAGGGCACGAGGACGACAAAGACTGACTTTTCTTTCTTGGCTTAGAGATGCCACTGGCACCAGGCCTCTTGACATCATCCGCCGATGCCAGCAGAGAAAGGAACTCACTCTCATACGCAACGTCAGATTCTGACAAGCCACCCAAATTGATTGAATTGATTGATATTTCAAATCTTTTGATGAGGTGTATCAAGTGTAATACACTTTAAAATAAGGTAATATGTGACTACAAAAGTATTTACTTCTTACTTCCGCAACTCTAAAATTTTCGACGCAATCCTGATAATGGGAACGGTCTGTTATGTGTATAACATCACACATTATGATTGATCGATGTTTGATTGGGAAAGATGGTGGAGATTTTTGTAGATTGTTTGCATTTACCGCAAGTGTCTTTTCATAAAGTGCACTTGACGCCTTACGACCGTAATCATGTCAGAACTGTTTTCGATGCAGTATTGAACCTTTCCACTACTTTCGGCGAATCGTTAGAACCAGAAAGAATGTTTGCCTGTTTCTAATATACATGGACACATTGATATACGTTTCTATAATTATGTAGCTTTCGTAACCAGCCTTCCCCCTATTGTCTCTTGTTTGACGATTATTTGTAAACCTGCTTTAATGAAGAGAAATATAATAAGCCGAATATTGTGAGGTGGAGATGTGTTTTATAATTTCCACAAAGGTCACTTTTTGCTATTCATTGAAATTATAATTTATCCAATTCAAAAGGTTTTGCCTCATGTACAGGCTTTGCAATTTTTTCTTCTAGCTCTTCGGTTTTGATCCCGCCATCCCCCCCCCCACCCCACTCAGGGGGTCAACCATACGCGTATGCTTGTTCCGGATTCTTATAGAGATACATACCCCTATCAGTCCGGGAAACCGTGTCAAAATTACCCCCTATTAGAGGCATTTGGAAGGGAAGTTGCACCAAAATTACCCCCTTATTACAGGCTTTTTGAGGGGTAGCCAATAAGATTACCCCTTTTTCCCAGGCTTTTCGACCATATTCGGAACCTTATTTCAGGATTTGTGTCTTCAAAGAATGAAAACTACCCTAATTGCACAAAAAAAAAAAAAAAAAAAAAAAAGCTAAAAGACCCCTATTTCAATGATTTCCCCGACCTGAGCCCCTAAAATATACCCCTTTCCGAAGAAATCGGGAACACGCATACATGTATGGTTGACCACCAGAGTGGGGGGCTGAGGTTTTGATTCATTTAACCAGAGTCATTTTCTGTTCAGTTCGTGTGTTCTTCAAATTATTTTTTATTTCTTTATCGCCTTCACGATTTAATAATGATTGTAGGCCTATTATTTTGAACATTTGTTATTTTTTTCTCTTTGAAACGGGAATAGAATCTGCGTTAGATATGAACATGTTTTCAATATTCAACTATTTTTCTAGTCTGATTCATACTTGCCCCCTCCCTACTAGATTCAGAACCTATCATAATATCTTGTTGATGTCGTCATGATTAAATAAGTTTAAAACTGTTTTTGTCTTTTTGGGGGGTCTTTTTTTTTTAGGGGCACTATAACTGTCCATGCGTGACATGTATGGTAATCATAAACTGTACATGTTTGTCACATTCGTTTGTATTGACCCGAGAAAATGTCTCAGTCTAGGACGTGTCCGTGAAAATATTAATACAAGTCATGTTCTTTTCATACTCAACATGATACAAATTGAAATATTGTCGCTTTCGGAAAATAATAAACTGTAAACTTGTCTACAGTGTGTAACTTGAGCTCGGGCCAGGAGAAGCGTGGTGCCGCGGTCTGTGTTTGAACGGGATGCATGAAGTTCATGTGATTAAACATGGGCACACACGCACACTCACATACCGTGCTAATAAAGATTATTTATAGAATGAGCTGACTTTGGATATCTATGGATAGAGTTGCCAGGGATGACATTTATAATCCAATTGGGATCATCTGATGTCTTTGGACTAATCCAAGGGGATTAGCCTGGGAGGAAAACTCTTCCAGTCTGGTGCATCATAGGCGTGCATGCAACACGGATAGGTATCATGACGTATAGGAGTTGTCATGAGAATTGAAGGCTTTTGTTGTCATAATCCATGCATGCAAATTATTCTCTTTCAATATTTTTGTTATCATGATTATAATCATTCACTGAAGCAAAACTATTTGTGTTATTACAATCATACTTTGCACGTCATCTCACCATTATTGTTGCCTTTGTATGTTTGAATTATCATTTATAAATATATATATATATATATATATATATATATATATATATATATATATATATATATATATATATATATATATATATATATATATATATATATATATATATATATATATATATATATATAACCATCATGACTATCATCATTTTTATCCTCACTATTATTACTATGACATTTATAATCCATTTGGGATCATGTGATGTCTTTAGACTAATCCATTGGGATTAGCCTGGGAGGATAACTCTTCCAGTCTGGTGCATCATAGGCGTGCGTGCAACACGAAAAGTTATTGTGACGTATAAGAGTGGAGAATTGAAGGCTTTTGTTGTCATAATCCATGCATGCAAATTATTCTCTTTCAACAATGTCGTTATCATGATTATATCCTTAATTGAAGCGAAACTATTTGTGTTATTACAATTATACTTGTTACGTCATCTTGCCATCATTATCTGTACACTGCAGTTATTTTCTTTTCTGTTTTAAGGGTAAATTGCCACTAGGTCTAATTCCACTTTGACTTATGCCCATTTGGTATCATCCCAAATGGTCAAATTTAATTTCGTCTACAACCAGTTCGCCTAATTACTTTTTTATGTTAAAGCCTTTTCGCCTATTTACTATTTCGTTTAATTCCAAATTCGTCTAATTTCTACTTGGTCTAACACCACTTCCTGTACCAAACTTGTATTAAAGACCCATTACTAATGTGGGAATTAGATGAAAAAGCAATTGCAGGGGAATTAAGTCAAATTGTTAGTACACCAAATGGGTTAGCCCATGTGTGATTAGGCAATCAGAGAATGGGACCGGACTGATGTTAGACCAAGTAGATATAAACCTTTTAAAGAAGCTCTAGCGCCACCAGCATCTATAGTTTAAAGATCATAATGAAATTAATCATCACCATTGTTATCATCGTTATCATCATCGTCATCACCATCATATTCATTATCATCACCATCATTATTATCATATTCATCGCCATCATAATCTTCGTCACATCATATCGTAATAAACTCATTCCAGATGCATTGGCGCCACACTGGAAGAAGTATGGCTTACCAGGGACAACGGCAATTTAAATTATGATCTATTCCTTTTCAGTGCTATACACTGTAAATATAAAGTTTAATCTGGTTTACACCCCTCCACCCTCACCAAATTTGAAGCGTTTCCCTCTCCGATGAGTATTTCAAATCCTTGATCCATTCACGAATGACAAACATTCAGCGGTTAATACATTCTGTTCTAACACCCCCGCATCGTTTTGCATTACTCAGGAAACCATGATCAGGAAATTGACAATGCTGAAGGAGAGAGATAGGTCTCTAAGGAGATTCCATATTCTTTTTGGCATTTATTATTTAGAGAACGACTTGAATTCATGATGATATAGTGATTGAATATGAAGGACAGCCTACATGATGTCTCTATCTTCTTGATGTTGTTCTTAGAGGATACACATTATCACTGAAGTGGAAGTGATAGAGAGAAGCGAGAGAAGGGCAATTAATATGTGAATGGGAAAAGAGGATACAATAAGGGTGACACAACAGTGGGAGGAATAAAGACATAATGAGGCAATTGAGACATAAGGGTGATGCCAATTCTATTTGAATTTGTTATATATGTATTATCAAGAAGAGAGAGATAAAGAGAGAGAGAGAGAGAGACAGACAGACAGACAGAAAGAGGGTGACACAATAGTGGGAGGAATCGCGAAGTAATGAGGCCTTGAGACGTATTCAAGGGTGATGCCAATTCTATTTGATTTTGTTATATATGTATTATCAAAAAGAGAGCGAGATAGAGAGAGAGTGAGAGAGAGAGAGAGAGAGAAACAGAAAGAGGGTGACACAATAGTGGGAGAAATAACGAAGTAATGAGGCACTTGAGACATATTCAATGGTGATGCCAATTCTATTTGAATTTGTTATATTTTCATAACCTATCAAGAAGATTAAGGGTGCTATCTCACTTCGCGGAAAGAAAATTGAGACAGATTTGCCCGCATGGCATTGCACTATATCTGTTGTCTCCGCGACAGATTTTAGTGTGCTACAGGAGACAGATCTAGTACAATGGCATGCTGGCTAATCCGTCCTTTGTACCACGTAACCTTTTGTACGTGGGACAAAAGATTTCGTCGCGGAAAAAGAGGTGACAATGCCATCTTGGCAAATCTGTCTCAAGTTTGTTTCCGCGAAGTGAGAAACCACCCTAAGAGAGAGAGACAGATAGAGGAACAGGGAGAGAGAGAGAGAGAGAGAGAGAGAGAGGGGGGGGGTAGATGTTAGAGAAAAGGCAGTGATGTAATAAGGCATAGAAACATATCCACATAAACGAGTGAAAGAGAGAGACAGAAAAAAGATAAAGAGATTGTTGTCATAGCTAAACTATGGGTTAGATGCATTTTCATTACATATTTTTAGGACGGTGGAGGGGGACATAATGAATCCAACAGCTATATTCTACGAAAAGAAAAATACAAATTCCTATAAAAATATGAAAAGGAATTAAAAATGGCTGAGAAAAATCTGTTTAACAGTTTTTACAGGGAGAAAAAAACAAAAACTCGATTTTCTCGGAGTGGTCTAAAGTGGCTCAAACCACTTTTGCAACCATGCTCTTCATCTACTTCTATCTTTAAAGTGAGTGAGGGAGAGAAAGGGTTATAAAGAGTAGGGAGGGAATCCAGAATCAAAGAGATAGATCATCTTCGAGACAGTGAAGTGAAAGTGAAGAGGCAAGGTTAAACCCCAATTTACCCGTGGACATTGAATTCTTTATTTCCTCGCATCATCCTCGTCAAGGCTAGTTAAATTAACTTGCAGGCGAAGGCATCGATAGGGATTTTTACTCATTTCTTTCTCGTTATATGGAGGCTTAAAATAGCCCGCCTATCCAGTCAAAAAGGATCTGCACACTAACGGCGATTTTTTATTTTTATTACCCACGCCGATGAAATCGGCAGGGTATTGTAAAGGGTTCCGTATGTTTGTTTTTTTGTTTTTGGTTTTTTTTTGTTTGTTTGTTTGTTTGTGTACAAGATAACTAGAGAACGGGTGAACGGATTTGCACCAAATTTTCAGGGATTGTTTGGAT
>CALNVZ010003432.1:21584637-21686776 GCA_940671915.1 Paracentrotus lividus | reverse complement strand
GTATTATGAAAAGCTGATTGTATGTGATGGCTGTGAGTAGGCAAACAAAAGTGCCAAAAATGCGGAACATTACGTACAAGTTTTCGATACCTGTTTTGTCTGCTAAAAGCTATCGCATGTTATCGGCCTTTTCTAATACACGTACGGGTATGGGATTCTTTTTCGATACGGGGCAAATTGTTGATTTTTGTCTATATTGCGTTCCTGACTTTAGCTCATCATAATTATTCTTTATCGGAAAGATATAACTCCCTTCTTTTTACAGCATCATTCACATGCACGTAGGAAGTTTTTAGAAAAGTTACAAACATTAATGTTTCATTCAACTATTTATTAAAAAATTATTGAAAAAGGGAACAAAAAATATTTTCGTAAAAAAATGAGAAAAAAAAACATTTCTTCATCAAAACTCTCACTCTTTTCGATTTCAGTCTGATTTCAAAATGACACAAGCGTTAAGACAATTTAATACTCTTTATTTTGACATCAAAGTTAGTGTGAAAAAAAAAAGAATTCTGCTATTTTTATTCAAAATAATTTTTTTTTGTAAAATGGGCACTCATTTTGGACGCCCCCGGCTGTAGGGACCTTATGCAGCAGAGATGCACTGCCAGACGTTGGGTTTAGTAAATGTGGGATTCCTCCCCATATATTCCAATACTTTACTACTGGTACCTCGTTCAGCTAACCAAATTCGAGCTGGCTGCCTGACTAGTAGGGGGTAAATACATGAAATGAGAATACAGTGCCGGATTCATGCGGGGCGTAATAAGTGCGCGCCCCTCTATTTTTTGTTTTTTTGTTTTTAATCGCTCAGTAGAAATACATGTTCATCTAAGTAATTTAAGAAAGTTAGTGCCTGCTTCGGTTTGCGGCGCCCCCTCTATTCAGAAATCTTGGATCTGCGGCATAGAGAGAAAGAGGAAACAGGAGTAGAAAGAAGGTGAGAGGGAAAAAGAGATACATATAATGATAATAATAAATTGTTGTAATACGTTAGTGTTCCAAGCATGCGCTCGTGGCGTTAGATTGATCAACAGGACCTTCCTCAAATTTGCTCACATTTTGACATATGAAATCTAGATGAAATAGAGAGAAATCCAATAAATACCATACGAATTTAGCCACCGGTCATACAACATTTTAAATACATCAACTGCAGAATTCGGTGGTTATAATGAAAAGCGATACAAAATAAAAGACAGCGAAGAATGGATTGAAGCAAAAAAAGAAAAGAAAATGAAAACAAATATCTTGGTATCCTTACGGGGACGTTTGGTGGTGCCAGTGAATTTCTTAGTAGGCCCTATGTACAGTTTTGCTCATAAGTATTAATACCCCTGACATTTTTTTACGTTTTTTGAGTCGTGCTGTTCACTGGATGTGTTTTGTCACACTTTCTGGTGATTAGTATGCTATCAACAACTGAACAATTAGGAAAATTTGGAATTTTGACAAATTTTGTATTTTGTATTTTATTGACAGATTTATGGAAAGCACCATGTTCGTGAGTATTCATACTCTCGGGGTACTCAGTCCAATTAATTACTTATTAACCACGATTGTAAAAAAAATCTTGATATGACCACCTGAAATAGTTTTTGCAAGTGTCCACAGCCTTTCTTCAGGTCTTCTGTGGAGTTTGTCCTATGAGTCCTATGTAAAACCTCCAGGCCGACTCAGGTTGCGTGGTCTTTGAGCCATCATGTGAGTTTTCACCTTCCTAGACACATTTCCAGTGGGATTCTTGTCAGGCTTTCAAATTTTCCACTACAGATCGTTCATTACGATTGTCTTTGATCCACTTCTTGACTAAACTGGCAATATGCATTGGAACATTGTTGTCTTGGTATGTCCAATGCTGTCCAAGTTAACCTTTATAAGAATACTTTTGCATGTTTTCATCCTGTATCCAGTATCGGGATGCCTCTTATTCTTAAGAGATTTCCAGTGCTACCAGTAAACAAGAAAATCCATAAATTATGGTTACATGGTGATGTCATGTCCTATAATCAGGACAATGTTCTTTAAGTTGAAGACCTTGTCTTTACTTCACCAGATTGAAAAAAGGGACACCTTTGCCCTCAAATCTAATGTACTCTCATCAACTTATAAAATCATGGCACGAAACTTATCATCTTGGTTTAACTGAGCTCAGGAATTGCCGAAAAGCCCCTCAGTGGATCGGACTGCAAAGCTTGGGTCTTTATGAGGCAGTTTCT
Source organism: Paracentrotus lividus (assembly GCA_940671915.1). NCBI lineage: Eukaryota > Metazoa > Echinodermata > Echinoidea > Camarodonta > Echinidae > Paracentrotus > Paracentrotus lividus. The sequence goes on along the minus strand of CALNVZ010003432.1, from coordinate 21,684,554 downwards.
ATACAGATTTCCTCTATGCAGTATTCGCTTTGCGATGCTTTCATCTATGGCTGGTCAGTGGTTTCCATACTGACCTTGGTTGTGCATTGCGGGTAGTTTAGGGCCTCAAGGGAGGCTTATTTAGCAATTCAAGAGGACATCTTGAACTTCGTGCCATGCCCATTGAGATTTTTCCAAAGAGTTTCACATGTGGCACTTCTTAAAGAAGCCTTGAAGTGCTGCCTAAGTGACCAGAAAGTTTGGATAGTGCGATTATTGTATTTCAGCATCTTTGATATTAATGTTCCAAAGTGAAAAATCCAAAGTCCTGACAAAAATTCCAGAGAAATGTGTCTGTGGAGCTGCAGACTGACATGATGGTTCGAAGACCATGCAACCTGAGTCAGCCTGAAGGTTTTACAAAGGACTCTTGGGACAAACCCAAAAGAAGGCACGAATAAAGGCTCTGGACACTTGTAAGAACTATTTCAGATGGTTATTTCGAGGAAAAAAACTTTACATTTGTGGTCTTTAATTTAATAGATTTGACTATACTCCTAGGGTATGAATACTTATGAACTTGGTGTTTTCCAGGAATATGTCAATAAAATACCCCTGGAATACCAAATTTGTAAAAAAATTCAAATTTTCCTAATTGTTCAGTTGTTGGTAGCATACTAATCACCAGAAAGTTAGACGAAACACATCCAGTTAACAACACGACTAAAAAAAAGAAAAGAATGACATGGGGGGGATATGAATACTTATTGACCAACGGTTATACCATGTAATCATGGTTAATTAGGGCTTTGGTGGTCAATAACCGTATAATGTAATGCATATAGGTTCTGTTAAATGAATAATTGTATTGTAATGAAGTATAGACGTAAATCAGGTATAAGCTTAAGAAATAAAATTAAATAGAAAAAAAAATTAGAAGAGAAATAAATTAGAATACAAAGTTTTAAACATTCTCCCTTCAAATTAAATTTTTGTTCACTCGACGTTTCACAATGGTCTATGCGTTTCAACATTTCTGACTGCTGTATGCTAAACATTGACAATTAATAGCTGTGATATTTAAATTAATGCGAGAGTCTTTTTTGAAAGATCATTTTAATAAGAAGAATAATATGAGATCTAAGATTATATTTTAGATTCTTAATCATTATATAAACAATGTGGATATTGTGGGCAATGTTTTTTCCCGCCAACCTAATATGTGTATTATGCTAATGAAAGGTATAACAAGTTCATTTTTCTTCAGGTGATTAAGTCCTTATATTGATTTATACTTATGTGCATGAAGTAAGCCACATTAATGGTCAACTCACTTAGTACTATTAATGGAGACTAATAATTATTGCAACAATATGAGCCATCAAGTGTTATTACAATGGCACGGCAAACCTATTGTTAAAATAGCAAGTTCCGCTAGGGGTAAGAGAAGCCTTAGATCTCGTCAAGGGGAATATATCCTGACAATCTGGACCATATTTCTTAACGCCTGGTCCCACCCTTCCCGCAATCGCACTCTGTTTACTATCAGAAAACATCCCGGTAAATGATTCGTTCCCTTGTCATCTGCTGGTTATTTTCCCGCGCTTTACACCTTACAAGCGGTCCGATGCAGAGCTACGTCTCCGTAACCACGGCACTTACCGAGTGAAACTCTCCTCACCCGATCAATGTGCGCTACATACGAAGCAAAAGAAGACGCCTGGGCTCCAAACGTTACCCTGGTTAGGTTGGAAGCCATATCTGAAACATGACCGTGCTATGTATCCCCTTTTCTCTTTCGCCGCTCATGAAGTATCCCTTTGTTTTATTCCACGCTGGCATCCATTTATTGAATCTAAGGAAGCGAGCGAAGGGGGCATTATTAATGTTCTACTTTAAGTTCCACACACACCCGTGTAGTATGTTGTTGTGCCAGGTATGTCCATATTTTAGCGGTGTAATGGCGTCCAGCTGGTTGATAAAAGTTGTTACAAGTTCGACCGATGGTAAGTCTCTAATGAGGGGTGTAGGAAGGAGAACGGGGAAAAATTGAACAGTTTTTTTCCAAATTTGACCTTCAAATTTATACAAAATACACTTGCTTAAAACTAAAATAAATGAAAATATTCATTATCTAGCTGACATGTGAAAATATTTGGTAAAGTACAACAATTATTTTGGAAGCCATTACTTCAAAACAGAATTCGAGTGTTTTACAATTGCCCGTGCCAGGGCAATTGTAACAGACATCAACAGGCATTGTACACATGAAAATGTAACATTTTGTTTTCTTATCAACGCAGCCTTGACTAATCCAGATTTAAAAACGAACATATACCACATAAAGCTAATAAAATAAAGATGACAAGCGGACTCAGTTACTTATATTTTACTGATATAGTGATCGGCATGGGATTATTCAGAAGTTTACGTGCCTACGGGCGAATAGGTAGAGCGCTGAATGTCCCGGGGCTAAGGTCGGGGCAAAGGCACTAACTTATGCTATTGAATACTATGCCCCTGATGGGATGGCCATGTTTGGAGATGATTTTTTATCTTAACTTTGGTATTCATCGTTGAAATTTTAGCAAAATACAGGCCTAAGAGATATCATTTCTAAATAAATAAAAATGACAGCCATAGCTCAACCACATATTTGTCCAGAAGAAAAACATTGGGTAGTGTGAGATATTATTTTTTTGCTCAAAAAACAGGTTTTTTTTGCTGTAAAAAGTTCATATAACCTTTAAAACTGTTAACACTCAAATAGCATGTGGAGCGATGAAATGTACAAGTCATGCTCTGTACACAGGTTAAGTTTTTAGCGTGTTTCTGTTAGGAATGGGAGCCTCTGTTACAATTGCCCCGTGTTACAATTGTCCCTGGTCTCCCCTACATTTATGTTCATGTCCACCCCACTGAGTTACTTGTTAAGGGGTTGGTGCGTAATAAGTAGCATGATGGTATATGAAAATGTCAGGGACGGTTGTGTTGCAACCCCACTCAAATATTCAAAAGTTCAAATGTTGCGCAAAATATTTGATAATCAGTACTTGCAAGAATTATAAAGAGGAATGTCAGTCTCTGTTATTTTAAACAGAGAAGTTGTCCCATTATTACACTGTAAAAAAATATTTGTATTTTTACAGCAAATCTGCTGTCAGCAGAGTCGCCATAAAAAATGTAATTCAAAAAACAATTTTGTTGTAAGTTTCTCCTGCAAATAATTACGTGAGAAATACAAAATATACATCAGGAGTAACACATTTTTTCGATTTTAACCAAATACATATGCTATAAAACTCTTATGATATTTATCTTTCTCTTTCATCAATTTTTAAGGGAGAAATTTACAACACTTCACTTTGCTGTATTTTTTTAAATATTTTTTTTTACAGTGTACAGTATATATACATGTGACTTTATGGTGGATCTTCAAATTCCTTTTGCAACTCTCAAAGAATAGTTATGAACATTCATAGCATGTTAAATCTTCCACAATTATTGTTTTAACTAAATTAAATAATACTTATTGAAATTCCCCCCCCCCCAGCACCCTGAGACCAAAACAAACAGGATCGTGTTTAGAAACAGCGAGATAATTGGCCTCCTCTAGTCATGACGTTAGACTATACCAATGTAGTTCAAAAAGTTTGATTTCAATGTCAAGTACGTCTTGTTTTACATACCGTTGCACTTGCTACCTCCTTAGAAGGAAGAGGGCACATAAGACGCGATAGAGATTTATTCCTGCGTGTATTCCTGCATACAATCTTTTAGTGCATAACATGCAGAAAGGGGCATCGCAGGGGTGCGATGATTTTAGTGGTTTATATCCACTTGGTCTAACAGCATTTGGCCTAATTCTTGGATTGTCTAATACCACATGGGCTAAACCCATTTAGTCTATCAAAGGGGAAGTTCACCCTGGAATTTTATCGGTTTTAAAAAATGGAGAAAATAGATAAAAAATATTAGAGAAGTTATGAATATTTAAATTTTTGATTGTGTGACGTCACGTGCGAGCAGCTCTCCCATGTGATGTGTATGTAAATTCCATAAATTTGACTTTTTCATACTTCTTCATTAAGGAATGGGTCAATTTGATAGAGGCGTGTATATGAACATAGGTTTGATGATATATCGAACGCACAGGTGAAATAATTGGTATTCTTCTAAAAAAAATGACACTTTATGGAATTTACATTACATAAGACATGGGAGAGCAGCTCGCAAGTGACGTGACAGAATCAAAACTTTGAATATTCCAAACTTTGTTATATTTTTTTATTTCAAACTTTCACTAATATTTTTAATTAATTTTCTGCATTTTTTAAAACCAATTTAAACCAACTGTGAACTTTCCCTTTAACAATTTGGTCTAAGTTTCATTTGGTCTAATACATACTTGGTTTAAATCTCGTTTGGTCCAATGACCACTTGGTCTAATTGCCAATTCGTATAATAGCCAAATGGTCTAATGCCAAAATGAATATTTGGTCTATTACCTATTGTTGCTGGAAGTGAACAAGTTGTGTTAGACCAAGTGGACATTAGACGAAATGGACATTAAACCAAATGAGAATTAAACGAAATGGTAAATAGGCGAACTGGCAATTAGACCGAAAACTAATCAGACGAACTGGTTGTAGACGAAATGAAATTAGACCAAACGGGCATTAGACAAAGTGGGTTTAGACCAATTGGCAATTCACTTTGACAAGGGGGTGCTACTCGCAATGAGGTTTTTATGCTCTGTGACGTTGAAAGCGGTAGATGTAATTTGTAATTTTTTTTTTGTTGTTGTAAAATAGTCAATTTGGAAATAAATAATCATTTTAAGATAATACAAACTTGACGATTTAGAGATCTTCTTTAGGCTGATATTACCATATCCATGACATGCGACAGGTTTTTATCGACTTGTTTTTTGTACTTAGCAGCTTGTTTGACATATATAGCAGAAGTTATTATACTGAGTTCCAGTTTTTTCTTTTAGTTCTTTTACTTATTGTAGCTATTTAAAAGTTTATTGTTTGCTTGTACTTTCTATATCTATTGTCATTGCGATTTTAGCTGGATTTAATGTACGTGCCTTTGGCAAGTGACCGTTTTATGTCCCACCGGAAGCAAAAAAAGGTGGCAAATTGACGACCGTCCACCAAATCACGAAAACAAATCGACACCGTTGGGCAAGTTGGTTGACAACGCTTTCAGGAATAGAGTTATATTTGACGATCAGTAAATATATTTTGATGAAATTTAAGTAGGAAATGTTCTGGGGAGCATTTCATCAAAGGACTTGTCGAACGTTTTATCCGACAAGCTGTTATAAGCTACTGAAATGCTTGCATCTGATTGGCTGAGAGCAAATTTGTCGGATAAAATGTCTGAAAGTCTTTGATGAAATGCCCCCTGTTATGTTCGCGCCAACTTACCCCCACGTCACTCCCCCTCAAATAAGATAGTGCTTTCCGTTCTATCTAGATGTTGTCAAAACTTTTATCTATTTTTGTTTTGTGGGAGCTTGGAGGAAGACTTCTTCCTCCAAGGTGGGAGTATGTTTATCTTTGTACTATATTGTCTTTACAAAGTTTTTAGAAAGAAATAATGCTGTTGGCACACCAAGTATGCATGGGGTTATCTGCCATAATTACGCATGTATTTTAAACTTTGTTATATATTAATGTAAAGCTTCTGCTCTCTAACCGACATGTTTTGTTTGTGTTGTTCATTATGCATCGACCATTATGCACTGATCTGACGAAAAAAGAAATAATGGACAACATGCTGTCGGGGAATCAGGTTTAAGAGAGGGCGCAATGTTTGTAGATGATCCGAGGACATGTGTTACGTGTTTTGTACCATTCTTATCTTTCTATGAGGCTTTTCAGTTTTATGACACAGTTTCCAATCTCTGTTTTATTTTTTATTTTTTATTGATGGACATGAAAAATAAGAGGACGTGACACATGACTTAAGAATATTAGGCGCTTGACAATGCATTATTCTAATATTTCCCTCTTCCACTCAGGTGTTGATTATTTTGTATTTTGTCTGTTTGAGCCCATAGACGTACAGTTTATATATTGTCCATTTAGACCCCGCTTTGTCAAGTTAAAATTCTCTCTAGGGCATTGCAACTACTCCGCAGTCTCTCTCCCTCCACCCCTCCCCCGCCTAAATCGGATCAGCGTCTTTTCATGCAGTCGTGCACTTTAAACTGTGACCGGTACAAATGACCCGTTCTGTGTCCATTTACGCCACACGTCATTCCGGGTTAAATGTGGACGTACGATATGTATATGGTAATGATTGAGGAACCAGAATGGTGTATGACACAATAGATCGCAGAAAAGAGTCTTTTTGACATAATTATTATGTTCTTTGAGTGTGACTTTAACACATAGTCTAACGAGTAAACCTAAAACAATCACGATTATTCACGAATATTCATGAGTTTGTTTCGCGTGATTATAGCTTGGTGTGCGTGCCGTGATTTACATGAGGGATTGAAAATGCCAAGGCCAAGTCAGAAATAACTTAACAAAAAAACTAACTCGACGGACAAAGGTAAATTCTGTTAGCAGAGATGACGACTGAAGAGGCTCCTAAGAGAGGGAGAAAAGGAAATGGGAGCGAGAAAGCAAGCATGACAAGAGATAAACATCCGACAAGATCTCATCGAGCAACCTTGATAAAAGCGTTCTTAAACCGATTAAATAATGTACTAGACCTTCCTCTTCTAGTATTTGATTTTTTTTTTGTGCCGCAATAGATTTAATTCAAACAAGCTTATTTAATGTTGATTTTGGACCCTCATAATACCTTTGATTTGACAAGGAAATTATGTAAATGTTCTGCAAAATTATCCACATATTTTTATTTTGAAATTCATTTATCCACATCTGAAATTAATTTTGTGGAAAATCATCCACATCTGAAATTAATTTCGTGCAAAATCATCCACATATGAAACTATTTTTCTGCAAAAACGTAAATACTGATGACAAGATGAAACCTTATTACAATTGCAGGATCTTTTTAATACTTATAGTTATTTCTTTTGAGTCATATCTTTCAAACACTTGATTTCTCCTCCTCTCAATTTTTTCTTTCTTTCTCTCTCTCTCGCTTTCTCACTTTCTGCCTATCCATCCATCTTATTATTATCCTTTCTTTCGCAACCCTCTCTCTTTCTTTACTCCTTCTTTATCTTTCTCTTTTTTTCATTTGCAGCATTTGGTAAGATGCCAATACTAATTCACGGCATTCCAATGCCAAGAATAGTTCGAATGGTTCGACATAGACCTCCTATAGAGCCATGTGGATTAGATGCACACTGAAATAACTTCATAACCAATCACTTTCTGATTATGCATTCTGATAATGTTTTCATGTGGTAAGGCATGCTGAGATAATATAAAAAAATCATACAATTATCTAAATAACAATTAAAGGGATTTGTTTAATATGCTATCCATATTTACTTATATATTTTCCTGTACACCAGAGAAAGTATTAAACATGTTTTTGTAGTATTTTTCTGAAGGTCCATTTGTGTTTTGCAACGTAATCATCAATAAATTGTGATATAATGCGTATTGTGAAGAGTTCTCGAAAATACACTAGCATTCAGCATCATTCTAGCATCATGCTCTTTTTAGAGGGATAGCAAAGAAATTGTGAAGGGCATGATGAGGTCAACATCAGACTCAGTTTTGGATATAATTCCGTTAGAATCGGTTTATATAGGCTAATAAAGAGAGTTGACCATTAGACCAGCTCACTTACTACCTCAAAGGAGTCAATAATCAATATGTGTTTCATCCATTTCCCAGTATTCTTTATAATGCAACTATAGCTGGAATTTTATCGAACATAAAATTATTTTTCGAAGTACGCACGAAGACCATTCCAACTAAATTTCAACGTCTCTCTTTTGCGTTATACAATTTTATTTAGCTCCGAACGCCAATCGATTTATAAGTAACACGAATATGTGTCAATCGGTTTAGAATGAGTGGTTGAGAGAGAAAGAGAGAAAAGGGGCGGAAAAGAGGGGCGAGAGAGAAAGAGAAGGAGGGAGAGAGTGTGTGAGAATGAGGGGAAATGGAGGGCGAATCCATATTATGTTTAAAAGCTTGAGGTTTTTGCGCGGGAAGAGTGCATCGTCATCTAGGAGTAGAGTTGAAAGGCAAATACGAGGAGAGGGAGACAAGTGGATAATGCAACAAAACCTCGGTTTGCTCAGATGTAATCTCATCCTCGGTGTCAAATAGGCATAGAAGTGAAGAATACAAGGAGAGATGTAGATAGAAGGAGAGATGGAGAGGGAGAGAAAGAGAGAGAGATGGAGAAGGGAAGAAGAGAGGTAGGAGGATAAAGGGCAACAGTACAAAAGAAAAGGAATGATACAAGGAAGCGTATAAAACGGAGGTGGTGGTATAGACTAACGGTAAAAGAGATTAGAGAGAGAGAGAGAGAGAGAGAAAGAAAAAGAGAGAGAGAGAGAGAGCAAGAAAAGGAAAGAGAAAGGGGATAGAAAAAAAAAACCCCAAAAAAAAGCAGAGAGGGAGAGAACATAACGTGCAAAGAACCAGAAGGAGCGAAAATAGGAGCTTATATAAATAGGATGATAAATATAGAAATACCGATTCAGACAGATGGGAAAGTAGATAAGAGAATGAGAGAAGAGAGGGGATAGACGTCAATAAAAGAGGCAGCACAGAAAGAGAAAGACAGGGAAAACCGTGAAAGTACAGAAAGATATTGTCGTGGTGAAGAGAACCCTCAAAGAGATTTTAAAAAGAGATGCGAGAGATTTATATCGGGGAGAAAGGGAAAACATAGAGCATGAATTGAGGTGAAAAAAGCTGAAAAATAGAATGTAATAGCATAGCAGTGACTAATTAGATGTGTATACTGAAATATAAGGAGGAGAACGGATACAAAAATAACAAAATGTGCACGAAAATTCTACGAAAAGGAACAAAAGATTCGAAATAGACTAGAGCAAACAAGAAGGAGAAAAGGGGGAAAAGTTCAAATTTTGCATATAGGGTAATATCCAAAACTTAAGAATATAAATATTGTGATATAACAGAAGGGAATTTATGCACTAAAATGTGCACTAAAATGTGCACGAAAATTACAGAAAAGTGGAATAAAGATCCGTGAACAGATAGAGCTTAACAAACAAGATATAGTTAAAAAGCTTCTTTTTTCCCCAATAATTATCTCTAGAGGAACATATGTTTTATAATTATTTATAATTATAATTTATCCCAACCAATCACCATAAAATTGTATAAACGAGATTCAAGCTGCTTACATTCTCTTTAAATGATCGAGTTACATTAATTATAACCCTCAAATTTCAAATGAAAGTGTCAGACTCCGTATTTGATACCCAAGTAATATAAAATGAAATACTTTATGAATAGATTTGTCAGATGAATCAATGCCATTCAAATGATAAAAATAGAATTATGGCCATTTTACTCTAAAAATCACCTGCATTTGTATTTCCCTGCTCTACAATTCCTGGATTTTGACCTGTATCTAATTGAGCGTTCACAGATTCACCCATTTACAATTTAATGGAAACGACTGACCTAGAAAAATTCAATAATTACCGACTCTGATAAAAGACAAATAAAACAGGATTTGTCCTTTTATGCATTCACCTGCTGGAGATTATATTCGAAACAAATTCTTTTATTTTTTAAAGGAAAAATTTCAGTTGTACCTGGATTTGATTGAGCTAAAGGACGAGAATCGTTGGCTTTTAATTTTGATGTTATCCTATATTAGCTCCTCGTGATCACAACGCCGCGATTGTGAAAGTAATATAGACCGTCGTTAATGTTATACACGCACTCAAAAGCTGACCCAGAATTATTATCATGTGGTTATTATGACACCATTAACACAAACCTCATCCGCCTTTTAGAGAAGACGCTGAATTACGTTAACAAAAATGAATCCGGTCCATTGAGGTTATACACCATTCCGGGTATCATTGCCATGGCAGATACAATATTATGGTGAATGATTTTGGACACAACGGAACGGAATGGAATAATTTTGATCCTTCATTTTTATGGTGTTATTTTTATTAAAACATTATTGCCCGTATTCTCAAAAGCCGCCTAACTTTAAGCCTGGCTTAAAACTGTGGATTAACTATGGCTTGCTAATAGGGAATCAATCCTGAAAAGTAGATATTCAATTCATCATAATTTTTGGTAGTGAAACTATTAAAACATGCTTTGGAATGATAAGTACAAAAGTTTTCCTCACAATTAAAACACGATTCCAGAATTCAGTGAAGGTGATAGGAACATGTAACATAGACAGATTAATTCCCTTTTAGCATGCCATAGTTATACCACAGATTTAAGCCACGCTTAAAGTTAGGCGGTTTTCGAGAATACGGGCCTATGTTCACATCTTCATTAGATCATTATAGTCCTGCAGATGTAATTATGTTCAATCTTCAGTGAGTCATTGAAATATTTTGATACTATCAAACAGTGCCTTCACACAAACTTTAATTCTTTCTCTATCTCTATCTCTCTCTCTCTGTCTCACTCTAAAAAAATGAAGGGTAAATATGACCCAACTCTGGGACTATCGGGCCACACGCTATTTCGTGTCCATTGAGGCTGTACAAGAAATTTGGTGATAATTGACTCGGAATGGTTTATGGACAGAAAAAGGGGTTAATTCGAACCTCCATTTTTTGTGTATATTATACTTTAAAAAGTGAAGAGTCAAATTTACCACATTCAGGGTACTATTAGGACCATGTACGCGGATTCCGGATCGATTTGGGCCATGCGAGGTGTATCGCGATAATTTATCCAGAATTGTATATGGCCGTAATAGACACGGTTATAGGGTCGATTTAAAGCTACATTGATAAGTGTGTATACCTCCATCACATCGTACATAGTATGCTGAAACCATCAAGTTACAAGGATAATGTTAACATACCTTCAGCCTTTACATCTATCTGTTTATTTAATCATTCTATTTATGACGATGCCTATGAATCGTTATTTCATGTAACATTCATCATCTTGATAGAGATCCATCGACCATGAGGGTAACAACATTCCTGTATCTGGGAAGCGAGACAAAAATAGTCTCATTCATGAAGTAAGAAATGGACCAGCTTTATTTTATTTTATTTTTTAATATGTTTTATTGAATGAATAAAATCACAATATTTGCATGTACATTTAAGTTTAGAACAATTAAAAGCAAAATCAGATACAAATTACGAGAAAAAAAATAAACAAATAAAGAAATTCAATTATTTTTGATAATATAATGCAGCGTACGGTTATAATTATGAAAGGGTAACATAAACGATAAAACTTCTACAGGAATTGAAAACAATCCCCCTATTGATAAGTTGGCAGTCTGTGCGATTACGAGTCAAAAACTGGGAGTGAGTGTTAAATGAATGGACGGAGAAGAGGTGAAAGGAACAATATCAAACTCAGACATTATTATCCTCCTTTTTTTTGTAGCAACTGCAATGGAATATGTATTTTTTGTGTCAAGTGTATGTGTGCCCGATATTGAGCATCGCTCAGGAAACAGAACATCCCATTTCACTTCTCGGGGGAAAAATTGTCTGCAAAATTGATTTTTATTAAAATTATGCAGCCCTATGTTGTAAAAGCAAAATGCTTGATATTTAATTGTTTTAATACAATAAAAGCAATGCACAAGATTGATAACGTTACGGTGAATCAAATCAAAGTGATTTATTTTGCATTGTTTTAATACCATAAAAACAATGCACAAGATTGATGACGTTACGGTGAAAATATCCATGAATAAATAGAAATGTCCTCTGGGGATATGTCAATAGCTCTTTACACTATTTATTATTCTCTTTTATGCATGATATTCCATCATCTCTATATCTGCTTTGTCTTTACACATAATATAATTCTCTTTTATGCATCATATTCCATCATCTCTATCTATTTTGTCTATTTTATCTTGTCTCCTTTCATCTATGATAAATGCCTGATTGATAATGTTGATATACATCTCTGCCACGGTGATGGAAATTGCCTGATGCATGGCTAACGGGTACATACATGAACCCTAATTTACACCTGTTCCAGATTGAGTAATTACATGGAGGAGAGCGAAAGAGGAGGAAAGGGGGTTGGTGGGATGTACAGTGCGTCCCAAAAAGAACTATACACTTTTTAAATAGCTACCAAATAAAAAAGTATATGGTACTCGGGGGAAAGGTTTATATGTTTATAAAGCTCATATCCTCAACTATCATGATGACGCAAAAAATTCCGAAAATAACGCATGCTTCAGTGAGCAATGCCCACTTTTGTAAAGGACGCAAATTTTGGCCTGCGCAGGAATTCGCTATTCATTTATCACCTTGATATGGCAGGCTATGACGGAAATAAATAATAATAGCGAGCTAAAAAACAGTTATGGAATAAATCGGTTAACAAAGACAAAAATAAACTGAAGTCAAAGCAAAAATCAATGATATGAAAACAAAACGGTGAAATATTACATTTTTTGCACAACATTGATTGTTTATTTCTGACTCTTGGTTTATCTTTAACTATGTTGGCTGATTTATTCCATTATTTATTTATTTCCGTCCTAGCTGGCCATAACCATGTGATAAATGAATAGCGAATTTCTGCGCAGGCCAATTTTTGTGTCATAAACAAAAGTGAACAGTACCCACTGAAGAATGCGTTATTTTCGAAAAAAATTTGTGTCATAATGATAGTTGAGGATATGAGCTTTATAGACATATAAATCTTTTCCCCAAGAATTATATATTTTGTATGTGGTACGCACTGTATATGGAACTTAAAGTGATTGGGAAACTTTGTGGAGGCTTGTAAAAATCTGTGCTGTGGGGAACTAAAAGATACTGTCAGTGCATGTAATAATGCGTCAAGATGAAACCCTGAAAAAAAACCCGCATACATGCTATACAATATGTTTTAAAAGATGATTATTATTTTAGCGTATAGGTGCGCTTATAAGTATGGTGATGTTCAGCCATCTATATCTTGGTAATTAAATGACTGATTAGTTTTAAAACATCAGGCGATTCCTGTCTGACCTAAAGGTTTACAATTATGATTACAAAATTATAGAAGAGTTTCTTTTTAAAAGATCCCGAATGAAGTTAAACAGTCCCTTTAAAGGTGTGCACAAGATGTCAAGAGAGTCTTATGTGGAATTAAGTGGAGTGTTTGGAATTAATTTTATTTGACCTTGTGTGACCGAAGAGACAATCTGAGAATTGTAGAATAGTTGCGATCCAGATATATTTTTGTGAGATGGGAGAGGAGGTGGGGAGCGAGAAAACATCAGATCAAAATCATGGGACAGGAAAGAAAAGAGAAAGAGGGAGAAGTAGAGGTTCTGGAGGGGTAGAGGACTAAAAGTAGAAAATGAAGGAGAAAGAGTGGGGGCCGTGAGGGGGTATAAATTGAAAATGACAGTTTTGGCGAAGAAGTGCGAGGGGGGGGGGGGAGTATAAGAGCCGAGAAGAGGCGAGAATAGTCTCGGGGAAAACAAATTAATAGATTCTGAGCATCAGCTATACGATTAAATAGAAACGACCTAGTGACACACAAAAAAAATGAAACAAACTGAAACGAATACTATCCTGAAATGAAATAAAAGATGTCTTAAAACTTTGTAATTTTCCTAATTGCAACCAATCTATCCTTTTAACCTAAAATAAAGGAAAATGAAAATATAATGAAGCAAGCATTGGTATTAATAGGTCCCATCATGTCATACACCCACTGAAATCAACAGAAACCGATCAACAAACGCGAACAGCAAGAGAATGAACGGAGTATTAAATTGTAGGGAAACCTAGAAAACTGCATGAAAAAATAATAACGAATCCGAAAACTTGCCCTAGAAGGAAATGAGAGTAAACAAAATGGCTCCAAAATAGATGGTCATTAATTCAACCGAATGGCCTAAAGTGAATAGATGCATGCAGAGACGTCCGAAACTGATATCGGGTGAAGAAAGTGAGACACTGCATGAAAGATGAGTAAACGAGTGGTTACGAACAGGCCAAGAGTGAACGATAGAGATGGAAACAGAAAAAAATGGAAGCAGCAAAAAAATATCAGAAATAGCGAAGTTAATTTCGAATTGGCCAGGAGCGATCGCTGGGATCGATCATCACCTTCATGATATTTCTCTCGTATGATTAGAGTCGAGCTGGAGTCAAATCTCAAATTAAAAGAAGATGATGAAGAAGAACAAGACGATGAAGAAGATGGCATCTTGGAATCAGTGCTGGAAAGAAGAGTTAATGGCAACACTTCATCCGCGTTCCGAGGGTTTTTAATCTCCCGTGATAATGAATTTTCGCAGAATCCAAATCTCGTCACCGCCACATTTTCTTAAACAACTCCGTTACTCTAAATTACCTTGAGTCTAATTTGTATTTCAAGTAAGATCTAACCTTTTCTCCTTGAAAAGAGTGGGATTTAACCTTTAGTTAATAACTTCATGGTTTCGATGATCAGAGTAAGAAATCATGTTATGATCAATGATAAAAGTTTTAACACGTAAAGATACGAACAATTTTTTGTTGTTGTCATTCTTCGCATGAACACCATGCAGGTTTTGAAATAACGTGGGAAGGCAGTTATTAAAGCTTTATTACTATTGCAAAGTATAAATAATTTAGAAACGTATACAGAATGTAGAAGTAGTAGTTTTTTTATTGTGGAAGAAGAACAAATAACTTTTCTTAGAAAGTGGAAAAACTATAGGGCCTATAACTCATTCGTTCATAATACAGATACGCAGCCATTCACGTGCGGAAGCAAGTGTTTCCGTGTCTAAGAGAAGAAAATGAAATGAAATAAAGAAGAAAAAAAAAGCTTCATCCACGCCGACATTCTCACCCACTGTTTCACCCTTACCCTTTCAGTTAAAATACACACGGGTAATGTAGAGTAATACCAAACATCTTGTTGAACTCGGTTGACTACTATCGGATGACATTCTCACTAACCCATTTCCATGACATTTCTATAGATATCGCGCGGTGCACAACATGTTTCACGCCATGCGTCCCAGTGCGTATTTACTATTGCAATTAAAGGGTTGTCCACATTGACGATAGGTAGGGCTGGCAGTAAGGACAATACCTTCTCAAAGAAGTGTCGAATCTTCCACCTAGCGAGTATCTCTTGTAGAGCGGTCAGAGAGGGGCGGGGAACCTTGATGTCGGAGGTAGAAAGAAAAACCACAAACCACATTATACGAAGACTCTGAGGTAATAACGCAGCCGGGACTGCGGAACGCCAATCGATCTTAATCAAATCTAAAATGCTAAAATTCTATTATGAAATTACTTTCCATGTCCTCTCATTGTTTTATCTTTTCTCTTTTCATTTGCTCAGTTTGGAAGGAGAGATAACCGATCTACCAGCGGTGACAACAGAAAGAGGTGCTGATTTCTTCTTTGGGTTTATATCATCGCACGCAGTCTTCGCTGGCCTGGCGCCGTTTGGGCGAGAAGGAAGGGAGACAAAGTTACCCGAAAATGCTTGAATGTCATCTGAATCCCCTGAGCTTCAACTTACAATGAAATGGAAGACAAATTTCGATGGACCTGTCTCCTGTCAATTCGTTAAATATATGCCCCAAACTGAACGCGAAGTTTGGATCTCTGCTTAAATCGAAAAGTGGTGTCAAACTGTCATCGTTCAATTTGCATGTTGAAAACAAAATGATTTGTTTTTATTGTTGATGGTTTTGAAGGGCACACTATTTGCTACCTTAAAGTTCGACGACCATCTCTAACTGATGCTACTTCTTCATCAATGTCATACACAACACGCGTTATTTGAATTACTGTGTGCGCTGACGACGTTACATGAAGCAAGACCAGCAACGCTTTTCGCGCCTAAGTGAAAAAATGAGCAGAAACCGGAGGAATATCTGAAATCGGAATATATGTATTTCAAGGTGCGTGCATCCACCTCACGTTGACAGATGAAGGCCAATTATATTTACAGATTTGACAACATCCAAGCGCACTTTTAGATTGTGTGAGACGCACAAGAGAGAGAACGAGGGAAGGACGAAGAAGACTACGAAGAAGAAGAAAAAGATATATAAGCTACCCCCTCCGCATCGTCATGTCATTTGGAAGTAATTGGGGAGCGCCCGAAGCGACGCGAGTGAGGTGCGTGTTTTGATTTGGTGGCCGTTTCTTTCACTATCCTTGCGTACCACCTGTCTTTAGGCCGCCACATTTACATTTCTCGTTCGCAAGAATTAACCAAACCAGGCGGAAATATTAGAGAATATCGAGGGAGTGTGAAAGAAGGGGAAGAAGTGATAGAAGAAGTACTTATAAAGACAGGAAGAAAAATCGCACTTGATTTTCTTGTCCATGGCTACGTAATAACGCAACACAAGCACTCGTGCGTGAAATCGTGAGGAACGCTTGTTTGCATCTTGCGCCAGAATAGACCAGCTTTTTTGTTTCTTCGCTCTCTTTTTAGGGAAGAAGATTGTGGATTGTGAGGGACGATTATCATCAGATTGCCGCCACTGGTAGCCTCTGACTAACAGGCATGAGTGCTTTGCTTCATCTAGTATCCAAGACGTCCGATTTGGTTTAGTCGTTGCCATACCAACGGATTATCCGAACGAGCAACAATATTCAATCAAGAGAAAAGAATGACGCGCTGAGGACGCACCTCGAATTCTTACTCCTCCTTCAAACTCTGTCCAACATCGTTACATCGTGCAAGGGCGCTACATCGCTTCTACTTGCCTACATTTCACTGTCCTCCCGTGCGACCCCTCTTTAGCAACTGATACGTCAATCGCTTTACTTTAAAAGAAAATGTACAGCATGAGGAAATACCACATTTTGTCACGTATACAATTAAAAAATCATTGGATGGTTTGAAAGTACATCGACACACAGAAGACCTGAACAGAACGTACCGAAACAAACTCACGTGACTTATTCAACAGTTAATCAAGTTCAAATCATAATTGGTTCAGACCTTTGGAGCTGACTCGACTCAGTGAGATACCAATACTTTGACCCCATCGCTACATCGCTAATTCCCTTGAGTCGATTACTATCTACAGTAGACGAATTGAAAACCGATGAACAGAGTGTATCAATTTTCGAGCGAAGGTTGAAGCGAATCAAAAATACATCGCGTGCCTAAGCTATCCCCATCATCTTCTCTTGCTATGACGACCGTGGATTTCTATTTTGGATGATTTATTTTGGCAAACCGTCGGGGAAAATGTTTGTCATTTGTGTCGTTTCCACGCGGTTAGCGAACAAGAGGCTTTTGTTTTTATGAATAATAGTTTAATCGATGCATCCTTATTCTACTAAATTATTCCTAACTTCTCGCTGACGTTTGTTGTTAATGTGTCGCACTTGTCATACCTATCTTTCTTCAGTGAAGGACAACGCCTCCTCCGCCCAAGGGGCAAGTATTCTGTCCTAATTGTTGTTATTAGTTGGGAGTAGTCACCTGAGAAACATCGTTTCCTGAGATATTTTTTAATGATTCTTCGAGGGAGAAGATGGAGGAGGTTGACTCGAACTACACTGTGATTTACTACGATAACGACAACGACTCGTTGACGATCATCGATCCGACGTCGACGGGGTATTCGACAGGCGTTCTTGCCGTCATCGGGATCGTGCTTTTCATTATCATTTTTGCAACCATCTTTGGAAATATATTGGTCATACTGTCGCCGACCGTCAATCGGAAACTACGGAATGTCACGAATATGTTTATTGTGTCGCTGGCTGTCGCCGATTTAATGCTTGCGATTCTTGTTCAACCGTTCAGTGGTTTGATGGAGCTGCGGAACCAAAAATGGAGTTTCGGAGCCATATTCTGCAATCTATATGTGTCTTTTGATGTTCAACTCTGCACCGCTTCCATCCTGCACCTCTTTGCCATAAGCATTGACAGGTATATTGCTATTAGCGATCCTTTGAACTACCGCAAGCGCCTAGATAGACGAAAAGCGGTGATTACCATTACGATAGTATGGGCTGTGTCCATTTCAATATCATTTCTACCATTGCATCTCGGTTGGAACACGGACTCGGGAGAGATTCAGAATTTCGCGGAACCGGAAAAATGTTATCTCCATGCCAACACATTTTTTGCTCTCTTAGATGGACTCTTACTTTTCTACCTACCTCTGACGGTTATGTGCTGTCTGTATTTTCGAGTACTCAACATTGCGCGGAACCAAGCGCGTAAAATCAATTCGCAGACAGCGCATGTGTCAGCGCAGACAACGAAACGTCAAGTCGTCGTCGCGTGAAGTGTTGAAAGCACCGAAACCACGCGCAGGCGTGGACGAACATAAGGCGACGAAAAGCTCGGCGTGATCATGGAAGTTTCATCATTTGTTGGGTTCCATACTTCACCCTCTTCACTTTTATTCCTCTATGTCATTGTGAGGTACCACAGGCCCTGTCATCAGTCGCCTTGTGGTTGGGATATTTAAACAGCACGCTTAACCCCATCCTGTACGCCGCGCTCAACCGAGAGTTTCGGCGGGCGTTTCGGAAACTCTTGCGACTGCGGCGTTTTAAACGTCGCGAGGTAACACGTACATCTCTCACCTGGAACTCTCTACACCCCCCTTCTATCGGGTCGAATGGGGGCAACGGGAGCACCTCTACAGCGAGGCGGACCAGGATGGGCAACAGTTCCCCTACTGATGGTGATTCAAGAAAGAGTTCAAGAGATAGCAGACTCAGTAATGTGTGCTTGAACGGAGTAATGGGGCAATAATCAATCTTTTTATCGTGACAGAAAATGTATGCTTGTGTATTTTACAACGAAAATGGTCACATGGTTTGGCTTAAGAGATACTATGTATTAGTAAGTCAGAAATATGGATTGAAAATTAATACCAAATGAGTTTTATTCTGTAATATATAATAGAAATTATGATAACGGGGAGATTTATGACTGAATCAATCAAACAGCAAATGTATTCAAGCATGGTATCAAACATTTTTTTTTTTTTTTTTTTTTTTTTTTTTTTTTTTTTTTGGGGGGGGGGTGAAAATTGGAACGATTTTAAATCAAGTATAGCGAGTGATATAAAGTTTGAAAACAACAGAAGCAGAAAATAATCACTTTTAAATTATGTACTATAAAACATTTGACAGTCAAACACCGCCTTGTCTAGCAAAATGTTTATAATATGCAGAATTATGTTGTTTTGTTCACATGGTGATGGTGCGCAGTGATTTTGATAATTCTTATAAGAAAAAGTAACTGGAGAAATATTTTATTACAGTGACAGCTATTTATGGACAGTTATTGGGGAATGAAATATTCTGTGACTAGAGTTTATGATGTGAATTTGAAGTCCGTAGTACAGTACTAAACTATTTAGTAAACATTGCAGACTTATAAGCATGGTGACTTGTTAACCACTTTATATACCATGTAACAATCAACTTTGTTTCTTTGTCAAATTAGTTTCTTTTAGAGACTTTGGTTATTTTATGTTAAAGTTATACTGTCAATCCGTTTGTCGAGGGCTAGCCGCAGTCGTTTTAAATCCTAAATCAAATTTCCTTAAACATCTGATGGGGCAATGTGAGTTTTAACTATCAAAATGTTAGTTTGGTTGCAGGCGTACTTATTCTCGGTCATGCATACATGTGTTGGCATTTAAAGGTTTGAGACCTATCAACCTAAAATGAAATTCAATTGGTAAATATCGGCATTTTCGTTCAGCGTACGCCATGACTGTCTCCTTCAAGAGTCTTTCAGGAACCGGGCTGGTGCACCTGATCCCTAACCTAATTGTACCGCTCTCCATCTTTTCCCCTATATCGGACGTTATCCTCCCCCCAGCGAGCACCCGTGCTTTGAACAGCCGCACCACCTGCCCTCCCCGACATTCATTTCCAGTTTTAACCTGAAGACAAAATCTACTGTTGAGCACCAAAAGGACGTTAGCTCTGTATGGGAGTATATTGAATACCCTTTTAGCTGTTAAGAGAAGGAAATCTGAGTTGCGTTTGGGACCTTTCTCTTCACATCGTCTCACCCTATCAAGGGGATATGGGTGCATGATAGGGACCTATATATACCAGGGCGATTATAAAAGCAAACAAATTGTCATAATATGAAAAGCCCACTAACAAAAGGCGTTAAATCGTCTGTGGATGGAATGGAGTTATTGATATTTAAAGCATTGATCAGCTGGGCACATGTCTTTGGGCAAAAGTAGTAACTAAAATTTTTAGATTAAAATGAAATACACATTTTGATATCACTTCTCGGTATACACCTGTACAAAAGCTGGTGAGCACAACACGTTTATATTTCTCGTGGATTTTGCGCCCTTTGGTTGTAAGTTCTTGATTTATTGCCACAACTTTATGGTTACAAAAACGATTGATTTTTCCGGAGACAGTTAAGTGATATTTACCACTTTCAGATTTTTCGATTTCAGAGATAGGAATCAAATCACCGAAAATGTGCAACGAATTTAAAGTTAAACCGTCCGTGGTGGACGTATGTTGCCAAATACTATTTGCTTCCATTTGACACTTATCACTATTATGTTTTTATTTTTATTATTTTTTAATTTTATTTTTATGTTCTACTATTTATTCATGTATTTATTTAGTTATTTAATATGAATATCTAAATTTAGAGATGTATTGACATTTATTTCAGATGTTTACAGTTTAGATATACTTTACTAACGTATGGTGTTTTTATAACGGGAATGGCAATGTGTGCACATATCCGGGTACTCAATTAGATGGGACATCAAATTTATCAAACCGTTAAAAAAGGAAGATAAAATGAAGATTAAAAAAAAGAAGATTCTCATTCCCACGAATTCTTGGTGCTAGAATGACATAAACGATCAATTCCTTTTGGCTCATCATATGTGACGACATTAAAGTCAGACGGATACTAATTGATTCCCACCGATGGTGTTGTTTTCTTCAGATAATCATCGCTACACATTTTTCACAATCATCTGATAATTATACGATTGACCTTGATTGCTACATCACTTTTCGTATACGCCTTTGACATGTTTAAGGAAGCGGTGACGGACTTTGTGAATGACTTCATTCTAAAATCAGGGTTATGACATTGTTATGTAACGACATCCGGATGGATTTTTCTCAGTTACATAATGCAAATTGACGATTTTGAAACATTCATTTATGACATGACGGATTTGATTTTAAAAAAAAATCAGGGAATAAACGACTGGTCGACTTTGAATTGATTTGGACTTTAAAAATAATAATAATCCATGCATAGCCCAACATGAGCAGAAAAACAATGACTGAGTCTGAGTCAGTGTACAGAACAAAGGATGCTATATTTGTCTAACACCATGAACACATCAAAGTGTCAACCAGCCAAGAATTAATAAATAGGCAATTAAGTTTGATTTGGTGAATGAAAATGGTAATGGTAGAGCATGGTTAGCGGTATACTATTAACATATTGACTCTTTTCATTGAAAGCATTATGGCAAAGTGCCTCGTGCCAAATAGTCACGCGGATAATTTGACTAAATTTGAACTCGGAAAAAGAATCGGTGTTACTGATACATCGCTTGTGGTATGACTTGGGGGTTGCATTTAGTATAGATAATTTCACTTCCAAATACATTGAATGATTCATGAATAAACGAAACCTTGTATCCTTAACAGTTTCTTATTTTCTCCAAAACATTGTCGAGATTTTTAAAAGCCCCAAGGACTTATTCTGTCGTTTTGGTTAAATTAGAAAACGATTAAATGTGCGGTCTAGATAGGGAACCGAAATACTTCATCCGTTTTCAAGATACGATTACAAACCAAGAAATTGACTTCTCTTCCAGGGTTCACTAATGCCATGAACGCAGCCGTTCGTGCGTTGGTCTTACGACTTTCTGCGTCGGATTTCGCCCAAAACCCTTTCGTTGGACGTACGTACGTGCACGTGCAGCAGAGGAGCAAGGTGTCTGTACAAGGTATCGCATGAGTTGCTATCCTTCTGATTATGCTGCAGGACGCCCCCCCCCCTAGCAAAGACATGCTAGATCTCTTGTGACCGACAAACTGCCAGACAACCTATACATGAATAACATGATCATGTTAATTATTCGTTTTAAAATTATTTCTACTGACACACGATTTTACTTGACTGTCTGCACTATGACTTATTTAACTATTTACTTGAGAAAAAAAAACCCGCATTTTCTCCATGTTGAAGTTGGTACGATTTTGACACATGAACACTGACTTATATTACAAAGCCAATTCATGACACTTAAAAATAATGCAGTTTCGAGTTTTTCAATTTAAATTCACGTAGCGCCCTGATACTTGAATCAAGAATGGGAAATCAATATGAACATAATAGTATAGAACACAATAATTTTGAAAATCACGTTAAGAAAGGCAAGTCAACGCACCTACGATGAACTAATTGACGGCAAGTCACTAAAGTGTAGGCCTACTCTTCCAAATTAAGCGCTACTTTTAAATCGATGATTACAAAACGGCGACGCGGAAAATTAGGGACCTACAGAGCGGGAAAATCATGTCGTGTATATCCCGAGGTGGTTTGATCAGGGCTTATTGGACATGATAGACTGACCAGCAATGATGTCCATTACGATGACAACGACGAAACCGATTATGATGACGACTCTACCTGAATAAAACCATTGATGACGTCAACATCGGTTATAGTAACATAAGAGCATTCATACGGAAACCAACTGCGGACTAATGCCATTTTCGTGAATAATTGTTTTGACTGTCTTCGTTCCTTGTCTTATTATTGGTTTAATACCAGAATACTGGTTTGGGAGACAGGTTTTACTATCGATACATTTTGTATTTTGGTTGTTCCCTCCCCTCCCTCCCTCCCCTCCCCCCCCTCTATCTCTATACCATAAAACAATGCTGCCCTATTTGGCAAAAGAAGTAATGACATACTATCAAATTTTAGTTTTTAATGCTTACATAAATATGATGTGGTGCTATCTTTTGCTGTCCAAATTTCATGTCTCAAAGTTTTATCTCTTTGAAATATTTAAAGTAAGACATTAGGCGATTTATATTGACCATAGTGTAGAATGACGGACACATTTTGCTCTTTTTACAGGAAATGTCACTTTTGTCACTTGCTTTCTTTGCCAAAGTAGGGCAGAATGGCATATCGCCTGAAATTTGTATCTCATTTAAGGAGACGTCTCCGAGACCGTGCCTCCCGCAACGGACCAGTCGCATCCATCTAAAATAATACCGTCATAGAGACTTCTTCGCGACTGTGATACCTCTGTTTTAATAGGTAAAAGTATAGAAGCTATGTTAAATATAAAATTATATTGCATTCAGCAAGAAGGAAGAATGAAAGTTTCTTCTATTTTGTCTTTCTTTTCGACCATCTGTCATTGAAATAAAATCCAAAAACTATTTTTATTTTGTCGAGGAAAGTTGTAGAATCTCGTGACAATATTTAGTTAATGTTTGTCGAGAATTATCAGTAATTCTTGGTTAATATTTAAATCGGAGAACCCCCTCCCATCATCATCGAGACTAACTTGTCTAGCGACGCCCCTATTTCCGAGCCCTCGTTCGTCCTCGACTCGTACTGAACAACCCCCATCTATGTGATCCGATTTGAATAATCTTATACACCCCTGACCCCCATCGATCCCCTCTGAAATGGCTGTCAGAAGCAGTGATGCGAGGCTCTATATTCCATCGCACGGATTTATGTAAAGTGCAACGCGATGGAAATGATGGAGAGATGCGGGATTGATCAGGCGAAAATCACCAAATCCATTGGATTTTCTTCTCCGGGCAGGCGAGCTGCCTTCTTCCTCTTATAAGTACTGTAAAGCCCATAACTTCTTCCTCGCAGTTCCTCTTAGACTATTACGATCTCAGTTACACCCTAATGCTCTGTAGTCACAACCAGAGTGTGATCGATCATGCCCCTATCCGCTTCTATGGTCTTCGTTTGGTTCCGCAGGAAAACCTTGCGCTCTTGACAGACTGTGTCTGACGCAGGCTGAGGGTTGGGACAAGGACTTTGAAAAACGCCGACGGCCAGAGTTGACCAGGGCTCAGATCACGACTCGTGACTCACCGACAAACTCTTGACCATTCGTGTTCAGGTCATTTTCTTTCTCGAGCCTGTTTCAGTCTTAATATCTAGACGTTGTAAGAGTATGACTGGCCCACGAACTGCGTTGGGGGCTGCCAAAACTTGCGTTTTGCGCTGGATAGAAAAACCCTGCACCTGTGTTTACGCTCAGATTCCTACGAGTCGTCGCCAGATCAAACGCAGCCCAACGCAAGACCAATTGTTACAGTTAGACAAAATACTGACAAGATGCACATATAAAATATGGACGTTAATTACCAAAAGTGATTATGCAAGTTGTGCACAAGACAAACGCGAAGCTGGCAAATGAAACACAAGGACGGCTACACCACACCCACTTATCGAAATACGACATTTACATTGATTCCTTAAAATAGCTATACAACAATAATATAGGATCCCTTATACAATGGTAATAAAGTACACTTATATCATACTTATACAAGTCATTGTTCTATTAATAAACACATGGGCCGCAGATCTGCGGGGTTGGTGGTGGGGGGGGTCTTCACCAGTCCCCATTTTCAGCAAACCTGTATACAAAAAACACGAAATTACCAGAGGTTGTGATTTTAGCCCGTTCTTCCCTCCCCCCACTTTCAGCTCAGCCCCTATTCTTTAAAAACGCTCCGCCGGCCCCTAAAACGTACAAATTAAAGTAGGGAGCGTCGGAAAGCATTCAAAGCCGTATCATGACGTCCATCCACCCTTAGCCTTAAAGACCAGATAACCAATATTGTCGTTGATAATAGTACTTGCATGCAATTTGAAACTCTTGGGACTTAACGCCCAAATCACATAAGAAAAACAGTCTGCAATAACTTCCCGTCCATCACCTTCCTAAATAATTGGAAAGTGATTTACGTAGACCTAATTGTCTGCATCCCGAGTATGGAGGATGCATGATTTTTGCGCAAGATGTTGGGTTAAAGATATCTTTTTTTTTTCTTTTTTTTTTTAAACTTGAATTCCGACTCAAAATAATATTCTTTCTCCGCTCGCTCTACATCCGTCATTGTTTTCTTATCCACTATAATAGCAAAGTCAGCTGCTGGTTGAACAATGTTTTTTTTTTTTTTTTTTTTTTTTTTTTTTTTTTTTTTTTTTTTTTTTTTTTTTTTTTTTTTTTTTGTGGGGGGGGGGCATTATTATTACGAACAATGCTTCCCTTTAAATAAAAGAAGGAAAACAAAAACAACAACTTAACATTGTGCTACCGTTACCTGACTACGCCATTGATATCTTGTCCCCTTCTCACGCAATGTCTAATTTTATTTTTGTCATTTTATCCTTCTCCTCATCCCCCTCTCTGTCATCCACATTTACGAACCTCCCCACTCTTCACCTTTACTTACGGACCATTAACGAACCTGACGATCTATACACAGACGAAGGTGACGTTTATCAACAACTATTTGCTTTATTTATTGATCAGAATTGTCTGCTTTTCATGTCTGAATTACTATTTAAATATAAAGTTATCAGAGAAATAAGTTGCAATGGGGGCGGGCAGCCAAGCCCTTATTCATTCAGTGTCCTTTTCTTAAGGGGGAGGGGGGGGGGGTGTCGGACGGACTATCAAAAACTATGCAATTTAATATTAATGCGGATTTTTTTTCTTTCAATAAATTGATTTGATTTGATTTGATTTGATCTGTTTTAGCCAAAGGAAATATTTCATAACATAATACTAGTGTTGTAGTTTCCATGTACCATGTGTATCGTAATTATATTCAATATCAAACTTAAATGCTGTAACGCTTAAAATTGTCTACTCCACTGCATAAATTCGGCATAAGCGTAACTAACGACCTTAACTGCTGAATATTTCATTTATGTCTTTATATTATGCTTAGTCTGGCTGATTACTAAATTTTACAGGAAGGAATTGGATATTTAGGTCATGAAATTTTTGATAAATCATTCTACTTTCTGGAACTATTGATCGCGTTGTTCGCCGGTTCTCACTGCAAATGATGTTAATCACTGCGCCCCATGGGAAGTTAATGTATGTCGCGTCTCCAATGAAGTCTTATATACTTCACTCTCAAATGAAAAAAAAAATGTAGTAGATCTGAAATATTTTATTATGTTTAATCAAAATAAGCTATGGTCGTCAATAATAATTATTTTCCTGATGTAGAAACGTATTTATACTTATTTGGTTTGAATGGTATATATAGAGACGGATAATGGACAATGCTAAATGGTGGCTAATGTAAAACGTCTTGTGAGGACCAGGAAGCCGAAAGATATATTTTGAAATAGAAATGCCCCACTCAAATTTTAATAATTGAAATACGAACAATATTGAAGGCATTCAGACATAACATAGATGACTTGTTTTTCTTGTGAAGTTAATGCGTTTTAGATATTCTTTTTCTTATTGGGGCAAGGATTAATAACGACAGCTGGCCTTCATAATTTTATCATAGGCTATAATGCAAAAGACCTGAAATTTCTCTGTCCGTGAGTATACGAATGTTTGTTAATTTTGCTATTTTGTTAATAGCTATCATGTATGATAAGATGTACCCTGTTGCAAAAGATATGATTTTTGTACACCACACCGTTTTCCTATACACTTAATCAGCCATTAAGGTCTCTAGGCTCAGCATTGGACGAGTTAAACAAAGAAATAGCTCTTATTCCGTAAACAGGTTATGTCTATTAAGAGTGGTTTTAAGAAGGTTTACTTTGGTTTTTATACTGAAATGAGAAGTTTCTTGATGTTTGTACAGAGAACGTGGAGAGCCAATAACAGAGATGACCCACTTTATGCAGAGTTGTATATATTTGCTACTTATATTTCTCAAGGGAATGAATAAAGAGAGTAATCACTTGTGTCTAATGTTTGACTCCCGATATATTCTCTTGATCGTATTTTACTCCTGCATATTTTGTCGAGTGGGTTCGCTAACATCATGTCAAAACGGAAGAGTAAAAGAAAAGAGAGAGAAATTATATGAAAGAAAGGCAAACAAAACAGATAAAAGAAATCAAGAGTGGACGAGAGAGAATGAAAGAGAGAGAGAGGGGGGAGGGGGGCGAGTAGGATTCATGGTTTGATATTGGGGTGATAGGCCTATCGTTGAGGTAGAGAGAAGGTTTGGATAAAGAGAAGTTGACGGAGACGGTGAAAAACAAAGCGAGGAAATAAAATTAATAAAGTGAATCAAGATAGATTGTGAGAGGGTGACAAAGAAAGAAAACGAAAAGGAGAGAGAGATGGAGAACAAAATGGGCAATTAGGGAGCGTGATGTGCGAGATGAAACCATTTGCGAGGTTTAAAAGTACTTAAATTTAAAATTCAGAAAGAAAGGAGAAACAGGAGGTAGATAAAAGTGTGAAAAGGGAGAATTGTTGTTGAGAAGAAAATAGAGCTTAAAGTTGGGACTGAGAGGGAAGGGGTGGTGGTTTCAGTGTATTGTGCCCTTTTGGCATCACCTCTCTCGTGCCTTACTGAAATTAACTTGAATGACATTAAATGAAATTAATTTGAAAAATAATCTTCTAGCATATGCAGAAATGGAGTAAGAAATTAATGCGAAATTTAAGTCGATTTCAACTCAGTGAATATATATATATCTGCTACAGCTTTTATGATAAATTGATTAATTTGCTTGTATACAAAATTAATACGATATATCAGAGTTGATATTATGTGTGCAAATGCTCTAAACAAATTTTGACCTTGAAACTTACGGGCAAATTCTTGATTGACCCAGGGACGTAAAGTCACAACCTCTACCAGTTTAGTATAAATTGAATTCGGTCAGAATATTCAGACTTTAAAACATAATCAATCAACGACGCAATAAAAGGAATGGCATCCTGGTCAGACCAAATTTTTAACATCTTTTAACATTATTTTTTTCCGTTATCATGTTTTTTTAATTAATAGGCCTAATTTTTCCCAAACATACGTCATTTATTGGTTCAAAAAGCATGTAGCACAAATTCTATTGTAGGACAATATAGTGTAAACATTAAACCAAATCATCATTTCCGTCTTCATGTTCAATCATTGAATGAGCTTCTGTTTTAGAAAATATGACCATGAAAAAAAAAACACGCATAACTGAGCATGCGCACTGTCACTCGAAAGCAGGGACGGTGATTAATGGTGTGGCGGTCACGTGACCAAAGTGCCTCAAGTCGAGCAGAAAATGAATGTCGACCTTGAATTGCAGAAGATCAGTAATCTTTGAATCTCTCTCTCGGGGAATCGAGATTGTCTCCGCTCCAAATGCAACAAAATATTACATCTCTAATGTTCGGCAACGTGTAATTTAGAACTTCGTCACCATGGCAACAATTAGCCCGCTAGATGACAATCAAGACAAAATGGCGTCTGTCTCAACTTTAAAAGGTCAATTGGATGCTCATCTTCATGTTCTAATTCCAATATGAAAATTGCCTGTTGCGATTGAAGCGCTTCATATAAATCCATGTCGTCCTTATGATGATATCTTTCTCTCTCTTTCTCTCTGTCTCTCTCTGTCTATCTCTCCTTCTCCCCTCTTTTTAGGCGTGGTGGGGCGCTGATATATCATGAGCGGATATGCATTTTTACTTTTAGTTTATAGTGTCATTATCATCATAGTCCCCGTTGGATAATTATCTAGAATTCTTTTAAATTTAAGGTCACGTGGTATTTCTAGAAAATCAAGATTTTAAAAATGGTTTTTGAACTTTTCGTCCTGGTATGCTTTCATTAAAAAAAAAAAAAAAAAAAAAAAAAAAAAAACGACTTGGAAATCATGATTAGCTTAATTGTGACAGATTAATTACAGAATAGTAAATAAAGGAATACATCCTAAATAATGTTCTTGAATAACAATCAAGTTATAGACCCATTTGGTTTGGCGCTGTTTTCTATGGTAATTCCTTCCTGGAGGTTTTGAAAGTGCTTTAATTTGTTCTTCTTTGAAAGCTGCAATATATGGCTGCCATATTACAGTGCTCTGAAGTGGGATTAATGTATATGAATTAAGCTCATCCGAACTGAATCCAATTACCATTTTCACAATATCTTTGATGGTAACTCGGGCCAAGTTGATTTCAACTTCCGAGTATGAATATTTCATGATATTTCGTATTAATAATCTAACATATTACCGTCTGGTGCCAGACCTTTTTATGATAAGACTACATCGAAAAGAATTACCTTTAAACTTTGATAATTAGAACCAAATTATTTATTATTCAGATATCATTGACATGAAAAGTAATAAAGAAACGACTGCAATGTCGATAAATTGCAATGAATATCATACGGGTTAAATCTCGGGCACAACGCAAAACCCACTGAATAATCTTGACAATACGAGTCGATCTACCTTTTTTTTTTTTTAAGTTTCTTCTTCCATTTTGCTCAACCTTATCTTTGGGGCTGGAATATTTAATATCATTCTACGTTTACATTTCAAGATTATAAAAGCAATATTCGAAAATTTGCCCGGACAGAAAATGTCTTCGAAGCTTTCAACATCAAAATCAAAATGGCGACCAGAGTAATCTGCGGCTCTTTGCGTGGTTTTGGAATGAGCCTGGATTACATCAACCGAAATCTTTTAAAATTTAAAAGTTGCCAATAAAGAACAAACACTTTACCAAAAGCCATGGGCTTGACAGAGATCCATGTGGTAAAGTGGTGAAGGCAAGAAAAATACAGAAAAGGCAGAAATATACACATTAGGTGAAAAAAAAAAATCATAAAAAAGAGCGAAACTGTATACGTACCACCTGTATGAATATTTTGGTCTCTTTACTTTTTTTTTTAAATAATAAAGCTTTCGATCTATCATTTTGTATATTAAGAACATTTAAGAGGTAGAGAAGAAGAAATATTTACTATGATTGTGTGTATAGAAATCTTCATTCCCATTGATGAATTCTGTAGTAAATAATTTGTATCTTATTTTAAAAATGCTTTTTATATTTTGAAAAATAATTTATTGCATTTCATAATGAAAGAGATAAACGCCATAAGACTCTTTCTTTACCTATCGTTTTCGTTTTCGTTTTTCTTTTGTTTTCCATATATTTCTCTCTTTCTCCTCCCATATTCATTCTTCTCTTTTCTAGCTTTCTGCTGCTTCCACATCTTGAATTCCACCAATGAATAACACATGAGCGGATGAAGGACCCCAAACATCATTAGGGTCCATTTCCACAGTCACAAAAAGAGGTCGACTTGTCGCTTACTTGCCGGAAAAAAAATGAGAGTCAATCACAGCGTGTCCACACTTTTGTCCACACTGAAAATATGCCAAATCCATACAGTCGGCTTTGTGAACACAGTGTCCGAGTCTTTCACAATGTGACGACTGTGTGGTTTTAGCCCATTTTCACAGTGACGGTACCGGAAAAAATACGCACATTGTATTCACACTGTGGGGCACTTTGGCTTTTTTTTTTTTTTTTTTTTTTTTTTTTTTTTTTTTTTTTTTTCCTTTCTTGCAGGGTTTCTCCCATTTCGACATGATCTCGTTCAATATACCAAACACGTCACTTCCCATTGTTTCAGTGCTACACTCTGAAAAATGAAGAGTAAAAATGACCCCTCTCTGGGTCCATAGTGCGTCCCACAGGAAGACCGGCACTGTCTAAAAGTGCTTTGGAAAAGTTGATAGCATTTCCCCAAAGCATTATGGTGTGCTGTAAGGTTTTGGAATAACCAAAATGATAAGAAATTAACCCAATTCTGCTTTAGAGTTACAATGTATTTCACAAATAAATGCATGTATGGGACTACACAAAATGTTCGGCCCGGAAATTTCAGATGTTTTGGGGGTATATTTATGAGGTACATAATCATTATGACTATTAGGGTAATTGAAGAGCAGTCCTTTCCAGTGGAGCTTTTATTATGATACTCTTCCTAAATACCATTAAAATGATAGGAAAGATCACAACAATTGTTTTCATCTTTCCCACTACTCTAGACATGCTTTAATCAACATGATTCCTTAGGACTATTCCTACATACCTATACCTTTCTGAACATCTGACATTCATTCAACCCTTTCTGAGCATGCTGAGGGTTATGTGGAATATTTGAGGCAGGTTCTTACGCTATAAATGTCGTTATATAATAAAAAATATGCACTGTTTTCGTCTACAATTTGCAAGACCACTTCTATACAATGCCTTCATTCACAACTAGCCTTTCCAATACCGATGAGTTGGGGGGTGTACACAGCACATTGAAGGGCATGATTTTTTTTTTGTGGGGACTGTGGGGACGTCCCTATTAATCTTGCTTGGCAGTATCCACGCGATCGATGAAATCAAGGAAAAGAGAGTAGAGAGATTATGCAAACTTTACGTCAAAATCTGGTCGTGCGTGTTCCAAGGGATAAGCTAAAGTTTTAAAAGCTCACTGGCAACGGAAGGTACACTAAGGAGGTATCATCATTAAGCAACCGGATATACCAGAATACCGTACAGTAATGCTCTCACCCTATAGCTTTCTATGTTTTGAATTTGTATTATACACTTATCATGCTTATAGACACACAATTAAGAACGACTTGTGGGTAATTAAATCGAATGACAGTTTATTCTATAATGATTAACCTATACGTTTTGAATTAGATGTTTTTATTTAGTAAAGATTATTGTTCGATGTGTATTTCACACAATTTATATCTTTACAGTATCTCTACCTCCCTACCCTTCCCCCATCTCTCTCTCTCTCTGTCTCTCTCTGTCTCTCTCTCTGTCTCTCTGTCTCTCTCTCTCTCTGTCTGTCTGTCTCTCTCTCTCTCTCTGTCTATCTGTCTCTCTCTCTCTCAGTCTCTCTGTCTCTCTGTCTCTGTCTCTCTGTTCTCTCTCTCTCTCTCTCTCTCTCTCTCTCTGTCTCTGTCTCTCTGTCTGTCTCTCTGACTCTCTGTCTGTCTCTGTCTCTCTGTCTGTCTCTCTCTCTCTCTCTCTCTCTCTCTCTCTCTCTCTCATCCCTCTCTTCCTGAAAATCTCTTCCTCTCTTTCTGTTTTCTTTTCTATTTTTGTTTCCTTCTGTCACATACATGTATCTCAATTTTTTTTATTCGTTGATTCAAAAGTTATTTTCCGCTATATAAGTATTTATATAATTTTTTTATGAATATATACAGGACAATAAAGCATATAAAATGATAAATATAAATTATAAGGAGTAATTTTTTGTTTGATTGCAGCCCATTATGAATACATGAATTAAAATTTTTGTTGGAAAAAATAACGATAAGATAAGAAAGAAGGCACATGAAAGCAAATGTAGATTCATCTACCTTAGATGTGAACACATTACTGAAAAATGGTTCTACGTTGAAACAGTGGTTTATATTATTGTTTTCAGATTGCGAGGTTGAGGGTTCGAGTCCTTACCGGTATACTAGCCTAGTGGTTCATATTGTCTTCAGATCGCAAGGTTGAGGGTTCGAGTCCGCACCGGTGTACCACGGGGCATTACTGGTTCAGACGTCGGCTTCCAATGACAAATTTGAGGGTTCGAATCTTAACAGTAAATTCTCTCTTTTTTGAGACATGGCCTCCCGGATGGCAAAATATGGTGATAATAAAAAGGGCACAGACAAAAATTGTACTGTACTGTGTTTCGACGTTCCTTCTCTCTTTAAAAATGTGTAAAGTTGAAAGCTTTCTCTATAGCGTTCCTCGTGTTACATAAGGGCGGTAACAGCTTAATTTCATAGGGGCCCCGATGATGTGACCCGATAATTATGTAGGGCAAGACTCCCATCTAGTTCTCATCTGAAGACATGACCGGCTGAAGATTTCATAGAAGACATGATCTGCTGAAGGTTTTAATAAAGGACATGAAAAGATGTAACCTTCCACGTAACGTCTATTAAACATGAATAATGCATGATATTCCCCTAGGGAATCGGCACACCCAGCAAATTTTCATCTCAGGACGAACGTAATAGGTGCTATAATGAAGAAGGGATTTACCCACCTGAAGTGCAGCGTGGGGGATGAACATCTCTGACGAATCTCTCGGTTCTCTTAATTTCCGCATATCGTTTGTCACACCTGACAAAAGTAAGAAAAAGAAGAGAATTTGCATATTTTCCTCCCTTCACGTGACAGGCCCATCCTTCATGTCTAACTATCATGATTTTACCAATAAAATAGAAACTATGATTTATTGACAAGGTCTAAAATAAGGTATTTGAATATTCCAGAAGGAAATGCTACGCTCAAAGGAAACTGAAGATGGGGTGAAATATTTTTGGGACGGAATAGACATGATAAATGGGGAATAAAAGGTTCATCTCCAAGAAATGTTCAAGATATATCAATAATAATATTAATCTTGCCCACCTATACTTCGTATTTCCCCCGAGCGACACAATCACCTTGTTTTTAGGACTAAAAAATAAAAGTAATTGGCCTTCAAAGTATTGGTATCATCAGAGCAATCCATGGCGATCTGGTTCGTTTGATGTACGACACGACATGGAAACAATTTTTATGTCCGTGTCATGTCGAGTAATGGTTGTCCCCAGACGTATTAGTTACTCTTGAGTATTAAAATGCAGAAAATGGAAGATACGTTCCCAAATGCCCAAGAATCTCAAATGCAATTATTGATTGAAAAAAAAAAAACTTTCCCTATAGTTAAATTGTGATTCTCTTTACGTGCCTTACATATCATAATAATTATATTTGATGTAATTTGTAGGCCTGATTAATAAATATTGTCGCCTTCTTGAGGACTTTTCTCATTGTTTCCATATTACTTGTTTTAACGCTTATTAAGGTGAGATGGGAATATCCCCAGGGGGGGGGGGGGTAAATGATTATCCCCACTTTCAATGATGTTTAAACAACCTATCAATACAAAAATTCAATTCAATTTCATTGATTTGATTTTTCATTAATTGCATTCTTATGCTCTCATTTCGCCATAGGAGACAGGCCATAACTAATTCAATCATACAGGATGACATACAGAGAGGAAGACAGCCAGACATGGAAATAAACAAAATACAACCATATATAACCATGATAACGCAATAAGATAAGAACCCTAACCACATATCGCAGGCAACCAAAGCGAATCACGCCCAGAAAATCGGTCAACATACAAATAAACAAAAACACATCCATAACGCAATCATAATTATAAGAAGCCTAACCACATATCGCCACACACTAACGCAGGCAACCAAAGCGAAGTAAGCTGAGAAAATCGGTCAACATTTTCTCGCCACGCAATCTCATCAGGCATTATGACGTGTTAATCGATAATAACGAGAATTCAATAAAGACCTTGTGCAATGTGATGACCATGACGCAGAATGGGATCATATAAACAGTGCACAGAGCGCGGGAGAACGCAGGTGGTTGAACTAAACCGAGGGCCAAGAAAAGGGTAACCAGTCTTTGAAATGTTGGGTTGTTCGGAATACAATTTAAGCAAATTTTATCCGACTATGACACGTCTAATAGTAGGGTTGGGCAAATAATGACTTTTTTCTGAAAAGTTATGTCAAACAAGTTATTTCTATAGTCAAATTTGATGTAGAATCCAAAAATGACAATGATTTTTGTGTACGATGAAGTCTGACGTCGCTAAAGTGCAAAAAACCAAAATAGTGTATTTTGCCCATTCATCACACACTTTATAGGTATAAACCGGTTTTATTTTGTTTCTTTATGGATTTTGATGGTTTAAAAGCTCAAATCTGACAATTTTATCATGACCAAATGTACCTAGTATGGTTATAGGTGTTAATTAGTGATTTTGATATGAGGTGATTTTTGCTCGATATTGACTGAAACTAACTACCAAACTACACTAACAGTCAACTTAGGTAGGATTAATCTTGTTGGATTAATCATGTTGGGTTCCCTGACACCCAAAAGACATATAAAAACGCAATAAAAGTGGTTTATACGTATAAAAAGTATGATAATTGGGCATAATACGCTATTTTGGCGGCCATTTTGGTTTTTTGGACTTTAGCGACGTAAGACGTCATCGTATGCAAAAATAATTGTCATTTTCAGTTTCTACGTCGAATTTTACTATAGAAACAACTTGTTTGAAAAAAAAAGTTGAGATTCACCCAACCCTACTAATAGTAATGTTTAAATAAATCTTCGCTAGAAATTTGTTTTATCTCGCAAAACTATGGCCTTATAGTCTTTTACATCAAGGTAATCATTTATCACAAGGGGCTGTGAAAGGAACTCCCTCCAGACTAAGAGGGTAGGGGGGGGGGAGCTGGAATGTCCCTGAACAGGTGCCCCGTATGAAAGTAAGTAAAAATATATGGCGACTGAGCTTGGTGACAGGTAAAACTATTTACACAGTGCAACGCACTTTTCTGTTATGGTAATTAACGGCCAAACTAACATTTATCAAGTCAAAACTATCAGTAAAAATAGTTGATGTTGTTATCTGTGCCTGAGAGCAGAAAACACATACACTATACCCTATTTTTGCAAAAAATTCCTTTGATAAAATAAAGAAGCTGCTCTACGTACCTGTGAGCAACCACCAGTCATGGATCCAGGTTGCCTTTGGGCTGAGGGCCGATTTTTACCCCCATTAAAAACTCATTTTAGGTACTATTTTATTTTGGCAATCAAGCACATGATTCGGGAGAATGAGTAGTAAAGACACATTTTTCAAGCAAATTATGAATTCGTCGATTTGTTTTTCAGATAGTTCTTTTTTTTTCTTTTGATGAAGCTGCATGGCTACAGGAGGATTTACCCTTTAAAAGCTCTGATAATCAACTCTCTTCCCAATTATAAAAATGAGAGAGAGAGAGAGAGAGAGAGAGAGAGAGAGAGAGAGAGAGAGAGAGAAAGAGAGATATAGAGAGAAAGAGGGCGATGGGAAAACTGGTGAGATGCAGAGGAAATGGATGACTTCCCGAGCTCTCGTAAGAGACGCCATCTCCGATTCGTTCTCCAAAATGATTCCTCAAATGTAAGATCCCATTGACCGAATATCATCACATCAGTGCCCTGTAACATAAAGACTTACGATAGATAAAACTTACGACTGATTTCATCTCGGGAGCCTCGTCGTGGACAGGGTGCTCCAAAGTTGATGA
Organism: Paracentrotus lividus; assembly: GCA_940671915.1. NCBI lineage: Eukaryota > Metazoa > Echinodermata > Echinoidea > Camarodonta > Echinidae > Paracentrotus > Paracentrotus lividus. Next base: position 21,648,264 of record CALNVZ010003432.1, on the reverse strand, counting down.
TCTTAATCCTAACCCTAGACCTAACCCTAGTTTGCGTTCCAAATGAGGCTACCGAGATAAAATTGATCGTAAATATTTATCGATCGTAAGTATTTATGTTACAGGGCACTTGTCCTCAATGTGAATGTATACTGTCTCTGATACAAGTGGCGTCAAGTCACAAAGAAATGAGAAAATAATGATGGTTCTTGAAATCATTATATTAAAATGAAATTTAGCCGTGCAGTAACGAGTCTTATTTGGTTCACTTTAATGGAGATCTAAAAACGATCTTTTGACTCTCGATTTTGTCGGATATAACTGTGTAATTCAACCGAAATGAGCTGAAATTGGAAGGAAGAAACATGACCTTTCTCTTGGGAGTAATAATGATAATAATAATCCTAATAACGCGCGTTAGAAAGTCGAAATGTGTTCTGATGATTGCTACTGAGTCTGAATGACGCGGATAAAAGTCTGATTTGCAAATAATTCGCTATTTTCTCTACTCAGTGGAAAGGGCAATTTGCCTCAATCTTTCGTTACGTCATGACAATGTTTTCTGTTACCAAATATTGCATCTGAATCCCTGATATATTTTGTTTTAAACATAAAAGCTCGTCATGTAAGAAAATAAAACTTTGTTTGAATGAATATAGATTATTTTCAGCAAACTCACATTATGATTAAACATTTGATAAAATAATTTTTTTTAACGTCATACAAATTAGTTCAAGGAAAAGACGTCATTTAATTACTTCGTAATCATTGTAATTTGGTAATTACTTCGTAGCCATCACAATTTTGGTGAGGTGTCATTCCATTTTTTAATTGGATTTGTATAAGGTCTTTTTTCCAACTTATCGGCATTTTCTGATCATCTTTAAAAAGATCATAATCGTCTGAGACGTCCGAACTCTTCAATTTCATTTTGACAGTATTTTTCCCGATTTGAGGCAAAAACATATCACATGAGCGCCGGAACTGCCAAGTTTTGCTCGTGTTAGTTACAAAATTCTACGAAATCAGTTCATTTTACGATATGGAATTTAAAACGGAACCTGACATGACCATCCCAAAAGGCTTTCATAACTTGTTTATCGCAATCCACTATGGCGTTAAGTTCGGTTAAATTTGACTTCAGAAAACAAGGAAAAGGCTGGAATTTTCACGAAAATTATTTTTCATATCACATAAAAACTAATAAAAAATGGCAATGTAATTGTGCGTTGTATTTTTTTTTTTTTTTTCTGAGAGAATTTGTCTCAAATTGTTTTCTTCAGTAAAATAAACTAAAGATTAGCTGGTTCACCCGGAAAAAATTATAAAAACCTATACAAATTAGCTATTCTGGTTTCCCCTTCAATTTATCAATTTCTTTCCTACCCCACCCCCAGCCCCCCCCCCCCAAAAAAAAATTACTCTATCGAACTATTGGTCACTTTCCATGTAGCATACTCTTTTGAAAGGTTATGTATCTACGTGCTAATGTATATTTGAACAAAGAGTTAAATTGATCCCCAACTCACTTTAGCAACAGGAACCGAAATTTACCTCGGGTTCTATTTCGAATAAGATATAGACTTATGGGTTAAAGTTTGTTTTATGCTAGGTATAGGGTTAGGGTTTAGTGTCAAGTCCAATGCTGAAATCAATTGGTCAATAATATTATGTCAGGGATTGACCGCCCGAAGCACTATTTGTAGCCGGAGCAAATTAGAAAATGGTCTGCCACCTTTTACAAGACACTTAAACGGAGGTCACACACCTCTACCCGATGTCTGAACACCCATGCTTTGAGGTAAGAAAAATCCACTTGCTTACTCAACTTATCATTTGATCAGGGCGAGCAGCTTTGTATTGATATCTCTTTCGAGTGCTAACTGAACCCGAGTGACCTAACAGGTAGCAGTTCGCCTCGCCTCGTCGCCCGGGACCGACCGGCCAGAGTAGCCTGCTGTCCTCGGGGTGTAACACGAGTCGCTGACAACAAAACATGCCCGAAAACCGTGTAGCAAAACAGGGTGAAGTAGCGATATCATGTTGGCCAGTGCGGTTGTTAACACGGTCAAGGGTTCGGGCGTGGATATGGTTGCTTTGAGCTTAATGCCAACGAGTAAATTATTATTGAAGATATATAACGTTTATAAATGGCGAGGAGGATTCAGTTTAGGGTTTAAAACGGACAGAGAGTGAGGGAGAAAGAGAGGAGGCGAGAGCGAGTAAGAGAATTCGAGCCACGCGGCGCCACAAAATATAGCATGGACACTGCAACAACATGGAGTAAGGAAGATGATGAAGTTTGGATGTTGCCCAGTCAATTGATTAAAATGTAAACAAACGAATTATTGCAGGTCAATGGACACAATCATTTCCCACATAGGACAAAATAATTATAATTCATCATCACCATCATATCATCGTCACCATCATCGTCATCATCATCATCATCATCATCATCATCATCATCATTGTCATCATCATGCTTATTGCCTATACTCTAGTTGTCTCGCGTTCACTGTACCAACGGTTCCGCTTACATGAATTGTGTGTACCGGGGGTAGGTTTTATATTTTTCTATGCCTTTATGCTGTTCGCTAGATAAAAACAGTTCTTTAAAAATCAGCCCGTGGAAAATGTTCCCTGTTGGGAAGGGGGTAGTAATCATATTTGTTTTAATTAAACAAAAAATTGTATTGCTTGTTTAAAACAAGTTCGAGGGGATTTAAAACTCCCCTATTTTGCTGAATCTTCTTAAGGCAGGGGCCAAAACCAGCTCTGGCCCCTTGATTCGCACCTGATCTTAATATCGAATTAATCTCCTTCCCTACATGGCCACATCGACCCGTCCCAAAAGTGTACCTTTGACTCTTGGCCAGACTCAGGGGTCAAAATCCTCACTATACTGATAGTATTAAATGCCTACGTAACTAAATTTGTCCTTTCTGTTTTTGATAATTGAATTCCCTGTATATGCTATAGAGATGTGGACAATATTCTGTCACAGAGATTACCAACCGACCGCTCAAAAGTTCTACTTTGACAGCCGCGAGGCGAATAATGGTATTGGGGCACGCGCGCATTTAGTAAACCCTGCAGAGAAGTACCCTCCCGAAATTAACGTTTTCAAAAATAGAACAAAATTGTATTCCAAGTGTAAACACAGGCGCGGGATCCTGCGATGCTTATTGACGTCTTTAGTCACCAGCATTTTTTTTATAACATGATGTACAAAGTCAAAATCCTGTTGCGGAGCCGATTCCTTGTTACTTTTGTTCTTATGAATTCCCGATCCATGGTCGTTTTACATACAACTATCATTACAGACTTGACCGATAAGCCCTAGTAGCGGATCCAGTCAAAATCCTGTAGTGGAGCCGATTCCTTGTTACTTTTGTTCTGATGAGTTCCCAATCCATGGTCGTTTTACATACAACTATCATTACAGACTTGACCGATAAGCCCTAGTAGTGGATCCAGCCTCAGGTCATATAAAAGAACGTCTCGCCCATACCCAAACATCATAGAGCCGCTATTGTCCCCAAACAATTAGGCCGTCGCTGCACAATTATCTGAGCGAATGCTGGAACAGCGCCTGAGCCCTGTTTTGTTTAACCGCTCCCTGAACAATACTATATAGTATTATAATAAATTCAAAACAATCAATCAAAACACAGACTTGACAGATAAGTCCTGTTCTGTTCCAATATGCTACCTAATAACCTAACAAAGCATACGTTAAAAAAAACAAAAACAAAAAAAAACATGTAGGGTCACAATGACCCCTATTTGGCCCATACGTCACTGCATGTCAACTATACAGCGACATGTATCAGTTACGGCCGAACTATAGATCGGGCATGGTGTATGATCCCAATCGACCCAGAACTATGGTCATTTCGACATTTCTGGTGGGCTCACACGAGCGGTTTTTTTTTTATTTTTTATTTGCGATCGCAGCGCTGGCGAACAGTTGCGATTGCCCGATTCCATTCATCAGGTCGCGCTGTGTGAGCTCAACGACCGCAAAGTTTGCGGAATATTAGCCGTCCGCATGCAATCAGTCAGTCGCTGTTGCCCACAAGGGTTTGAACATGTTCAAAATTTAGCGAAGTCAAGCTTGCAATTGCTCTTTAAGTCGCAATGATCGCATGCGGAAGAGACTCGCTTGCGACAACTTGCGTCCGCAAAACCCAATTTTAAACGCAAAACTGAATTCGACCCTAAATATCGAAATAATTTTTTAAAGGTCTGTAGTATGATTATTGGTTGTTGAAATTGGTGTGGTTAATTAATGATAAGATTATAAAAGTGGAAACTTTCGCGCGGATAAATTTTTGTGCTGTGGAATCAAAAAAAATTGCTTCGATGAGAACTTCTCATGCTTTTATTTTCGCACCCCTTCTTCTGAGCACAAATAGTGCGAAAAATAACACATCACGAATATTTGCACTTTTACGGTAATTTTTCGTCTACCGTAGATGTGAACAGAGTACTGTATATTGAATTCATCGTTTTTTAGCCCAGAACTTACCTGAAACAAAATTAAAATAGTTATTTTAATCATGTTAATCAATTCGATTCAAAGGGGCAATTGCAAAGACTATAGATTTGTATTCGACACTAGGATTTTTTTTCTTCGGGCGAACAAAATTTAGACTCGGGCATCCTTCACATAATCAATGAATGTGTGCTATTCCTGTTTATATGCAGAGACATTAACTAGTGCCCTACTCTGGCCCTTTAAAATGGACCTGTGACTTAAGCTGGAAATGTTGCACAAGAGAAGAAGCTAAAATGAGAATGAATTGAGAATAATCATATTCTAATTTGCTTATTTCTCCCATTAAAAAAATAATGAACGTTCAATATGTTACGACGGAGCCCTTAATGATTCTACTGACTATGCATTTAATAATATAATGGTTTGTTCCTGTTTTTTTTAGCGTCATGATTGTGTGAGAGACTTTTTCACTTTATGACATAAGCCCAATTGCTGTTTATATTTTATATTTTTTTCAAATACGAACGCTCAAATTCAATACTCACACAACAACAGCTTTTATGGTTTACTTAATATCACCAAACTCTCCTCCATGCCATTTTCCATTTGGCCTATATTTGTATCAAACGACTAGAAACGGGCCATCTTTGTCAAATATAGAAAGCTCCTTGTTAAACCAACAACACAAAAATTGGACGAGACAACATTTCATCGGCTCATCGACTATCGATCGCTGGCCCGAGGCATCGATCGTTCGTGGAAGCCAGGGACACAATCCAACAAAATTAAACGAACGCAACTCTTACGAAAATTGGATGAAACTGGAGTAACTGGTCAACGCGGGGTTTTTACTTTAAAACTCGAAACAATACGATTCGAAGACACAGTAGGATATTATTAAAAAACAGAAATTGGATTACCTATCCTGAGTGCTCTAAATGGGGCCGGGTGAGAGATTACTATATTCGGGTTTCAATGTGTTAATCTTTGAAATTATTGCGACTATGGAAGTGTAGAATGACGTGATTATGTTCTTTCTTTGCTATGTTAATATCAAATACTTAGAATTTACTGAGAAATTAATCATTTTGATTGTTCTTATCGAGAATGAAACTGTAACAGGAAATCAGCCCTATAATTTGAAACAGTTCTATTTAATAAGATTAGATATTTCAAGATTTGTTTTTTCTTCTTAATTTTTTTAGAATGAAAACAATCTTTCGTTGTGACTATCAGATGGGTAGGGGCAAAATGCGATACACTAATAGCAAAAATGTATCCAATATTGTTTTCATAATATTATTGAGTATCTTCAAACCCAGGCCATAACCGTAGGTTCTTAATGTTTACATTAATATTATATATTGATAACATTGTCCCTCAAATTAAGCCATTTTGAGAAATGTTATAAGCTAGGAAACGTCTAAGTAGGCCTACACTCACTTAGCACTGGTATTGCAACATAGCTAAATGCGTATTTTTTCATATTTACAAGTCTTTTATATGTTGTCATATTTTATTCATGGCCAGAGATTTGTCGAATATTTGAGAATATTCTGAAGAATATTCTGAAAGAGGAGAACCATCCCTTTTAATTCCTGAGATAAGTAAATACCCAGAGAGGGGCACTTTTTAAACAAAGGGGCGACAAATGAACAAAGACCCCTAAAAAATGACATTTTAAAAGGTGAGTATTATCACTGAATAAAATCATTAAGAGGAGTCTTTTCTTCTGCAAACTGCTTACATGTTTCAATTATCCTTGTGGCAAATTAAAAATTGCCAAAAAGGTAGCATTACAATGAAAGACAAAAGGAGCAACATCCGAAGAGGATAAATTTATTTTTGTCGTTGCAAAGACGATTTAATGCAAGTTTATTCCACCGAATTCCCCAGTTACAGTTAAGTTTTTCTAGTAAATATAATGTAGTTTACAATAGAAATCGAAATGTTCACACTTCTAGTACATTTTGCTGGATATTCACAACCTACGATTTTTGCACGCATCCTCATTAGCAACGATGTAAAATTTTGTTTTCTTATGTGCGTGATGTTTTTTTCATTAGCCTTTGTGATGGTTCCTTGTGACTAATTCTAATTTGCAACAATGATAGTGGAAACATGTAAACAGTTTGAGGAGAAATTTGACTCCTCCTTATGCATTTTATTCACTGATAATCACCACCTCTTAAAATTTCTTTTCAGGGGCCTTTGTTAATTTGTCGCCCCTTTGTTTAAATACTGACCCTGTCTGGGTATTTACTGATCTCAGGAATGAAAAGGGAAAGGTCTCCTTTTTCAGAATATAGAAAAATATTCGACAAATCTCTGGTCATTAATAAAATATGACAACATATAAAAGACTTGACTTGTATATATGAAAAAATACACGCATTTAGCTATGTTGCAATACCGGTGCTAAGGGAGTGTATCTCTATTGTTTAGTAAATCGAAGCCGGTCACTCTTACGCCAAATAAACGATGTTTTGTCAAATTAGACTTTATCTAAAGGCGAAAGACGGACACTTATCGATCATCTGAACTGCGATTCGAATCTAGGTCACATCACAGTAAGGAGAGATAGAGAGCTAAGTGGAAGAGAAAGAGAGAGAAGAGAGAGAGAGACGGAGAGAGGCGGAGATAAAAAGATGAGTAGAAGAGGGAGAGAGAGAGAGAGATAGAGAGGTGGGGGGGGGGGAGATAAAGGGAAAGAGCTGGAATAGCAGGATAGAAAGAAACATTTGTAAGAGAGAAGATTGATATGGAAAGATGAGACTACATCGATTTTTAACAGAAGAAACACGTGATATTCATAAAGCCACGTATATTCGCATATTAAGTTGTAACTAAAAACACACATCATCCAGCAATCATGGAGAGGTCGAGAAGCCTAATCAGCCAAATATACTAAATTGAATTATTTATTCATTAATTCCATAACTATGAAATCAATTTCAATTTAATTATCCTCCTTTCACCGGGCTGGCTCAGTGATGAAATCTGCTCTATAGGTTAGCTGACATTAATTTCAAAATCTCTATTCATATGAATATCTACTCTGAAATATGCCTCGTAATCCTGTATGAGCAATTCCTTCATCGCAATTCAGTTGGCAAGCTAAGCAGTAATCATGGTAATAGAGAGTATATCGTTGAATGCTAAATATAGAATGTTAATCCCACTGGGTATCGTACGAGTGTGGCTCATTCGCGCCTATTTTGTGATTTCAAACTTATCTTGTCGTCATCAGATGAATGATTATTCCACTGTGAATCGATTTGATTTGAGGTTGGTGATTAAGTTATCTTATAAAATACGTACATATATACATTTTTTACGACATAATGAAATATATAGAATCTTATTTTTTCGTTTTTCCCCAAGAAATGATTAATATACGTTGCATCCCATACACGACTGAGCATTCCATTATTTTGTTGTAGTCATCTAATCAAACCAAAGTAAAGATTTTACCAAATATTCATAAAGCCTTCCCAAAGTTATTAGATAATTTACTCGGGCCTTTTAACTCTAAACTTCATACCAAATTTAACATTTATAAAATAAATAGTTTCACTTCATTTCATTTCATTAAAACTTAAAACAAAGGACGTGGGTGGAATGTAGTTAATCAATGGGAATGAAGGTAAATGCATTTGATATGTCTGTGTGGTTTTGGCAAAAAATGTCATCCGAGACAAATGTAGCCATAAAAAAAAAAAAAAAAAAAAAAAAAAAACCTTTCAAGAAGAAATATAATGATTAAAACAAAAAAAAAAAAGCTTCGACGTATATTTGAGATGGAAATTGCACGTGATTGAATAACCCGCAACAGATTTGGGATTCATGAATATTCTTCATAAAAGTCAAACAACAAATTTGTGCCATTGTTTAATTCTATTTGATATAACGGGAGTGGTGAACCACTAGTAATATCACAACTATATACAGTAATTATGCCTTCATGGCTAGAGGCTAAATAAAATATGTTGGACATTGATCGCTAGCGTTGATCATGTAGGGGGGTGGTTAATATCATGACTGCATACGATATTTTTCGGCGGCTCCCCTATGGCCTGAAGCCCCCTATTTTCAAATCCAGAATAAACCACTGATTGTCAGTGACTTCCGTTATAGAATTCAATCTAGGATTTGAAGAAAAAAGGTTGCATACCATAATTTGAATGTTATCTTTCCTCTCCAACCCCCCCCCCCTCTCTCTCTCTCTCAAACCTGCCCCTTCTTTACAGTCCCCAATGATTTTAAGGTTGTTTATCCCCTCACTCGCTCTCATTCTCATCTTTTATAACCAACATTTAAAAAAAAAAAAAAAAAAAAAAAAAACGAGGGAAAATCCTGCTATATCTCTCAATAAAGTATCAATGTCATCTTGCTGATGAAAAAAGATTGAACAGCGACCAGAATTATTGATTTAGTGAACTGGATTTGAAGTATCACGTCTGTGGTTAATAGATTAATGTGTTATCGATAAAATATATATTTAAAAGGCCTAGTTTGCGCTCTCCCAACCCCCCCCAAAAAAAAAAAAAAAAAAAAAAAGAGAAAAAGAACAAAATGAAGGACAAAAATAACCCCCGCTTGATACAATGATACACCATTTATACACACACACAAAAAAGTAAGTCCCCCCCCCTAATCAAATGATGTAACTTTTGAACCAAGAAGAGTTTTATGAATGTACTTACATGTGCTTAGTTAATTTTATCAGCTTCCATTTTCGTGAATTTTAATGAAATTCGTTAAGTCATGCTTCAATGAGCACATCAAAAGGCAAAAATGTCACTTTTCGAAAGTCACAGGTCAGTTTCATAACTTTAATTCATAAAATTGGAAACAATTCCAACTTTTAAACAAAATATAATTTCATTTCAGAAGGTTGTTGCACTTAATTGTGAACACCTCAATCGACTTTTGCATTAAATTTCACGGTGGGATGAACATGAGGTAAAATTTGCAAAAACTGCATTTTTCACACATTTTTTATTTTAAAAATATGCAATCTGAAGAGTTTCTTAAACATATTCATCAATTCACGGTTGAATGAACACTTAATAAAAACAAAAATGGATATTTCAAACTCCTTAGGTAGTCTGTTACATTTTGTGTAATAAATCATTTATCAAGATTTTTTTTATGTATGTCAAATAAGATTGTTTTTTCAATAATGCTATGGCATTTTATTAAAATTCACGCTTCAAATAACACGTGTACGTTAACCATTTTTTTTTTCGTTTGTGGACTAAAATTCAATCGATTACTTTGGATAATCGTCACTGACCTTCTTGGATAGTATTTTGAGTTTCACGAAAATTCCAGTGTTTTATGCTTCATGTAGCAGAAGTTATTAGCAAAATATGTAAATAAGAAGGAATTTCAGAGCTTTGCCCATACCCCGTGCTTTATCAATTCTCAATTTAGCGTTTGTCTCCTTAGTAGCACCACCTTGAAGTTGTGTACCATGTTACGTGAAAAAACTCCCTGTAGAATTAAACAATCAATCACATGAATTAGCCGAATTTCAATTTTGAATTTTTGATTTCCTTTCCATTGACATGTGTACAATCTCGAAGCAAAAACAAGCCCAAATCAACATGCTTGAACTTAACAAAAATGTGTATCTTATATGGTTTTGCGGTTTTGTTTATACACTCATCGACTAACTTATGTGCGAAATGAGATCAAACCTTTGCGTCATGCATGAATAAACGCACGTTAAAGGCAAAATTGTGCTCACTGCATCCATATAGTGCTCTTTTCTCACAAAATTGTCGAAATTTGATGTAATATCTGATGTCAATCCTTAAATAAAATTGTTGGATTTACCATTTTTTGGAGCCTGACATAATTCTTAAAATTGTGCTCACTCATACATGAAAAATAAAAATGTATCGGGATTGGTGTTGATGATCAAATTTTGATATAGATTCACCAAAACAATTATAACACAAGGTAAAAACAAAATTTCACAAAATTGTATTTTTACAGCCTCCAATGCACTTGTGACTTTTGAAAATGTCCATTTTTGCTTTAAACTTGATCACTCATGCAGGTCTCAAGTGATCGATGTCATTTTTTTCACTGAAGGTACTCAATAAGTGGATAAAGCTTCATTAAAAATTATTGTACCCAAAGCAAGCTCGTCAAAAGTTAAATCATTTTGATTGGGGGGGGGGACTTACTTTTTTGTTGTGTATATTATCGCCATATATCTGGCATGGCCAAATGGCTATGGCCCAATAAACCAGTGTAGTGTCATTTTGCCCCACTTTCTTTGAAATAAAAAAAAAAAAAACTACTTAGGAACAAGACATCACTGACCGACATCAGGAACTAACAGAGTGTTTGTTAAAATAAAATAAAAAATCTAATGGCAGTAACCATAAAATAGGTTTGTAAATTTAACATGTCGAAAGCTTTTCATTCAAAATATCCCTTTTTCAGTGTTTCATATAATAGAATTAACGCTATCATAACTCTTATTTGATATCGACTTTTATACATTTCTTTTGTATTATGTACCCATGATGTATGTTATGTCTTTAATTAATTATTAATTGATTAATTAATTCTATTTCACATCAAATACATACAAATAGAATTGTTTGAAAAACGTTCTGAACTTCCTTTATTTAGCATGTTTACGAAAGCACCAAGCTTGGCTGAAACAACCCGAATTTTCGACTGTCTGCGATTCCAAACATAATCCGTCAAAACATCCGATTTTATCGCTTCTGCCTACAAACATGGATCGGAATTTTTCCCTCCAGATCCCGGCATTATTGTCTCATGCATGTTTCAGCGATTCAATTCCAAACACTCACCCGCCTGTCAAGTTAGCTTGCAGATACATAAACCCGAGTCATGAAGGGAATGTAGACCGAGCTCTCATTTGGCGAATCAAATACGGGGAGATATTAATAATCATGTCGCGAGAGACGATAACAAGGATCGATCGAGCGCCTCCGATGGACATATTCGATCAATTACTCATGATCGTTTTCTCGAGTGAACGATGGAAACCATGAGAGCGTTCACATTGATGTATTTTCAGCCAAATATATCTTTTGATAATCAATAACATGTTTCTATTTCGGAGGAGAAATTGTGCATAGAATATTTAATAACGATCAATATTATATCTTCTTTTCTTACCAGTTAAATTGCCAAACCACCATGTTTCCATACAATTATCTTTGATTACGGAGTGCTCACATTGTCGTTATTTTTAGCCAAAAATATTTTTTTGATATCTGATTGTAAAGCGCTGTGATACATGTTTACCCATAGTAGAGGCGCTATATAAATATAATATTGTATTGTATTGTATTGATAGCCATAAACATGGCTCTATTTCGGAGGACAAGAAATTGTGCATAGAATAATAATATCGCTTTCTTATAAAGCTTTTTACTATATTGCTAAATATCCATTATTTCCAAATTCTCTTTGATTAACGTAATCTCATCATAATTAGCCAAACTTAGGACTTCATAATTCAGATACTTACACAGTAAATGAGTCAAATTAATTAGATAAATCAGGTAATTTTAAACCAAAACAAACACGTGTAATTTTTAAAATCATGTTTAATATGCCGTTGTCCTTGCAATTACCATCATTTTTTTTTTTTCGTATTTAAAATATCAGTTTACCTTACGGCTTTATAGGTAACCTGAATGATATAAGTTACCTATTCATGGAATTGCAAAAAAAAAAAAAAAAAAAAATAAAATCAAAAACAACAAAACAAATCATGCCACAACAAACAGAACATTATATATATGGGTAGATTTCGCACCACTGGACAGAATGCATGAGGAAGAAAACTAGGGATTGTTTTGGGGCATTTCTATGAAAAGGGACGCCAAATGTTGCTTTAGAACGCGGGCGAAAATATTGATGTTCCAGAAATATATTGTTTTCGGCGGATTGAGGGCTTTTTATGAAAACGTTGTTTGCCCAAGGAGATAGGAGAACTCTTGCTTATGCCTAAGACATAAAAACTGCGTGACGAGATTTTTCATTTTTTTCTCGGAAGGAATTATGAAAAACTTTTCTAGAGATCCCTTACATGTACATCTACCCTAAAATATGACAAGTACACTCTAAAAACTGAAGTGCTAATTTCTGGGTGCTCGTATAGTGACTGCACTTGAAGTGCTATATCAGCACCTGAAGTGCTATTTTAGCACTTGCCCAAGTGTTTATTTATCAACCAAAAAATGTTCAATGTCGGTGTGGAATTCGAACCGGAGTCACCTAGACATGGAAGAGTACCGCTGACGTTACCAAAGACCAACGAGATCGCTAACTGGCTATAATTATGACAGCATAGTAGTTATGGAATTTGAAGAAAGTTCATCATGCAACAATATGATCTGCAAGGCATCGTGAGATGTGAATTGGTCTAACGTGCTCGTCCGCCTTCTCGTGCAGGGGCCCGGTTCGAATCCCAACGAAGTCACGCCGTTTTTGCCATTGGCAGAACGTTCAGCTCACGTAAAAGTGCTAAAACAGCACTTTGATGCAGTCACTATGCAAGCCCTTAAAAGGGCTGATTTCAGCCTCGAAGAGCTAAAACAGCACTTTCAGTTTTTAGAGTGTAATTAACCGCCCCCCCCCCCCCGGGATCGCTGCCAATGCATTTATGGTATGTTTAAAAAAAAAAAATTTCTCTTTTTTTTTTCAGCTTTCTTCATATGGCATTTGATTTGATTTATTCTTTTTGCTTTATTTATCTTATTAATTTATTATTATTATTATTTTTTTATTATTTATTTATTTTATTAATTTTTTTGTTTAGTGGTTCTATGACATTTGCTACGGTGACAACATTGCTACACAAATCAACCTGGACTAAACACCTTGCCTACCCCTAACTCTAAATTTTTACTATAGCCTAACACATATTGCAACCCTAAACATAAACTTACATCTTATGATGTAAAGCCGGAGCATTTTGTCACTTTCTCACTTTGTTAAGCAAAATGTCGGCGCAACTTGTCCAACATACACACGCCCCCTGAAAATCCCTCCCCTCCCCCGCCTACCCCGTCTACACCCGTCTAGAGTAGATATGATTTTAGTGCATGCTCTGAGTTGAATATTATATCAAATATACAATGACAATCGAGGATCTGGTTAAAACTATTCGCATCGAAGGAACATCACTTATATTCTCTCGAGGGCATCGGCCGAGAGAGAATAGTACTATGTGATGTTCCTGAGTGCGAATAGTTTTAACCTGTTCTGAGAATGAGTCATTGTATATTTGTTTATATCCCTTCACTATCCTTTTAATTTTTTAATTAATGACAATTATATACTATGCTTACCTTTCTTCTGGATCCAATAAGTACAAGTACTTACAAAGCGCCCTTTTTGTTCGAGCACCGACGAAAAATCTTGCGAGCGCTGAATCGAGTGATTTGATGTCGATTCTCTACAACCTCACACCATCAATTTGTGAACAAAATTCACGGAATATAGATACAGCATACTTATTTGTTTCTGAGTATTAACGCTGTCAGTCTCGAGTTCATGAAATCCCACATTCCTCGTCATTAATACTGCTGAAATCTTCCGTTATTACCGTCAATCTGGCAACTAGTGGAGCAGCCATTTTGTGCTTACAAACAAAAATCAGCTGTTGCGCACCTGGTCAGTGCAGCTCGCCGAAAGTTTCCCGTGGCATGCGCGCATGCAGTGGAGATTCAGGTAAAGCAGCAGGAAGTAGCACCGCTCGCGAACTCGCGCAACTCGTGAATAGGGTGGGGGGGGGGGGTCGGAAAAACGTATAGTCCAGTTTTTCCTAGGGGAAAGTACTATGCGTGACGTCATGAAGAAAAACGAACTATTTCTTGAGAACGTTTTTCTTAGTTAAACTATTCTTTTCTCCTTGTGTACACTCTCAATGCAAACAATCTTATAGAATATAAACCGTAATATGTGCATCAAAAATTTAGGAATTTCTCAAGTGAATTATATGTCACGAGGGTTCGGTGACTATAATTCGCCTGAGAAATTCTTAATAATGGATGCTCACTTTATGGTTATTTGACGACAATAAGCATCTACTATGCGTTTGTTTCTTTGTTTGTTTCTTGTTTGCTTTTTATTCGAAATTCATTTTTTTTTTTTTTTTTTTTGAGGGGGGGGGTATAATTCTAATAATAACTAAAAAATAAAAAATAAATCCTACACAAAAAAAAATGGCCCCAAAATTTGTTTGGCTCCCCATTTTTATTTATTTTTTTATTAATATATATTATTATTATTTTTATTATTTTTATTTATTTATTTTTTTTTTGGGGGCGAAACTGGGAGGCGCGCCAGCTTCGGTAGGAATTCTGGTACGGTGACAGCCTAACGGCACGGTGGGGAGCTCGGCGGTAAAGAGGGGGCCGGTAACCGATGGCCACGGGATTTGGGAAAAATAAAGAATTTAAAAATAATAAAGATGGCCCTTGAACTGTCATCTATCATTCGTGACTTTACTATTCGGGGAATTCTGCACCCCCCCCCAAAAAAAACAATATAATCGTTATATGCCTAACGGGTCGTGGCATATTTATAACGAAATTTACGCATAGGACAAGGGGTATCTGACTATCAGAACCTGCTTTCAATGACTCTCTTATATAACCCTATACATCATGGGCTCGACACACTCTAAAGAAAGGGAGGGTTAAATGAACACCATTCTGGATCAAATATCTCCAAATATCTTGTGAGGCATCAATTGACCCGGTATTGACCCTTTCAAAATTAGAATTTCAGATTTCGGTACACCCAATTTTTTCCCGTCACACCGAGCGAGCAAAAAGGTACACCAAATTTATACTGAAGTCACACTGGATGTAGCGTGCGATAAGCGGGAAAGGGGGGGAGGGGCGGTAATGCGTTACATTTTTTTAATTTTTTTTTTATAATTCATTTATTATTATTCTTTTATTTTTTATTTTTTTTGGCTGGGGGGCGTCAGGCCCCCTGGATCCGCGCTTGCTGATAGTGCAGAAATTAATACTGAAGCGATTCGAGCAGAAAAGTAACATCATCAAATATTACATCTAACTATACTAGTTAAATCCAAAGTCCGTGTGGTTAAATATTTGGTGCAAACCTCCATTGCAAAATCGTTTTATGGGTATTCTGATATTTTTCACGTCTTCTCATTGGTTAACAGTCTTGTGAGATACGAGCAATATACCTCGGTCATACTACTAATTCGAACCAAAACGGACAAAATCCTGGCCATTCGAGTCACTGTAATTAGTTCGTTGACTTGTTGTTGGTTTTGACTCGACAGCGTTAGTGTGACTGTAATATAAACAGTGGGCGGCTGCAGGACAATATAGTGAGGTTAGTTCGTTCTATATGAAACCTGAGATATTACAATATGAAATTATAATCAACCACTTCGGGGGACAAGTCCCAATTCAAACAATAGATGACAGGTTTTTGTATTGTTTTCATTGCCCTGGAAACACTATTCGTTATAAAGGTGGAATATCTTATTTTGCTCCAGCAACATCATCTTCCTCCGGTCTTTATTTAGCCAATACGCTTATCCTATAGTCCTTACAACACGGTGTTCTGACGATCGCTAAGATTTTTTTATTTAAAAAAATATATATTTACAGTATATTATTATTAGAAATAACATATTGTATATTGATTTGTATAATGAAAATAATATTTAAATAATATTTTTTTTAAAATACAAAATAAAAAAAAAAACCATCTAGTCAAGTATTTACTGAAGGGTCTTATAATTTCAAATGATATCTTAAAGTTAATGATTTTCAACATTTAAGCAAATTCCAGACATAGTTTTAAAAATACATTAAATACATATGCCCATATTACCTGCACATGCAGGTAATGTGGGCACTTTGGTGATGACGTCAACATTTGAATATTGCAGGCAGGGGGGTTGGTGATAATTTTTTTTCTTCACAATAAAAGTTAGAGCAGTAGTTATTAATTCATCTAAATTAAGATTAGGCTGTGTGTCATTTTGTAATTTTTATGCAAATGAGCTTAGGTGGCCCATATTACCTGCATGTACCTTAGTTCATTTTCGGGTGAACCACCCTCACTTCATTGTCAAAAAAGAAACCCTGTTTCATTTCGGTTCTCCCATCCTATATTATTTTAGAATAAACATGATAAACCAACCATATTTCATATTCAGATCATCGAACCTTCGGACTAACTAACCCATACGGACCAACAAACATTAGTATAACTAATCTTCAACTGTACGAACCTTCGGATTAACTAATCTTCGACCAACAAACTTTCGGATTAACTAACCTTTACACCAGCGAACTGTCGGATTAACCAATCTTCGACTAACTTGCCTTCGGATTAACCAATCATCGATCAACGAACCTTCCGATTATCATGATTATAGCTTACCTTCGGACCAACTAACCTTCGGACTAACAAATACCCCCATTCCACTGACAATCGGACTCTCATCTCGAGCTCACCTGATCCCCAAAATGGCAATTTTGATGAGTTCCGATGAAATCTCATCCGAGGAGCTTGTTTTGATGACCCTGATTTTTTTATTATCCGCATGAAATCGGATCCGACATCTGTCCACCGTTTTTATCGGCTTGTCCAATCCATGAATTTGCTTCCGGAGGGTAATTTGGGGGCTATGTGACTCTAAACTGGCACTTCCAACGTCTATCTGATACCGACCAAACTGTAATTAAATTAATCATTCACTACTCGGAGATCGATCGTACATTGACCCGATACTACCAACATTCCACAGTTGGGTTGAAAACGACACTTCTTTTCGAAGAGTTGATAAAAAAAACCGCCAATTGCAAAAAGGCGCTATATAAGTTTAATTATTATTATTATTATTATTATTATTATAAGTTGAGTAATTACTGATCACCCGATTTTAATCAGATGTCGGCCAGACACGTTGGACAGCTGAAAACAATAGAATCTTATACACGTCGGACTGACTGACACATATCCAATATTGACTCGAGGTCGAAAATGGAAATGGTGTCCGGTCAGTCCGATAGCGAACTAAGGCCTGAGCTTAGTTCCCTCACCGGACTATTTTCCCTCTTCGCATCGCGTCCAACACGTCGTACAAATACCTGATAGACGTCAAACACAAGCCTGACCATCAGACTTTGACCTGAGACCACTCGGTGGGCAACCAGAAGGATTTAAAAAATGCGTCCGATTAGTGAACGATGCTCCAAAATTCTCAGTGGAATGGGAGTATAACATTCAGACCAACAAATCTTTGTCGATTATTAACTATAACCTTCAGACCAACGAACCTTTGGACTAAAGAACTTTCGGACCAATGAACCTTCAGACTAAGATATCTTAGGTCTATAACTAAACTTCCGACCAAGGAGTTTTCGGAACAATAAACTTTCGGACAAACAAACAAAAAATCGATAAACCTTTCATTTTCAAAAATATGGCCAGCTTGATTTATGAAATTTATTCAGTGGTGTTGTTGGCCTTCTATTATAAAGTTTATTTCCTGAACAGACTCACGTTTGCAGGCGACACCATGGGGTTGGAGCCGTGGAGAAATGGCGGCTAATTTGTGCCCTGTGTGAGACCAGAAAGATGATCGCTGGTGGATCTGTGATCGCTCATTGTCTGACAGCAACGAACCAGTTTGCAAAAGAAGGGAACATAGACACATTATGAACCTGAATCTTCCAATACAAAGAGCTGGAATCATTAGGGAATACATAAGAAGAGTAATGTAATATTTTCCTTTTTAAAAGGGCAATATATAATTGTTCATGTAACGAAAAAAAGAACGTCTAACTTTTCCATTACTTTAAAACTATTCATCTCCATTAACCATGAGGGGGGAGGGGGGATGGAAAATAAACTGAGGTGGTGCAATTCAAAATTGCTTTTAACTAATGGATATAATTTCCACACATATTTTTCCCCGGTAGCGAGGTGTCCTGTCAAATATAGTTTTGTCTGGGTTTTCCCTTGACTGGATTCCACATTTTCCTTTAAAAAATAATGACCTCGTTTCTTTTCAATGCTTATAATCATGATAATAATGATAATAATGATATTTAGATCTATAAACCACTCTTAGGATACAAAGTGCTAATTCTTTAGCTGTTATTTGTAATGTGCTTGCACAATATTAGTTTCATTATTTCGATAGTTTCACTCACCTCAATAGTGCTCACTCATTATTTTTTTCAATATAAAGATAGATCATATTGGAAAGATAAAAAACAAGATATGCAAAAAGTACAATTTTGTGTAGTGCTATAAAAAGCAAATAATAAAAAATAGGTCGGGTTACGGATGCAACGTATACACTATTTTGACGCCGTTGGCAAAACTATCCGCGTCAGACATAAGTCTACATCAGATAAAACTAAACATTTATAAGCACTTTAGAAAAGTTTTACAATATATCTTTCTCTCAAGCACACAGTTTTTATCTCTCCCTTTTCCCGTCTATATCTGTTTATATCGACCAGACACCCCCTTCTCTCTCTCTCTCTCTCCTCCTCTCTCTCTCTCTCTCTCTCTCTCTATCCGTCTCTCTCTCTCCCTCTCTCTCAGTCTCTTTCTCTCTCTATATCCGTCCTTTCTCTTTCTATACGTATGTATAGAAAGATATAAATGGGCTTTTTAAAAATATCAGTTTGATTCCCTTCTACCTATCTTTTATCCATCCTTTCCCATTCACCCTCCCGTCCCTCTCTCTTCCTTCTTCCTCTATCCAGCTCTCTATCTTACTCTCTCTCTCTCTCTCTCTTGCCATCATCCACACACACGCACCCACAAACACACACACACACACACACACACACACACACACGCACACACATATATATACACATACATAATTATGCACACACACTTTCTTTTATCTTACTTTCTATACAATCACTTCTCTCTCCCCCTCTCTTTCCCTCTACTATCGGTTCTTTTAACTTCATACAATATACTAGTTTTTTTTTCCCCTACAGAATATTATAATCCTGACTTCTAAAGCATCAGAATCTAGAGAGTAGAGACACGGGATATAATTATATTCCTCATCACGGACCAGAGATAACCATGTAGTGTAGTTGACGCAGGTTCGAATCCCTCCTTGTTTCAAGATTGCTTATATGACTTTATTTTCATTTGTAAAAATATAGATGTTAGATCATGTAGATTTAACACAAATTCTATCTGAAAAAAAATCCTTCCACGAAGCTTAATATTCAAGATGAATATAAATATTGTTGGCAAATCCACACAAATTTTCATTAAATTTTACCGGCCTCGAAAACTCAGCACTGTAACGAAAGAACGTCTTCCCTTCTCGATTCATCTCTTAATTTCTCTCTCGTATTCTTGAAAACTCCTCCAGATAAAAGACTGACTGACCCAAAAGAAATACCGTCATGCCTCCCTAATTGGCCAATTTTCGGCCTCCTCAAATATTTTCCTTTTACCCCCAATTAAATTACTCCGGCAGTTCGTCAGGAGTAAATAAAGAAGATTGTAATTCCGGCCTAGACATCTATAACATTACTACGCCTTGATGATTATTTGTCTTGTGGAACACCCGAAGGAGATCTTTTGACTGTTTTTTTTTTTTTTTTTAACCTCGGCCCCTCGACCGCCCCTTGCAGTCAATTTAGCGGGGGTAATCATTCCGGATGAGGAAATTGAAGTAGAAGGGTCAACGTTTACGGTTTGATTCTGGAAAGTTTATTTATTTCAGGGGGTCCTCTTTCTATTCATAGTTCAGGTTTGTTTATTGTTATACAGAGTAAGACGATGTCGCAATTTAGCGAGTCAATGAATCTCTGATAGCGAATAGGCCCCATGGCATACGATCTAAAAATATTTGGAAAAAAGGGATAAACTTGAGGAGGGGAGGTCTGCGAATGCCGAAAGGTATCACATCGCAGATTCAGGATTCACGCACAGTAACATAGGACCCCATTGTAAACAAATAAATAAGCCTTCTCGGCTTTTATGGGCTATCCTGCCAGCGTTTCTTTTATTCTCTTATCTATGTTTTTTCTATACCATGTACACTTGACGAATAAAATCAAATCAAATCAAATCAAACATTGCACCGGGTTTTTAAAATAACCTTGCAACGTGCAACTATCTACGGAGTGCAATTAAACGACATGCAACCTGTTGTGACCACCGCATTACGTACAAAGCTACGGAGCTGCAGTATGCGCAGCTCGAAGGTCATGCTTATTCATTCATCTTGTCTCCTTAATGCTGCAGTCACACAGACACTTACCTTTAGTTACATTTTTGTTGTTTCATCCTTATTTCATCTTGTATTCTATCATTTCTTATGCATTCCTTTGTTTTATTGAATGAACGAAATTATCACTATTTCTCCTGCTGACTATATGATGGGAAGGCATCCGTGAGGATCTGCAGAAGAAAAAAAAAAAAAAGGATTTTTGGACGCAACGCCGGACGTAACTCAACGTTATGCTACAGTCACACAGACACTTACGTTGAATTACGTCCGGTTGCGTCCAAAAATTAATTTCTCTTCTGTATATCCCCACGGATGGCTTCCCATCATAGTCAACAGTGGAAATAGTGATAATTTCGTTCATCCAGTAAAACAAAGAAATACATAAGAAATAATAGAATAGAAGATGAAACAAGATTATTAAAACAACAAAAACGTAACTATACGTAAGTGTCTGTGTGACTGTAGCATTAGTGTCTGTATGACTGCAGCATAAGATCATGTATGTTCATTCATCCTGAACTTGTCTCCTTAACGGAGGACAATACTTTGTCCTCCTTTCACGGCAGCCTCTGTGACAGGCCAAACAAATCTTACAATAACTTTAGAAATGTCTGACTATAAATGAAATGTATTGTATTAAAGAGTAATTTATGGCATAACATTTGCAGAGTTAGTCAACTTTTGAAGTAATTTCTGTGGATGAACAGGAGATACATTTGTTGTTCAATAGACCAGTTTACTAACATATTAAAATGTTATACATACTTTTCATACAGAGGTTGTTCTTGAAAACCTGAAAGCTTGCCTGAGGCTTGCCTGACATAGCAATACCTAATGTATGCAAACTGGATTCCATGTATTGTAGTTCATTCTTTTATTACAGGTTGTTTGGATACCTTGTTACTATGTCGCCAGAAAGAAATATGGATAAATTATAATAACTTAGTAAACTGGTACGTCTATTACAATGTAATCTCTATGAGTAACCAGTTCATACTTGGCCAAACACCAATCACGTGAAACTGTGACGCCAAATAGAAATAATAATAATATTGTGCATGTGTATTGGTAGCAATCTGATAACGTCACAATGGGTCATCGCTCTGGAAGACGAATTAACAGGACAGTTGTGGCGCCCTACATGTAGATAATTCCCATCGGAATCTGTATCAGGGGCCTGTTTCTTGAAACCGTCATAAGTCTAAATTCTTGGACAACCCATAGGGACACGAGTTGTAGAATTAACACGCGTTTCAATGGGATGTCATTGAACTTGGATTTATATGACGGTTTCGAGAAACGGGCCCCTAAACGAAATTGTGCATTACGAACACTGATAACGCCAAGAGCTTTTCATTGTGAAGGGCAAACTTAATTGAGTATTCTAATCAGTTGTTGAGGCGGTTGTAATATAATAGTTACTGACAATCGAATGATAGACATCGTTAGGCAAAATGGTCATTTTTAAAACAAAATATATATGTGAATGAAATTAATTAATATGCCATTGGCAACTGTCGCCACGCGATCCTGAGGATTATACAGTATACGGTTACACTGAGAAGAGAGGCGCCTTGAAATTTCATAATCATAACTAATCTTTACCCTGCCTACGGAAATATTCTTCCAAAAATATTATTCGTCATAACTGGAAATGAAAGCATTTGAAAGTTGAATAACAAAGTGTCTGTCTCTAATATAATAGCATAGTCGGATGGAGTCTGGTGTAATTAGTTGATCCCCTCTTACAATTCATTCAAGACCAAATTTATCAATTCAAGTTTAAAGTGAAAGAGTACCCTTTCAAATTCTAATTTCTACATCCTCGAGACAAACAATATTTAGATTAACCCCCCCCCCCCCAATTAACAAGGTTTTGGAAGGGAAGCTGCATCAAAATTACCCCCTATTTCAGGCTTTTTGAGGGGGACCAGCAAAATTACACCCTTTTCACAGGTTTTTGGACCATCAGACCCTATTTCAAGATTTTCCTCAAAGAATTCAAAAATACCCCTAATTAAGAGATAGGTCGGGAAAAATGCTAAAGGACCCCGATTTCAATGATTTTTGGGATAACCCCTACCTGAGCCTCAATGATTTTTGGGATAACCCCTACCTGAGCCTCTAAAATATACCCCTTTCCGGAGAAATAGGGTACGAGCATATACTTGTATGGTTGACCGCCTGGGGGGGGGGGTTGAATTAACATTTTGAAAAGTTATGTATATCCGACTGGATTCGAAAAATAAATTACTTTAACATTTAGGTTTAATCAAATCGTATAAATTGAGATCTTGATAAAATAGGCTCATGATCAAAAACACATCAAATCTCATTCATCACACATCTCATTCGTAGACAAATAGTATAAATAACTGACAGACCGATTAATCATCAAGTCACTGTATTTCCATTGCATATCAATCAGATACTGGTAGGATGGGGGAGAGGTTACCTTTAACCCCCCCCCTCCCTCCTTCTTCAAATTTTTACAGTACTCCAATACCTCAATACTTTAAACTCCCTATCTTGCTATATACATATTGTGCGCATTACCCTCTTATCGCCTAACAAATAAATAGTATCAAGACCTGAAATGGAATTTGCCAGCGGGATCGCAAGTAAATAATATTCTTCTCTATGGCGAAGTGTAATGTTGAACTCGGCAGACGCGCTGCCTAATGTTAACCCAAATATTTGATTATGCTTTAACGAGACCTAATTGCAACTGTAACAAGTGCAGAGCAACTGGGGTACATGCATTGACTCTCGAGAGCCAGAAGAGAGTTAACACATATAATTCTACAAAGACTTATGTCTTTTTGCTTGCAAGCAGACCATATTTGCAACAAGGGCACATCGATTGGGGTTGAGCTAACTTTATGAGAAATATTGACTTAGCAGGCAGGCTTCAGGTCCCCTACAACGCGACACTTTAAAAAATGAAAGGGTAGAAAGGGGTACTATAAATCTCCTTTTATTTCGGCCGAGGTTTGACGCCCTTTTCAAAAGGGCGTCACTCCTCGGCCATTTTCCACCCTTTCCATCCATATTGCCCCCCCCTTTTTTTTTTTCAGAGTGTAACAATAAAATTAATGTTATCAAGAGGTGCAGGATCCAAAGAAAAGTCACATTATTTTAGCTCGCTCGCTTCGGTTGGTCGCTGGATTATCTATCATGTTTTCGGAGGTACAAGCAAAAACAGTCCTGCCCCAGCAAGGCCCCCATAAGAATAATGGCCCGTATTCACAAAGTTGTCCTTACTTAAGCCAGACCATGCACTTACCCTTATGCATGGTCAATTATATAATATTGAGCCAGACCTAAACTATGTGGGTGACCTATAATTATGGGTAGCAAAATATGACACAGTCTCCAACAGCATAGTGTCCCATTTTTCATAATTTTTGGGGCTGAAACTATTAAACCCTGCCTGGGAATGATAAGTACTAAAGATTTCCTAACCATTAAAGCATGATTCTAGAACATAAGGTACATAACAACGTAGATATTTTCGCATTTTGCTACCCATAGTTAATACCGTAGTCACACCGAAGAGCCAAACTCCAAACCGACCTCTAGCTTGCCATTCATGCCAATGTATTTTTTGGGGGTCGATCTGGTGTCGGTTTGGCGTCGGTCTCACCGGTGTGACTACGGTTTAAACCAAAAAACAAACAAAAAAAAATTTATAGGATTGCTCACTCACCTATTCGTAGTTGGTGTTGATGGTGGTGATGGTGGTGATGGTGGTGGTGGTGGTGGTGATGGTAGTGATGGTGGTGGTGGTCGTCGTCAGTAGCGGATCCAGCCTTACGTCACACAATTGCAAGTATCGGCCCATGTCCAAACATAAAAGAGCCGCTTTTGCCCCCAGATAATTGGGCCCGCACAATCTTTTTAAACTATGAATCCTGGATCCGCGCCTGATGGTGGTGATGGTGGTGGTGGTGGTTACGGTCACGGTAGTGGTAGGCATGATTTGGCCGTTCGCTTTCGTCTACTACCTGAGAGTGTTTTTTTTTTTTTTTTTTTTTTTTTTTTTTTTTTTTTTTTTTTTTTTTTTTTTTTTTTTTTTTTTTGGTGGTTATTAAAGTATTTTCATTTGTAACAACTTTTCTTGACTTTACAGACGTCTTGAAACTTGTCAATAATCACACTCCTATGGTCCGTTTATATTAAGGATCATGACGTCACAGCTTGTAAACAAATGCATGGATTGTTGCACCATTCAGTATTAACACAAATTTGAGCAACGTAGTTTCCGTAGGTTACAACGAGGGGTATTTCATACTGTAGTGCTCATGCCTAACAAAGCAACACACGCCATATTAAATAGGCGGGTTTTCGTAGTTATCTAAATTTATGGATGTTTGATTCCCAGGGATATAGTAACGAGGTATTCAAACAACCTGTTATTAAGGAATTATCTACGATATTTGGAATCCAGTTGTTGCTGTTGCTATGTTAGTCAAATATCGTGCAAGCTTTCGGGTTGTCAATAACAACCTTTGTTTGAAAAGGTATGCATACATTATAATAACTAACAAAACCTGTCTAGCTATTACCAGGTTAAACCGGGCTGACCAAACTCAGTATAAGAATGTATGACTTGTATTTAACAAAATGACTTTTCTCTGAAGGCCTTTTCATCGAAAAGGAATTTGCCTTTTATTTTAAAAGACACTATCCAATATAAAAGTTATTCTTGCAAAGCTTTTCTTTTATCAAGGTTCGTTAAAAGCCAATTTGCATATGGATAAAAGAGCAAATGTATAATATGTTGCCTCCCTTTTCCTGGATCTCTTAATTGTTTTGAATAAATGGTTGAAATATATAAATATTGCGTAATTTTTGCATACGGGGAGATTTATAATGCGATATAGAGTTGTTACGATGTAAGTATGTAAATATATATAATAATCCCAAGTATTCATTGTGTTGGGTTTTTGTCTTTAAGATATTAGAATCATGCTTATCCACCCTAAATGTTTTTAGATATGAGTGGACTGATAAATTATATTAATTGGTTAATTGAGTATTTAAAACAAAACTAACTGATCAGTTTGTTTCACATAGCCGTCTGAACGATGAATGCACTTTTTTATATTGCGAATTCTTATATTGGGCCATCTTGTCTTCAATTTTGTAACAGCCACTGACTAACGGAGTATTTACACCAATCCTAGCAATAGTCTTTTTCTCGGGGGGGGTGAATTGTCTAATCTCAAATAATAATATAATATTATAAGAATGAATAAGAAAATTTGTTTGTGTGTTAAAAACTATACAAACAGCATTGACATTGTCAAATGACGCGTGTCAACGTTTATGTACAGCAATGTTAGGGCTGTCGAGGAAAGTGTTAAAGATTTTATCGAGACGGGTTTTGCAACTTAATCCAATTCCTTGTATTGCGTTGCTCGTTGACCCATTTTCTGCCTTTCTTTAGTAGCCCCATGCGGGGTTATAGCTGAACAAAATTGGGCAACGGGGGCTTGGAAAGCTACGCAGACCGAAGTCTGGATTAATTTTTCATAAAATGTCAGATGTCACATTCAAGGAAAGAGTTGGAGGGAGAATTTATGGTACCGTTGGTGATCGTATTTGAGACGTTGGGCGTTTAATTAATGCATTAATACAGCCTGTTTCACCAGTTATTAAAGACGGGATTTGTATTTCATTTCTATTTCGTTTAAGTGATGCTATAAACCATGACAAATATTTTTACAGTTTTTTTTAATTCATTCGTCTTCGAATGTAATCTTGTTGTTATTATTTTTTTTTAATCCGTCAGTTTAGCTTGTTTGTGTATGCATAATGTGGTCACTCTCATGTTTTTTTTTATTGTCCGTTCTGACTGTATACTAATTTCCCATTTATTTCCCCTCTCCCATCTTTCTATTGTAATATATTCTTATTCATTCTTTAAAATATATGGACAAGAGACCCATTACTTATTCCGTTGACTACTTGAAATACTCATTTATAGGCAGATTAATTCATGAAACATTGTCATTTTATATTGTATATTATTGGTCTTTTAACTGAAGTTGGCGTCCGTTCCTCAACCTTCTACGTTAATTGATACATTGTGTATTCTCCTCTTTTATTATAACGAGTTACTACAGAATTTCAAGCGATCAGGCTGTCTCTGCATTATTCATTCTCTCTTACTTTAAAATCTGTAAGTGATATTCTTGTCGGCTATAAATTGAGGTAAGAGATTGCTGAAAACCCCATTCTGTCAAAAATAGGACACAGTATAAAAAAAAACCCTCGAGCCAAGCATCAATATCAATTCGACGTTTTAACTGAGGGTTTATTTTCTTGTAACGTTTTTTTAACTTTCAATATAGCTAATCGAATGTCATGCAAAATAAACTGTTCAAATATTCGAATTTGTAATAATCTTTCATATTTAAAACTATTTTATTCATAATTATTTGGTGTGATGTTTGGAACAGATGCTTCTTTGATTTTTTTTATTTTTTATTATTATTATTATTTTTTTTTTGGGGGGGGGTGGGGGGTATTTGCATCTGATTGGAGATATTGTGGGAGGGGAGGACGAATAGCAGGGGTATTTTTTTTTAAGGGATACATTAGTATTGAGAAAAGCAAAGAAATAATGCTGAACATTGCTGATAAAAAAATGTTTTAAAAATGTGTGAGAATTTGTTTGACATTCCTTTCATAAACTTTGGCGAACTTTAGTGTTGTTGTCCAAAAAGTACAGTACATTCCGATCGGGACGCCGGTAAAACTCAGCAAAACGCTCAGCGCTTCCTCCGACCCGACAAGCGCGGTGTTATAACACACCGTTCGCGTTGTATAAACGGGCAAATGGAATTTCTAATTGATTTGCGTGTGCGCTGGCAGTTGAAGTAAAATGAACGTGTACCCACGTTAGTTCAGAAAAGGTTCGTTTTGGGGGATTTTCAGCCCTTTCTGGATCAGACTCAAATAAATGGGGAATACATTCAAAATTAGTCATCTATGATTGTAATAATGATGTAATCAATTTATTCTAGATGACAACGTACATGTATTAAACATCTAAAGCGCCATCTCCCCTGAAATTAATCCCTTTTGGTAAGGACTATAAAACGTTTAAAAAATGTGTAGGCCTACCATGCATGTGATCAGGGAAGACACACATGTTTATTCCCTCGATTAGCTAATCGAGCAGAAGACACAAATCACTATGTGAAAACAGAATGAAAAAGAGCTCGAAAGGAAACACGCCAAAATTGGCCACAAATTACACGCGTTGTCCTTCTCGTATTTTTACGGCCAGTGGTCATGGCTCCATTAGGGACAGCTTCATTTAATAGGCATCAAGGTACTATCGTCTTTTCTTTCTCCCTTCTCCATCTCTCTGTTTCTGTCATTCTCTTTTTTTCCCCTTGAGATATATCTTTATATATCTCCAACCTATACACATTCAATCTCTACTATCTCTCTGGCTCTCTCTCCTCCCATCTCTTGCGCTCGCATTCTCCTCTTTTATATTTGTCTACTATCTATCTTTCTTCTCCTTGTCTCAATTTCTCTAACCCCCTTCTCTAGCTACAACCCTTTCTTTATAAAACTCACCCCTCTTTTTATCATAAGAGAAAAGCAATTGCCAAGGACCATGCAGCATTTATGATGAATCCGTTTGATGTTTTTTTTAAATAATATATGATAACAATCACCTTCTCGTATAATGTATATTTTGTTCTCTAAGTAAAATCAAATAGTGTTTAAGGGATGTAATTTTAGGTTAACTCTAATTTCAATCTTTGTATAATACATTTGTTTTTTAAATTCATCACACCCAGTTAATTAATGTAAGATAATATTTTAAAATGTATGTAACCGAAATGAAAATTCAATACCTAAATAATTTCCTTGTTCCTGCTGAATTCCGATACCGGTTCTTTTTCAATTACCCATATCTTTCACTCTATTGTAATTGTATTGTGATGTAATAATGTCAATTTCATTTATTTGTGTTCATGTATTTGTATATTATGTGTTCTATTGATGTTTTATGTATATATGTGCAGTGCCCTGGTTTACAACAGTGTCTAACCACTGAACAGGCTACCCTGGGTAAAAAAGACAAATAAATAAATAAATAAATAAAAAACATTACTTATATTAATATCTGCTCAATACAGTTCAAATAAAGGAAACTCCGTTGAAAAATAACAATAATTGTATAGAAACGCTTAAAAACGTTGTATGAAATGCTTTGAAAGTATTCTGTATTAATATAATTAGGCGTACAAATCAATAAGAAAACGGAGATACATTTTCCAACAGAGGTATATAAACACAATTTGGGAGCAACTCATCAGAAAATGGTGTTCAGGTCATTCACTTCTCCCTGATGCTATATGTTGTTTTTACAAATTTATATTCCTGAAATCGTTGAAGTGCACATCTACAGAATAATATATTCAGTATTTTCCTTGTGTGTATATACACTTCCTGATTTCCCATGTGATTTACTTCAGGTCACCGCTGGTTTGATCAAGTCATAGCAAACAGGTTTTTGGCAAAACAAAGAATTTTATCAGTTAAATTCATAATTGCATTTGGGAGGAACGTTACATATATGGAATGAATATGGACAAGGTGCTTGCCCATATGAGTTTATCAAATCAGTAGCACTGTACCATATAGATGCAATATTCGGAGAAAACCTCGATTAGTCTTTGGAATTCTTTTTCGTCACTATTTCTGTTATGTCGTTATTAAGAGAAAGGGAAAATCCCACTAAATCAATAACGGAAATAAATTATAAAACATAAGAATGGTAAAGAAAAAAATCAAACATATACGCTAGTGCAGCCAGAATCATTGGGGATTTACTGATTTATCTTTTAATCTATGCCAATCTGATAGATACAGAATGCATTATTTTGTGCCCAACCAGTAGGTTAAGGATTGTGTTTAGTTTTAGAAAAAGTTTAAAAGTGAACCATTCTTGTATTATACTAGCACTACGGTCTCTGCTCGTGTATTTTAGCCAGATGTAATTTGGACAAATTTACATTTTTGACCAAAGGGCCGCGGAGACTCGGCGGCAGGGTGCTGCAGCCATAACTTTTTTTTTCAGGAAACGTACACTGTACGAAAACGAGAAAATGACCACAATTTTGTATAGCCTGTTCAGCCCCCCCCCCCCCCCCCCGCACACACACATCCTGCCCAGCCCCTCCACTTTCAAAAAAGCTCCACGGCCCATGTTGATAACGATGAGTCTCACCATTTTAAATGTAAAAAGGTATATAATTATGTTTAACATTTTTACCCGAACAACGGACGATTAACTTGAAATCAAACACAAAGATATGTAAACTTTTAATTTGCAACTTTTATTAATTAGGAACAATCTTGCTTATCAAGACGACTTCATTTGAGTGCTGCATGGTGGGTTAGGAAACTGGACAGTTTGAATAGTTCAGAACTCGAGGTGATGCTATTCAGAGCTGGTATAGTGTAGGCCTATAGTATTTTTAAACAAATGAAGCCATGCTCTTAAGAACAAACTAGTTCTGACCAACTTCTTCTGCCAGACCGTTCCTCTATAAAGATGGAACAAGATATCGTCTGTTAGAAAAAAATTTAATTTTAAATTTGTTATCCTTGACAGAATTTCGTCACCTTTGCTGATATGTTTCTCAGGCATTGTTCTGCTTTGATTAAAATCAACTTAACTTCAGGGACGATTGACTTTGCCTTTAATACCATTATTATGACTCTTAACACTGCCGATTATGATAGATGCGTAATATAAGCCCCGTTTTAATAGACCTTGTCCGGACAACTCCCGGAGAAAGCCAGGATAGAAATAGAAGGGTAACATTTCCTGAGTTCACCTCTTTCGATAAAATGTATATCTTTCTCCCGTCCAGCCGGCCAAAACGTCTGAAAAAACAGACGATGTCCAGCAATTAAAGACCCAACACAAGCTGTCCAATTTTAGTCGTTGGAATTGGCGCAATTATCCCATATCTGCGATGGCCGTGTCAAAACGTGGCCTAGTTCATGTATTTGGTGACCAAATCGACACTCGATCTTGCCGGGATGCCTATTTAGACAGCTTCGAGGTATTTACACAGGAACGGTGCGAAATATCAGGGGGTCATGAAAGAGCTATAAGTGACAAAAAGTGGATAATGGTGGATGTTCGCTTTCCGGTTGCCTTGGGAACGTTTGATTATGACAGCGACCTTGTTTCAAGAAAAAATTTGAAGATATGAGATGAAGAGAGTATTAGGTCGGTTATTACTTTATAGAGGTTTCAGGATTCGAAGGAATAGTAACAGTTCTTTGCGGACAAAGGGAAGTTTAAGATACGATGAACATTGTTAAATTTTTTGTTCCACCCGTTAGTTCCAGAAACACTATTGTTTTATTAGCGGATTCCAACATGTCCAATGTGGGTTTTTTACAACTCAAAGTTAAACGTTGATCAAGGTTTCTTGCCATAGGCCTAACAATTTCCTTTCTTTTTTTGTATTTATTTTTTTTTTTTTTTTATCCTGAGTTTTTTTTTCTAAGAAATTCCATGAATTCAGATCAACTTAATTCTTCGTTCTGATAAGTGCATGTTTCTAACGAAATTCCTGCACTTTAAAGTGCTATTTATCCAGCTTTGCCGTTGCTCTGTAAAGTGTGTGGCACCAAAACTGAGACCCCTTCCCAACGGGGGTTCAAGTGTCTTTGTGAATGGGTTATATGGAAGACGCGCAAAGGGCTCTGATGTGGGTATTTTCTATGTGGGAGGGGCGGGGTGGCTAAATTACTGTGGACAAGGATATTTCCAATACGTTTCCAACATTAGTGAAAGCACTATTACGCAAATAGTAGCCACTGCTATAGAAAAGTCGACGTATCTTTTTGTAAAATTGTACCGTAAAAACTTTTATGAAGGACAGTTTGAAGAAGGGGCCGCCACACTGAAAACCTAACCTCGTCCGTCAATGGACCGACTAGCTTTAAAGCTAGTCGGTAAAGACGGACTAGTTTTAAAGCTAGTCTGCCATGTTAGTCCGTCAAGACTGACTAGCATACAACTGAATCTACATCTCTCAACTTGACGGACGAGCTTTAAAGCTCGTCCGTCAAGCTTGATGCTAGTCCATCGACGTGACCGACTAGGTCAAGAAAAAGTAGGGGGGTAGGACAGTTCACCCATTAGAAGGACTGACTAGCTTTTGATACAAATAGTTGCAATGTCGTTTCAATGTACCTTCTCTATTTATTCTGTTTCCGAGCATAATCAAGTTGATACATTCTGAAACAAAGGTTGTTTTCGCTTGACAATCTGAAAGCTTAAGAGACATAGCATCTATCATGACAAGTATGCAATTCACGAGTACCGGTAGATTCCAAAATTTGTTCTCCATTCTTCAATTACAGGCTAATTGGATACCTTGTTACTATAGAACTCAAGAACCCGGTATTTCCTTACAGATTGCTGGTGAATTCCCGGCTTAGCAACAACAGTGAATAGAAGTTGGATACAATCAACATTCTCAAACAAAGGTTGTTTTTGGTTGACAATCTCAGAGCATTACGATAGCCGGATTAACATAAATCGTGACAAGTATGCCATTCACGAGTAGGTTAGAAATATTGTTCCATTCTATAAGGCCCGGTCCCACTGACGGGAGGATTAATTGCACACGAGTTGCGTATACAAATTTCGTTCATCCGCAACAAAAAACAAAAACAAAACAAACAATCCGCAATTCATACGCAAATCATCCTAAAGAGCAAGTGGGACCGCGCCTTTAATTACAGGCTAATTGAATACTTCGTTACTATAGAACCCATGAACCGTCTATTCTTATAGATTGCTGGTGAATGCCTGGCTTAGCAACAGCAGTGAATAGAAAGTGGTACAATTGATTGAATAACATGCGCATTGCGAAAAGGACATCACTATTACATGTATTAGTTGCATTATCTGTATGTGAATTCCATTTAATGAGCAAACTGTACAGACGCACACTGGATATACCCCGTAAAGCTTCAGATTTTGATTATAATGGCGATTACCTTCCTGTGACATGAATGTGTGAGTACTCTTTTTTAATTCCTTATGTTTCAGTTCACAGATAGCGTTATTTTTTTCACATAGATTAATGCTATAATCACCAACGCGAAAAATTATGTCTTGCCAAATCAATTTATAAATTGTGTGTATTTACAACGATAGTAACAATCACATTAAATTATGAAAATTGAAATTTAATTCTAATAATAAATATAGGCGCCACTTTTCTTTTAGATTACTTGTATCTGAAAGAAAAGAATATTGGATTAGAGGCGCGACTTTGGGATTCTGAAGTGGCTCTCAAGGACAAGTGTATACGCCGAAAATGCAAAAGCAGGTAGGCCTACAACAAAAAGTCATGATGATGCAAGCCATGGCGGCGACCCCTGGGCCCCGTGCCCCCATTATTTGTTAATTGCCATAATGTTAACTAATTGTGCCTCCTGTATTAATTCATGTCTTCTGATTTATATCATCATAATAAAATGTTTATTTATTTTTTATTTTTATTTTTTTGCTCAAATTCTTGTGACAAAATGCATGTTTTTAATCGTATCTTTATAATGTCTTCTAATATTTCAGATTTGACGTCTCTGACCAGTGGTGAAGCCATGCTAACCTCGTCCGTCATGCTAGTCTGTCAAGACAGCAGCAAGAACATCGCGGCAGAAAAGCGCGACGGACTAGCTTTAAAGCTAGTCGGTCTACCCGTTTAGGTTTTCAGTGCACCTCCGTACCCTCCCCCTCCCAAAACGCCTCTATTGGAGCTTATATGACGGGAACACTGTTGGTGAACTTTGTAGAAAATGTAGGTCTCCAAGCGTTTTGTAATAGTTCAGGAACGTTTCTTTCTGCCGTAAGATGATGGGAATAGAACGAAATGGCTGATGACTTAACGAGAAACATTCTGAGTAGTGTCAGAGGAGAGTGGCTAAAGAGAGCGGGAAAGAAGGGGGAGAGAGAAAGGGGTAGGAGGAGGGGAGGAGGAGGAGGAGGAGGAGGAGAGAGAGAGAGAGAGAGAGAGGGGGGGGAGGGAGGGGTAGATGGGATAAAGACAGAGAGAGGGAGCAACATTTTGGCAGCTCATCATCTTTTTTAAAAAATGAACTACAGTTGTCCTCAAAATCTTCTTAACACTGCCATTTGCATATTTTTTTTTTTAGTAATGCTTTTTTACTGGATAATGGATTTCACAAATTTTGCCATTACTAAGAAGAGCTATGCTACAAACATGAACGACTGAATGATTGGCAGAATTCGAAATTTGGAAAATGTGCAATCTAACTATATTATTGTGAATGAATTGTGAAAATATTAACAATTTTATCTATTTTTTTATTTCTATTTTATAGCACCTGTAAAATGATAATACCCATGTCAATTTGAAAAGAACAATACCAGATATGAAAATAGACCGACCAGAAAGGGTATTTAAGGAAAACTCCACAATAGTTGTAACTTTCTATTTTTCTACATAAAGTTATTCGTTAAAACAATAAAAAAATGGGTAAATTTGACTGAAATCTCAGCAGGTGCTTCATGTTTATTGCTTTTTTTTACGGGCTTTTTGTTTTTGCTTTGACGAAAAATAATATGTAGAAAATTCTAAGAAGTCCATTGTGACTAGGACACAATGTTCAATAGCACTGTCATTATTCCCAGGTCAATAGATTGAATATGTCCCCGGGAAAGAAACATCAACAAAATAACTTTAAGAAAAAAAAATAATGGAAAAAAAAAATAATGATACCATGTTTAATAGGCCGGTTTTGTTATATATTCAACACAGACATTTAAATTTTAAATATTAACTAGGTATTCAAACAAATTTTTCAGTTTCCAGTTTGCATTCATTACCTGTTGCTATGTCGGACAAGCAACTCGTTACTACACTGTCCGTCATAAAGGTGGAATATTTTTTTGCCGCTAATGCGACATGATTTTGCTCTGACTTTAATTTCTTGAATATGTTTGTCCCTGCTTTTACTTTTTGGCACCCTGGCTATATCTTGGACATTCTCCCAACCTTTCACGTGGATCTTTTTCCAAAAAAAGTTTTGTCAACCCCCGTGATGCCCATTTTTGTCATTTTTTCTCATTTTGGGGCCCCTTTTTGTTTTCCCGGCCGATCAAGCCCCCCTCAGTCCTACCCCCTGGAAAAGCGACTGAGGTGTACTGTTTTATATTGTTCTTTAAGTTAAATCTATATTTCTGGGGACAGGCTTAGGTCTCTTGTCTAGGGGAGGGGTTGAAGTA
Source organism: Paracentrotus lividus (assembly GCA_940671915.1). Taxonomy (NCBI): domain Eukaryota; kingdom Metazoa; phylum Echinodermata; class Echinoidea; order Camarodonta; family Echinidae; genus Paracentrotus; species Paracentrotus lividus. The sequence goes on along the minus strand of CALNVZ010003432.1, from coordinate 21,613,176 downwards.
AAAAACGAGATTGGTAAAAATTCGAAATATTTCATTCCATCTTTATGCTGAAAACAAAAGAAATGAAAAACCACCTTTAACCCTTAAATATCACCATTTTCCCCTTAAAATTTGTTTAGCCTTGAGGACAAGGCTGTAAATAGTCATTATTGATAATATTTTATTTTGATTTATGTTTGGTTGAGATTTTACAATACAATTTAGGGAAGACAGAAATTTCCATGGTGTAAAAATGAATAAAATCAATGTTGAACCCCAATCAAAATTTTTTTTGACCCCTCCCCTAGACAAAAGAGTCAAGCCTGTAACCATAAATCTAGATTTAATTTAAAGAACAATAACAAATCTCCACCTCAGACGTGTTTCCTTGGGGTAGGACTGCGGGGGCCATGGTGGGTCGCGTGAACAAAAAAGGGCCCCAAAATAAGAAAAAATGACGAAAATGGCCATCTTCTGGGGGTGACAAACTTTTTTGAAGAAAAATCCCCGGGAGGGGTTGAGGGAACGTCCAAGATATACCCAGGATCCCAGAACGTGAAAGCGGTGACAAACACATTCAAGAAATTAATAACGAGGCAACATAATGTCACTTGAGCCAGAAAAAAATATTCCACCTTTATGACGAACAGTGTATGTAACGAAGTTAATGGTCAAAGAAAGGTGTAACAAGACCTATGCATCCATTATTAAGTATTCATTTCTTTACGGTATCTATTATAACTTGATTTTTTGAGAACCAGAAAATACATACATGTTAATAAAGCCTTCCCATAATATATATATATTTTTAATTTTGACATTTTGCACCCTCTTTTTTTCCACCCAAATCCTGAATATGCGGCTATTACGCAAGGTATTATGCTTGACAGTTTATTGAAGTCTGTGTGAGTACAGACATGTAATGGAATAATAAGAGTTGATTTCGGTGATCCAGTATCCAATTGGGAATTTACAGTGAGCCAGTTCGGTATATAGCTTGTATATTATCGGTGGACGTCTACAAAGTCTTTTGTTAAAATAGGGTTTTCAAAAAAGCACGATCAAAATGAGGTTGTCTTATTATTTGAGGTTTATTTATAGACCGAAAAACATAGAAAGTAGATGAGTATAACTGGCTGCAGTGGCGGATCTAGGGTTTGAAAATAAGGGAGGCGCTGCCAATAAATTTTCAGATTATAACACGTATAGTGAATGAGTGGTTTTCAACTTATAGGAGGTGCGTCTCTTTTGCCTCCCCTGGATAGGCCACTAGCCTGTTGAATGTTGAGCAAAGGAAGAAAGATAACGGCTTAACCATCCAAAAAGGTTTGGCTTGACGTCTTGTGCCTCGGCTCGGCGAATTTAGAGGAGAGAGAAAGAGAAAGTAAAGGGACCTTCAAATTGATTGTTTTCTCGTCCAAAAACCCTGCAGTGGTCTTGTTGGGTTTTTACATAATTATGTCGACATTTTTGGTGCCCCCTCGGTCTGTTTTCCAAAATAGAATGTTTTCTAGGCGCCCATCTATTGACTGCATCCCCTTTAATACATTTTTTTTGGGGGGGAGGGATCGCCCCTCCCCTAATTGTCAACTAGGGATGTATAACGCCACCCCTCTCCCGGAACCTAGCTCGCTGTCCCCTATCAGCTATCGGAGTTGTCCCAGACGGTATAGTCTGATGGTCATCAGAATGACTATTTCCAAACATTCATGCTCACGTTCAGGTGTCATTCAATCGTATCATCATGTCATTCAAACCATTTTGTTAAGGACTCATCAAATCTTATTGGCGTGATCGCTGTTCAAACACGAATTTAAATGAAATCTTCTATCTTCCTTCTCAAAAGCAATTGAAAGAAGATTTTACGTTTTTTTTACTAAACATTTCAGTGTTTCTTTCTTTTGTCAACTATCCTTCACGGTCTGCAACAAGATTTCGGTAAATTTTGTTGTTGTTGTTGTTGTTGTTGAAAAGCCTTAAAGCTGTCACTATAATAATTGCACCAACTTATGTTGTACGATGCGTCCATCCTTTTCAATGTATTCCTTTCATTATCATTCTTTTAAAGTTATTTTTATTATCAAAATGTATTTAGAGTTATTGATGCTGAAGAGCAATAAGGCAAGTGGGGTGTAACACAAAGACTTACGATTGATAAAAAGTTACGATTGATTTTTTCTCGGTAGCGTCATCATGGACAGGATGCTTCACAGTTGATGATCTTAATCCTAACCATAGCCCTAACCCTAATCTTAATCATATCCAAATCCTAATCTATGACTGTATCTGGTTTCCAAATGAGGCTACCAAGAAAAAATCAATCGTAACTTTTTATCAATCGTAAGTCTTTGTGTTACACCCCACAGATCTTCTGCAGATATGAACATACCCGGGGTGTTACACCAAGTCGTTCGGAGAGTTACGAATGACTTTTAAAATGACTGGAACCTTTTCTTGTGTGCTATACTAATCACATTCTCAATCATTTAGCACAAGAACTGATCACAAGTCGTTTGTTAAGCAGTTTGTAGCTTACGAATGACTTGTTAAAATGCCACCCAGGGCTAGCTCCCCCCCCCCAAAAAAAAAGGGTTATGGACGCAGCATGCTGTATCTAGAAAACCTATCTTGGGAAGGGGGTGAAAATAGGTCTTTTACAAAGAAGGCTTCAAAATTTTCATTTTCAGGCAGCTTTAAACATTTATAGAGAGAGAGAAAAAAAAAAGACTCGCGCTTCATTTTTTTTTTTACCCCCTCCCCCCTGATATTTTGGATCCTCGCTTTTTGTTATGTTTTATAAGAAGGAAAATGCACGCTTGTATATTTCTAAAAGGAATGATATAATTAGTTTTAGAAGAAATTAAATGAAATAGATAAGTAGCAAAACCGGTAACAAAATGTAATTGAAATCACATTGTCTTTATAGATTAAATATTTTTAACGCAAAGTTTCTGCTCGCGCTCGTATGAGTCCATTGTTTTGCTTGTCGGACCTCTCGCTTCATACAAATTCTAAACCCCTCCAAAAAAGTTCCGCAAATCGACTTTAGTCCTTCATAACTTATCAGGTACTTTTTAGTTATCCCTGATATTCATGCCATTGGAAAGATAATTTATTCTCCTTTTTATTGATATCCTATTTGTAATAATTATGTCATGCTTCAATGCACTGGATATCATAATACGAGGAAGAGTAAAATGTTGTATAAAATGCATTTTTATTGATCACATTCCTCCGTACATCCCATTAATACTTTTCTGTTTGAGTCGAAGTACAATTTTTCTTCTCGATAAGTTGAGACATATCGTTTCGCAACCAAATATATCTAGCTAGACATACTTATGTCATGTATGATGGCATGGGTTCATGAAGATCTTGTTTCTTTTGGCATTTACTCGGTGGCATATCTCGTATTCAACATACACAGCAGTGCTTGGCATCGGCGGATAAATCTGCACGGTTTGTTTGAAAGTCGTGCCCCAAGTTTAGGCGGAAACACGTATTCGTGTTTGCTAATATTACCCGGGGCCTCGTTTCAGCAAAACCAATACTTTCTCAACCCAGTAATATGTATTGGTATGCATTTTCGAGATGGACGCGCGCATGATGGGAGACATAACAATCTTTTTGAGTAAAACAAAACAAAAACACCCTTCTTTTTGGGCCAGTTTAGTTCAATCTTTAATCAATACACCAATACACTGATGCACATGATTATGTGATCCATTTATATGCCATTGGAATGTAAATATTGTCGCCAAGTTGAGAGTTTATAAAACAAGCAAAAACATATTTTGATTTGACGACTATTCTTCTTGTATTTCATTTTTTTTTTTCATTTCCTTTCCTTTTTTTTTTTTTTTTTTTTTTTTTTTTTTTTTTTTTTTTCATTTCCTTTCCTTTTTTTTTTTTTTTTTCTTTCTTTGATGTATGTTTTTTTTACTGTTCGTGGAGCCCATACGCACCTGATTTACTCAAACTGAACCGTCAATTCCTACCAAATTATAAAAAAAACCGATAATAATGAATCGCTATCACCACTAGCAGGCCTTAAGGCGGGCTGATGTAAGATCGACTCTACTCTTTCATTGTCTTAAGTGATGTTCATCCATTATTACATGATCCTCCACGTACCCACCTGCGCTTCTGAGTTTGATTTATTGCTTATAAAGTTATAGATAACTTTGAAAGAACCTAAAATCCACAGCTTCGTTTTTACTTTAGTTTTAGTTTTTTTATTGTTTTTTTAATCTTACACAAAGTGAGAGAGGGATGGGACAAGGAGAGCGATGAAAAGTCACCTCGGGCAGGAGAAAGAAGTTTTTAGCCTCAAACAATGACATGGGTTAGAAAGATAAAAAGCCAGTTTTGGTAGGAGAAAATTAATTTTTTTATACATCTGACAAAGATAAGTGGGAGTCAAGTTGGGCACTAGGATTTTGCTAACACAATCTATCAATGACAAGAAGTATTATCATCTTTTCATCTTTGTTTTGAAATGCCAAAATACCATAAATGGAATTTATTATGTAGCCAAATTTACTAGGCTTTAGCTGCAGTTCTCCCTAAAAGGGTGTGGAAGAGAAATTTAGAGAGAATGAGAGGAGGGGGTAGGACAAAATAAACAGGAAAGAAAGAGGAAGACGGGAGGGGAAAACGAACTAAAATAGATGTGGACATATTTCTTGACACTTAGTGAAAAAGAGAGAGGACGGTATATAAGAGAGAAGAGAGGATACGAAGAGAAAGAGTGTGTGTGTGAGAGAGAGAGAGAGAGCAAAAAGGGAAGAAATTGTGAGAAAGGAGAGAGAATGTGCTATCTAACGTAGATGTGGACATAGTTTGGAAGTTAGAGAGAAGGGAAGAAAAGGAAGAGGAAAAGGTGAGATAAACGATCTATTGGATGTGAACATATTTCATATAGGGGATGGAGGGAGAGAGAGAGAGGAGAGAGAGAAGAGGAGAGAGAAGAGAGAGAGAGGTAGTGAGGGGGGGGGGGAGGACAAGGGAAACATTTAAGTGTAAGGAAATTAGAGATACATGGGAGGGGGAAATAAACGATCTACGTAGATGTTAACGTATTTGTTGATGTTTAGTGAGAGAAAAAGAGATGAGAGGTTGGGGAGATAGAGAGTATAACGAATTATTATAGAACAGAGGAAGACGTAGAAGAGACACAGAGAGAGAGATAGAGAGAGAGAGAGAGAGAGAGAGAGAGAGAGAGAGAGAAGATTAAATATATTGCATCACAGCTGTTATTAGGCTATGGTAAGTGAAGTTTCCTAACACAGTCCTCATCCTCGGGGCCACTTTCATCCATAAACCAATCTGAGAAATCGTTATTTCAATTTCTCCTGCAATGACCTTGAAAGCAATGCAGTCATCATTCCTGATGTACATACCATGTCTTTCATTTCGCACTCCATTTTTTTTCTGAAGGAAAGAGATAGAGTGATTGAGGACACAAAATGGTGAGAGATTGGTGAACAAATTGTGAAAATAAGCAGAATAATGATGGGGAATAGTTTGATGAGGCAGTATGTAGAATGAACACATTTTGAAAGAAAGGGGAAAGAAAAGGGAAAAGACATGGATGCTAAGCATTTGAGAGGGGAAATAGAGAGAGATAGAGAGAGAGAGAGAGAGAGAGAGAGAGAGAGAGAGATTAAGAGAGAGAGAGAGAGAGAGAGAGAGAGAAAGAAAGAAAGAGAGGAACCAAATTAAATATTTAAAAAAAAATCAAATCTCAAACAATTTATTTACTTTACACAAAATAATATTCTTGAACATTCGAAAAATAAAACTATTTATTAATTTTTTTTCTTTTTGAGAAAAACAAGATTGACTTCAAACTGAATAAGGGCTTGGCTTGTTATTTTCAATGAAAATATAATCTTGTCAGATGATAAATCGGTGGCATATGCGTTTGTTTAGACTTACAATATTTCCTTGAATTTAGAGATAAAGGATAGAAGTAGAGAGAGAGAGAGAGGACAAAAATCTTGAAAGAGAGAGGGAGATAAATCGGATTATTCTTGACTGACAATTTGAGTGATCGCAGACTCGCCGAGCTCATTACACGACACACTTACAGACCTCAAAAAACATAAAACATTAAACAAATCCATGCACCTAACCGAATAATCAGTGCTACTTCACAACCACTTAGAAAGGGCATCCGAACCCTTGCCCAGACAGACACATCAGTTATCACAAATCAAAATGGGGAGACCGACTCTAACCAATCAGGATCCTTGTTGCATAGACTTCTTGCGTAAAAGTCTCAATCTAAACCAATCAGATTGTTTTTTTTTTTTAAGTTTGTTTATCTGTTTATGTTACAGGCTGCTGGGACCCTACCTAATAAATTAATTACATTTACCGTGAATTGCAAATTAAAAGTCGGTTTGTATATAAATTTACTACGGTTTCGAATCATTTGACAGGATGATTTCTGGTGTTTCGAAAGTTAAACACCCTGAAACATTTGACACTCCGATACACTAACAATGAGTCCAATCCTTACCCTAATCGTAACCCAACCTTAACCCTGATCCTGATCCAAACGCTATCAGATTGTCAGGTAAAGGAAATGCCCAGTGGCCGAGGAAACTTTTTATTAACAGTCAATTTATTTTTGGAAAGATCCAAGGGGGTGATAAAAGTTGTTGTTTTAGTTATTACGGCGCTGTCAATGATTCCATTTACTGAAAAAAAAATTCAGAGACAACGTATTTTGGAAGATTTAGGCTACGACAACACTTTAATCAAATAACAATAAAATCGAATTCAAACAACAAACAATTTTTTAGGGCGTGCAACATGAGAGTTCCCATCAATTTCCACCCGACAGATGACGAACAAATGTCTCGAAAACTATGGCACCCCGCTCATTTTCCGTCGCCAAATTCCCAGGCTGCTGACCAAATCAGCTAACTCTTCTGAAAGTGTTGTCTGATTAACCCTTCCCTCCCCCCCCCCCTCTTTCAAATCCTAAAATGGCCAAATAGTAAAGTGATGTCTTTTTGGGGAAATGAACCTAGTTATTTCTTTAAAGGGCAAATAGAAAACGGCATGGAAAACATGATTCATATAGACAAGTTGAAAGAGCGTTTTGTCCGTGACAGGGGAAAGGACTGAGATATCATGGATATCGGATTGTGAGTGTAATTTCCGGCGGCAAACTCTTGATATGCGCATGGTCAGACTGAGTCCAGACGGCTTGAGACAGGTCATGTGATATCGTCGGCAAATATTTAACTCAAAACTGTTATTAGTTTACACCGTCTTTATAAATTAGTAGTACCAATTCATACCGCAAAATAAAAATCTTTTTCTAGAATTCAGGAAGGGGAAATGCTTATAATATTCATTGCAGCTTTAACTTCAGTGCATTTCGCAAAGGCAACAGCAATGACGGTTTGAACAAAAAAGAACAAAAAGGTGATGACCCTAAGTCTCTAAACAAAAAAAAAACAAAAACAAAAACAAAAACTTAAGAAGTTAATGTACTCTACTCTCTCATTATGACCATGTCTTTACACATACAGTTTTTAAATTGTTTATTTTGTGATTTTCATTTCGTTCAATTCAGGAATACCCTCGACAATATTGTAACAACGGACAAGCAAACAAACAAAAGAAAACATTTTTTTTTTTTGTTGCGTATAAACACGATCACAGGCTCACTCTTTGCAGTGTGGAACCCTTCAGGACTGTGGATTCGACACGAGAGCCGAGTCTCAATGTAAATGCGGTATCTATCTTCGATATCGCCCCTATATATATATTACCGCGTTTACATTGAGAATCGGCTCTCGTGTCGAATCCACGGGAAGGGTTCGACACTGCATAGAGTGAACCTGTGATCGTGTTTATACAAAAAAAAAAAAAAAAAAAAAAAAAATTCGAGTTCAACACGGCTCCCAGATCATGGCCGGAAGTAAGGGACGTCATTAATTTGTGTTGCGATGTATAGCCAAATTCCATATCTGGCCTCAAGGTCATCGACTTCGACACGGCTTTCTGTTTACACACATAAAAATTGCCGTGTCGAACCCGCCTCCCGGATCGAAACCTACGATTTTGGCGGAGCAAAAAAGGCGTGTCGAACCCGGGTCGCGGATCACACTGATCCCGTTTACATGGCATAAAATTGCCGTGTCGAGCATGATCGCCGTGTCGAACCCGCGACCCGAGTCACAGTGTAAACGAGGTATATATTCCAGTCGGGCATGTAGTGAGAGCTATTCCCCTGATGATAGTAGAAGTCACCAATATAGCATGGCGTTTAACAATAAAAAGTAAGAGGTGGAAATAGATAAACACAAATTCCGCATTTTATTAAAATAGGATATACGTTTATAGGTTTACAGGTATAGGAATTTGGGGTTCGGGTTATTTGGAGTACTTAATTGGTTTAGATATTGGCAGAAAGTTCTGCGACGCAGGTATCTTCGCAACGAAATTGATTTATCCCTATAAAAGACCGTAAAAACGTTCACGTATCCATCCACCCCCCCCCCCCCTCCCCTCCGCTAGCCTTCCGGGCGAAATAAAAAGTTTGATTGTCATCTGGCAAAAAAATTAGAGCTTGTTTATCATTTTGTCAGGAGATGTAACACATTAAAAATGAGTTTTACCTGTAATGTACCTCTCACAATAATTTACCACAACTCAAAACTGTCAAGTTTAGCACGGACAACATTTGGGTTGATAAGCGGGCGGCAGGGGCTGATATCGGTCTCGTTTTCACGATAAAGATAAGTTCCCGAAAAAGCATACTGGAGTAAAGATGTGGGTCACAATACGGGGGCTACGGGAACAATTGCGAATGACATATCGTCTGTTGGGAGCCAGAAGGGCGTTAATGCATCTTATAGATGTTCTGTTGAGAGCCAGAAGGGCGCTATTACTGTACAAAGTCAATGGCAATAGCGCCCTTATGGCTCCCAACGGAACATCCTTGATCTGCAATAGCGCCCTTCTTGCTCCAAGCCGACGATGTTGTGCAAATATGCTATTGTTTATTATGTCTCACTTTATATATCCTTGTCATAAAAAAAAATTAAAAAAAATAGCAAGAAACGTTTATTCTGCCTCTTAAAGATACAGGCTCAGTGTTGGCATACACCAACAAAAATATGACCTCGTCCAAATAACGATACTAGAGAGTCTGTTTACAATGTTAAACTGGCCATTTATCGAGGTCCTGTTACTGTTTTTGTGGGTATGTGGTGGGTGGACAGAGCGCTTTACTTGTCCGAATATGAAATTTGTTCGCTTAGTAAAGCAAAGTATTTTACATGAGAATTTGTTTTTATGCTCGTTATTATACAAGTTTTATACTAGGCATGCAGCCAATCGTTCATGCATGCTTAATGCTGACGACTTGAGGTGAAATTTGCAACCTGACATCCCTGAGCAAAGCACATGCGACTTGGAACAAGAAGAATGGGAAATATTAGAATCACTTTGTATTATGTGCGGTGCTGTTATGAGATCCTATTGTCCGATATAATTATACCTTCCGTGCAAATTTATCTCCAGTTTAGAATACGGGCCAGTGAGGTGGCATTATGCACCCCCTTACAAAATGATGTGGGATGAAGATTGACTTGATTAATCAGAAGGGTTCTATTATTAATTCATCCCAAAATGACATAAGTGCTGCCTTCTTGTTGAAGTGTTCTTCCTGGACTTCGTTTTGTTTGTCTCTATTTTGCGTACTTGAGGGCGTGCTTGAGATATACGACTTTAAGAATATTGATCATAACCAGTCGTGCAACTCTCTGCGTCGGAGCATATCAGGGGCCGTATTCCATAAAAACTGGACTTAAGCATGAAATTTAAGCATTTTTTAAAAAGTCTTTTTCTAAAATTAATTTTTATTTTAATTTAACAATTTTTCTTAATCTATTTTGGACAGTTAAGCATAAATTCTTAGATTTGGGCGAAGTCCAAAGTCTTAAATGAAGTTGCGCCTACAAATATGCGCCAAAGAAAAGAGAATTTTATACTAACTTTAAGCCTACTACCTAGTGGCTTAACTTGGATGTTGACTATATGGCAAGCTCGTTTAAGACCACAAATTAAAAATAACAATATTAACAAAATTAAGACTTTTGCTTGATGCTTTCTGAGCTCAGACAAAGTGCTTAATCTGTTTGGAATAAAGGCTAAGAATTTTTTCCCCCTGGGCAAAATATTAGAAAAATTATTCAGACTTAAGACAAATTGCTTAAGTATAGTTTATGGAATACGGGCCCTGGACAACTACCCACTGGATAATTACCCCTAGAAATAAGGTAAGGATTAGGTGTAGGGTAAGGGGTAGAATTATGGCGGGGGTAACTGTCCAGGGGGTAGTTGTCCTAAAACTACGTAGGAGTTCGTAGTACGTTCTTTCGTCGGACACAGGGAGGTGGAGCTTTTTTTTCCGGTTTGTTTCTGTGTTTTTTTTTCTGTTGGCAATTTTGCCGTAAACTTGCTACAGCCAAGTCAAGGCTCAAGTAAACGCAGGAGTTGTTAATGTCTGATGAAAACATACTTGAAAAAAAAAAAAACAAACAAACAAACAAACAAACAAAACCCTCATGACAAATTGTGACCACGGTAATGTATGGAAAATGAACAGAAAGAATAGGAAGGACGTAAGACAAATGTATTGGTTGGATAGAGTGTGATAGAGTGACAGGACGAGAGATACGGAGAGGGACAAATGACTATCTAACATAGATGTGAACACATAACTAATGTTAAGAGACAAATATAGAGAGAGGGAGAGACAGAGACAGAGAGAGAGAGAGAGAGAGAGAGAGAATGAGAGAGGGGGAGACTTTTATGTTGGTAAGCTCTGAAATCATTTCCATTTTTTATAAAGCATTCTCAACATTGCCACCTTTATGTTTTGTATCACTCCTTGTTCTCATTAGACGTCCTACAACATTTTCATGACTGACTCATCTACCGACCATGACAGTATTGCCGTATATAACTTTTCTTTCATCCCCTCTCTTCGTTGTTTCTCGGCCCCATTTTGTTACCAGTTTATTTCTCTCTCTCTCTTATTATATGTTCCCCTCTCTCACCATTATTCCCCTTCTCACTATCTCTATATCTCTCTCTCTCTCTCTCTGTCTCTCATTGACTCTTTGCAGATCATTACATGATAATTAACCCAGTACAGTCCATTCTCATTATAACAAGGTACTCAGGACCAAATCAATGCACAAGAGCACTGGGATGGAGAATATTGCCTCCTTAAAATTGATTCTCATTGTATCTGTCATTATAACTGGATTAGATTACAATCGGATATCGACTGAAGATTCTCACTTGATAACGCTTTGTAGTTTTCTTAAAATACCTCTCAATAATCACCCTTAATTATCCCACCATAAATTGAGCTTCAGAAAACAATCTAGAAATAAAAAAAAAACATGGTCATAATAAGAGCAGAATGTTGCAAATAATATCATATATTTCTCTTTCTTTTTATATATATTTATATACCCACTGTAGAAGCAACTTATTTCCACATAATATCATTTACATGTTACATCATCATTGTCATTTTGTACATGTATTTGTTTAGATTTATCACTGTATTGTCAACTAAATGGGCTATGGCATACAACATAAATCTGTAATATTCATGTTAAAATCTAGACAATTTCAAACAAAGAAGTAGGGCCTATCTTTTCCAATAGAGTATCGATGTCATTACTGTGTTGTTATGGTAGCTGGTTCTAAACAATCTTTTGTTGAACAATAGGGATGTGATCGCACCGAAACCCATTTGTGTATGTGCCAGAGTCTAGCCAGTTGCTGGACCACATTTAGGCTAGACCTCATGCACTGGCTTTTTTTGCTTAGAACCAGTAACTGGGACGACAGGCGATTATGACGTCAAGACTCTAGTACTCTATTATTATCTTTTTTTTTTTATCAATATCACTTTTTAGAATGTTAATTTGCCACATACAAATTTAAGCAGAATTTATATTATTGCATTCTTGTTTTTCAAGGAAGCATTTCTGAACAGCATTTAAAATGTGTTCTCTTTAATGATACCAAAGCAAAATATTTTCATGTCATTATGTAATGTCGGATGTTTACGCCAGCAGGTGGAATTTTTGGCTGAAGAAAAATGTCTGCAACTTTTTAAAAGTGGCAATGGAATAGCTTTAAGAAAGATATTTGTGCAAACTTAAAACAAAATATAAAACATTATTATCAAATGACAGCATTCATGATATGTTTAAAGTGCACAAGGATATAAATGTTGACAGGCAATACTATATCAAAATGTAGTGATTTCATTTTATTACTACATGTGCAAGAAATAATCACAAAAAGCTTGGAAAAAGTATTTTCTAAATAAAATAATTAGACATATCATGCATTATAAAATTCAATATAAGGACAGCCCGCTGCCTAATTTTCTCCCTCTTTCATAAAACCTTTACAAATATCTGGCTATTCGTATTGCTTGTGATCGTGTCAATGCAAAAGGAAGTTTAAAGGTAAATATCAAGTAAATCACAATAATATTACAAATGCAAACAAGTGCCAACCAATGCAAACATGCAGGCGACATGATTTATACCGAGTGAGTCAAAAAAAACTTTACACGTAGAAAAATGTCAATAAAAAGACAATTTATAAACCCCATATTATTTTATATATTCCATAAGAGTAACTTCATCCACATCTTCTGGTACCATTTTTGTGTGGTATGTCTTTATACTTGGATGAACACGACGCATTGTTTGCTACCATGTCAATTTCGAATAGTGCCAGAATGGGAGTAAAATCAAAACAACAAAAAACTAGAAAAAAGCAACTTCATCGCTGATTAAAATAATATAACTTTTTAACGAAAATGTCTTCCGTTTAATAACTGGCAGGGGTGTTGTTACACATATTGACTACTTTTTGTATGAAATGAGATAGATCTGTAGGGTCAGGCATGAGTGAGCACACGTCAAAGACAAAATAATCACTTTTCAAAGTATTAGGAGGCCTTTTTAGGTATGTCAGTGGCGATTTACGCTTTAATGTGTACTAATTCGTGCATTACTTCACAAGTCACTCTAATTTTCTAACACAATGTAGTCAAAATGTGTAACAACACCCCTGCCAAAGTTTTAAGCTGAAGACATTTTTGTTAAAAAGTTATGTTATTTCAATCAGGATGAAGTTGCTTTTTCTAGCTTTTTGTTGTTTTGATTTTACTCCATTCTGGCACAATTCGAATTGACATGTTTGCAAACAATGCGTTGTGTTCATCCAAGCGTAACGACATACCACACAAAATTGTTACCAGAAGATGCGGGAGGATTTACTCTTTTAGAATATGTAAAATAATTTGGTGTTTTATAAATTGGTTTTCTTTTTATTGACATTTTTCTAGGTGTAAAGTTTTTTTTGACTCACTCGGTATAATACCCAACTGAAAAGACTATTCTTAAAATGTGATTATAGTTCATGAGGGGGAAATACACAATCAATAGCAAGATTTTTGTGATACTGTTTTTAAACTGTTGGAGATGAGCTGATTTGGCTATAACACACATTTCCCATAGACCCTGCCCAAATATATTCGGGTCAGGCCCAATGGGTTAAGCCTAATAATATTTAAAAAAAAAAGGAAAAATTAAAGCACTTAACAGTACACAGGTGCATAGGGGAAGACAAAAAATGAAAGACCCTTTTAATAAATTCTAGCGAAAGAAGTTTGAAAGCTCATTGCATGAAATTGCAAATTAATAACAAGAATCCTACAAAGAATTCAGAATTCATTATGTTACAAAGGGGGCAGGCTCATTCAGCCCCCCCAAGATCTCGGCCGTTGAGCGCGCGATTATGCCGAAAATTGGCACGCGCGTTACCTCTCCACAACTGAAGAGCCATATTCTCTGAAAATTTTCACGACTAATTAATTATTAATTCAAATCAAAGATTTGCTCTAATTAATTAAATAAAGCCTAAAAGTGCAAATTTTTGGTTTATAGGCTCTTTGTAGGCTTTCTGTTGAAATGTGTTTAAAAAAAAATGTGTATTAAGATTTTTTTCTTATGTATTCTATTGTATTTAGAATTTCTTATATATTTCATGTTTTTAGGACTTTTTGTTTTTTGTTTTTTTGATGGAAATCATCGGCGACACTAATTTCAATCATAAACAACCTAAAATTAATAGATTTTAATCAGTTAAGAGAAAACAATGAATACATTTATGAATTTTGGCTAAAAACTCTGGGTCTGACGCACGGTTACAAAATGTTACGTAATTTTGAAACCGTGTACCCGGGAATCGCAAATTTGGTCTCAAAAGTTGCGCGAGACTTGAAAGAAAATAGTCCTGAAGTCTCTGCAATTTTTTTTCCCGCGTTGCGAAGTTATCACGAAAAATGTCGAGGGGGGGGGGGCTGAATGAGCCCCCCCCCCCCCCCTGTCTTTTCAGGGTTAAAATAACAAAATCTTGCTTCACTGAACCTGTATAAACATGTCCTCATGATTGAAATTTAGACTGGGCAAATTGCTTCTGCAATAAAACATCTCGTATCCATGTTTGTACTAATAGGAGTGGACTGTAATAAGACACAGAAAGTATGGAAGTCCCGGAATTAAAGATATTTTTGTTACAGTCTGCAAGCACCATCAATTTAAATCTATTTTTCGACTAACCTATATAACCCTTGTGTGCATCAGTTTAATATATAATCAGTGCCTATTCACAAGTAAGCTATACACATTATCTCTCATGTTTAACTTTTACAAATTTGAAAGTTCATATACAAATATTTCTATATACAAATGTAAGAAAAGTATTCACACAAGAAAAAAAACAACTCCATTGTGAATAAAACCCTGCGTACAGCTTCGCACTATTGATGTAAATAAACATAATCAGAACTATGTATCTATGGTGAAACAAAAAATATAAAGTCAGAAAGAAAAATACATTTAATACTGATGTCCTAATAAGAAATATCGGAAAACAAAATCACAAATATCATATAGCCTAATGTTAGTAGCCATACTCAAAAGTGCATTTGAAAACGCTACATAAAATATTTATCTATAATGAGATTGTCAATTCTGATTGGTTAGATGCTTTGCAGAATAAAGTATTAAAATTTCAATTTATTGGTCGATAGTCTCTTACTGTTTTCCAATCAAATGTGGAATGGTTTTGATTTCCTAGCATGTTCACACCAAGGTGAATATATACAAATCAGATTTCCTCCTAGAATGTGCATTCACATTAAAATATAACAGCTTATGGAATAATGATGAGTTTTTAAATACAACCGACTCTTAGGAGTCAAGTATTTTAGCTATCACAAACACAAGGCATTTTAATACAGTCAAATGAAATATTTTGGCAAAGACATTTTACATGGTAAGTTGTCAATATTTAACCAATTGTCATTGAAACCATGTATTTCCTTTATTAAGCCTCAGGACTGTATACATACATGTAGAGTAGTCATAGGTTGAAAACCTGCACAGTTATTAGGTTGACGGAGACAGCAAATCCCAGTACCGATTTTCCCCTTTGCTTGAATGGGTCTAAGCAGGTTGAAACTAGTTTAAACTGTTTTAAACCACAAAGAGAAGCACTTGCTTTGCATTTGCGTCTCTTTTTCTCCACTACCAAATAATTTTAATAGCTGTTACAATGCAGAAGTCCCTCTCTTCGATATTGTATGTATGGGACTGAGCTGGAAGAATATAGGACCGCAGAAGCCACCCTCTTTGAAATCCTATGTATCGGACTGAGCTGGAAGACTTTGTTACTGCAGAAGTCCCCTCTTCAAAATCCTACATGTGGGACTGGGCTGGAAGACTATAGCACTCCCACGACACAAAAAATGTCCAAATCTAGAGGAATGATCTGTAATACTTCTCCAACGGAAGGGGTTCGATGTCGCACAGATGACGGTGTTTATAAGGTTTTGGCTAAAGCTACAGGTATGGCAATGCTGACACAGTCATAGGTACGTATTCCTTTCCATTCTATTCACAAACATCTGCAGGTCAAAGGTCAGAAAGAAAGAAATTCTATAAAACAATTATCTAGACAAGATAAGACATCTACAACATCTACAACATATATTTTTTAATTGTTTGAAGCAGATTAAGTTAACCCTCAGTAATAAGGTTTTATGTAAATGAAGGTAATACCTCACAAAAGTATGCATCTTGTATATTTTGATACAAATGAAAGCTTGTCTTGCATACAACCCCCCTTCCATGATTTGCATCGATCTGTATGGGGAGGAGGGGACAGAGGAAATGGGCACAAATATATTCTTTCCTTTTTCTTTCAAAAATTATTGTTCTTTTTTAATTTTTCCTTTTGTCTTTTTCAATGTTATCATGCATGCATTCATAGAAGTTGCTCAGCTTGAAACATGGGGGGGGGGGGTATATGAAAGATCAATGACAAACAAAAAATTTCTAAAACACCTGGGGGGTGTTTCACAAAGAGTTAAGTGGACTTAAAGTCGCACTTAACTTCTATGCGCATCCTGTTTTATAACGCGCAATCTAATTGATAGATTTCTCAGTGGCGCGCATCCCCAGGGCATGATCTGACCAATGAAGTGAAGCGTAATATACCGCGCGCAATTCTGGATTTAAGTGCGATTTTTAAGTCTACTTAACTCTTGAAACACCCCCCTGGTACTTAAGCTTTGTGAATTATTTTAATCGAAGTTATTTGCTTTCCACATGCTGTGCAAGTTCATACGCTAACATAACAGATAAAGAAATTAAACAAAACAAATATATTGCCATGCTTGTGATATAATTATAAATGGGAATTTAACCTGGTAACTCTTTAGCAAATGCTTGTAATCATGGAGTAAAACAATAAAAGAATAAAAGAAATTTTAGATTGAAATGACATTGTGGTCAAGTCAATCCCTGTTACAATGAGGTGCTCAGGACGGAGCTAAGAACCTTGTCATAATAAAATCTTGTTATACCGAGCAGCATAGGTTTGCACAAATTTGGACCTGGAGAATTGGGTTTGTTGTAACAAAATCTTGTATTTGTGCTCATTGTAATGGGAGTGGGCTGTATGTGTCTATTCATGCTAATAACAAAAGTCTTTTATCTGCACTCATTATAAGCAAGGGTGGACTGTATGTTTCTATTCATGCCTGTTATAACAAAATCTTGTATCTGCTCTTTATGATGGGACAGGACTGTATGTATCTATTTATGCTTGTTAAAACAAAACATTTTACAGCTCAGGCAAAAATCATTAGACCACACTCTTTTTCATAAGGGTTTCTTCTCTGCTGATATTGCAGCCCATTCTTGCTTAAAGAATTCAAAAGAGTTCTCTCTTGTTGACCGGCTTGTGTTCCAACATCCTGTCTTTGATTTTATTCCAAGGATTCAAAACACTGAACCTTTATGCAAAAGAGCTTTAGTCTAATAATTTCTTTCAAGATGTATGTGCTCATTGTATTGGGAGTGTACTGTATTTGTCCATTCACTCCTGTTACAGCAAAATCTTTGATCTACGCTCATTATAACAAGGGTGAACTCATGCACGTATTCGGGGGGGGGGGGGGGGGGGGGGGGGGGGAGAGGGGCTTTACTGGCCCAGGCCCCCCAGGTGGGTGCCCAAGTGACCTTAAACCTACCCCTACAGATGATAAATGACCTTGTGGTAAAAATTTGAGTGTACCTTTTGCCTCGCCCGGTGTAACGGGGCACAAAATAGGATGTACCTTTCTGAATCCACCACTGGGGGGTGCCAAAATCAAAATCACATCGGGCCCCCCGGGGTGCCAAATCCTGGATATGCGCCTGGAACTGCATGTGTCCATTCATGCTTGTTATAACAAAATCTATGCTCATTATTATGGTAGCGGAATGTACGCCGCCAAAGTGTCCATTCATGCTTAGCCCCATGACATAAAGAGTTACTATTATAGTAACTTTGCCATCAATGGTAACTACCATGGTATTGTTGCTCAACAGCCAATCAAAATGCAGTATTTCATGAAAGTTACCATCGGAAGCAAAGTTACTAAAACAGCAAATATTTAAGCGACGAAGCCCTGTTCCATTTCCGTGCAGAAACTCACCTACAACTCTGTACATGAATATAACCTTCAGCTCACATCACTATCATAAGGCGGTAAGATGATTTGCAGGAAGGCCATGCATGCAATTATATAAGAATAAAAACAAGAAACAAAATGAAAAAGCAAAATAAATTCAAATGTTAGCAATCTATGTGTTTTTTTAAAAGATATACTTCATATCATAGAACTGAAACTTGAAGTTTTTTTTAAATATAGTTGAGTTTGTAAGTGTGCATCATATCTTTCTTTTTGAAGCAAAAGTGCTGAAATGTATCAGATCCATTAAATTAATGCACAGACCCATATTATAAAATCTATGCTGTTGAATATTGCACAGTGTACATGTATAAAAAAGAACAAAAGCATGCAGTCACAAGTTTCAAATATATGGAACAAACACTGGACGTAGACCAACTTTGTAAATACTATGTCATGTTGTATCATTTCATTGTTGTAGTGAAACTACTGTAAACGTGGAAATATTCGCGGTACATTTATTTTCGCGAATTTCGCGCAAAGATTGTACGGCGCGAATTTTAAAACACGCGAATATATGAGCATGATTTCTTATGCATGCTTCGAATGGGGTTAATTGCGTTCGTACATAAATTCAGCGCGAATTTAAGAACCCGCAAATATGTTTTGCGGCCTCTGAGCGCGAAAAATTAATCGCGCGAAAATAACAGTGAATACAGTATGTACAATGTATGGAATAAAAACAGATACAAATCTTTAAATGCTCCATGAAATGTCAACATTGCATTGTTTATAAAAATACATAATATTGCACAAGATTCATTTATTGCCTTTTGGAAGGGAGTATTGAGGCTGGGCCAGTATAAAAATATATAATCTATATTATCAGCGAATGACAAGACTTGACAAGTACATAGCACAAATCCTTCAAGTTCATTAACCCTTTAGCACCTTAACCACCCGAGACCGCCCCTCAGCTTACTCACTAAACCGCCCCAACCGCCCCTGTCTTAAGCACGCTTTATTCAAAGGTTGTATCAAAAATATGTGATGAAACATGCCCATACTTCTTGTGGATTACCCATTGGATGTGTGCTGTCCGATTCTGCACAAGAAAATATGTTTCAAGAGCTATTCTTATTGGAAAAACGGGATTGAATCACAGCATAACCCTTTCCGCTAGTGAGTAAACTGACACTTTTCATGCAGTCTCTAGGTGCTAAAGGGTTAACTCTAATAACACCAGGGTATTTCAGCTATTATACAAAGAACATACCTGTGGCAGGGGTAATTACAATAATTTCTTGGATATACAATATATACAGAATTAAAATGGATGCAATAAAGGGAAGGTGGCCCTTTTATCAAGTGGCATTCATATTGTCTGTTGACATTCTCTCAATAATGTATGATTCGACTCCACTTCACACCGTCAAAAATAAATTGGAATGAATATGTTGAATATGTCCCCATGTATTTCCATTTATATACTTGCAATAGTAAACCATGTATACAATGTATATATTCCATGCATGATTTCACATTGAATTTTGAATAAATATCAGAAAGGTTGGTCAAAGTGAGGCAAGGACTAGTCTGCTATCTGGCGAGCACTTTCCGCAAAAGATATCACATTTATACCAACATAATTTGGCTCTCATCATTATTTATTTATAGTTCCAAACACTCAAATTTAAGTGTCTCTTGACGTTTATTTCTTGTCATTACGAGGGTAACCCCCCCAAGACTTCACCGACGTTGATGTACCACATCAACGGGACAGACGTAACCCCGCACTGCGGTACGGGTGCAGGATTGGAGTTTATGACCCTTTATTTCTTCTCTTCGTTCCGTCTGGTCAAAATACCTATACTTTGTTTTTAGTTCTTTTTATTTATTCTATTTATTATAATTCTTTTTGCTTTACAAGAAAGAGGTCGGTATTTCATTAGAGACATATACGACAGATGTTTTGATTTTCTTAATTATCATCAAGCAAGGCTTTGTATATAAAAAAAAAATAATAAAATAAAAATCTTTTCAACAGGAAAACCCTAATTATATGATTTTCTTTAAAAGAAAGAAAGGCGTAAATATTCATATAATAAATGAAAGCGCCGTAAAATATAACAAGATGAATCCTCGACCGCGCGCGGTCGAAATATATGCCTCCGCCATTGCCAGATCAGAAATATATGGCACATTCATCTATATTCATTTTCCTTTATATAAAGACATCTTTGACCTTGACCTTTGACCTTGTGACCCCAGACCTTATAAGATCATAGCCCCTCCTAAAGTTTTTACCTTTGGTGTGGTCAAGTGGATAAGTCGGCGGACTTACGATCACAAGGTACGCGGTTCGAATCCCGTCCATACCACTAGCATCCTTCGGCACGGTGTCAACCTGCAAATTTGCCGTACTTGACCCAAGTGAGGTGAATGGGTACGGTAGGAAGAAATTCCTTGAATGCTGTGAGCGCCTTTCGGGGTAGCCTAGCTAAGCCGGTAATAATAATATGAATAATGCGCCTTGAGCACTCTACAGAGTGGATACGTGCGCAATACAAATCACATTATTATTATTATTATTATTCCCCCTTCGAAGATCTAAAAAAATTGTCTTTATATGGCATAACTAACTCAATCATGAATTCACAATTTGACCTGTGTGACCCTTGACCTTTGACCTAACATACTAAAAAATCTATTCAAATCATCTTTATGCAATGATAAATACTACCCTTAAGTTTGAAGCTCATATCTCAACTGGTTCTCAAGATATCGCGATAACGAACTCAATACATGGAATTTCACAATCTGACCTCTGTGACCCTTGCCCTTTAACCTGTATACTCCAAAATCTAATCAGAATCATCTTCCTATGGTGATACATACCATCCCCAAGTATGAAGTTGATATCTCAAGTGGTTCTCAAGATATCGCAATAACTAACTCAATGCATGGAATTTCACAATTTGAGCTGTGACCCTTGACCTTTGACCTGCATACTCCAAAATCTAACAGATCATCTTCCTATGGTGATACATACTATCTTCAAGTTTGAAGTTGATATCTCAAGTGGTTCTCAAGATATCGCTATAACGAACTCAATACATGGAATTTCACAATTTGACTCTGTGACCCTTGACCTTTGACCTGCATACTCCAAAATCTAATCAGATCACTTCCTATGGTGATACATACTATCCCTAAGTTTGAAGTTGATACCTCAAGTGGTTCTTGAGATATCGCGATAAACGACAAAACGGGACGGACGGACGGACGGACGGACGGACGGACAACCCGAAAACATGATGCCTCCGGCACCACCTTCGGTGGCGGAGGCATAAAAACAACAACAACAACAACAACCCTCGTAATGACAACCCTCGTAATGACAAGAAATAAACGTCAAGAGATACATTTGAATGAAATGTGCAACCAACAATGTCTTGATTGCCATTTTTCGATTGGTTGCAAACCTTTGCGTTACAGGGCCATGAACAGAATGTTCAATTGTGAACATATTATTTACTAACAAGCTATACTTACCTATATCTCTTCAAATTGCTATTCGTTGCCCAAAGTAGGAAGAGAGATAAATATCGGAAAACAAAATCACAAATATCATATGCCTAATGTTAGTAGCCATACTCAAAAGTTGCATTTTGAAAACGCTACATAAAATATTTATCTATAATGAGATTGTCAATTCTGATTGGTTAGATGCTTTGCAGAATAAAGTTATTAAAATTTCAATTTATGGGTCGATAGTCTCTTACTGTTTTCCAATCAAATGTGGAATGGTTTTGATTTCCTAGCATGTTCCACACCAAGGTGAATATATACAAATCAGATTTCCTCCTAGAATGTGCATTCCACATTAAAATATAACAGCTTATGGAATAATGATGAGTTTTTAAATACAACCGACTCTTAGGAGTCAAGTATTTTAGCTATCACAAACACAAGGCATTTTAATACAGTCAAATGAAAATATTTGGGCAAGGACATTTTACATGTAAGTTGTCAATATTTAACCAAATTGTCATTGAAACCATGTATCCTTTATTAAGCCTCAGGACTGTATACATACATGTAGAGTAGTCATAGGTTGAAAACCTGCACAGTTATTAGGTTGACGGAGACAGCAAATCCAGTACGATTTTCCCCTTTGCTGAATGGGTCTAAGCAGGTGAAACTAGTTTAAACTGTTTTAAACCACAAAGAGAAGCACTTGCTTGGCATTTGCGTCTCTTTTTCTCCACTACCAATAATTTTATAGCTGTTACAATGCAGAAGTCCTCTCTTCGAATTTGTTTATGGTTTGGGACTGAGCTGGAAGAATATAGGACCGCGAAGCCACCCTCTTTGAAATCCTATGTATCGGACTGAGCTGGAAGACTTTGTTACTGCAGAAGTCCCCTCTTCAAAATCCTACATGTGGGACTGGGCTGGAAGACTATAGCACTCCCACGACACAAAAAAATGTCCAAATCTAGAGGAATGATCTGTAATACTTCTCCAACGAAGGGTTCGATGTCGCACAGATGACGGTGTTTATAAGGTTTTGGCTTAAAGCTACAGGTATGGCAATGCTGACACAGTCATAGTACGTATTCCTTTCCCATTCTATTCACAAACATCTGCAGGTCAAAGGTCAGAAAGAAAGAAATTCATAAAACAATTATCTAGACAAGATAGGACATCTACAACATCTACAACATATATTTTTTAATTGTTTGAAGCAGATTAGTTACCCTCAGTAATAAGGTTTATGTAAATGAAGGTAATACCTCACAAAAGTATGCATCTTGTATATTTTGAGTACAAATGAAAGCTTGTCTTGCATACAACGCCCCCTTCCATGATTTGCATCGATCTGTATGGGGAGGAGGGGACAGAGGAAATGGGCACAAATATATTCTTTCCTTTTTCTTTCAAAAATTATTGTTCTTTTTTAATTTTCCTTTTGTCTTTTTTCAATGTTATCATGCATGCATTCATAGAAGTTGCTCAGCTTGAAACATGGGGGGGGGTATATGAAAGATCAATGACAAACAAAAAATTTCTAAAACACCTGGGGGTGTTTTCACAAAGAGTTAAGTGGACTTAAAGTCGCACTTAACTTCTATGGCGCATCCTGTTTTATAAAGCGCAATCTAATTGATAGATTTCTCAGTGGCGGCGCATCCCCAGGCATGATCTGACCAAATGAAGTGAAGCGTAATATACCGCGCGCAATCCTGGATTAAGTGCGATTTTTAAGTCTACTTAACTCTTGAAACACCCCCCTGGTACTTAAGCTTTGTGAATTATTTTAATCGAAGTTATTTGCTTTCCACATGCTTGTGCAAGTTCATACGCTAACATAACAGATAAAGAAATTAAACAAAACAAATATATTGCCATGCTTGTGATATAATTATAAATGGGAAATTTAACCTGGTAACTCTTTTAGCAAATGCTTGTAATCATGGAGTAAAACAATAAAAGAATAAAAGAAATTTTAGATTGAAATGACATTGTGGTCAAGTCAATCCTGTTACAATGAGGTGCTCAGGACGGAGCTAAGAACCTTGTCATAAATAAATCTTGTTATACCGAGCAGCATTAGGTTTGCACAAATTTGGACCTGGGAATTGGGTTTGTTGTAACAAATTCTTGTATTTGTGCTCATTTGTAATGGGAGTGGGCTGTATGTGTCTATTCATGCTAATAACAAAAGTCTTTTAATCTGCACTCATTATAAGCAAGGGTGGACTGTATGTTTCTATTCATGCCTGTTATAACAAAATCTTGTATCTGCTCTTTATGATGGGACAGGACTGTTATGTATCTATTTATGCTTGTTAAAACAAAACATTTTTACAGCTCAGGCAAAAATCATTAGACCACACTCTTTTTCATAAGGGTTTCTTCTCTGCTGATATTGCAGCCCATTCTTGCTTAAAGAATTCAAAAGAGTTCTCTCTGTTGACCGGCTTGTGTTCCAACATCCTGTCTTTGATTTTATTCCAAGGATTCAAACACACTGAACCTTTATGCAAAAGAGCTTTAGTCTAATAATTCTTTCAAGATGTATGTGCTCATTGTATTGGGGAGTGTACTGTATTTGTCCATTCCACTCCTGTACAGCAAATCTTTGATCTACGCTCATTTATAACAAGGGTGAACTCATGCACGTATTGGGGGGGGGGGGGGGGGGGGGGGGAGGAGAGGGGCTTTACTGGCCCAGGCCCCCAGGTGGGTGCCCAAGTGACCTTAAACCTACCCCTACAGATGATAAATGACCTTGTGGTAAAAATTTGAGTGTACCTTTTGCCTCGCCGGTGTAAGGGGCACAAAATAGGATGTACCTTTCTGAATCCACCACTGGGGGGTGCCAAAATCAAAATCACATCGGGCCCCCGGGGTGCCAAATCCTGGATATGTCGCCTGGACTGCATGTGTCCATTCATGCTTGTTATAACAACAAATCTATGCTCATTATTATGGTAGCGGAATATGTACGCCGCCAAAGGTGTCCATTCATGCTTAGCCCCATGACATAAAGAGTTAACTATTAGTAACTTTGCCATCAATGGTAACTACCATGGTATTGTTGCTCAACAGCCAATCAAAAATGCAGTATTTCATGAAAGTTACCATTCGGAAGCAAAGTTACTAAAACAGCAAATATTTAAGCGACGAAGCCCTGTTTCCATTTCCGTGCAGAAACTCACCTACAACTCTGTACATGAATATAACCTTCAGCTCACATCACTATCATAAGGCGGTAAGATTGATTTTGCAGGAAGGCCATGCATGCAATTATTATAAGAATAAAAACAAGAAACAAATGAAAAAGCAAAATAAATTCAAATGTTAGCAATCTATGTGTTTTTTTAAAAGATATACTTCATATCAATAGAACTGGAAACTTGAAGTTTTTTTTAAATATAGTTGAGTTTGTAAGTGTGCATCATATCTTTCTTTTTGAAGCAAAAGTGCTGAAATGTATCAGATCCATATTAAATTAATGCACAGACCCATATTATAAAATCCTATGCTGTTGAATATTGCAGCAGTGTACATGAATAAAAAAGAACAAAAGCATGCAGTCACAAGTTTCAAATATATGGAACAAACACTGGACGTAGACCAACTTTGTAAATACTATGTCATGTTGTATCATTTTCATTGTTGTAGTGAAACTACTGTAAACGTGGAAAATATTCGCAGTACATTTATTTTCGCGAATTTCGCGCAAAAGATTGTACGGCGGCGAATTTAAAAACACGCGAATATATGAGCATGATTTCATTATGCATGCTTCGAATGGGGTTAATTGCGTTCGTACATAAATTCAGCGCGAATTTAAGAACCCGCAAATATGTTTTTGCGGCCTCTGAGCGCGAAAAAATTAATCGCGCGAAAATAAACAGTGAATACAGTATGTACAATGTATGGAATAAAAACAGATACAAATCTTTAAATGCTCCATGAAATGTCAACATTGCATTGTTTATATAAAATACATAATATTGCACAAGATTCATTTATTGCCTTTTGGAAGGGAGTATTGAGGCTGGGCCAGTATAAAAATATATAATCTATATTATCAGCGAATGACAAGACTTGACAAGTACATAGCACAAATCCTTCAAGTTCATTAACCCTTTAGCACCTTAACCACCGAGACCAGCCCCTCAGCTTACTCACTAAACCGCCCCAACCGCCCCTGTCTTAAGCACGCTTTATTCAAAGGTTGTTATCAAAAATATGTGATGAAACATGCCCATAACTTCTTGTGGATTACCCATTGGATGTGTGCTGTCCGATTCTGCACAAGAAAATTAGTTTTTCAAGAGCTATTCTTATTGGAAAAACGGAGATTGAATCACAGCATAACCCTTTCCCGCTAGTGAGTAAACTGACACTTTTCATGCAGTCTCTAGGTGCTAAAGGGTTAACTCTAATAACACCAGGGTATTTCAGCTATTATACAAAGAACATACCTGTGGCAGGGGTAATTACAATAATTTCTTGGATATACAATATATACAGAATTAAAATGGATGCAATAAAGGGAAGGTGCCCTTTTATCAAGTGGCATTCATATTGTCTGTTGACATTCTCTCAATAATGTATGATTCGACTCCACTTCACACCGTCAAAAATAAATTGGAATGAATATGTTGAATATGTCCCCATGTATTTCCATTTATATACTTGCAATAGTAAACCATGTATACAATGTATATATTCCATGCATGATTTCACATTGAATTTGAAATAAATATCAGAAAGGTTGGTCAAAGTGAGGCAAGGACTAGTCTGCTATCTGGCGAGCACTTTCCGCAAAAGATATCACTTTATACAACATAATTTGGCTCTCATCATTATTTATTTAATAGTTCCAAACACTCAAATTTAAGTGTCTCTTGACGTTTATTTCTTGTCATTACGAGGGTAACCCCCCCAAGACTTCACCGACGTTGATGTACCACATCAACGGGACAGACGTAACCCCGCACTGCGGTACGGGTGCAGGATTGGAGTTTATGACCCTTTATTTCTTCTCTTCGTTCGCGTCTGGTCAAAATACCTATACTTTGTTTTAGTTCTTTTTATTTCTTCTATTTATTATAATTCTTTTTGCTTTACAAGAAAGAGGTCGGTTATTTCAATTAGAGACATATACGACAGATGTTTTGATTTTCTTAATTATCATCAAGAAGGCTTTGTATATAAAAAAAAATAATAAAATAAAAATCTTTTCAACAGGAAAACCCTAATTATATGATTTTCTTTAAAAAGAAAGAAAGGCGTAAATATTCATATAATAATGAAAGCGCCGTAAAATATAACAAGATGAATCCTCGACCGCGCGCGTCGAAATATATGCCTCCGCCATTGCCAGATCAGAGAATATATGGCACATTCATCTATATTCATTTTCCTTTATATAAAGACATCTTTGACCTTGACCTTTGACCTTGTGACCCCCAGACCTTATAAGATCATAGCCCCTCCTAAAGTTTTTAACCTTTGGTGTGGTCAAGTGGATAAGTCGGCGGACTTACGATCACAAGGTACGCGGTTCGAATCCCGTCCATACCACTAGCATCCTTCGGCAACGGTGTCAACCTGCAAATTTGCCGTACTGACCCAAAGTGAGGTGAATGGGTACGGTAGGAAGAAATTCCTTGAATGCTTGAGCGCCTTTCGGGGTAGCCTAGCTAAGCCGGGTAATAATAATATGATAATGCGCCTTGAGCACTCTACAGAGTGGATACGTGCGCAATACAAATCACATTATTATTATTATTATTATTCCCCCTTCGAAGATCTAAAAAATTGTCTTTATATGGCATAACTAACTCAATACATGAATTCACAATTTGACCTGTGTGACCCTTGACCTTTGACCTACATACTAAAAAATCTATTCAAATCATCTTTATGCAATGATAAATACTACCCTTAAGTTTGAAGCTCATATCTCAACTGGTTCTCAAGATATCGCGATAACGAACTCAATACATGGAATTTCACAATCTGACCTCTGTGACCCTTGCCCTTTAACCTGTATACTCCAAAATCTAATCAGAATCATCTTCCTATGGTGATACATACCATCCCCAAGTATGAAGTTGATATCTCAAGTGGTTCTCAAGATATCGCAATAACTAACTCAATGCATGGAATTCACAATTTGAGCTGTGACCCTTGACCTTTGACCTGCATACTCCAAAATCTAATCAGATCATCTTCCTATGGTGATACATACTATCTTCAAGTTTGAAGTGATATCTCAAGTGGTTCTCAAGATATCGCTATAACGAACTCAATACATGGAATTTCACAATTTGACTCTGTGACCCTTGACCTTTGACCTGCATACTCCAAAATTCTAATCAGATCATCTTCCTATGGTGATACATACTATCCCTAAGTTTGAAGTTGATACCTCAAGTGGTTCTTGAGATATCGCGATAAACGACAAACGGGACGGACGGACGGACGGACGGACGGACGGACAACCCGAAAACATGATGCCTCCGGCACCACCTTCGGTGGCGGAGGCATAAAAACAACAACAACAACAACAACCCTCGTAATGACAACCCTCGTAATGACAAGAAATAAACGTCAAGAGATACATTTGAATGAAATGTGCAACCAACAATGTCTTGATTGCCATTTTTCGATTGGTTGCAAACCTTTGCGTTACAGGGCCATGAACAGAATGTTCAATTGTGAACATATTATTTACTAACAGCTATACTTACCTATATCTCTTCAAATTGCTATTCGTTGCCCAAAGTAGAATAGCCACCGGCAAACAAAACGACTCGAAAAGAGTCTAACTGCCCTGAAAGCAGACGGGGAAACCCGTCACTGCGCAGGGACTATATAACGCCTCTCCACACACATCTACTTCCTCTTTCGTTCACGTGAAAAACCAAGGAAGGGCG